>JAHKQU010000028.1:7505000-8755000 GCA_020383195.1 Neomicropteryx cornuta
AAATAACCGGTCACTCCTCTAGATGAGAGGACGCTATCATGGAACTAGCTCAAGATAAAAAAAAAAGAAGATCTCAGGGTCGTCTGGGTCATGTCCCATGAAGCATTATGACCCCGTGTCACAAGTAAATAATAAAGTACAAGATGAAGGTAAATGAATGATGAACACGGTGTTAGAAGACGAGAGGTACATTTATTGATTAAAACTGGTGAGGTTAAATGTTGAACAAAATTAAAATCGATTAACACAATACTGCAACAGATGAGAGACCATTTGAACCAGAAGGGCCCAAATGATCTAGAAGATACTAAGTGACTATAAACAAATAAAACTGAACAAATGACTAATAAACAAAATTGAACAATTGGCTAATAAAGAAACTGAACAATAGGCTTACCGCCGTCGTTTTGTGGTCTGAAGGACCCTAGATAAACGACGCCGTATGTAACATAGAATAATGATCGGGTAGACAAAATAATTTCAAATTTTGAAATCGACTCTACAATGTGACAAACATCCGTCGTTCTATGGTCTGAAGGATCTTGGATGAAACGACGACGTGCGTACAATAAAATAATGATCATGTAAAAGAATAAACAATTAATTCCTAATTTTGGAATTGACTTTACAACTTCACCAACATCCGTCATTCTGCGGTCTGAAGGACCTTGGATGACGCGACGACGTACGTACAACAAAATAATCATCATGTAACAAAAATTAATTTCTAATTCTGAAATCGACTCTACAATGCGACAAACATGACAATGAGTACTCGATGAAGTGATTTGTAGCTGACTAACATACTATCAATAATAATAAAAAAAAAACAATTAATTTTCGAATTTCGGCATTGATCTCACAATGCTACACCCATGTCAATTAACTGCATGACGGATCGATATTGTAAATAAAATCCAATACTAGCAATATAAAATAATTACTTTCAGTTCTGACATTGACTACACAATGCGACAAACATGTCACTTAACTGCCGGCTGAACCGATTTTGTAAACAAAACGACATACTGACGATGTGACAGAAAATAAACAATATTTCTTAAACTTTGGTAATGACTCTTTAGTTTGACAAACATGTCGATGTTTACATTATGAAGCGATATTGTAAATTAACAAAAATACTATTAATAAAAAAACATTTAACTTCAAATTTGCAATGCCACAAACATGGCCATTATCTGCAGCATACAGAGATATGTTGTGTAAAACGATATGGTGCCAATGTATAAAACAATTAATTTCCAACTTCGCCATTGACTCTACAATTTGACGAACCTATTTCGTAAACAAAGCAATTATATTAGGCGACGAAACAAAATATTAAAAATCTACCCGATTTTAGTCGGAAGGATGGCCTTGTGACAAATAAATACGGCGATTCACTACACAGATGAATAAACAAACATCTTGTTTTAATGCACTAACGCCCTTACGTTAGCTCAACCACACATAAATACGAAAAGCAAAAAAAAACATTAAGGGTCAATATATTGCTTTAACCTTAAAAAAAAACAGACTGTTTGTAAACAATGGCATTACGTCATAATGACGTTTTATTGTTTATGTTTTCGTGCCAGCACGATTAAATGTTATGTGGCATATACTCGGGCGTATGGCCGTGCAAGAAAAATATAAAATTATTACGCTTCGTCGAAACGAAAACATGTAAACAAACAAAATAATATTATCATTCTATTTACTAGGTACTCACTACCGGCATGGCATTTCGGCATTCGCCGGTGCAAACAAAATTTATACGGGAAAATATATAGAAGCCTGACACTTCTTTTAAAAAAAAATCTGTAAATAAACAAAATAAACATTTCCTATTAGGCACTCAATTATAGTGGCAAGACCTTTCGGCATCTGCCGGTGCCTACAAAAATTGTACGGGGAAAATATATATAAGCACTTCGTTTACTAAAAAAAATATGTAAATAAACAAAACAAACATTTCATATTAGGTACTCAATTATAGTGGCATGGCATTTGGCACGGCTGATATATAAGACGAATATACGAAAACATTTATAAAAATTGTATGTACTTTACTCACTATCAAAACCAACGGTTCAACATATTGTTGAACAAAGAAAAACTTAAACAAACAAAACAAATGTTATATATTTGACCTGCAGGGGGTTATTTTAAAATAAACAAATATGGTGTGGCCCTTTGATACGATGGCATGGCAAAACTTGACTTTTTTTTACATCCTCGGCAAAATATAAACAAACAATACAACGAACGTGCTGGAAACATACTATAACAAGTGACAATATACATGTATTTGGGTGGTGTGGGCGTTCTGGCGACTCGATCTGTACTTTATAGAGCATTACTGTATAATTATTTATTAAAGAAAAATATCAAGATCTTATATTTAGTGACTACCGGATTGAATCCGTTTGAAACAACAAAAACAAAAAAAAAAAAACTAAATTAAAGGAAACAGACCCCCTTCCCCCGGCATCGCGAACCGTTCTTTTCTTCTTGTTCGGTGGTAGGCAATATACTCGACCGCAAGTCGGCCGGCGTTCATAGTAAAGCAACGCCAATCTTTTATAATAGGCTATCAATAGCTATTATTTTATTCTATTTTATAATTTGGAATAGGATGATCTAATCATTTTAATTGTCGAATAAAAACGAACTTTACTGAAAAGCAATCAAATGACGTGGAGCTCAAGCTCTGTCACTATATTTTCTACAAGAGGTTAAATATGTAAATAAAGAAAAAAAACTAAAAAAAATTAACGAGTGAATGCAATGAAACGACCATTTTTTCTAACACTGGACTGACCTCTGTTTCTCTGACTTTGCTCCCTGGAACTGGATAGTCCGGCGGGATAAGGCTGGAGACGTCTCGGCCTGCCTCGTAAGCGCCGGGGAGACGACCAATACGCCTTTCCTCCGATGCAGGGATTTACTCTCTCGGCGGCCTTCCAGGAAACGCCATGGTATATCTGCTGCGTGGCAAATCATGGGAATGTGCACCATGCATCCAGGTTTTCCGCTTCTGCGGGTCGATTCTCGCACGGAGAAGAAAACCAATTCGCGTGGCCGAAATATTACGTTGGCTCTACCGCGTTTTATCTTTGAAACCCTTGGTGATATACTCCACCTTCCACAAACTTCTATATAGCCCGATGCGGTTGGATTAGTGAAACAAAAAAAAAAAAAACAACCAAGCACGCAGAACTCGAAAAAGATACGTCCACCTCCCAAAACGACCCAAAATGTAAGAGACCTCTACCTACTCTATCTATTCGAAAAAACTAATTACTGTACTCCTCTGAACACCGCCGCGGTTCCTAAAACGCTCACTTCACGCCTCTCGCCAGGACTAAGTACTTGTTCAAAATTTAATATTATTATTTTTTTTTTTATATACTATATCATTACTTTTCTCCTTCTACTATCTTTTTATTTATTATTTAATTTATTTAAAATTTATTTTGCGAATATTCTTCACGGTATTAAGCAATAACTAACATCATTTCGTAACCCAAGATTCGCTAAAAAAATACCGTACCGCCCTCTTTTGGTGTGAATTAGTGGAACTACCATCCGCTTCCTAACTCATAATATGGTTACTTAGCTAGGATTGCCAATAGGTGGCTTCTACCTAGCTACAAACGTAATTTTGGTGTTATCAAAATAAATAAATATTTATATATGCATATATTCTTAATAATTACGCGCGCAAGAATAGCGTAATTGGCACGATTAAACACGATCGTGACAGCATGATAACTAGGCTCACGCTTCAGGCTAGCTTGAAACAAAGTTAGTAGAAGCTCGTCACGGCAGTGCTATTGCATATTTTTGCCACCGGCCAAGGTTTAGTTTCCAATCGCTATAGACGATTGAGTAATTTGAGAGACAAGCTCTCTCAGTGGAACCTGCGGGGCCGGGACTTCAGTCCCAGGGGCCAGGGGAGCCCGGACTTTCCCGATTAATTCGGTTGAGCGAGCCACAAAGTTTTTCATGGTCAATAAACAAACAACAGAACAGTGTCAGTGATAAGTCATACCGTGAACTCAGCGCCGGAAGCGACAACAATGAACGCGCAATGCAGTCGAGACACCGCAATCGGAGCGACATCAATTCAAACAGGAAGTGCATAAACAACAGTGATAAGTGAACCGAAAATACTCCGCTCAAGGGAGTAAAAAGTGCTAGGAATTTATCTAGGTTAAGAACACAACGTAATTTAAGCGAAGTGCATGAATCAAAACAAAGAACCATTTACATCCTGTTAATCTCTGTAGTTAATTATTTACAAACAAATTATCATAGACTATACTTTCTGTACATCAAATTCATATTTCTGTTTACAACTGTCATTTACATAACTACACTAGCGATAATTTAAGGTTTTAGTCTAAGTTTATACAGTATACAATTTTTTTGAGTCGTTGTTGACAAGTAGACTTACCACATAAGATTTTATCTACTAAGCCAACACTGGACACGGACCTACCCTTTCAGCATCAGAGCGTTAACGCTCTTGGGAGACCGTTCACGCTCTTGGGAGGGAGTACTGTGGGAGTCACACGGTCGATGCCGTTCTACATACCAGGGACACCTGCTTTCCCAGGCCACTCTACAACATCCGCCTTCTCACGGGCTCGGGACACCTGGTCGGCCAACTGCCGGAACTCCTGCGTTCCCACGACGGACGCTCGGAACCATCTGCTCAGCCACCTGGCGTATGACGTCAGACGAACGACTGTAGGCGTCACGGCGTAAGAGGAGGGTCTCCCCGCTGGCAAGTTATAAGAGCAGGCCGCGACACTGCTCATCGCCTTTCCCAGCCGAGTCTGCCGCCGTCAACACCCGCTCCTCAAGCGGTCGTCACGTGCGCCGAGCGCGCGGAGCACAGACAGATTTAATTTAAGTAATTTACATTGTAACGCCTTCAAGATTAAATAAACGAGTTTTAACTTCCTTTCATCATTCAATTGGTCCGTTACAACACAATAAAATGTTTTGTAAAGTAAAATAATATTTCTACTACTTTTTTTTTTGATAATTTACAACTAAGATATTTAATACATTCGGTAATTAGCACATACTTAAGACTTATTACACCAACGCATTATTATAATTTTGGGGCCTGGTACAAGAAGTGCTTGTGTCAGATTTTACTTGTACTTGTGGCACTATAAAATATGCATACTTTTTAGTGCTAGAAGTCCCCATGTCGTCAGACGCTTTAAATGTGAAATATGAGTGTCGCTACTTCCTATGTCATAATAATCCTACTTCAAATTCTACTCTAAGTGAATACTCTATACCATTTTCAGATTTTTTACTTTAAGAAATGACTATGTCA
The DNA here is from genome assembly GCA_020383195.1 of Neomicropteryx cornuta. NCBI lineage: Eukaryota > Metazoa > Arthropoda > Insecta > Lepidoptera > Micropterigidae > Neomicropteryx > Neomicropteryx cornuta. The sequence goes on from JAHKQU010000028.1 coordinate 7,510,363, forward strand.
ACTTAGTTAATTATTGCAACAAAGTCAATAAACATAAATATAGACATTATTATAATTTAAAAATGATAACATACAAACTTTTACCTTTCCTCGATAATTGATATTTTTGATATGGGCACTTCTTACACCAGGACCCATAATTATGTGCATATAATAGATTAAGAAAAGTATTGCTCTCGTTGTTGACATTTTACTTATATATATGTATAAAATTAAAAGAAATATTCTATACCTAATTAAATTATAAAAGATACATTTTAGTGTTTTTATTAAAGCGACACTTTTAGGATAATATCCGGAAAGTGTAGGTAAGTGGGTACTTGTAAAAAGCGTATGATATTTTACAAAAGCCATTAATCAAAATACAGACTATCTAGGCCTCGTCCGCATGATATTTCCTACTCGTGGACGATATTGATTTTTGCGTCGAATAAAATCGCATACATATTCATGTACCAACATTTGAATGCTAAAAGTGATAAGAGCATTCTCGGACGGAGGATCACGAAGTATTGATGAAACATTGGTTGCCAAAGAGGATGACGCACTGACGTCAATAAAGAGGGAAACATACGGAGATATATATGTATGTAATAATACATGCTCATTGTGTTATCGAACTAATGAAAATAACATGATGTGTCGAAACGGTAACCTTACACAGAGCTGTGCATTTTTGGAGAACTTTAATCGTGTGTTTTTTTCTGATGTTAGCGGAACCATATTAATTGTAACTTCTGTACATTCGTTGGTAATACAAGTATATTCTACTATACAATAGGATTTTCGAATCTGTTAGAAGTGGAACAGGAGTTTATGGGTTTTTTTCATCCTCAATCCTCGATGCGGAATATCTATCACGTGTATCATGAATATCGAGTTATTGATTACCGCATAGATATTTAGCACTCAGATATTGGCTATTGCGAATATAGTCATTATTACCTAAATATAATACAGATTGTTGTCTACCTGTAATGAATCAGTGTGGAAAATCATGCAATATGTTTTTGTATGCTTTGTGGAGATGTTGAAGACGATAAAGATGGTTTATTGAGACACAAACATTGTAACAGTACGTAGGTATAAGTATGTTTTGAATGACTAGCGAGTCAGCATCCCCCCCCCCCACCGAACTAGGTTTATTATGCTAAAGCATAAAAAATATACAAGATTTCAGATGAAGAATGAAAATGAAACATATATTCCTGTATTTTCAACAGACTTTTTGTTTTTAAACAACCATTTCCCCTTTTCCAGTGGTAATAAAGCCAAACGCTCTCTGGCAACGTGGCAGACAATCGCCGAGATTCTGAGGGCCAAAAGTGTTGCCAGCAAGGGTGCAGGTAATTACCCTAAAAGCGAGTATTTATGCAATATTATTTTGGGTAAACTACTATATTTTAAAAAAAAAAATAATTGCGTAAAATTATATGTTTAAAGGCGTTTTTTTTCGGAGTACTTTGCGAATCGCGCGCTCGGGGGGTTGCTGCCGAACGCGCACCGTGCGTTCAACCGCGTTCTCAAAATTAAAAAGATTTCTATTAAATTTTATATTGGTTTTTCTCGTAATTGGGAAATATTTTTCCAAAATTGTTTACTGATTGATGTTTGATTGTTGATCAACCTAAAAGGACATCAATGAATTTAAATACGCTCTGTATATTTGCGTAATTAAAAATAAAAAAAGAAGCTGAATGACCTCAAAACAATAGTAATAGTATGGATAGTCATAACAATTAAAGATAATAGGTTTAATTGGATACACCATATTGACAATATGCGTAATAAGTTAGTCCTTGATAGGGAGATTTAATTACCTATTTAAAATGCTGCACTTTTCGGGTCAACCTGTATATGTTGTTTCACACTTTGGTTGACTCCATAATAGGCCCGGGCTTACAAGTTTAACTTTCAAAACTCACATTAATAAAATTAAACACTTCTAGGTAGGTTTTGTGTAAACGAGGGTTGACAAAAAAAATAAAAGAATGGTGTAACAAAGCATACCAAAAATTATTCAAATTTTGTAAAATTTTGCCAATTGACCAAAAATTAAATTATAACTTCATTTTGGAAGTCTTAGTGAGGTGAGTTTAAAAGAGAGAGAGAGCCATAGCTATTCAACAAGGCAAGCCTTAACAGACTTGCAAATACCTACACAAGTCTATCAATTTTTATGGTGACAGGACTATAAGGTCCAAAATGGCTTGTCCAAAAAAAATAAAGATAAAGCTGGTAGCATTTTAAATTAATAAATATATTAAGATATATTTCAGTTATTTTTTGACATTGAGCCATTTATTAACCTTTTGAAATTTTAATTTATAATTATTTCAACATAATATATACCTAAACGGGAGCCTAACAACTTAGCGAATAGTTCAATTATATCGGGTACAAAGTATAGAAAAAAATGCACTGTAAACAATATCAATTTTTGGTAAGTTTAGTTTTTTATTTTCCATATTTTCGGATTTGTATTATTCCAAAGCCAAAAAAAATGCATTTTAGGAGGTTCCGTTCGATCCGGGTTGCTTTTAAAACAGCTAAACAGATTTTCATATAATTTGTAAAATTTGTAACCTCTTCCGAACTTAGTGAATTGCATACTTTATTTTGAGCTTTGATTTGTTAAGGCCTACATATTAGCTAAGATTAATATTAGTTAAGGCCTACATATTAGCATAAGGCATACATACAGCGAACCAGTATCAACAAACATTTATGCAATAAAATATTCTATTTTGTTTTTGTGAAAAGACTGAGGCAAAGATCTTTGTTCATCTAGATGGACCCGGATAATCAGTCAATCTCGGAATGGAGATAGGCTATGTGGGCTTAAGAAGTGACAGTAAAATTAATGTCACTGCGGACTCGTATGGAGAATTTTGTTTTTAGAGAAAGTAGACTTCCCTAGGAGATCCTTTTATCAAAGGTTTACCGCCATTAAAAGGACAATACTACTTAAAAAAATTAAAAAAATGAGGTTCTTGGAATTATTTATTTCAAAAATTAACTATAAGTAGGTATCTATTAAAACAAAAAAAATGTTGGTTTTAGTCACTGTTTAGATCTGGCAACACAAATGTAACAAAAGAATTTGTAAAACATTTCATAAACGGTTAACTATAAAAAAAACTAGTAAAAACCTCCAACTTGGCATAAATATATAACAAAAACAATTAACTTTGTTAAATTTAAGATTTCTGAATATTACTTGTGAGAGTACTTAAGGACTTGCATAATTAATACATAACATGTTTACTGATAAATTCAGTATCTTAATTTGCATCATAATTCTATATGTATCTATATGCAAGGAAAATTACAGCATTGTGAATTAATTAATTAAATTACTACTTTATTTGACACACATAAATACATAACAAAAAGGCAAGCTTATTGCTGCAGGACAATTTCTATCAATTTCGAATATATAATCTCTGCCTAACAGTAAAGTTCTGATGAGCATAAAAAAGTTATAAAAGCATTTGAAAATGACTAAAATTCACATATTACTTAGGCATAGACAATGCTTACAAATGCTTCGGCTTACATATAATGCCAACATTAAGTGTAAATTAAACTATTTTTTAACAGACTTCAAAAAAAGATGTAGTTTCCTAATCCAATATGTTTGTTTTGATTACTACATTGAATAATCAATTTTTAAAAAGAGTCCTAACATTTAGGGGTATATTGGGCCACACGAAGACTTTAAGCTGCCAGGGGGAACTTGAAATAAATTTGTGGATTTGTTAAGTGTTTAATCATTTTCTAATAGCAACATTTCAACTAAAATTCCATGGCTCCTGATCTATACATTCCATCCCACCCTTTAAATTATCAAATATTGATAGAGGTTTCTCTATAAATTATGGGTGTAAATTGTGAAAGAATCAAATAAAACATCGGCCGGTGAAGTCGCTTTTTAAAATCAAAGTATAATGACGTATTAAGTCTGTCTGAAAGGTTGAACTACGTTTCTATAGATAATATTATATGTATACAAGAGTAGGTATATAAGATTAATCATACAATGTTTAGTAGTTTTTTTTATATCAGAAGTTCCAAATTCAGTTATCTATAGTATCAACATACATATCTTCAGTTTATTCATATACTTACTCTTTGTTTTTATTTTTATATATTGTACCCATTGCACATAAACATTATATCAAAATTTAAACTTTTTCATTATATTTTATTTGTTCTCTAATTATTTAGATACCTAAAATTATAATGAAATAAAAAAAAGAAAATAATTTAAGTAATTCAAAATTATTATCCCCCTGACTTGAAATATCTCTTCCCATTAAATTTTTTCAGAATTTGTTTTATAATTTTATTCTTTATTAATTTCAAAATGTTTTGCAAAATAACACTTCTTTTCTCTTCTAAGAAATAACATTAGTTGCAATGACAACAGTTTCCTAAAATAATTGTTAAACTAATGTCAATAAGTATAATTTGCAAGATTATGGAGACAGAGACGTCGATACGGAACTGCCAGCGCAACTGTCGGAATGAGATGATGCACAAGGAGCGAACCAGCAGACAGTACATTTGCACTAGCTTTTGCCTGCATACTAGAAAACTTAATAAAAGCATATAACGTCCTTTGAGTCTGCTTAGTGCCAACCACAGATCCGAAAGTTACCCAGTGATTGAATGTTTGAGTGTCACATTGCCGGTCACAAAAAGTCTTTGGCCAAAATACTAAACAAATAATGTTGAACTAAAGCCAGCCTGGAAATAGATTAACAGTTTTTCGGACTTACTAATAAATCAATACAAAAAGTTGGTTACCAAAAAGTTACACAAAAATTGCAGTTTATATGTAATAACTTCCAAACCACACATGGTCTAATTTCACATAATTTTTCTGACCGATTGATCAAATACTATCTAAATATACAGCCTTTTTATTATAGAGAAAAATGTCTGCCTATATGTGTGCCAATCACTTAAAAACTACTTGACCAATATAAATAGGACCTTTTTAAAGCGATTCAGTATGTTTCTGGAAAGTTGGATAGCTGTAGCTATCCAACATAAGGCCGGAAAGGTCTATATGAGGGCCAGAATACACCAAAAACAAGATGACACCCATAAGCAGGGCCTAGTTGATATGTGGTCCATTATCATGTCTGGGGATAAAAATTATGGAAGGGGTCACCCTACCCCATTAACCTTGTTAACGATACACTTGTTTAAGAAATAATTATAATATCAAAGCATAAATGCTAAGACATAATGTATAATTATTAAAAAATTAGCAGCTAGGTGAATGAAAATAATATAAAGAAATAAAATGTTAAAAATAACATGTTTTTATTTATATCAGTTGTGAAAAACAATGCCATCAACATTTTTTATTTTCAAAGTGGCACAGCTCTGCCATTGTTACCTAAATTTTCTAATGAAGGTGAGTTTTTTTGGTGGAATTTAAAAGAACAATACAAAAAATTTGCTATGTTGAACCTAAAATTGAAACAGGATACTCGCAAATTAGCTATTTGCGTAAAAAATCTAATGGTAATTTCTGCATGCCGGATCATCCAGACCTAACTGTGGTTTTGGAAATAAATATAAAATAATCCTGCCTAAATTAAGAGTACATATATAAAAATACTCGTATGCGACCCTACGAGTATATATATAAAAATAAATAATAAATAAAAAAAAAAATAATAAATATCCGTCAAGACGGTTTTGACATCCGTCGGGTTAAGGTGTCACAATTTATGTTTCGTAACATAGCGGCAATTTTGAATTTATGTATAGATCTTCGAATAGATAGAGATACCTTTGATTACATACATTACGACTTAATAAAAGGTTTGTGCCACAAATGTTCAACAGAAAGTTGCTTGAAATTTTACCCTTTAAAGGGTAGGCCTAATAGCTTACAATATTTACATAAGCAACATACAAGTATAACCGGGTTGTTTTTTTTTTATAAATAAATATATTACTAATTATTGGAATTACAACTCCTCCATCGGGTCATCGTCTGCAACAGCTGTCATATTCATATAATTGTCCAACTCTCTATCTAACTTAATTCTGAAATTGGTTTTGCTTGAACCGGCCGCCATGTAACCGTCTAATTCCTGGTCCAATTGTTGTATGGACGGCAGATTGGCACTGTTATCTGTCAAAAGAAAAGTATAAATAATAAATGAAAATGTATTTGGCTTTCGTTTGCCGATTTGGGAGCAATGATACAAAGTTTACAGACCCTACAAAAAGCCATAAAACTTATTAGATAAGAGGGCCTTTTAGGATTAAAGGTGTGTAGATATTTACAGTTCCGCCACACTTTTTATCAAAAATCACTTTAGGAAATACAATCACATTGATTGATCGCTAACTACAGAAAATGAAAACGAGAAAGCTGCGGTACGGTCCTATTATACACGTTTTAAATATTTTTTCTGATGTAGGTACATTTAAATTCTATTCTTAAATTGATATATTTTTTTTAATTTAAATTTTTTTTTTAAATTTTATCTTATCGTGTTTAAAAATAAGGCGACAAAAGCTAGTTAGAAAATAAAATATAGTAAAAACCACGACTTACTTTGCCTTTGCATTCTGTTAAAATTTCCATTGGAAAATGTTTGACGACCTTTCTTTTGTCTTACTCCTCCATTATTTCTTCTTTTCCAATTAATGTGATTATATCCTTGATTCGCATTATAATGGTTATATCTGGAGAAAAACACCACAACAGATTACAAGTTAGATGATTATTTTGTTGCTGTTTGATTATGTCAATTTCTTTAATTCAAGAAAAATTTGTAAATGGGACAGTCAGTTAGATGAGCCGACTATCAGAATTTCCACAGTTGCATGGAATGAGTATTGACAGCATATTGATAGAAATGTTCAAAAAGTTACTGTAAAAAATATTAGGGACTCGAAAAGAATCTACGATCCTATCAACTTATAGGTTAAGTGACTTATATAAAATATATTGTATTTGAATATAAATAAAAACAAGAAAAAATAATGTATCCTGTTTTTATACATATGTAGGTTTTCAAACTAAAGTTCTCAAAGTCACTCCGTGGCCTCTTTCTAGTTGCTTCTTGCAAAAAGAGTCAATGAAGACGTCGACTTTTACGAACCAAAGGTACATTACGCATGTATCGTTATTTCTGTGACGCAATTTCGATGTCAAAAGTTACAACTACAGAGGAGTTATGAACAATTATTATTGCATGAGAAAACAGTATAATTTACCGTATGAAAAATATTAATATATTTTATGAAAAATTTATGTTCGTACCTATTCGCAATACAAGTTTGCGCAATATCTATGCGGGACCTATTAATGTTACTATTATTTCATTACATAAGTCAAAATGTTGAAATATTAAATACTAGGTATAATACAAATCTTTAATATATGTAATGTTTTCCTTTCTGTTCTAATTTTTTTCCTTTCCTTATAGACGACATAATAATTTCACAAATAAGCAACTCTAACTCTCGATAGCTAGATGTAAAATTACAATCATTTTGTTATAGGTGCCCACGGATATTAGAAAACTTGGATTGGGCATGAGGTGCGAGTTTGTTTGCATGAGCCTAGCCACACTTAAGTGCAAAAATGCACCACTTAGAGCAAACAAACACCTCATACCCAATCCAAGCCTTCTAATATCCGTATAGATACCTATCCTTAAACATATATTTTTTAAATAAAACCTAATATTATTATTAGATATTATACAAAATAACATTTACCTGAAGGGAGCATGGCCATTGCCGACCTGTTGATTTCTTTTGAATCGGATTCTGTAGAAAAAATAAAATTAATTTTATTAAATAATTTTTTAGTGATTTTTAGCAGACCGCAGGATGTTGGTTTAAACCCAGTGTTGACTTTTATTAAAATGCATTTTTAACTATCACCTGTGCTCCTCAGTATAAAATATTGGCTTTCACAACTCTTTTTAAAACATTATAAAATATGTCAATATTGTCAAAACATGTCTCATTTTGTCAGACAATGTGCCATTATTAATAATATCAAATATAAGTCAAATAATTTCACACATATTATATTATTATTGTTGTATTATTGTCTCACCTTCTATAATTTCCAAAACCCCTATCTGGGAAAATCTGACCACGGATGATACCATGAGATCTTCGAATCATGACCTGAAATGTTGTTATAAACTTAATAATTACTGAAAATACATACACTAAAATAAAGAGTAAAAATGGTTAGAAAAAGGAAATAAAAATGTATTTCCTATTTTAAAATTGTATTTGTTTATGAATTTATATTTATATTTATGTTTTGTTTTGTATTTATTTAGAATTTGAGTATAATGTGGAAGTAAACAAATTATGCAGTCAACTAAATTAGGCAGATTAAGTTTTTGCCGGTCATTTTAGTAGAAAGTAAAGAAATAAAATAAAATTTTTCACTTCTCATACTAGTAGACCGGTATTTCTACACATTTTTAGCGAGCAGGGAGTAGGCACTGTAGGAAAAATATCAGTGGAACCTAAGGAATTCTGGGAAGATATGCGGGAAGAACTATGAAAAAAAAATGGGAATTGCTTCAGTAATAAAAAAAGTTTTAATAAAATAAATGATTTATTAATTTACGTATATTTAATATTTCAACATTATTTGAAACTAAACCGTTTAAATTAATAGGAATAAATATACTTAGTTAGTAGGCAAACGGACTACTACACCTACTCGATCAGTCTGTTTTATAAATAAAAATCAATACAGATCGGCTTCGAATGGCATCGATTGACATAGTACTAGTATTTTTCCCGCTTGCCTCAAAACTCAAAGGTTTTAAAAAAAACAAAACAAAAGGATTAATAAAAATCGCGAGATGTACATACTCTATGTTTGAAGCTTTTAGAAGGTAGACAAATATTTAATAGAGAGCCCTAATACTCTTTTATAAGGCAAGATCTAAGCAAACTACAATAGCAGTCCAATGCGGCCTGATGCAATAGAGCGTGAATGCTATCCTTTTCAAGTTCTAATAAAGCAATATGAAATATACTGGATTAGTAATAAATAGGTGTTGAACTAACGACAGAAACCTGTCGAACGTTTTTCCTGGAAATCCAGCGGTTTAGAAAAACAAAGGTAATCAAATGTAGTCGAAAAATCTTTCTAGAGATCATTATGACATTCGGTGCTACAACCAAGATAATATAATATATATTAAGAACTATATAACTATAAGTATACACAAGAAGGAAAAGTAAAATACTATTCAAAATACGCGTCACCTACTTGGGGACAGGCGCAAGTAATATTGAGGTTATGTAAAATTAGTGTTACATGTTACATTAACAAACTTACCCATTCATAACCGTTTGGTGGTAATGGATTTATGGTAAATTGTATTGGTTGTTGCATTATATTACCGAAACGATCATCTAAAGATTTATTTGTAGCGTGCGTAACATATATTTTTTCTATCGACATGCTGACAAGCTACATAAAATTTTAAAGAGATAGACGATTCACCAATGCGCCAATACCATGCCACGAATAACGATATAGGTACGCACAAGAGTGCGATAAATCTAACCAACAATAAAGACTTGTATTGCAGATTTACATGAGAATATTGTGGATTATTTATTTTACAATTATCGTCTGTCAGAAACCGCCCGCCGAACTTTTGAACATTGTCTTTGCTTGAACCAGCGTTCGGTGTAGTGTTGTCCCTTACCAGATCTCCCCAATGACGAGAATCGATCAATTTTAGAATCGATTTAGAATAATAAAATTAATTTTATAATTTTAGTGTCTAAAAACATAAAAGTATAAACAATATAGACATCATAGCAGAAAACTTAACCTAACCTATCGCCAATTTAATGGTTAAATTCGCCGTACATAAATATAATTTAAAACTATATGTTTAAAAATATAATTTTACAAACACGAACTGCAGGTAAGATTTTATTAAAATCTGAAATAAATATAACTATATGAATGTTAATAATTAATACTTAATTAATCTTGAATGAATACTTTAAAATATTAGAAAGAATTCCTATTTTCTAAATGTCAATACTGTCAGATTTTTATACAATGTAAACCTACGCCGAACGCCTATTGTAATATATAAACATAAAAATATATATAGTTTATTTCATTTTTTTAAATTTGGTTTTGAGAGTTAATTACTTTTTTGGATGTAGTTACTGCTTTTGCATTTTGCATCTTGTTTTTTTTTTCTTTCTCTCATCTATATAATAAGGTTATAGGTTAATAACCTTATTGAAACTTTTGTCTTAGCTTAGGGCCCAAAAAAAAAAAATTGTCCGAGTGAGCAATTGTCATATATACTTACTGCCATACTGCCGCATTATTTGTTCCAATGGCGCAATATTTTTTCTGCGATTGTATTTTAATTAAAAAACATATTTTCAAGTCAAAACAACAATAAACTTTGCATGATAGCATTATTTTTCCTTAGTTAAGTGACTTGATTCATGTCCATTTTAAGATTAGTGAGAGGTTTTAGGGGTTTGTATTTCTATACTTATACAAGAAGACAATCGTTTTTAAAGTTATATTTAAAAAAACAAATCTGTAGAACCTTCTAGAAGCTTCTGCAACTATCCAGGAAGGAATATTTCGAGACTTTCTATATCTTTCTAACACATTCTTCATACTTCTCGAACATTCCAAGAAGATCAACATTGTTCTGGAAGCTTATATATTATACAGTGAGATAATAAACATATTGAATTCACTTAATTCAGCAATATTGTTTAAATGTAAAAACGTTTAACATGTTTAGCTTACGAAAAACCCAATCGGATAAACATTTGGCCATCCCTACTATAAGGGATGGCCATATCAAAAATTCAAACAAAAGTCGTATGGAAATTATAGGTCTACAGTTAACATTTTGAACTGATTTTATCTTGTGCCTATTAAGAGAGGTATGATTTTTTGAATTTTGAAAAACCAATTTTTCACACCCCTAGGATCAATTTACTATTGCGTATCTTTTGGCAAGTGATCTTTTGCAAAAAAAACCTTTGCATAAATCAACCATTGGGATTGCTTGAGACCATATTTATATGTTCGACTAAAAACTTTTTTTTTGTTAACTGGTCAAAAAACATAACAAATATCTATGTTCGTGTGTTAGTAGTGCGTAATAAGATATTTTATTTATATTTTAATGTTAATATTATATTTATATGTTAAAATATAAATTATATTTTAAGATTTACGTTTTTGGAAAACTTTAAATTCCTACGTTACGTTTAGTCCTTTTCTATAAAAATGACCGGCGGACAGATAAGAGACCGGCGGACAGACGCAAGAGAGATTAGAGGTTCCGTTTTTTTTCCTTTTGAGGTACAGAACTCTAAAAATTAAATAATAATAACCAACTATAAGTTACAGACCTGTGGCAGAGAGACTTACGTTATTTTTTTTACTGTTTAGTTACGAAACCCAAATATAATGACTAATTATTATGCGTGTATGCGTTTATTTTTAAATTTGTTTGAATATTCAAAATTCATTCGCTAAAGTTAATTTTTATTTAAACTATACCTGACCTATAAATAACTGTTGTATTTTTAAATTTATATTTTTTTTAAACGGATTCGTGTAAAAGGGTGACTAGGTCCCTAAGGCTTGGTATAATGCCCGCAGGCCTTATCTGTGAAATGGTGTTCTGATATGCATTAGTGATTGTAATTAACAAAAGTAGTAAAAACACCGTAAGGAACAACATCTAAAGAAAGAGTAATGGCCGTCCAGCAACCGGTACAAACTGGTATCTGAAGAAGAAAGCCTTGAACTTTCAAGACCTTGCTCCATGGAAGGTCGTGTCGTGGTGGTCCTCCGTTTAATAACGTTTAACGTACTTACAGCGGCCAACCCACCACACCGGCTCCCACACATTCAACTATAAAACGAATTATCCGACTGGGGTTTCCAAACTTTTTGCGATGGGGTTGTATACCACAGTATAAAATATGTACGCTACAACGTGCACTTTAATGATTTAAGAGTTTAGAGAGAAGGATACATTTTCAGCAAGTTGAATATCGATACAGCGTCTCAGCTGTTCATCAGCAATTTCTTAATACAAACATTGCAGAATTGAAATTCACGCGCTTGTGGTTCGACAGCAGCCCGCTGCAATCTCTTTAATATGAATATCAAAGAGATGCGTTTGCGATTTGGAATGGCTCAAGAAAAACGCAGCGGGCTGCTCTCGATCCAGAAAAGCGCGTGTGGCAAATAATATGAACGTCATAATATATTTATAATGCAATTGAACTCGAAATCTATTCTCTAGGTTGGCAATATGAGAATTATTATTATTTAAATCCGTAGGGCCATTTCAGCCAGCAGGCACAAGTGAATTTTATTCATACATAATTGAGCGAGGAGGTGAGTTTAGGAAGAGGTTAACCTACAAAGTAATAAAGTGCAATATTATGCAATATAAATATTATGTGCATATGTTTGGCTGAATATAAATCAAATGGATAAGATGTGAAAAGATAAATAATTCCAGGAAATACAGTCTGTGCCAAAGAAGGGAACCGCTGCCCTTCAAAAACTTTGTATAAGTTTATACAGTACATGGCTTACCCACATCGTATCAGCTCGTGACAGGAAATATAGTGCGTACATACCAAGACTACAAACATTTCTAAACACTACATTTCCGCTAAATACCATGAAAGGGATTTCGTCAATTTATTCAATATACTTTTAAAAAATTAATAATAAAAATATATTTTTAAAAACAAACTTTTATTTAAGAGCTTGAATGCGTATACAAAGTTTCGTGTTTGTGTCGTTGACCGTTGAGGAGTTCCTTCGTATGGAGCCATTCCTGGGTGTATAATCAGGTCATGCTTACCATAAAAATGCACTGTCATCGGAACTGAACCACATGTCAATTTTAAACTCCGTAGGATAAGAGGAAGTGGTTTAATTCAGCTTGCAACATTTGACCTAAGCAGACTAACAAACATTGAAAGTTAAATAAAAGCTTGTAAAAAGAAATACAATAAAGGTTATATATTTTCATAATAAAATATGATAACTTTTTAGTAAAAACTAATATTAAGCTAAATATTATATAACAAATAATAAATTAAAATATTGGGATAATCAAAACTTTTAATAATTAAAATGATTCTTTTGCAGCATTTCACTGCTTTACTGAGGTGTATTGTTTTACTTTTGTTTTGTTTGTTTTTGTTTTGTTTGTTAGAATTCGAATTATTCTATACCTATTGAAAATAAAAGAAGTTTTTCCTTATTCAAATTTTGAATTAAATAATTAACATAAATTAAAAACATTGTACATAAGTACAATTTAACATGACATAACTCAATAATTGTGTTGAACATATTATCAATACGGCTGTCAAATAAAGAAAAAACTATATTACGTGCTTTATCGTCTTACAGTTTTGTTTTATAACATGAGGAGCTAATTTTTTGTGGGAAGTGAGATCTTGTCTTGGAAGAAAGCAAACAACTTAGCAGTCGTTGAAGGACATCCTAGCAAATCATCGTCCCCAAATAATTATTCTTGGTACTGGTAATTTAAAAAAATATGAGTGTTTTAATCAAGCTTTGACCCGAGCATTGACTATGTTTCTTCAGAGATTTTAAGGACACCACAAAATACTTTTCTGATATTTTTGATTACAGTTTAGCACCCTCATGGCTTCACACCCAGTGCGACAATGCAGCATCTTCAAAGAATCGATCCAGTTGATTAGCTTTACCACCTTGAAATATTTTATTGATACTAAAATATGAAATATTTATTTATGAAACAGTTTTCCCCATATATTTGATTGCGTATAAACGTATTTTATATTAGGCATAATTTCGATTGGATATTTCGGATGGCTCCTTCTAGCTTAAAAGAAACCGATGTTTGAGAAACTATAGCTGACAATTTAAAACGAACCTGATTTCTCGAGGCGGAAACCACACGCACATGTTAGCGGTCTCATGATGCGAAATATACAGACAAACGCATTTTATTTACAGGAGAAATTATTAAACACTGTTTTTTTTTGTCATACAAACTTTTAAATACTTTTTTGAGGTTTGTAACTAGTGCTGAATAGCAAACGTACTTTTTATGTTTTAATGTATCAATTACATATTTTAATTAGGGATAAATTTAAAAGAAAAACAAAATTTCTAGGTAGGCAGAGAAAAAACTAATGTGTGTTCGATATTTATGATAGTTGAAAATTATTTTTTTTTTCTTTCAAAAGCAAAGTATACAAGAACTAATTAAGTTAAAGATATTTTTAATAATAGCATGAAAATGGTATATTTCTAGGCTCCATGAAAATATTGAAAGCTGATATTACATATTAAAAAGATCCGAAAGAAGATTCCTCAAATGATCTCCAATAATATCGACTATTTGAGAATTATTTGAGATTTTTAAAATTAATATCCGAGTAATTTATTTAAAGGTTTTTAAAATTATTTAAAGATTATTCCACAGACAAAAATGTTCTAAAAATTGCACTTTTTAGCCGTTCATCCTGCGACCTAGGCGATGCTTTTCTAATTGTCACGCGTATCGACGGAATATTTCATCATACTTGAATATGTATACTTTTATACTTTAGATCTTTAAATATAAACTGGATCTTAAATTATAAGCAACACATTATTATAACAATAAATCTCACGATTTTGTTACATCCATTCCCGCGTTGGACTTCACTGTTTTGTAAGTAGCGGAAAGCAAAACGTAGATCTGCCGGTCTTATGCTTGCTTAGTGACAGCGCATGCATCTTCTCATCTTTTTCATAGTACAGTTAAAACTCGTATAGTCCTGAACGATCTTAAAGCTAAACCCTTTAAGTCCTAGGTTTAATTGCAGGACTTAATGGGTTTTAACTGTAAGAGCACGTTATGGACAGTGGTCACTTTTAGGCTTAGTAGCGTTATGTAATGTTCGATAGTGGATATAGGATGGTATTTACTCCCCGTGTGCCATGTCCTTTGCAGAACTATTGTACTTTAGCACCCATTTGGAGTGCACCCTCTACACTTATACTGTGTACCTATGTATCTTTTTGGGTGCGATGGTTGAACCTCTTCACAGTTACCTAGAAGCTTGTATCTTTTGTGAATTAGAGGCGTATTGATTACATTCACAGGATAGGTGTATTTGGGATTTCTTGACAGTAACTGCACTTGTCATTTGCTGATATTTTAATCAAGTGTAGGTGCTTGTTTAGCTTTCAATGGCCTACCCTTAATTGGTTTCAGCTTAATTTTGATAGTTCAGATTACCCTTTTTGCGAGAAACATATTTTTTGAGTTGCTTTTGTCCGGACAGTTCCTGTTAGTGTTTTACTTTTTGGTTTCTATCCCAAATTTTTCCTCCTTTCTGGAAACATATAGTGTGGTTTTAAATCGTAGCTGGGTAACCTTTTTTAAAATAGTAACTCTTATTTCATTTACAAAGAATGAAATATAGTTTGTGTCCGACTGGTGTAGCTGTAGAATGTGACCTACAATTCAACTTAAGATATAAAAACCTAAAGGAAAGGATAATAAAAGCTGAAAATTTCAAGGTTAATAATTGGACCTATTGAGAGACGATGTAATTATTCTGATGAACTCAATGTGGGCATAGAATGGCTGGGCTGCCCACTGGTGCTCAGTCAGTATATGCCCGGTGCCCAGTGCCCAGTGCCCAGTGCCCAGTGCCCAGTGCCCAGTGCCCAGTGCCCAGTGCCCAGTGCCCAGTGCTGACTGCCGGCACTGGCCAGTGCCCGGGCGGGCGCAGACGAGGCGCAGCGATGCCGCGAATGCCGTGAAGGCAATACAACGGTAAATCAACGCGCTATTTAACTTGAACGTCGTGTTCATAGTGATACACGTTCAAGCGAACTTACCATTTGTAATAAGCCACGAACGATATTGGAACGTACGATAAAATTTTCAAATACTTATACACAATTGGCTAAAGTTAAACATAAATTGTATTGTTTTAACAGACAGCTGTATCTGTTTCTGTAAGGAAAAAGAATAGCAATGACACCCTACAGCTATCATATAATTTCAACTGCTTTTATAATAATTTTATAATAAGTTTATAATAATTATAATCACTGAAGATTCTTTTACATGTTTCTATTTGCACCAAATACGTAACGACACATATTACGTTCCAAAAGCCGTATGGTGATATTTTTTAAATTCGATTACGATATTTGAGCGCCCTAATGAACTGTAAAGGTTTCATTAAATAAATCTAGAAATTTATTGTCTTTTATGTATATTATTTGATTATTTGTATATTATTTATTATTATTTGATTTTTATTTGATGTGATTATGGTAGTTTTGACGGTATGGTAGTTATCTTATACAAAAACTCAACTCTTTCGCATTTGCACTTTTCGAGTTGAAAGATGCAATGTATTGACGGGCGGATAAACGACGGACAGAGAGACGAAGGTATAGTAGCTTCCTAATTCATAAACATGCATATATAGAAACTACAAAAAGAAAACGCAGAAAATAGTAAACGTTTGTGAAATTTAATACTCGTATTTATTTATTCTTTGAAAATACATTACGTAAATAAAACTATTATTTGGGCAATTTTTTTCATGCGTTAGCCTCGTTTTTCCGCATAGCAATAATGAATAACTTTACAATTTCTTCAAAATATACATTTTTTCTTTTTATGTTTTATAGTATGTTAAAAGTGTGGTAAAAAAACCTCATCCAAAAAGTTTAACCATCCTGTTAAAAGTTTAACAATAACAAGTATTTATTTATTCATTCGTTTAGTATTAAATCTTTAACTCTGTGTAGACTCTGAAAAATGACTGTATCCTAAAATGACTAATATCTTAAAAATATATACCTATGACTAAAAAATTTATAAATGAATACCAAAAAGTTTATAATAATGAAATGATTTATTTATTTTTATTACAAAGGCACTAAAGTAATGCGATATACACTTTAGGTAACGTTTCCTCTCATCTAAATTCGCACTTAGTGGCATGTCAGAAACTTCACCGTGTTCATCCAACTAGGTGCTGAGCACCTGTCCTAAGATGGACTATCTATCTGTTTCCAATAAAAATGTACCTGAATGCGAAGTATACGGAGCAGAAAGGGCAGTAATCTAAGGTTCCTAATATCTTTTTTTTTTTTAATTTACACGAACATATATGTCCGTTTATTTTAGTAGATAGATAGTTAGATAACGTAGGTTGGTTAGGCAAATAAATTAATTTCATTTAGGAATCTGTTTTAAATTAACTGTAAAAATTATCGTGTCCTATTTATTAGATTTTTTGGGTAATTCTTAGATGTAACTTTTAGGCCATGATTTCGCACTAGAAGTGAAGACTTTATAAAAGTTGTGTTGGATTAGTTCTCCCAAAATTATTTTTTTTCGCAACCAATCAATCGATTTATTAAAATGTATTGAATACCCGTACTTGTACGATAATCTCACTGCGTCTTTACGCGGCCAGCGAGAGCGGTGACGTAGAAAGTAATGCGTCTCATTTGTAACGGTGTAGGTAAGCGAGCGAGTCCACATGATTACAAATACAAACACACGATTATTTACAATTAAATAGATTAACTGCTGTTTTCGAATATTTTAATGAAGCGGTATTTATCGGTCCTTTAAGAGGGGGCTTTAAGCGCCACGCGCTTATGAACAAAATGACCGTCGGTCGGGCGAATAGCGAAACCAAAATGAGACGCCGTTATAATGAGAAGCGGTCGGAATGCGAAGAGACGCCATAATGTTATTCAAACGTCTAACAGCGGGATGGGAGTGCCGGGCCCGTGGCCCGTGGCCCGTGGCCCGTGGCCCGTGGCCCGTGGCCCGTGGCCCGAGGCCTGATCCAACGCCTCCTGCAATAGTTCTGATCCCGGGGAACACGCTACTCAAGAAAACTCAACCCCACAGAAGAATCTGTATTTTGATATGATTGTAAGGGGTGGCATCATTCATGGCACGGATATCAGAAATGCACATGGCTAGGATGGTTTCATTAATAAAGCTGGATAAGCGATCTGATATCGGTGATTCAGAGTATACTTATATATTATTAAAAGATGCTCCTTCTCATTTTCTGTGACAAATATGTCAATTTATTGAAAAGATGTCAGCTTTGGTGGATTTTATTAAATACATATTCATTTTTATTAACAAAATGTTGTCACGATATTTTCATTCTCCTTAGACTTTTATTGTCGGGAAGATTTTGCTGCAAGGTGTATGAAAAGTTCGGAATCCTTTATCATTGGCCTAATGAAACGAGGCTTTATAAAATACAAGCGGAAAACATCTCGTAAAGTAAGTTATAATATATTGTTTTGTGTTTGCTTAGAAAAGCGCCATTAAATATTGTATGCAACGAAAGATAGCCCGGCTGGGTTGGTGCCACTAGCATTCGAATCTGAGGCATCTGGGTCAGAAGCGGTATTTTATACCGACAAATCCCAATTAAAGAATAATTCATTTAACTTATTTTAATAATTATTTAAACTAGTTACTGTTGCGGGCAGTTTTAACGATTTCTTTCACCGTTTCTGCCCGAAACAAAGGCAGGCCGTCACAAAACGAATTTTTATAACTAAAAACAATACCGAATATATCATTTTTAAATTTAACATAAAATATATTTTTATTTTAAAAAATCTAGGTTAGGTTGGGTTAGACATTTATTTTGAATAAACTTCGTTTATCGTTAAATTTCGCTGTATTCCACATACGATGATTAGATAAAGCGACAATTTGATGCTATTAAAATGTAAACCTTATTCGAGCCGAGCTATAGATCTAAATAATTTTTTCTACATAAATTTTCGTCCACTAAGCGAAATCCTGAATCATCGGGTGCTGTTATCACCTATCTCGTCAAGCATACTTTATTTACTCATTATGGCTCAATAGGAAGTCACAACAAAAAATGATATAATAAGACTAGTCATTTATTGTTGTTTTGAAGTAACATGGCCACTCTAACCAGGTTAAAAAAAACCTGTTCTAAGAGCGGCCAGAAGAAGTTGTTTAACGTGAAGCAACAAAGGGTTTCTTAAGAGAGTTTTTCTTAAGAAGCTGCTTACTTTAATCAGTCAACCCGTCAGCGAAAGTTTGCGAGGGAAACGATAATTGGAATTAAAGAAAATACTAAATTTGAGTGGCCGACACCTAACGCTTGATTTCTATGGTAAACATGTTGCGTCTGGTCAACTCTACTCAACTCAACTCAACTCAACTCTACTATGGTCCGTCCCACTCGCCGCGGCCGCAATCCGAGTCGCGCGGGATAACAGTTCTTTCGGAGCGGCCGAGAGCGGTACCTGCGGCGCCGACGCCCGGGCCGAGCTGAGCGCCAATCGGCATAGTAGCGGGAAACCACTCGGGCGCGGCGATCGTCATTTCCGAGCCGAAGAGTCCGCCGCGTGTGACGCGACGACTCCGTTGAAATCGCGCGCGAATAAATGTGCGATTTCGTCACTCGCGAAATTCATCGGCGAGTTAAACGCGTTTGACGCGATACGGTAAAACGGTACGTGTGCGCGGAAACATCTATATTCACACCCTGCATGTCCACATTTCATTATCATCTAAAATTGTGAAGAAACTACAGCAAATAGGTCTAAAAATTGAACCCTGCGGTAATCGGACAGTGAGTAATAGGCGCGTTTAGTATTATTTAACTAGCCTACATTCAAAATTTACTGACATCGAAGGTCTAGACATCGAAGAATAGTAGTTTTAAATTGACGTGATTTAATAATATATATTCTCTAAAGTTATTGTGGAATTATCAAGTTATGTTAAGTACATTATTTAATTCACACATCTTTGAATTATTGTTATTATTATTGGTAAGCGTTTCCAGTCCACAACCTATAAAAATAATCAATCAGTCTCTAAATTCGCAAAAGCTTACGGTCGTCTAAGGAAGAAGAGGCCTTTGTTCACTAGTGATATCGCCGCTATGAAGTGAACTTATCGTATAAAATGTGTGGAAGCAATAGGGCGGCGTCGTGACACAGTAACACAGTGCGCCGAGGCGACGGGCGGGCGGCCGCACAGACACGCGCACGCAAAGCAATTAGCGGACGACTAAGCGCCGGTTCGATAGGCGAAATGCGCGCGTGGCACTTGTCGCTGCTCCTGAGCGCCACCCTCTCGAGGGTCCGCTGCCAGGACGACAGCTTTGCGGGTAGTTTTCTCTCAGGTATGTTGTTTATATTTTTATTTGATTTGTCTTCAGCTTTTATACAGAATAGATCAATTATTAGGTACAATAATCAACGCATCTCTAGAATTTAATTGTCTTCTTAATCTATATAATAAATATGGGTCATTATCGCACGATTAATAAATTAAAGAGACAGATATTTGTGGTTTAGACGTTTGACCACTCACCCATTGTGGGGTCGAGTTTGAAACCTCTATTTTCACTGACCTAAGAGTCTAAAAGAAGTATACACGGTCTTAGGATATTACAATAATTATATTTAAAGGTGACCTAAACTAGGGTTAACTTAAAAACCTCATAAAAAAAAACAAAATCACTGATCGTGTACCAAAACTATAAAATTAATGGTTAGTATTTTTTTCCAAACTGTCTCAAATGAATGTACCTTACGATGTGCTATATGGCCTGAAAGGACATATATGAAATATGGCAATTTCAATTTGTAATAAAACTTTAATAATTTACGACCTAGTCTAACGAACAGACAGATAAGACAATCAGATGGATAAGTGATTGAAACTTGGGGTTTCGTTTGATTCTATGGGCTAAGCACCCCAGGATGATTAGTAGTTATATATTTTTGTCTATTTTTCTACGATAAGCAAAGAGGTGTTACCCCATAAGTTCGAATCGAATTTTAAATACGTAACGTTTACCAATTTATAATGCTATGGTTTAAACGTACTATCTCTACTATCGGTAGAGAAAACGGATTTAAAAGTTTCACTAATGTCTAGAAAATGGCCATAAAAAATCGTGCACGAGAATGCATAAAATGTCCTTGCGTTGAAGTCGCTAGCCTGTATTTTGTTTCAAGCAAAATTCTCTGAAATAATCAAAACCAGTTAAACTTTCAAAATATATTACGTAATTGCGATTACTATTCAAATATATATCCTTTATAAACTTGTACTTTTCTAATAGACAAGAAATATTACATAATTTTAATATAAAGGTTAAGTTTATCCCACTGGAAGCGGTAAATTTATTTATCGTCATTAGATCGTCTGAATATTTTATCCCTAAAATATGTTACCATCAAACGTTGTCATAAACTGTAGTTTTTATAGTTCCGTACCTAAAGCTAAGATAGTTTTTTACAACCGGAATCATAATATAATTACCACAGGCAAGCTATTTGAAAATGACATTAATTTACCCTCGCTCACCTTATAAATGTACTGTATTTTAATAACATGACGATAATTTGAATGATATAAGATGAAAACGATAATGATTATTAAGATTCAACCAACACGAAAGATGCATTCTAAAAAACCTTTCGATTGTTATTTTTTAAGATTTTCTAAGATAGTTTACTTTCAGTATGTAAACTAATGAGGCATTTATTATAAAATAAATTATAATATATAAATACTTTTTTTACATTCTTTCAAATAAATATTTACTCAGCTCTTATAAACTTGTATAAATGCAGCGTAAAAAATAAAACAGCTTATATGGCAAAAATTTAAAAAAATATTTGGCTTCAAGCTTTTCATGCGATAATATTAACACATATGCGCCAGCTGATCGCCGCTCGCAAAGCGGAGGTCGTTTGCCGCAATAATACGGCAAAGACAATTTAATAATAATAATAACTTTACGGATAAATTAATTTCTCATTTTTTGATATAATTTCTCACTCGTAATAGGAGACAAAAGCACCCCTACTTTCTATATCTTCGGGAATGGTCTCAGAACAGCCTAGGATATCCTATATCCGCCTGCATCCAAGCAGTTTTCTAGTGCACACATCATCCTACTTTGGGCAGATATGCCATAGAATAGATGTGCCCAAATTGCCGAAGATCATGGGATATGCCCCGCTAACCGCCAATATGCCCGCAGCCAGCGATTTATGTTTCTTGCGTTTTCGTAGATTTGGTTGACGGCGCGTATCTCCGGCCGAGCGTCCGACGTTCCGTACTTGCCATGGTTGGGTTCACGTTTCATAGCTACAGGCGTCCGTTTTAATGGACATCAAAAAACGGAGGTCGTTCTCGATTCAATCTATAGGGTTTTTTTTTTTTTTATAAATTCGCGATATTTTTTTTTTTGGACGCGATAGGGAATTTTTGGAGGGTCCCATTTTAATTTCATTTTATGTTAAGTTAATATAAAACTGCACTACATATAAAATCAAGGTCAAGTTTTTATTTCCGAACGCGTTTTACAGAAATGACATGGTGTGCATATTTTTCAATAAGAACGGTAGTTTGAAACAGAATAATTCTAGACAAAAACAAAATAACATGATGACTGAAATATTTATGATACTGCCCATGGCACATACAAAAGGAAAAACAACTATACAATGATAAATCAACGATTTACCATTACCACCTTAAAATTCTGAATATGAATATTATAAATCAATTCTCTTCTGAATTGTCCACATTTATGGAAAATACTTGGGCTAGCAGGAGTACATCGCGGCTTTCATGTGCAGAAATGCAGGACCGATGTGCTAAGGCAGCAGACACTCATTCGAGCAATGGAACTGCTCAACAAGCCGCCTCCCGATATTGACGTGTTCTATACCTCCCAGCAATTAGGTGCAGCAGGGCTTGGAGAAAACAGAACACTAAATCGGGTAGTTAGGCAAAAGGATAGTTGTAAATGGGTTAAAATCTGTAAAAACCCCTACAGGAACTTAAAGTCAGCAAATAAACAAAAAAACTAGTCTAAAAAGACAAAAGAAAGAGTCCTAATAACATTTTAAAGTATGGTCACCTAACAAAATATCAGAGCGCGCAGAATCGTGTCGTCGCGACCCAGTAACCGTCTGACTCCAAGGGCCACTGTAACTTCAAATGTATTGACGACAGTAAACAACGGGTAATTTCCCATGCGCAAATATTGTAATGTAGGCCAATTAGATAGGTCAGCTTTTTGATTATTTGATTTGACTTGATTATCACAGCTTTTTGAATGCAGCTCACCCCTAATGTCCGTGCCTCCGTCCGTGAAGAGGGTTTGTCCAAGAAAATTCTCTTAGACGCACTGTATCCTGCTACAGTTTATTATTACGTCATTGGTGACTGTGGTTTAGTTGCAGTTTACCTTGGTTGATAATTTAAATTGCGACCGTCTGCAGGTTTTGATGGTGTTCTTCCGTCGTTTCTGCTGCCAGTAATCTAGCATAAACCGGAGACGTGATAGAAATTCCATATTTGATGTAACATTCACTGACTATTATTGTGAGACATGAAATTTAATAAGCAAATATATTATGATAATAACCAATTTCTACTTTTTGCGAAAGAAAATTTGGGAAATAGTTACCCAAAAATAGTTTATTTTTAATTATACTAATCACCACAAATGTGGTGTATAGGTTATATTGTTTATCGATCTCATAAAGATCGCTCCACTTTAAATTATGCTCCATTTCGCTAACGGTAAATATCTGCCTTTTAGCTGACGGGAAACAACAATGTCATGAGTGAAATAAAGTATGCAAACATAGTTCTGTTTCATTCAAAAGCAGCCGCTTTGAAGACAACCGTTATGGAGATTTTATAACGGCGCTGGAGAACGAGTTTTTTTTTTGAAAAATCGATCATGGATCACGTTTATCTTGAAGTAATATCACTCTCCACACACATCGTCCCAGAATAAAGGCGTACTGACTAATTTGACCTGAATAAATGATCATGATCACGGGGTTTAATCATGATCGGTCCTAATATTTTAGTTCATTCAGAAACTAAACACTTTATTTCTTGTTTATTATTTAATATGATTTAGGTGATATGTTCTTGAAAGTGAATGTTTTACTTCCCAAACGTTTTTCTTTGCTCCATTTAACATATCGAAGAAAAACCTACGGTTGGATCTATTTACATCTAAATATCTATTTACCAATCCCTCTATAAACCTATAAAAAAAATCATCTTATGGTAATAAGACCACCACCACCACCACCTTACCACTCACGCCACGATTTAAACCACACTATTTTTTTATTGTTAGTATGTAAAAAGTATATTTATACTTTTACAAACTACATATATAAAATTATAACTTTCAATTTTTAACCGTTCGATATAGGGATATTCTGATAAATATACAATGGCTGTGTAGTTTCTTTTTTAATAAAAATGATCCCACTTATTACCCACACGTTAAATATTTCATAATACTTGAAATATGTAAACATATTTGTTTATTATTAGATGCAAAACTAATCAAACAATATTTTATGGTGACGAGTGCGTAATGATATGTAAAATGATCAAACAATCCGATTTACTACTATCACGGGAAATAGATTCGCTTCGAGAATAAATCTCAGTTAATACTTTTGAGCCACATGACGGATGTATGACCACGCTTAAACATCTGCAATTCCTTCTTTTTATTTGTCTCATGTCAAGTAAGTTCTAAAAGCAAAATTTTATTTAATTTTTACCAACTCAATTTTATTTATTTGCAACTATATTAAGCCCAATAAAGAAGTTTTATTGTGCGCGTCGTTTATCTTTATCCATAAGATCTCATTTTCCTTTTTTATCCACCGGAGCATCGCACCTTACGTTCTCACGCCCTTTGCTTTGGCAGAATGTTTTCTTTGTTGGCGTTTCCGGACGCCATAAAGATTTTTCCTAACTGTTGCGTAGGCAGCTTCCTCTTCAATTAAAATGGTAAATATAATAAATAGATAAATATTTTAAAGTAAAACTTTTTTATATGCACGGTGCACCTTTACCTTACACAATTTTTCCTAGGCAGTGATCACGTCCATTCGGCTAAACTTGGGTGGACGCTCAGAGGTGATGTATCATTCTGGTTGATTGTCTTCCATATAAATAGATTGTTGAATAAGTATAGATGCCAGTATGTGGTGATAACTTTGAAATATAGTTAATATAGATATGTAGTTGATGACAAAAATCAAATTCCTTACAGAAATTTTACTTGTACCGCGCGTGGTGTAACCGCAAAGTTTTTTTTTTTAAATGACATGTCATATGTAAACCACCACGTTTGTAACACATTCTGATATAATATTAAACGTAGTATGTATGCTATGTACTTGTATTGTTTTTTAATAAATAAAAATAAAAAACGTAGTATGTGAGTTGTAAGCGTCAAATATCAAGGTTGGTCAATAATAATAACCTTCGATGTTACAAATAAATAAACATACTCGTAGGTACTTGACGATCGGACAAGGATGAAAGTATTTTTTTTATAAGGCGAGGGTCCCGAACTAAGTCCCTACTTTAATTTCTGTGATGTGTGTAAATAAAATTACCATTATCGATAATCGATGTATAGATATGAGATAAATATATATTTAACTATTTTTACCCCCGACGGCGTTATAAGTTCAACGTAACTGTGTATTTGTATGTTTGACTGTGGCGTCGTAGCCTCCAAACGGATGAATCGATTTTATTTTTTTTACTTTTTTATTTGAAAGGATCAAGAGTGTTCTTGACTTTCCTTGATCAAGAGTGTTCTTAGCTATAATTCAAGAAAATCTGTGCATAGAGGTGTTTTAATTTTTTAGGGGAAGGTTCACTAAAGATTTTGACAAAGTGACTCACGCATGCGCATAAACTTGCTGCGGGCAGTTTAAGTTTTATAGCCAGCGATTATAAAATGCACAAATAACTTACTGTTGGAAAAATGTTACCCAAATTTAAACAAAACTGAAATTTATTATATTATTTAAAGTGCTTAGAGTTATCTAGTTTTTTTTATCATAAAACGCCTTATACTTTTGTTGTAACTTTACTCATAAAGATGGTAATGTATTTTGATTGAATTAGCATGATCATTTTAAATTTGGTAAATTTCAATTAAAAAAAATTGTAGATATTTTACAAAATATGAAAAAATTGCGGATAAAATATTAAAGTTCTTCTTATCCATAAAAAATATCTAAGTTGTAAATGTAAGTAGGGCGTATTATATGATATAGGATAGAAAAACCTATATGAACTGTTATTAATAACTACGTAGTATAATATATAAGTCTGTTATTAGATTTACGTGGGTTCTATGTAATATTCACAATTTGTCTTCGCATATAACTCTGGCACAATGTAAATCTATTGATTTCTTAAATAAAATATTGACATCTGTAAGTTTACCAAGCAAATCATGTTTGCAAAATTTAAGTAAGTGCATTGAAATAAATATAATTTGTTTCTTCTTTCACAGGTCTCTTAGATACGCTTGACTCAACATCGGACACCAAAGATTGCCCTGGAATATGCGTCCACACCTTGGCTACTCTCATCTGCTATGATGTCTTGGAAGATGTACAGTGTCCGAACCCTTCGATGAAGTGCTGCATAGATGGATCACCAGGTAGGTACGACATTCAATTAGGTACTCGAACAGCAATTGAATCCTTTCACGGCTCTCTGCGCCAATAAAGTAGGTATAATCGAAGAACTATAAACTGACAGTTTTTCAATTAGGACGGAGGCGTGAAATTTCGCACCTATACGAATTGCTGAAATGAAATATGGCAACAAAAGTGGTCTAGATCAATGATTTATATTATGTTTCTTCCTTAAAATGTTAACGAACAATAAATTGTAATAAAGATTTATATAAGTTTTTGTATAGGAAAATTTATATAAATATTATAATTTAACGCTTTAAGTTTCCCATTTGTATATTTATATTAAAATCGGAAGTAATTTTATGATCTGCTATTTAAATTTTGAATCGGCAAAAATAATAAGCGAAATAAATATTTCTGTAGCATATTATTTATTTATTTGCTATTTTAAAATACAAGCAGTAAGGTATGATAAACAATATAAAATTATTATGTCGCGCAGCTCATAATCTATTCAAGCATCAAAATTATTAGTAGACTGCTAAATTATTAAATGAGCAGCAACCAGTCGATTAACTTGTGGCTATTTTTAGATAATAAATTATTTGACTTTAAAATGAAGCCAAGGGTTACAATGAAACGAAATTATCTAAACGATGATTAGTTCAAACGACAATTTTTGATTAGGTGAGTGGTTTCACTGCCAATCAATAAAGAGGCGTGTAAAATCAAGTAAATGCACTGCCCTTGTAAAACACACATAAATTGTATAAACACATTGTGTCATTGTAATTTTTTAATAATTCGCTTAATTTAAAAGCTCGTTAATATAAAGTGAAATAAATGCAGAGTACATTGTGCCAATCATATAATTATGTAGAATTATTTTTGTTGTTAAGCGTTTTAATTCTGCTATAGTCATTAATTTGCATGCAAATGCATTTTAATGCTGTATAAAACATATTTTGCTAACCGGTTAAATCATAGCGTTATTTTTTTGTGTTTTTAATGATTTTTTTTTTGTGTTTATAATGAATATTTTTTTGTGTTTATATGAAGAGTAGAGATATCACGGCGAGAGATATGATTGAATGAGGATAAATATCAATATCACTCAATAATTCGCAATTAGTAATAAGAAGTGTGACCGAGCAACCATACCTTAATTTCAAACTTCAACTGTAATTTGTGGGTTACTAGTGTGTCGTAAGAAAGGATTTTCGTTTTTTTCTAAGTAAAATAGTCAAGTAACGGTCCAGTATAATATAATTAAATCGAAGCGTGAATACAAAGCTCGCAAACTCAAATAAAAAGCAGCTAAAATGCAAAATAATGTCAAAAACTTAAATAATTAAACATTAATTAGAGTAAAGGTTTCAAAAGATTGTGAACCGATCAATCGCCGTTCCTTTAGTTAGAAGTACGATAGGTGGAAAACTAATTTTTATTTTCGCGAAAAAACTCGCATTATATAATACCCACTTACCCTTTTATATAACTCAGGTCCAAACCATTTTTTCAGCGGGGAATGAAACCTCTTCAAAAAGGCCACCTCCTAAAACAACACCAGCTGAAGATGACGAGGACGAGGAAGACGAAGAAGTCACCACGGAGACGACCACATACCCTAATAAATTAACCACAGAAAAGCACAATAAACATAACAAACATAAAGGTTTCATATATTTTTAAATTAAGTTTCTACTGATTTTTTATATTTTTTCAAAATTGACGTTGCCACTGTTATGAGAAGTAAGTACTTACTCATTTCTCTGTACCATTAAAATGTACAGAACAAAAACAATAACAAATTAGGTTTACTGATAAAGTTCGTTTTTCGTATATCAATCATATTATTATCAACACCACCCACCTCATTGTTGTACGGAACAATATTTTCCGGTTTATAGACAGGTATGGTTATAGACAATCTACTCATTTTCGATCAAAATAAAGCGATAAAATAGGTACTTGAGAATAACGCAAGCACAAATAATTAAGCAGCCATAATACAATACCTCAAAATAATATCACAACCTAATTTCCGTCTAAAAAACAAAGCTTTTTCAATCGTAAGCCGTTTGACAGACGACCAACCGTCGTAAGACACATTTTTAAATTTTGCGAACAAGCAAGTGTCAAAAATGAAAACAAGGTTATGATGTGAAAATTAATATTGTTTTTTTTTTCTGCGGGTGTGTTTTGTTTTATTTTTGGTTGTAAACAATTAGGTATTTTAAATTTTTCTTTGATGTTCTGTTTTGTTTATAAGCTATAATGTATTTACACTGTTTTATATGACTCTATGCTAGTTTTTTCTTATCTTAAAATCATGTTTTACACCCACGACAAGGGTTAGACATTTTAATTGCTTTGGTGTTTAATTGTAATTTATTAACCCTACATCACTACTAAATTTATTTTTTATGTGATAAGAATTTAAATACTTATTTTTAAAAGTTTTATGATATTATACGTGTTTATATTCGTGTTTGTATTCTGCAGTAACGTCGATAATTTTGTTCCAAAAATATTTTTGGCTCCCTTTACCAATAATACCAAGGTATGTGAATGTTATTTCGTCCCTGGTTTCGTTAAAATAATATGTCTACATGACATACATTTATGTTCAAAATGAAAAACATAATCTATATGTATTAGTAACTGTTTTACCTAAACAACACCAGTGGTTTTCGAGTTTATCGTGTACATCTATACATTTAAAAAACATTCAAACGAACTAATTTATATCATAGCATACATTAAGTAGTAATCCATTTATTTAATATATTTTATCATAGATCTGATTTAAAATTTTCAGGTAAAAATTGTCCCGGAGTCTGTGTAGCAGATAGGATAGCTGAGTACTGTGAAGCCTATTTGGTTGCAACAGACCTGTGCAAAAATGGACTCAAATGCTGCGTCTCCAGGGACAACTACGAGGGTAAAGTGCCAGACAATCTCGTTGTCCCAAACAAGGGCAATAGTAAATACCCTTCCAACAACACCAAGAGTGAACCTTTATTCTCATCCACAAGTATGGTGAGTGACTTTAATATGCAATAATTGACTTAGTGCCAAATTAGCCTGAATAGTAAATAGCGTAAAAGACTCTACGAGCCGTTTTCACCAAACCTCACTTAGGGCTAAGAGTCCCTTAAATTGAGATACGTCTAACGTTTGCCTAAGAATAACCTATGCTTAAGAGTTCCTTAGTTAGGGAAGACCTAAGGTAGGATTGGTGAAACGACTATAGGACTATTGAACTAAGAGATGTAGTTATTTAAAGTCTTTTGAAAACCTCTTCAAACGAACCATAATCCCCCAAAAGTAAGGTTTAACATATTTACACTTCATATTCTATGCTTCCGTGGTGTATCTTGTGTTTTTTTTTATTTAAGTATTTTAAGTAAATAAAGAATATACTATTTTACTAGGTATAATTTTTACGTTTTAACTTTCTTCTGCATTTTTTATTTTTTTATTATGTTGATTCTATAAATCTATAATTATTGCCTCAGGTTACACCATCACTCCCTCCTTCAAAAACAAAGAACCAGTCTCCGCAGTCGCAACGGCCTCTTCGAGAATGTTCCGGTGAGTGTGTGAGCGGCCTCTTCGCTCTCTTCTGTGATGACATAGACAATGACGCCGAGTGTCCCTCCGACACTACTTGCTGTGTCACCAATACCATCAACAATGAACCCACCAGGCCGCCTCACACTACCACCACAACAAGTAGAACTACTACATTGGTAATTAAGTTCATATTAGGCGTTACATTTTGTTAGCAGTGCTGATGAAAAATAATATGATTCTTTAGGAAAATGACTGATTGCATGACTCACATTATAGATTTGTTGCCAAAATGCTCTAATTTATTTATTTTGTTTCTAAAAGATACAATAGAAACTGGTACTTATACTTAGTTATAGGTACTTATTAATTTATCTTTCGATACAGGGACATTAACTATTGATTTTCATATTCTTAGGTTATTGGTGCAAAAGTTTGTAAATTAATATAAATTTTCATTTTATTGTCTTTATCATAATCAAATTAAAAATATACAAAATAAGGGAACTCTGTGGTTAGTATTATTAGGGATGATTTTGCAAGTGAAATCTTTTTTTATTTAAAAAATAATTTATAACATTAATACTAGTAAAAAATATTTTTAAAAACAAGCTTTTATTAAGGTGCTTGAATGACCGTTGAAGAGTTCCTTTGTCTGGAGCCATTCCTAAGTGTAGAATCAGGTCGTGCTTACCATAAAACTGCATTATCATCGGAACTCAACCAACTTGTCAAATTTCACCTAAGAGGAAGTGGTTCTAATTCAGCTTGCAAGATTTGACCTAAACCGACATACAAACATTGCAAGCTAAATAAAAGTATGTTGTCTCTTTTACATCTGGACTGGCAAAAAAGCAATACAGCACTGGGGAATGTTTTTGCTTTTCAATAGGGCGTGTTCGCTGTCTCTGGAACCTAAATCGATGAATTATATCAGGGAAATTAAAAAATAATAAACCCTTGGCAAACTTAGTTTACAATTGACTGGGTTTTTATTTCAACTTTCAAAGTAGTACATGTAGTCAAAATAAACAAAGATTATGGACGATATTGAAAGTTACTGACACATGTGTGGAGTCGGCTGTGATTTCTAAAAAAGCTTTTTTCAATACCCTTTCTCGCTGTTAACTTGATCCCACCATTATTGGTATTGAGAAATTCACTGCGCTTAGTATCATGCCATTGCTCAGCTGACCAGATACTCCGACGAGCAAGATCTTCATTGATTTTAGAAGGCCTCCAACTGCAGGTTATGATCTGTGAAGAAGGTTGAATTTGAAAAATTAAGAGCAATTGCTCTAATATAAGTATATTGAGAGTGAAACTAACCCATACAATATAATAAATGATTGTTTTTGTTATGAGAAGTTACAATGCCATATTGACGGCCTGGTGACTATTGACTTTACTAATCAGATGACTTTAATCTAGTCACATACAGCTGATAGCTTTATTAGTAAATCAGGCTAACCGAATACGGTCAGTTTACTTTCAAATTGGCCTCTCTGCTCATTTCTTTTTCTTCAAACAATTACGTTACCTTATTTGCTGAAGTCCACTTTCTAGTTGGTTTGACCTGGTGCGGCAGCTTCTTTTGATTTTAAATGCAATTAGTAGAGAGCTGGTCTTATGGCAATATACAAATGGGTGCTAGTTATAATAATTGCATTCCTTTATAAGGTATGTCGGTATTATTGCGAATCATCATTAATTACATCATTTAACTCTTATTAACACATTTAGGCAACAAGGAATCATTATCGAGTTTTAATATTATGTTACTTTAAAAATCATACATATAGCACACTTTAAAATAAACTGAAGTAAACAGTAATATAACATATAAGTAGTCTTAAATACAGTAGCACAAAATAAACACTAGATAAAATAAAATACAATATTGAAAAATTATGAAAAGTTTTGTTTAATTTTTTAAAACTCATAGTTTTTAAAGCCAAATCAAAAATAATTATATATGACATAATAGACCGTCGTCTTAAGATCACAAGATTTGCCGTTATGAAAAAAATATCAATTATAATTGAGTCAAATATTTTTGCACTGAATTAAATAATTATATTATTATATTGTATAATAATTATACATAATAAATAAATAATATGACAATATTATTATATTGCCTGCGACTATTGTATATTGTTTTCATAATCTGTTTTCTGTTATTTATTATTATAAAGGTATATTTAAATTCAATGATGTCTGTTACGTCTTGTACTGTTTAAAAAAATATAGTAATTAAATATTTAAACATGATTTGGGAACAGGCGGTCCACTGTAATCATTGCCACCCAAATTAAGAAGAAATCTGTTTTGGCTCGCCGACTGCGGAACTGACAGATGAGCTGTCAGTTGCGCATGCGGTGCGTTGCTCCCGGTCTCTTTGACTTGACGTTAGGGCCGTCAAGTTTAGGTGTAAATCGCTTTGTACTAGCTTATAACTATGTAAATGTAATTAATACAGTCCACTATAAAAAAACCGCTTGTTTCAATCGGTTATAACCACCCAGCGCCCAGCAACCAGTAAGTCCTGGATGCCCCAAATTGGTCCTTCGAGCCGGATGGAAACTGCGGGTATTGGATGGATTAAGGCCAGATCGACGAATTGAAGCTGCAGAGTACTTATTGTACGAATTGACGGGTATACGATTTTGATATTCGCAAATCCTTCTACTGGAAATGTTGCTTTGAACTTCGACTACGATCTAAGCTGCACTGACTGACAAGCAACGACGTAAACGGTTGATTTATGTGAAATCCTTCTCCGTGCGTCATCGGAATTGCTCAGTCTTGGTTCCTGATTTCAAGAATCTTCTCCTTGGGTGCTGCCGGTTTTTCTTCGAACAGCAAAAGTGAAAATTCTGTGAAAGTGAAAACTAATTCTATTTGACATTTTGGTCATTAGAATAGTAATCTGTAGTGTTTGTTCGCACGTGCACATTTGTTTCTTATTTCATTGTTTTTGTATTTTTCTTTGTTATTTCTCACAGCTGTACGATGGCCGAGGAATATGTGAAAGAGTTGGTCAACAAGAGAAAGTATCTTAAAGGGCGAATAACAAATGTAGAAAATTCCCTTGAAGATATTGATGAGATAGACAGTTCGTCGGACTTGCAAATATTTTTGGACAGGTTGAATGATATTTTCAAGCGTTTCGAAGATATCGAAATCAATTTAGAATCAATCGACGAAGCAAAGTACAAAGTTGAAGGCTTAGTAATTGAAAATAAATACCTAGACCTGTCCAGGAAGATTCGTAACCGACTGAGCTCATTGAAATTGAATCAAAGGACTCCAATTTTAAATGAGAGTTTCTCTGGGGCTGGGAGTGACAATCACGGTCTCGCTCTACCCAAAATAAATCTTCCATCATTTGCTGGAGACTTTAATAATTGGTTAAGCTTCAAAGATTTATTCACAAATTTGATTCACACTAACAATGATCTTTCTGATGTAAAGAAATTTTATTATTTAAAGGGAGCTTTGAAAAAAGATGCTGCTTCTATAATTTCCAATATTGACTGTTCGGAAGAGAATTATAGAGTGGCATGGCAAACGCTTCTTAATCGCTATGACAATAAGATTTTAATTGCAAATTGTCATTTAAAAGG
Source organism: Neomicropteryx cornuta (assembly GCA_020383195.1). Classification (NCBI taxonomy): domain Eukaryota; kingdom Metazoa; phylum Arthropoda; class Insecta; order Lepidoptera; family Micropterigidae; genus Neomicropteryx; species Neomicropteryx cornuta. The sequence goes on from JAHKQU010000028.1 coordinate 7,544,179, forward strand.
CATTTTTGATTTGCCAAAGTTGAGTAAAACCTCAGGTTGTATGCGTACATTTTTAAATGAATTTACACAACATCATGATTCATTAAAATCTTTAGCACTGCCCAATCTATCAGACACTATTTTAATTTACCTCTTGTCCCAAAAGATAGATTTTGAGAGCTTAAAGGAATTCGAATTACAAAGATGTGTTAAATCCTTTCCTACAGTCCAGCAATTTATCGACTATTTGCAGCGGAGATGTCAAGCTTGGGAAATGCTGTCTCGAGATAACTTGCCTAGTACCTCAAAGTCAGATAAAAAAAGTGTGACATGTACCACTATAGAATCAAAGTATAGAGGTAAATATACTCCTTGTTCCTTGTGCAAAGGGTCCCATTTTATTTCTAAATGTTTCAAGTTCTTAAAAATGGATCCAGCCGATAAGCGTAAAATAGTTGAAAAATATTGTTTATGTTACAATTGTTTAAATGCTGATCATACAGCTTCTAAATGTACTTCTACAATGGGTGGTTGTAAGAAGTGTTCTCAAAAACACCATGGTTTGTTGCATATGGATAGGCCACAGCAACAATGTAATTTGGGTTTTGAGCGAGCAAATGTTTCTCAGCATAATGGCTCGCCTTCAACCACCGTAAATGAGTCTGGTGAGGCTCGAGAAAACGTTTCTTCAAATGCTATTTCTCACAAAAATAAATTATTTATTGGTTCATTCAATGATGATATAAATCTCATTTTATTGTCTACTGCCATTGTCCATGTTTATGACTTGTATGGAAATAGGCATTTTTGTCGCATTCTGCTAGACAATGCTAGCGAGCGTAACTTTGTTTCACTTGAATTTGTTCAAAAACTTAACATACCTAAAGCATCATCCGATTGGGTTGTTTCAGGTGTGGGTGGTGTCACAACTCCGGTCAATACCACTGTGAATTTGTGTATAGAGTCGAGAGTTAATGAGTTTAAGGTAAATGCACAGTTCGGCATTTTGAAAACAATGACGAATGACTTACCAGCTCAAGGGTTTAGTAAAAAATTGATTAAATGGCCTTCATTTGTCAAATTGGCCGATCCTAACTTCAATGTTTCAAGCAAAATAGACATGCTCATAGGTGCTGAATTGTTCTATAGGCTTTTACAAAAGGGAAAAATCGAACTCGGTCAGGGTAAACCTATTTTACAGGAAACGTCATTAGGTTGGATATTTGGCGGTGGTCTCTCGCACAGGTCATCTCACATATATACGACTTGTAACCTTTTAACTATAGTTTCAGATGCCGAAAGTTTAAATGATACTATTAGTAACTTCTGGAGACTCGAAGAATTCACTCCAAAAAGATTTCTTTCTTCTGATGAAAAGCTTTGTGAAAAACTATTTGTCGAGTCAGTGTCTCGTACTTCTTCAGGGAGGTATGAAGTAGATTTGCCTATTGTTGAAAACAAATTGCACACTTTGGGTGAGTCCTTTAATTACGCCTACAGATGTTTTCTGTCGCTTGAGAGAAAATTCAAGAAAAATCCCCAGTTCTTTGAACAATATAAAGGTTTCATTAACGAATTTGTAGCATTGGGTCATGCGCATGAAGTTTTTGATTTTCCCCGGTCATGCGATAACAATCATAGCACTGATTTTTACATGCCTCATCATGCAGTTCTAAAGGAGCACTCCTCAACCACTAAACTAAGGGTTGTCTTTAATGCATCGGCTCCAAGCACAACAGGTGTTAGTTTAAATAATTTAATGCTTGTAGGGCCCGTTGTTCAATCAGATTTATTCTCAGTTGTACTTCGTTTTCGTACTTACGAGTATGCTTTGATCACAGATGTAACCATGATGTATAGAATGGTGAACATCAAACCAAAATATCAGCCATTTCAGAGAATACTTTGGCGAGATTCACCACAGGATAGCGTGAAATGCCTCCAATTAAGCACTGTAACTTACGGAACAGCCTCGGCTAGTTTTCTTGCTACGCGAGCTCTCATCCAACTAGTTGCAGATGAGGGACAGGCGTACCCGTTAGCTGCACGTGCAATAGAATCAAATTCTTATGTCGACGACATAATTACTGGCACAAATAACTATGACACTGCAGTGCAGCTACAAAATGAACTAATATCTTTATTAGGTAAAGGTCAATTCAAATTGCACAAATGGTATTCTAACAATGAACAATTGTTAAGTTTAATTCCTGAAGAAAAACGTGAAAAATGTAATTTTATTTTGTCTGAAGGGACCTCATCTCTCAAAGCATTGGGTTTGATTTGGAATCCAAAGAATGATATCTTTCAGGTTGTGATCCCTGACAGTATTTCTAAAATTCAAAGTACTAAGAGGCAAATATTAGCATGCATTGCCAAAATATTTGATCCATTAGGCATAGTTGCTCCTATAACGGTGTATGCCAAAATTATAATGCAGATGATTTGGAAAGAGAAGTTAGGTTGGGATGATGTAGTTCCTACTCATATTTCTGATCTTTGGACTCCATTTTGTGATAATCTCAGTCATTTAAATAATTTGTTCATACCTCGGGTAGCAACTGCAAGTAATGCCAAAATTTATCAGTTGCATGGGTTCGCTGATAGCTCCACTAAAGCCTATGGTTGCGTCATTTATCTAAGGACTAGTGATCAGCACGATAATCATACTATAAGATTACTGTGCGCAAAATCTCGGATAGCGCCAATCAAAGTTACTAGTCTTCCAAAGCTCGAATTGTGTGCGGCTGTTTTATTAGCACGCCTCATGCACTCGGTAACCCTAGCGCTCGAAATCAAGATAGAAAACTCGTTCTATTGGACCGATTCAACTATAACTCTTTGTTGGATTCAGTCTGATGCTTCTCGTTGGAATGTTTTTGTGGCTAATAGGGTATCTGAAATCCAAGAACTATCCTTTAAGGAGAATTGGAAACATGTCATATCAGCTGATAATCCAGCCGATATTGTTTCTCGAGGGATTGAACCACAACTATTAAAAGATTGCCAAATTTGGTGGAATGGCCCTTCTTGGCTACCTTTAAAGCAGGAGTGTTGGTATTCTGGGGTCGAGAGTCTTACTACTCAGACCTTACCAGAAGAAAAATCTGTTGTATGCAATAATACTGTTCTAAAAAGTTCTAAAAACAATGTTAATTATTTAATGCAATGTTTTGATAGGGTATCTAACTGGTTTAGACTTAATCGTATCTGTGCTTATGTCTTAAGATTTATTTATAATTGCAGAAATGTCATTAAACATGTAGGATGTTTAAGCACTATTGAACTCAAAGGCTCATCAAATTTAATTGTACGCACTTTGCAATGCCAATACTTTTCAAAGGAAATTTCCTTGCTTCTTGAAGGAAAGGCCTTAAAGTCAATTGTAAATTTAAGATTTAGTAAGTTAAGGTATTTGAATCCATTTGTTGATGAAATGGGGATGTTGCGAGTTGGTGGCAGACTAAGATATTCTTCCATCATAACCTCACTTCAACGTTTCCCTTTCATCCTACCTACTAATTGTCATGTTACTAGACTATTAATAGAATATGAGCATGTTAGATTGCTACATGCTGGTCCTCAATCCACATTGGCGAGTTTAAGACTCCGGTTTTGGATCATTAATGGTCGTAATGAAGTACGACATGCTATTCATAAATGTATTAAATGTTTTCGCTTCAGGGCTAATACCGCAGATCAAATCATGGCTGACTTGCCCAAAGAGAGAGTCACTCCTACGCGACCCTTTTTGAATGTAGGTGTTGATTATGCGGGGCCCATAGATATAAAACAGTCTAGGTTAAGAAAATCTTTAATCTCAAAGGGTTATATATGTCTATTTGTATGTATGTCTAGTAAATCATTTCACCTCGAGCTTGTCTCTGACATGTCTACGAAAGTGTTTTTAAACTCATTAGTGCGCTTCATATCACGTCGTGGTAAATGCGCTAAGATTTTTAGCGATAATGGTTCAAATTTTCGAGGTGCTTGTAATGAATTAAATTCTATTTATAAGATGTTAAACAATAATACAAGTGTCTCTCAAATTCTGGATTTTGCTACAAGGGAGGGAGTTGACTGGAATTTCATACCGCCGAATTCTCCGCACTGGGGTGCTATTTGGGAATCGGGTGTGAAGCTTGTTAAGCATCATTTAAAGCGTGTCATGGGCAATTCTGCTCTTACCTACGAAGAGCTCAACACACTGCTGATTCAGATTGAAGGGATATTAAATTCCAGACCACTCTGTCCTTTGGGAAGCGACCCAGATGATTTAATTTGCCTGACTCCAGCTCATTTTCTTATCAACGATAGTCTAACATCGTTTCCAAGCGTAGATGTTTCTAACGAACCTGTTAATCGTTTGTCCGTCTATGAGCAAATTAATAAGCTTAAGCAGATCTTTTGGAAGCGTTGGAGCTGTGAGTATCTAAGTTCTTTGCAGCAACGAAACAAATGGCTCGACGAGAAACCAGACCTCAAAGTTGGGTCTATCGTTTTGGTGAAGGAGGATAATCTTCCTCCACTACAGTGGTGTATGGCGAAAATAATTGAGGCTATTCCAGGTCGTGACGGCCATGTAAGAGTAGTCTCAATTAAAACGAAAAACGGAACATACACACGTCCCATAACAAAAATTTGCCCGCTTCCCGTTGATTAGTTTGAAATGTGAGACTTCAACGGGGGGTGTGTTACGTCTTGTACTGTTTAAAAAAATATAGTAATTAAATATTTAAACATGATTTGGGAACAGGCGGTCCACTGTAACCATTGCCACCCAAATTAAGAAGAAATCTGTTTTGGCTCGCCGACTGCGGAACTGACAGATGAGCTGTCAGTTGCGCATGCGGTGCGTTGCTCCCGGTCTCTTTGACTTGACGTTAGGGCCGTCAAGTTTAGGTGTAAATCGCTTTGTACTAGCTTATAACTATGTAAATGTAATTAATACAGTCCACTATAAAAAAACCGCTTGTTTCAATCGGTTATAACCACCCAGCGCCCAGCAACCAGTAAGTCCTGGATGCCCCAATGTCCTTTTAGGAGGTTGATCAATATCGAAACTAAACCGTCTTACAAAAAAGACAAATAATAATTTTGAAAAAAAAAACAATTCATACTAAAATGTTTAGATTATTAAAAAAACTTTGTTTTTCTTCAAAGCCCTTTGCGAGCCGTGCGCTCGCGGAGTCGCTAACCGACCTCGGGCTCAACTGTGTTCCCAAACATTAAAACGACTTCTATTAAAGTTTAGGGAAACATTTTTCCAAATTTTTTGCTTATAATTAATGTTTGACCCCCTAAAAGGGCATCAGTGAATTTAAATATAACCTGTATAAAAATATTATGTTATTTTGTTTTTCTAGCCTCCAGCACCAAAATGTCCCGGCTTTTGTGTTCTGAAGATAATGGCTGCTTTCTGTGAGAGACCTTCCGTTTTGATCTCCCACACATCCACTTGCAAGCACGGATCCATTTGCTGTGATAATAGAAGGTTAGTATAATACTTATTTTCGACCTTGGCTATTTTATTTTGTATTGTTTGTGGACATGATTAATTAAGATTATAATCCTGAGTTTCTGGCAGCCAAAAGTCTGTTTTTGCCAAAACAATTATAATGTATTAATAAGTGAAATAAATAATAAAAATAATAATTATTATAAATGCCTACTATTTATTTATTTATTTTCCATGAGTATTTTAATACATAGGAATGGCCTAACATTTTTAAGAACAATTACATTTTATACTGCATACAAACATTTTTTTTCTACACATTTAAGTACCTACACAAAAATAAGCTAATTTGGCAAGAGCATTTGATACAATATATAAAATATACTACATAGTTAATTTTTAGGAAAACACATTTTTTTCATATTATTATATAAGAAAAACCTGTTTTAAATTTATCCTTTCCAGTATTGATTGTCACTGTTCGCTGTATTTATGAAAGTTTTTTTTAAGTAAATATGTCTTGATGGCTTTCTTGAATTGAGGTATATTTTCAATTTCCTTAAACTTTTTTAGAAGTTGATTATACCGATGAAAGCCCAAGTACGCACTTGTATCACAATATTTTCCAGTACGAGGTTTAACTGGTTGTGCATAAGTTGGTCTTAGCATCTTGTGTTATAGAAATGGATTGATTCATGGGTAGCAATTTCTTTCTTATTTCGGAAAAACTCACATAGGGCTTCTTGTACGTAGATTTCATGCACTGTTAGTGTGCCGAGTGATTTAAAATATGATCTACAGGATTCTCGCGGACTAAATCGTATGATTTCTCGGATAGCACTTTCGTCTATTTGAGAAGTAGTTCCCCATAAAAGCCTCCGTACTGAAGGTGAAACTCCACCAGAGCGTAATACACTAATAAAACCTGCGATCGGTCCATAAGGCATACCAAGCAGAGGACAGTTTAGATTTATGGTGTTCGAGGTGTATTTGCCAATTTAATTTATTATCAAGAAACACACCCAAAAACTTTACATGATCAGTTACTTCAATTGGATAATTTATGCTAAGCTCTGGGTTGCTAGAAAAAATTTAAATGACTGTTTTAGATATATTTAAAGACATTTTATTTGCCTTAAACCAGTCTTCAAGTTCATTATTGACGTATTTATTCTGCTATTAAGTATTTCTATATTTTTCGCTTCAATTACTATCATCATTAGTATCATCTGCGAACTGTGTTATTGCAGATTCAGACATATTTAAACTAAGGTATAATTTAAATTATAAACAACAGTGGCCCCAATATTGAGCCTTCTGGGACTCCAATATTGACAACTATTGGTTCCGACAACTCAACGGTTTCTACAGAATCTCTGCTAATGTTAGTTATTTGAACCCTTTGCTTACGTCACAAGAACTATGAGCTGTTCGTATTAGTCTGCAAAAATCAATACATCGTACATGTATGACATAATATGTCACAATAATAAGGTCCAAAATATTATAATACAGTAGAAAGTAACAGTAATAGTAACCGTAGAGAGTAGTAGTATTTATGTTGCAGTCAACTGATATTAGTAATCGTTGCCAGCATCAGTTGTCGAATTAGGTATTATTCGGCGTCTAATAAAACTTGTTAATGGATTAGATTTCAAATGTAACTTTAAATTTTTTTTAGGGTAAGGCTTACAACAACTCCACGGCCTACTACCACCACAACGCAGGCACCCACAACCCCGAAAGATGGTCGACCCATGTGTCCGGGTTCTTGTATAGTCCCATATCTGTCTTTCACGTGCTTCCGTAAGTTTTGTTTTATTTTTGTGGCCTTATACATATTTGCGTTAGTACCCTGCTAAGCTTAAAAGTGACCACCAACCATAACTAAAATGCTTTCAGTTTAATTGGTTACCAAATCACTTATGCATGCAGCTGTTATTATTTCTCCATTATTAAAAAAGCTCACTGAGATGCCCCCTAATGCAGTATAAATACTAAAACATATCTATAGAAAGGGATGATTTAATGGCCTAAACCAGAGAAACCCAGATGATCAGCGAGCCTTGAGATAGAAATGACTAATAGAGGTAAATTTTATGGAATGGTGGGAGTTAATCTCACAATCTTCTAACCTTCTTCCCAGATACAACCATCTATCAGATGTAGCATTCTTTTAGCTGAACCCTGAACACAGTAATAAGGGTATTTTAACATAAAAAAACATTATTGTCCTTTTAGGGGGTTGATCTATATCAACAACTAAACTAGCCTTGTGTGTGTAATAAGGGTATTTTAACATAAAAAAACATTATTGTCCTTTTAGGGGGTTGATCTATATCAACAACTAAACTAGCCTTGTGAAAAACAAATAAGTTATACATTGTTTAATTAATTACGAAAATACTTTAAACATCGCGCGTAGAAGTAAACCCAAAACCTACCACTCAATTGAATGTGACGACATGCAGGTCGTGGTTTGTTAGGTTTGGGACAGATCAATGCACCTCTCCATTGCGATTTCCAAACTCAATAGATTTTTCATAATATTAAATTATTTTTTCTTGTAATAGAGAGACATTTTTCCAATATTTTTTGCTGTTTAATGTTTTATTTTACTTTACAATTTGGAGCTTTTGGTGAATAAAATTCTTTCTGTATATTGTTGTCCTTTGAATAATTTTTCACATGAAATTTGGTCATTACAGGTGGAAAATGATTATGAACTATATAAAGGTATTTTAAAGTATTTTTGTAATAATGTCTCCTTGTTTAGGTTATGCTGAAATGACGGACCTATTTAAGTGCCGCAAAGCTGGCACGCAGTGCTGTGCTCCCAAGTCAAAAATCCAAGAGCTGACCGGCAATAAACAGGGAGATGATCAAAACAGGATTCCCATTGCTCGGAATGACACAGGCCCCTATTCTAATCCCAACATTCAATACAACACACCCACACCTATGTACAGTATACCAGTGCTGCCAGCGACCACTCTGCGTATGTATATAAGCTATTATTTTATTTAAAATACATATCAATATTACTTACTTTAATTCAGAAGAATTGCCCGTTTATAAAAAAATATGCAGTTGACTGCTTAAATTCAGTTTTTAGTTTCAATGCCGTCAACAACGGTGTTTATTTTATCATATTGTTTTTATTACAATAAAATTAAGCAAGGACCCATCAGTCAGAGACTGTCCACAGGTCCTTTTGATATATTTTGTAACTAATATTATTACAAAAATAATTTTAAAAAGTATAAATACATGCATTTTTAGACAAGTAGATTTTAGCACAAACAAAAATAGTACATGAAAAACAAAAACTGAACAGTAGAAATAATATAAAACGTAACATGACACATAGCACTGATATTATTTGCAAATTTTAGTATTTAAGTGGTACATATTATATGATAATAATTATATGTTTCTAAAAGGTATTTTTTTTAAATTAATGATAATTGTCGGCATGCTATTTGCAGACTTAAGGAAAAGTGGAGCTTCCTTCTGGTTTTACTTAGCCTTATCTTTAAAAATATGATATTTTCTTGACTTGCTATAACGTAAAAACAATCCAGTCTTAATGGTTGACTATAAACATTTCTTTTTGGCCGCTTCGAAAACTGACTTCTTTAGCTAACGTCTTTAGTCTAGTTAGGTCAGGGAACGTTGTACAGTGTTGCTTGTCGCTCCCTATTTCAGTGAAAACATATTTCAGTCTTAAATGCTTCTGTATTTTTTGTCAAGAACTAAGTATAATAACTACAAGGACTGCGTATCATTATTAATAAATAAATAAATGAATAATAGGTCTGACAAATTTCTATTATAAATGTTCATCTTTAAAGCCACTTTACGAAACAATATTCGTTATTTATTTGTATCTAGTCAACTTTCACTAAACATGTTTTGATTCATTGCTTTTACTTTGTCATAGTCAGAGGTCTTAAAATGATCAAAAATTATATGTTCAATTTGGCCAATCATGAGACCTGTGAGCAGGATTAGCGAGACGCTGCTTTAGTTTTTACGATGCACCTTTAATTCGAATTTATTTCCTTCAAATTGAAATGAATGATACTCATTATATTATTGTTGTTTATTTAGTTATTGATAATAACTATTGATTGGTCTAATCTCCTGATATATTTTTTTGTATAGTTGGTACTCCATGCTGTTTAGTTAAAGGCTGCTGTGCCCTTCTGCTTGTTCCATTATTGCATATGTTTAATGTTAGTCTAACTTCTGAAATTATTGAGTGTTAATTTAGCTAATTAGGAATCCATAAGGCTCCTTGTAATCCGGGTTTACATGTATAACAGATTAAATATTTTATAATGCTATATTCTGTATTAGATATTGTATTTGAATAAATACATAAATTATTAATTTCCGATTCGAATCACAGATCTTAACTTCTTACATAGATATATTTTAATTTAAATACATCTATATTAATCAAGTATTTTTCCGTTGATTATTGTTTCAGCCTCATACGAACTGCATCTAAGCCAGTCGACAACTATGCGATCGCCCGTCTATAGTAAATATGTCTGTGGAGTAAAAGGTAATGTTTAATGTATTTGACAAATTTGCTTACAGTCAAGTATTAATAAATTGGTGTAACAAATGGAGATTACCCTACTATATAATATAATATCAATTATCAAAAGTAATAAACAAACTGCATCCTTCTATCAAGTCTCATTTATAAATGAAAAAATTAAAACTGATAATGAATTAATTGTAACAATATATTTGTATCAAATAATCACAAGCTGTAAAAAATTACGGTCGAATTTCGACTACTGGTATACACTAATTCATAATCTGTACATATATATAAAGTTTTTTTTTTAAATACAAAATTTGTGTTTGTTTACAGGCACGTCGCGTTCTGCGCGTAGTCGGCTTCCTCGAGTGGTGGGCGGCGAAGATGGGGAGCAGGGAGAGTGGTGCTGGCAGGTAGCCCTCATCAACTCTCTCAACCAGTACCTTTGTGGTGCAGCTCTCATTGGCACTCAGTGGGTGCTCACCGCCGCTCATTGTGTAACCAAGTAATTTCATCATTGAACATTTTAAATTAATATTATTATAAGTAACTGCAGAGAAAATAAAGAGGCTTGTTGCCAAAAGTAATCATTTTAGGTAACTTAAGGTGAAAATACATAATGGATGCTATGTATGCTGGGTTGACAATATCGGTAAAACAGTCTGCAAGCATTGGACACATCGTGCCCAACATAGAGAAGTGTAAAAAATTGATTGAGCCCAAATCCAAAAATTACTGCTACAGGATGAAAACGATGAGCTTTATCCTAAGTCACATTACACAATATTTAATATATACAGACTGTTCCACATACACCCATACACTAAGCATATTGGAAGCCGCCAATTCACTCTCCAAAGATGCTCAGTCGTTCTGGGACAATCTGTATAAATATACTTATATAGCGTGATGATTTTAGAGGCGTGGTTTTCAAGAAGAGATAAAACGCATATAATTTGATGTTATGGCTAAGAATTTAGTTTTATTATAAAGATAAGGGTTTGCCATTATGTTTTAAAAATGATTTCGGGTAAGTGGCCGCCGCGGCTGACTCGAACAAATTCCAGCCGAGAGGCCCAATTTTCAACCACTTTTTGCAGCAAGTTGGGCCGTATGTCAGCAATAACGCGCCGAATATTCTCTTCCAAAGCGTTAATCGTGTCCGGCTTATCTGCGTAGACAAGCGACTTCACATAACCCCACAAAAAATAGTCCAGCGGTGTTAAATCGCACGATCTTGGAGGCCACGCCACAGGCCCACGACGCGATTTTTACTTTATTTTAGAGTGATTTAAAAAAAATTTAGAGTGATTTTTTTCTGAATTTGCACTATTTGCAAACGTTGTTCAGGAGTAAGTCTATTCATTATGAAATGGCAAACCAAACTGAGCATAAATCAAGTGACAGCTGTCAAAAACACCAACTACGAAAAAAGTAGTGCCAGATTGAAAACCACGCCTCTAAAAAAAACACCCATATAAGAGCAAACGCTAATCCCAGTTAATTGAACAGTATAATATGTCCAACTCATCTGAAACAAAATTTAATATGGCTACCTCTCCCAATTTGCCTGAAGTTTCTTAAAATTAAGTAACGAAAGCTGAAATATTTGAATTGAAAAATAATTATCTTCAAAACAATTTTTTTTTAAATAAATTACTATGACCTATGTCAGATTTGCCATTACTTTGGGCTCTAATCGGCTAAGATTAATTTGCTTGTGCTAACGTGAGGAATGTTTGTGATAATAAAGCGGTAAAAATTATATGATTATAATTCGAATCTCTGAGTCAAGCGTTTCTAACAACTCGACTACCACGGATCTTAAGCTAGAATTAACTCAAATATATTATTAAACTCATGAAGATAATATCTTTATATTATAATAATATGACCATATGATACTTTTCCGGCTTCATAACCCAATTTAAACTCTTCAGTTGTTCCTCTGATGTGCTACTATAATGATGGTAATTCGGCGAGGAGTTTAATGAAACTCTTCGCCGGATTACACTTATCACTTTTTTAACGTCCACTATAAGGCTATTATAATTTTATAAAATTGTACAATTTTTTTTGCAGCATTGTCAGGTCAGGTGATGCCATATACGTGCGAGTAGGCGATCATGATTTAACAAGAAAATATGGATCTCCCGGTGCACAGACGCTAAGAGTAGCTACAACATATATACATCACAACCACAACAGCCAAACCCTTGACAATGATATTGCCCTATTGAAATTAAATGGCCAGGCTGAACTGAAAGAAGGTATTTTATTTATTCTTTATTGGAAAAACCAACGGTTTTACACAGTAATTAATATACCAAAAAGACATTTCATTTAACAAAAAAAATCTATGTAAAACTAAAAATAGGTTTTTACTAACAAAAAATATTAACATTAATAACAAATATTACAATACCGTTTTTTTATATATATATCGTATACAGGGTATATTTATATTCACTGTCTATATCAACAATCAAACATTAATCAGCAAAATATATAGGAAAAATGTTTCCTAATTACGAGATAAACTAATTCAAAATATTAAAAAAATCGTTTTAATGTTTGGGAACGTGGTTGAACACATGGTACAATGTCGGTCATTCATCCCGCGAGTGAACGGCTGCGAAGCACTTCGAGGAATAACAAAATTTTTTAATAATGTCTTTATTTTAGTATGAAATATTTTTTTTGAATTCTTATTTTTTTTCGTTGGACCGGTTTAGTTGTTGATACAGATCAACCCCCTAAAAGGACATCGGTGAATATAAATACAACCTGTATATAAAAAATGGTACATTTTTACATGTCTACTTTCAGGAATTTAGAAAAATTAAATTACGATTTTTATTTTTTTCACAATACATTTATTGCTGTACACTTTAAATTGTGATTTATTTAGAGTCAATTTATCGAAGCAGTTAATAATTTTATAACTGTAGTATCGGTGAATGTAGAGTGTTATTTGTGGAGCATGAAGGTATTTTAAATCATTATAATGACGGGTACGATGTGACGACGGTACTATATATCTAAAAAAAATTGAGTCGATACACTGCAATTTTTGTACAGAGAAATTATTTAATTTTATACTAAAATGCTAAATTATAAACATTGTTATTGGTTGAAGTATTTCTAATTATAAAAAAATTAATTCAGAAATGAAATTTAAATTAAATTAAATAATACTCAATTTCAATTCTGAGGAGTTAAAACAAGTTGCTGTTGTAAAACAATAATATATTACAAGTGTATATTTTATATTTCAGGTGTTTGCCTTGTTTGCCTGCCAGCCAGAGGAGTGAGTCACACTGCAGGAAAGAGATGCACTGTCACCGGATATGGATACATGGGAGAAGGTACTTATGCACATCTATTATTAGTTATTAAGACACCAGTTAGTTACATTTAAAAACACCAGTAACTCTTATTTAGGATATATATATTGGCTATATGGGGGCTAGGACATTTCTGCGTCAATGCTAAAAAGGAAGAAAGGGGTGTCTATCTATATGCAATGCTTAGAAACTAATAAAACATTTGTGTATTTCAATGTAACTTCAAATTATTTGAAGTTACATTGAAATACAAGTAGGTACAAGTATATCCTTGCCCAAATGATATAGTAAAAAAAAATAAGTTACATTGAGTAGGTACAAGTATATCCTTGTGCAAATGATATAGTAAAAAAAATAATCATTGAATAATTGTTTATCTCCTCCTACCTTACCTTAATTTCACAAGTGTTTGTTTATCTCTGCCACCTATGATTTTCAAATATCATATAGTACTCATACATCCGCAATGAAACTTAATTATTATGGGGTTTTTTTTACACAATTAATTTAATTTAATTAATTTATTAAATCATTTTATGGTACTGATATGTACCGTATATCATGATACGTCACTACTGGCTCTCAATAACTAATTCAAGGAAAGCGAATATGTGTGGCCATAATTTAGTGATTTAATAAACTACCCGATATATTATTATAAATCAAATGTTGAATAATTGCTGTTATGCATAAATATACACAATGCTTTTTTTTCAAATGTTTTTCTCGATACAGTGGGGAATTTGCTCATATTATTTCAGCATTAAAACTTTTCAGCAACTACTTTTTATTTCTTAAGGTACCTGAATATATTTTTTTTCTTACAGCTGGTCCGATTCCGTTAAGAGTACGTGAAGCCGAGATTCCAATTGTTAGTGACGCAGAATGTATCAGGAAAGTGAACGCAGTCACTGAAAAGATATTTATATTGCCAGCGAGTAGCTTTTGTGCGGGAGGAGAGGAAGGAAACGATGCTTGCCAGGTAGGTTAACGAGCTTCTGATATATGTTAATTTAATTATTATTAATATTTTGTAACGGCCTGTTGGCGCAGTTGAATGAACGTCTACTTTTGACCCGGAGTTCTCGGGTTCCATGGGCCATGTCATCTTTCACTTGAGATTATTTTATTTGATTTTGTAGCACTATGAACTGAATTAGGTAATAGTTTCGTAATAGACTGCGAAGTGTTGTCTTGAATCATGAAGATAATAACATGTCCAATGGAACTGCACTTTATAGATCCTCCACAAGAATACATTGGTCTATTTTTTAAAAGTTATCTTGGATTCATCGAGAATCCCATAGTACTCAGAGATATTTCTTTTTTTGTTCCAGACCGTTTGACTAGATCGCAGAAGCACACCTTATTTAGGCGATTAGCGTGTCGTACCGACGTATACAAGTATAGTCCGATTGGGAGTGCAGTCGAAATTATTAGAAACAATTATTAGATTTTTTGTCAATTTCTTATTCCAATATAGCATCCCAAAGTAGAGCTTAGAGAGTGTAAGTCATGTTTTTTTTCTGCACAAATATAATTGTGGTCGTATAAGATGAGTTTATTTTTCCCCTAGTTTTATTTAAAAATAATCTTTAATACATTTATATCATATTTTACATTTTATTGCATTTTTTTTTATATATTACAGCAGCTATTTAGACTTTTCAGTTATCGATTTAGAAAGGTTTTGATATAGGATTGATTACTTGATCGAATTATAAATACGCACCTATACATAGAAAATGTCAAAGCGACAGTATTATTCTGTGTGTCAACACAGAATAATTTTGTGTGTGTGTTATGCACAAAATGCAAAACAATATATTTTTCTTGCTTTGCCCGCCTGGGTTTTGTATCACTGAGTAATCGGTCTCTTGCAACCTGAACTGGCAAAAAGCAACACTTTACGATTGGACAATTTCGTGGTCTCTGTGCACATTTAAACCTTAAATCATTGTCATCAGCTCTTAAGATCAACTGAAAGGCCTTATAATAAGCATATTTAGGCCTCGTTCTGACGTTTCTATGCCTTAAAGTCACCGAAATAAAAAATGTTTAATAAATTATTGTCCTAACACTACATTTGAATGTATTTTTCATGATTTCCAGGGTGATGGTGGAGGCCCATTGGTATGCCAAGATGACGGTTTCTACGAGTTAGCTGGCCTGGTCTCGTGGGGCTTCGGCTGCGGCCGAAAAGATGTCCCCGGCGTTTACGTCAAAGTGTCTTCCTTCATAGGCTGGATCAACCAAATTATAAGTGTTAACAATTTGTAGGTAATAAATTGTATGTAGATAAATAGACTCATATCGAGGTAAAACTATCGAAGATTTGTTGATTTAAATGTTGGTGTGTATATTTTACTTGCAACAAATTATTATTAATAATTATTTTTGTTGCAGTTATTAAGAGAACTTTGCAGATTAAATGTTTTCTAATCTGTTTCTGTCATATTTATAATCTCATTGCGCTCTTGCAATGTTGCAAGATTTATAAAGTCTTAAAAAGTGAGAACAAATCCACGAAGGCTAATTATTATACATTATCGATGTTGAAACTACCACATTTAAGTTGCTGGTAAGCCATTTTTCGAGGTGTTTTCACCAATGTATGCCGGAAAATAGAGGTATTATTACATAAAATCAAAAAAAATAACCCTCTTTGTATTCATCTATTTTCAATATGGATTTTTTTTTAAATTCAGTTAGAAAATAAGCATTTACACAGAACTAAACATGTGTAATGGCATTTATCTTAAAGAAATATTGTACTGCTATAAAAATATTGTTGTATGGCTTATTACTCAACTAAGTTATAGTGACATTACTATTTTTTGATGCATGACTAGTTATCTAATTTATGATATTTAGTCTGTAATATTTATTGTATATTAGTATGACTAAAAGTAATTTTACAGTATTTTAGAAGCACGTGAAAATTGTTGGGCTTGTATTTATTGTATTAATGTAAAAATATTTGTTAGGTACTTAAAAATATAGATTTAAGCGTTAGCTTCCGTTGTCGATTCGAAAATTAATTATTTAAGCATTATTATATAGGTTGATTATGTTTTGGGTGGCTTGTAAAATATTTTTTATTGTCATGAAACTAATTTTGAGTGTTAGTCTCGAGTTATTTTCAAAGAAACGCATATTTGCTCACATGTATAATTTTAGGAGTTAAATTTTACTGAAATGTGTTTATATTATATTGTATACGTTTGAGCAATTTTTATCAACTTTTTAATACACATTTTACTCTTTATTCGCTCTTTCAGGAAGAGGTCCCTTAACATTCCACATATGAGAATATAGTTTTAATAGCAGAGCTGACCAATCCTTTAAATGAAAAAATATCCCAGAGACCATATCAATAACAAAAATTTAAATGCCACCCACAATACTTTCCGATCATAATCTAATAAGTATATATTATATTTATTTATTAAATACATGTTTTACCTTCATTGCTACATTTTGAAAGGCTTTGAAATTTTAATAAGTCAAAACTTAATTTTTGGGTTATTTATAAGTCCAAATATTTACTAAAATATACTTTTTTGTGTCTATTTAAAACATACATTTTGTTTAATATATAGTTTTAATGAATTTTTAACAAATTAGCAAGCGTACACAATTTAGATGGAGCTGTAGCAGTTTTTCTCCCTCCTCCACAACAAATTAGTGCAGTGTTAAGCCCCCTGATCATAGAAATCCTTATTTAATACAAATATTCCTGTTTGTATTTTTAACAAGTTATTTATAGTTTGATCCTAGAGTTATTCCAGCAATGCTTAAGTTATGTTCCAGAGAATTTATTTTGAAATAGCATTTGCAAATGTTTTTAATCGTTATCGGAAACAATTAATATATTTTTTTATTTTTAAATATAAAATATCCCAGTGTCATTGACTTGTAAGTACTACTCTTGGAAAGATTCAATTGAGTATTTAACATAAATTTTCTTATAATTGGCTGTCCAACTATTAAACAAGTATTGGTACGGTCGAGGGCACATGAAGCTTTAACTTGAAAGGCGATTCGACAGAGTGTGTAGGTATGTATATATAAACATAACCCTATCTACGCTCATATGGAGTGCGAAAGCGGTGGTTCTCATAGATACAGTACACACACACACGTACTATCTCTAATTACGTGTTTCAGTACAACTTAAAATGCTCGAAGTAATTCGAAGGCATTGTTTAAAATGGTTTTTAGATTGTTCAATGCCTAAGAAGAATTTGAGAACCACTCTTTAGAAACTAAAACACGATGCAGATGCCTGAAAAAAGCACATAGTTTCGTAATTTTAATGACAGATAGCAATGTATCCCGTAAGTTTAAACTACAAATCAACGAAGAAGATAAGCGCCATCTATGACTTTCTAAACTTAAACATATGTTATATCTACTTTGTGGTTTGCATCTGGCCTGTCTGCCAATGAAATATTAATATGATTGGCAAAAAAATTGGGCCATCTATATCTTGGCATTATTTCTTGGACGCCTACTAATTGTATGAGGTCGAGCTATCCATAAACCACTATAATAATCGATGATGCAGCTATCGATGATGATGCTGATGATGATGATGCTAGGTTAGCATTGCGAAACCTATCAATTGATTTAAAAATATAAACTTACCGAGCTATGTGTTTTAACCTGAAATTATACAATTTGGTATTGTCTCAATACAAAACAAATTTGAAATATTTTTATTTGATGCAAACATAAGTGAATGTGTCTTTCATTTGGCCAGTTTCATTTTTGTCCTCGGCTCCACTCTTTGCATGGCAGGCACAAGCGATCAGAGTGCGGCCATCGGTGTTTCGGGAAGTGCATACAGCTGTCTTGGCTTGCCTCACTCATTAGGCCGAGTGGTCATTAGTAAATATGGCATTATTTTTTATATTCCTATGCCAATATAAATGTTGAGCTCTTTTACTCATATTATATTTAATTAATTGTTTTATAAAGAATATCCTGAGCCACCTCATCATCTGGAATCACCAGTTTTTGGAAGACATTATTTTTCTCAATGTTCAGCTTTCTCGAAGAAAAAAATGGTACTTCTTTTCATGTTTCAATGGGAGTTATTTTAGTTTTTTATCTCTTAAGATTATATTGTTTAGCATAAACTTTTAAAAGATTTAATTATTCCTAATTTAGTTTACAGGAACTGACATAAACATGTCCAAGAAACATAATAAGCCAAATACACGGACATGTGTCTGTGTTCATATTAGAAGTCCTCTAGTTGTAATGTTTTGCATTTAAGTCTAATTTATTTTGTAAATTACACATTAAGATAAATATTTTTTAATATATGTCTTGAAATTATTCAGTGTTTTATTTGGAAATTATTTTAAATCTAATTGTTTTCCCCTCATATTCCGCACACCACTTACGCCGTCCATCTAGTTCTATTCCAACTATGTTAAGGATCTGGGCTTGTTATCGTTATACCGAAGAGAACTTAATTATTGAAAATTGGACTCGGTTGGATTTAAACGGCACATTTGATGGAATCAATGGAATTATCGGTATAAATGTGTACACCCAAACATGCCTCGTACGATACTCTATAAAATACTTAAAATCCCATTCAAATTAGTACCTGATATTAGAGCGAATAATCATACTCGTACAGAGGACTGTATTATATAAGTAAGTTTTACAGCTATCACAATAGCCCATTTCAATATTATTTTATTCAAATATTATAGTTGATATTTATGTATTCACAAAAAACACTGGGCTAGTGCCTCTGGTTTCTAAACGCGAACGAGAGGAGCTGTCAGTTTGAATTTTTCTATTGCATTATACAAATGTCAAATTGACAGCTCTTCTCGCTCGCTAAACGCGTTTGTGTTTTGAGACTAGAGGCCCTGAGCCGCTGGTCGCAAGCCATTGTCCTTCCCGCCTCCCCACAACCACCTATCGCCACACTCACCACTGCCATAGGCAAGTTCGACAACTACGAAGTTTCAGAGCAAAATTTCCAAATATATTTCAGAAAAGAAGGTAGGTAGTATGTCTACTTCAAAATTAAATTTTGACAAAACTTATCAGTTTTATCTATTGAGAATGTAGCAAAGCATCTTTCCTCCGATGTAGTTTTTTTTTTACCACAGTTTTAGTTTTTTTAAGATGTAAATTTAAGTATAAAAAAAAAATAACCTTTAACTTTTTAATCATTAGGTACTCAAATATTTAAAAAAATCTATTTCCCGGCAAACATAGATTTCGATATGGTCTCACTTAATAAGAAATAACTATATGACATTTTAACAATGTGTGTTGGGAACAGTGATTGTATGAAGATTTTGAGCGAAGATTTAATTTTATAAATTATCTAAATAGAGTTTCAGGCAACGACCATTATTACAGTTATGCTGCAATATCTACGTTCTTCACTCCACGACATGAAATTAAAAATGGTCCAAATGGTGGAATCTTCCCATCATACTGACATCAATCCCGACAGCTGCTTCAAAAAAAAAAAATACAATTTAGGTGATTATTTAATACTAACTTCTTCCAAATTGATATTTTTGCAACACAAAAACAAACAAACTTCTAGTTTAGTTCTGTATTATCAGTTTTTACATATATAAATAATCAAAACCTAATTGGTGTATTTAATGTTCTTTTTTCTAGTTTTATTTAAATTTCAAATCGTTTTTCCTATCTTTTTATCATTTAATATAGTTTTTTTTACCCCTGATTATCTTTATTAGTCTACCCTATTTATTAGGCTACCCTAGTTTATATTGCATATCAACCGTACCTATTGTGTATAAATTCTTTTAGATAACCAGAATAAATAAATAAATAATCACAGACCTAATATTTTAATTTATAATAGTTATAATGTGGCACTAAACATGTTTATACATGTTTCTATAAATAATACGTCCCAACAGCCGCAGCGTCATATTTTTGAATTTCGCATATGATCGCGCTCTGACTATAAATCATAAATCTATATTATCCAACCCAGCTTTCGATGTGATCACAAAAACACAAAAAATCAACTCTTTCGCTATGACCTAGGTCATACACAATTATTTTGGGCCCTTCTCAACTAGGCCAAATGTGCCTGTGCTAGAGTCAGGAGAGATTGTGGTAATGAAGCGTTAAAAATGGTATGACCATGTGGGGAAACCCATTTGAAAGATATAACGGACAGACGGCCAAAGGACGGCAATAGACGCTTCTTATACATGAACGTATAGAAGCTAAAACCCTGCTTGACGAGAATCTATACCAACCTATGCTTTGCGGATATGTTTTCACCTATATAGTATTATTTATTCACCTGTACACCTGTAGTTATCACATAATATCAACTGTTTATATACTCGTACATTGTTTAGTAAATTATTTAACCAGAACCTGACGACTTACAGCTAGGCCCTACAAGCATCATTAATGGCGTCTTCCCCACAAATACCTACTCGCTCCTGTGGTACCTGACTTTAGATGTCATTCTTTCAATTCATCATGCATTTTAAAAAAATTTTAATTATTTTTTGTAAATTTTGACACGCGGCTAGTAATGAAACAACGCCCCCTCTCCTATTTACTGATTTTGTGATTTATATTAACTAAACTTTTTTTAGTAACTCGGCAACTAAAGTAACTAAAGTTTCGTAACCCCGCTTAAAAGGCGTGCTATACCAACGCACAAAACCACGGACGAAATTCCTAGTTTAGTTCTGTATTATTATTTTTTTATTTGTATGTATCAAATCTTAGCTTGTTGTTTTTCATATTCTATTAAATCATTTATTTTTGTTTCTATATACATATATAAATAATCAAAGCTTAAATTGTATTTTATAATCTTTTTTTATTTTGTTTTTGGTATAAATTAAAAAAAACATTTTTATTTATTTTATCATATATGAATTCGTTTAGTTTATTTTAAAATTATTCTTTTTTACCTCTAATTATCTTTATTAGTCATTTGGGCTATCCTAGTTTAGGAATGTATAGGTACTTCAATTTATTTTGTCTTGTTATTACTACTTGTATTGTGGGTAATCACAATAAATAAATAAACACGGACATAATAATTTAATTTATAATTAATATAACGTGGCAATGCACATCCTTGTACATGTTTTTTATTTGCGCTCATGGACGAGTTTATATATTTTTTTTCTAACTGGTTAGTAATAAAAAGACGTTTCAATCGCCGCACTGTCAAATGTTTGAAATGAATATGATCGCGCGCTGTCAGTTATATACCTACTTTCGATGTGATCTAAACGGCTATAGTTGTTTTTCTTGAAATTCAACTCTTTCTCATTTATACTTTTCGAGTTGAAAGTTGCAACGGACGGAGTCGTTTCTCATCCATGAATGTTTCTATAGAAGCTAAAAACAGTAAAATTATAAAAATACTTTAGTTTATCCACTTTATTCAAAATAGTTTTATACACATCAACGATTTATTAATAAGGAAGATTGTATGAGTACCTTTCTTTCGAAATTGATTAAAATAAATCTAAAGGATATGTCTACATTGTAAAAATTAAATCGATATTAGTGTAGTGGGTACATTTAGATCATTTTTTAATAGAATGTAAATAAATTCATTAAAAGTTATAATAAATGAATGTTATAATTTTTACATCATTCAAAAAAAAAGTTTTATTTTTATTGTTGATATACTCAAATGGAAAAATTATTATAAAGGTACAAAAAACGACTTTCTAGAATTAGGAGCTTCGAGGTAGGATGTTAGTTTATTTTGCAGTTATTTAATATGCGATTTATAAAAATTCATATATGTGTGTGTCGTATAACTGCGGAATGTGTGATGCGTCCAAGTTCCAACTCAAAAGTTGTCAGAATCGAAGAGAAGTCGTTTTAGAAAAAATACTCAGCCTGTCGCGTTCGCGGCAACGCGCCGTCATTGCAGTCTCCTGCCCCGCCGATTGAGGAGCTGGCGGGATGGGATGAGAGGCGCTTTTTTCCGCTCGGATTCTCATGAGTTTCCACTCTCGCTGCACCAGAGGCCCTCTCTGTCGGCGTGGCCGGCCACTTTTTGCCGGGACTCTCGCCAGAGGCTCCTCTCCGCCCTCAGCGCCCCTCCGACCAACCTCACGCAATTTATAGGGAGGACATTAAGAAACAACACGATATCGATTCACTAGCGAATTCTTATTAGAACTTACAATCGAATTGTGCACATTTTTTTCGTGTTCGTCACAGATCACAGAAGTACGTAGATGATCAATTATCCCCCGTTTATAATGTTGTAGCATGAATGAAACATCCGCACGGGCTGATGTGAACCGTGAAATTATATGATTACTGATTCTACACATTTCTTTATAACATTGAGATAGTAAACAAAGAGAGATTCATTTGTTTATAGGAGGGTAGATTTATTTAATAATCTCCCCAATAATATAAAAACATTACAAAGATATCACAGCTTTAAGTCCGCTTTGAAAAAATATCATTGAAAAAACTTTGTACAGTCTTGACCTTAATTGAAGTTTATTTAATTTTTATTGCATTTACTGTTTTATTATTGTTTTTTTATAATTATTGTACTATTTAGTTTATACAAGATTTACGCTCTTTAACTTGCTATCTCTTTGCATGTATTTGAATAACTGTGTGTAAAGTATAGGTATGCTAGTCTTAATTACTATATTTGTTTGTATCTTGTTATTGTTATATTGTTCTATTTACTTTTATTGTTTTTATGTTACTGTTTTATTGTTTTATGTCATTCATACACTACTGCAACGTTGTTTTTTGAAATAAATATACTGAATACTGAATATGATATGCTGAATATTAAGTACACATTATTCTGACAGTCAAGGTATTGAAAGATGCAACAGACAGATTGCCAAAGGTCGAGGATAGTATGATTTGTCTAGAAAGTTAACTTCTTATTATAAAATTTAACGAGGGATTTTAAAATAATCAATATGTTCGTAGAGCGAAAAGTGACTAAGTGTCATACCGAAATTGACCAAACCAAACCAAATTACCAAACTACCTTCCTCTATCTATACGAAAAATGATTAGGTCTGAGAACAAACTGTCATGGCGGTCTTTATTGCTGTATAATAATTAAGTGCATTTCAAGATCAATAATAAAATCCGAAAACTTACTAAGTAACAAGTAAGTCTTTATTTTATTTTTTTATTTTCAAATGAATTTTCGTTGCTTTGTATTCAATGGTGATTTATTTCAATGAATAAATGCAGTAAGAATTATAGTTTAATAATTGCTAATATTTTTTTTGCATATTTCAATGTTTGTTTCTACACGTCTGCGCCAAAACTAAATGTAACATTATCTCAGTACTGCTTTGTTATCATTTTTCTCTCATGACCACGATAATGGTTACCGGGACACATTGGTATCTTAAATAAATGGAGAATTCGGATTTTTTTTACTTGAAAACATAAAAAAGTTGTTTAAAGCTTTTTATACTAACTATAGGTAGGGTTATACAATATAATCATATTTCTTATAATTTATACACTGTCTAATAGAATTTTTAAAATGATTGAAATTACATGTTTTTTATGATAAATTTGTAAATATTATGTTAACCTACAACAATATAGCTAAAGTAAAAATAAAATTATGCATTTTATTAGAATTTAGTATTTTATTAACTGTAATTTAATTTATTGTTGAGGCACTTTCTTGTGCCATGATTATGATAATGGCACAAACGTTGTATTTTATCTTAATATTAAGTTTAAATAAATCTGACCATTATATTTTCGATACCTTATACTGTTTAATAAAAACTTTGAATTTGAATTACATATTATTTTGAAGCTTCCCTTGCATTCGTAGCTGGTACGATTTCTAAAAAAAACTGTCGCGGCCATCACTATAGATATTTCGTCAGACGTTCTTTGCAGTCCGGGGCGAGCGGCGCGCAAAAAACGCATCAGGATTAAATTTTAATGATGAAAGACGAACACAATACGAAATAGTCGCGGCCGCGGCGTTCGAGTTTTTTGCGGGCGCCGCAGTACGGGCCGAGAATGCGCCCGACGGCGTTTTTGCCCCGTCGCCCCCTCGCCGACGGCCCCCCGGCCGACTGCCGCCCCGTCCGACCCCCCCCCCCCCCCCGCCGGGGCCCCGGGAGCCCAGAATGCGGCGCAGGTGCAAAAAATCGCATCCGCGCGAAATTAAAACGTTTCGGGATTCATTAGGCTGGTTTCTGCTTAGAAATCGTCGCGCGATCATGTCCATAGCGATTTGAGCCTTTCTCGGAACGTTTACCGCATTTTTTCACTACTTTATTACCATCTATAATCGCCTATTAAAATTCTGCCGAATATTCTCATTGCTAAGTTTATTTTCTTTTTGCATAACTCGCGGAATGCATCTAATGGCGGAATGTGATCGTAATATGTTTCTTATTTTAAGGTACTTTAATTTAAAAGAAAATAGTATAGTTGCTAATTTATAATACCTACCAACCTGTTTATTTATGGGGTAGTAGTTTTATATTTCACACTCCAATTTAACTTTACGATATCGGCCAGCTTCTTACCTATAATTTTGGATACAGTTAATGCTGTTTTTTTTTTAATATTAGTTATCCAATTAGAATCAAAACGAACACTGGAATATAAGAATCAAATGTAATCAATCTGTTGATACTCCAATAAAATGGACATAATATATTTTATCTATAATCCGCCAACTAAAACACGCGGAGACTTTGGATAAAGCAATTAGGTAGATACTATATATATTTTTAAAAAATATAGGTAGATAAGTAGGTATACTACATTAAAAAGACAAGTTTTATAATTCGTCAGCAGGGCTCAACGCAACTATACGCATCTACAAATATGTACCTTTCTGTCTACATATTAAATATGTTGAAATGTTAAATTTGAACATTTTTATTTATTATTATTAATATCGTACGTATGTTCCGTTTGGCCTTAGCTTAGTTTAATAATACGTAAAATAAATAAATTGGGAGGTTATAGCGATAGCAATTTCATATCTTTCATTAGTATGTAAATTTATTTTTATTCTTCGTAAAATATTACAATAGTAGATGCCTATATATTATGTATAAAAGGTATTTTTTCCTTTTTTTTACTATATTTTATATTTCCTCAATTTTATTCATATTATCGGTATATTTTTTCAACCAAATGATAAATTTAGGAAAATAACCTATATACATAACATTTATGAATATATTATAGTATATGACCGTATGTAGGTATTTAGTACTAATAATAATTGGGCTTGATAGATGAGCTCTGCGTGCGAAGTTTCACGCACCCTCGGCAACTAGACACCTCGTGCCTACAAAACATGGTATGGGCCGGTTCTTTTATCCTAATAAGTACTTGTATGGGAGCGATGCTTAAGTCACAAAAAAATTGAATCGATGCAAGCTCAGTTAAGGAAACATGGTTCAGCCTTTTGCGTCAATTTAAGAAATAAGTTTTTTTTTTTTGAGTTAGAACTTGTAACTAATGGACGTTAGAGATTGGACGTTTACTATAGTATTTTCGAGAAATCTAAGCAAAAAAGAAAAATGTAAGAAATGAGATGATTCATTAGTTTACAGAATAAGCTTGATGTCAGATGACTTGCATACTTTATTATGTATCTACTTAATTAATAAGTAGCGCGTACTTAATCGTCCCATGTAAAAAAAATGTTGATACCACCGATAGTTGACGACTACCGTAGCAGCAAAAAAAATATGATCTCAATCGTTCGTATCCACCCCAAGACGCGACCGGCCGGGGTGGGGGTAGGGTTGACTAGAAAGAAAGAGAGGGGTGGGATAGTTCGCCCCGCCCCGCCGCTGGAACGGCGCTGCATGCGAAAGTGTTCCCGGACGCGGCAGATCGCATTCTGTCTGGCCCGCGACCGGCGCACCGCCGTCTGACTGCACTGCGCTGCACCGCGACGCGACGCGATCGCGGAGTTCGAACTTTGAAATATTCTGACAGATCGAACGACGCGCCGTTCGACGTTTGAATTTGACAGCTAATTGCTACTTTTCGCTCGTCCGGCTTCTCGTAAACTTCGATACTTTTTTTTGTGTCCAATTCTAACGTTTGTGATATTGTTCCGTGCATACGTTTTAAGATATTAAAATTAATGGTTTTACGGTTACATGTTTCCTGTATTCGTGATAATTTTGATTAAACATCAAAACAAATATTTTTACAGATAGTTTCGCACAAAAAAATAAATGTATTTATTGCAAACACAAGTGCGCGTTTATTGCCAAGGCTAACATTTTAAAATTATAAATATTAACGTCTAATTTTATGAATGGACTTAACGAATACGTAGATCCGTACATTCTAAGAGGTTCATCGGGTAACTACTCGACATCCATCTTACGAGACTTTCTGATAAATAAAATTTACTTAACCTAATTTATTTTGATAATATATAATAATAACACCGGCGGAATAATAACATCTTTTTGTAAAAAAAACAAAACAGCTTTTGAATTTGAATTTGTCATGTCGCAAAGCCTTCTAAGTACGGGGAGTTCATGCGATATTGAGAGTTGAATTGAATGTGCCGTCGCCTGGCGATGGAGCAACCGGCGGAGGAAGCGCCCCCCGCAGCGCCCCCCGCCGCACCGCACCCTTCGGCGCCCGCCGCCACCAACGGCACCAGCAAAATCATCGGCAGAAACGTCAACGGTACAAGTTAGTAGCTCCTGCCATCAATACAAATGTTATTCCTATTGAAATATTAAGCTCTGTGCATAATGTATTTTTTGGTGGTTTGTTATTTTTATCAAATGTAAACGGACACTACATCATCGCGATGATTTGAAAATAGAATTAACCGAATCTGTCAAACAAACGTCAAACTGACGGCTTCTCGTACCATAGAGTGTTGGGAGTTCTCTATGGACGCAAACGCGTGGTTTATGTGAAATTTGTAAATGGTTTAGATATCGAATATACCTACATATAATACGCATTTTAACAATATAACATTTAAGCGTTAGATATGACCATTCGTTAATTATTCAAATTAGTTATGCGTCAATGTCATCGTAATTCGTTTAGAAAATATCATAAAGCCATGAACATAAACCATAGCAGACATTTTAAGTGCAATAATAATATAATGCAATATTCAACGATTTGGGTCCAGATGTCTAAAAAAAAATCATCAAAATCTGACGTGTGTCCGTCATTCCCAACATATTCCGATAATGTTAATAAAATATCGTCTTATGGCGGTGGATTTGAGCAAGTAAATATATTTCTGTTAATATTAGCTCTTATTTTTCTCGCTTGGATATCAATTTGTTTATTTATAATTGTATCAAATTGTTTTAAGTTCCAAGTAAATTTTATACGATTTAATCCAGCTGCCGTCTGGATTAAAGTTTAAAGGGAATAAATAACATTTAGCGGACCGCGTGTGCGCCCCTATTTTTAGTCCTACACAAAAAATGGTAAAAGAAAGTCTTATAAAAAAAGAAAGGATTATTTTAGATCAGTTACTGAGATAAATTAAATTAAATCGATTTAATTTTGTATTCGTTTTTTACAATGCGTCGAATGTGAAGGTAAATAACAAAACAATTTAAAAGGTACATCCTAAAGAGGTCATATAACAATTCATTTCATCCCCCACACGTCCTTTAGTTGTATTTTAAAATATTATCTACTAACACATACACAAAACACATAAACACATTAAAATAATATGATATGCTCGTATTAATTAAAATAATATATTTTTAAAATATACACACATATAACGACACGAGTGTGTATGTACAGATTATAAGTTTAAATTTTACTTATAGGTTATTATTATCGTGCAAAAATAATAAAGGTGTTAGTTACAAGTAGATATTGTTTAATATAGTATGATATATCTTATAACTTAGCACTGAAAGTCAGAATCGTTGTAATTAATTATGTAAAATAAAATGAAATAATATTTACAAAATGTAATATTTCATGATTCCAGGTTTATTGAACTCAATATTATATTTAGCGAGAGCAGTGTTAACATAATATCGCGATCGCGTTGAGGCCGCCGATACTTGAACGGAAATATCTCATTAGCGATTACGGTTTGCGAAGAGTTTATTTTATTCGTACACTTAGGAACAAACATTGGGACACAGTAATTATGTTACAGAATGTAACTCGGGCTAACCTTAAAAATACCTACATCTTTCGTTCATGCTCTTAAATTTCAGGTAGAGTCTGGCCCGGATGTTGCTTTTTATAGTTTCATTTTTCTCTTATTAAACGAGTGTTAATTGCGAATGATGTGTAATCATCTTGCATTTTATTATGTAGATAGAGCGCTGAGAGGGGCAAGGACTTCATTTCTATTTCCATCGATTCCCTGGACGCTGGGGGGCAGGAGCCAGTATTTTGGTGGAAAAAATTAAATTACTTAAATATTTTTGTAAAAAAGTGTGATTTTAGGTGGTAACGAGAAGGTATTTTTAATTATCACTTATCAGTGGTGTTTTGATACATCAGTGAGAAAGTAATATGTTGCTAAATTAGCTAATATAGCCAATACATTTCTTTCACGGTTTTTTCTACGGACGTTTTATTATTAAATATTAACACGCGAGTACCCGTAACATTTCGTCTCGTTGTATGTTTTTTATGTGCCTGGTAATGGGTTTTATTTTGATAACTAAATATTTATAGTTAGTATTGGGATTTTACTGACAAAAGTAAAGTGGCGTGTCACATCCATTCCACTCGGATACGAGGCATTAAATGTTTACACAACAATACTAAAAGTTTTTATAATTTACAAACAAACATCAGAATTTATGGGTAACATGATAGTTACGATTAAAATGTTCTTTGGAATACATTTGAGGAAATACATTTTTTCTTTGCGACTGCGATAGGTTGCTAAAGTAATAAATCAATATTGTTTCTCTAAACAAATCTATCTCTGGATAAAGAAGATTTACAAATTACAAATTAAAATAAGTTACTTCTGTAAAGACGCGCCAGTAAAGCGATGTAGCCATTTATCTGCCCGACTGTACCTATTTCCTTCTCGAGTGCAGAACCGCCCACTGCAGCACTTCGAGGGCTTTTTGTCGCAGAAATTATCAAGTTTTGCTCGCGTCGCCGATTGATAGCGTTTCTTCCTGATGCTGCTGCCTGATGCTGCTGCTGATGCTCTTTCTGATGATCTGTAATTTATATATACCTGATTAAATTCATAATGGCTGCGGTCACTTTTTGTCGGCGGGTTTTGCGGACAGACTTAATGGCAGCTCTGCGCTGCGGCGCGCTTCTTAGGGAATATCAGAAAATATACTCATACGATATCAACGCAC
This sequence comes from Neomicropteryx cornuta, assembly GCA_020383195.1. Lineage (NCBI taxonomy): Eukaryota > Metazoa > Arthropoda > Insecta > Lepidoptera > Micropterigidae > Neomicropteryx > Neomicropteryx cornuta. Next base: position 7,573,876 of record JAHKQU010000028.1, read on the forward strand.
TGCAGAGATTAGAAAAAGATGTCAGTCGAGTTGTTGCAGTTTGCGATAAGAAGATTTTGCGTCGTGGGCAGCGAATCGTGCTAGTAACTAGCAGCAGTAACTTATCATTTTAGCCCTTTCCGCGACTGCCTTCCTTTTCATTCACTCACATATAGGTATGCATACAGCCTCTTTTCGGCTTTCCCTCTCTCACTTTCATATAAACGGCTTCATTGCATTACATTAACTGTGTACAGACCGTACTTTTAAGATAATAATATGTGTTACTGCTATTATCGTTATTTATTTATTTCATTCTAATTTACATACTGGTGATTCACAATAACAACGAAGGAAAATAAGTTATTTAATACTTCTTAAATAATAATAAAATTATTAAATAATTCCTAAATAATATATTTACAATACAAACGAACTTGGATACATATTCATTATGAAAAACAAAAACACATTTATCACAATTATTTATTATGTATATATAAAAAAAAAAAAATTAAAATGTACACGATATAAGGCAATTATGACAATGAATTAAGTACCGGTGGGAGGTTCGAGAATGGGAGAGAAAATAGCATTATCCAAAGAACAAATCGGCGTATGAAATATATTTAAATTGATTGTTCTGTATTTGTTGACAAATTGAAATAAAAAAAACACTTTCGATTTTATAATAAATTTTCTGATTTTCGCCGATTTTCCAATGAAATCTGAATAATATAGACCGTGCCCCAAGACCATTCCCGATAAAAAATGCAGCTAATTGTTCCTGCGATTGAAATATGATTTGTAAAGACGACATATCAAAATTTATAAGGATGTTTGAATTTTTTTTTTTAATATTCTTTATTTATAAACAAAATATACATGTTTTATTTGTTTTTCACTAAATCCTTTCGGGTATTTATGTTCCCACTTTTTACTTATTTAATAAAATTTATATAATACATTTTATTATATATTCAATATCATCATATGACAACAGTTTTCACAATACTGAGCTACACATGACGGTATCTATCCAGACTGTCTTTAATATGTTTATTTATAAAAAACGGTGACTTCCAATCGCGTCGGTCTTATTATAATAAAGTCGGTACGAGTACATCTCACACTGATCTACAAAAATACTATTTAGAATATATTTTTTTAACACGTATTTTGATAAGTATTTGTTTCCTTTAGATTACTCGGCAGGTTGTTATATAAAATTGAAACAATTCTCTCAAGCCTTCTTTTGCCATATTCATTGTTGAATTTGGCCACTTCCAAAATTCCTTTTGTTGTTTGCCTTGTTGTTTTAATGTGCGGTATTTTCTGTTTATATTCCATAGAGTAAAATTGTTCCAATAATCAATAATCAATTAATCCTGATAATCAATTTTTTTCCTAATGGTAATGTGTTACAATATTTTAATTGTCGCGGCTTACATTCAATATTACCATGAGCAACGTTTATTAAACAAGCATTCAATGCACATGTCACGAAACACACAGATCCATACATGAAACACTCATAATTCATTACGGAAATAAATATATGGCAAAATCAAATCGGAATCTAGCACTGCGCCCAGGCCAACTCGCCCTGGCCAACTCGCGCTGGCCAACTCGCCCTGGCCAACTCGCCCTGGCCAACTCGCCCTGGCCAACTCGCCCAGGCCAACTCGCCCTGGCCAACTCGCCCTGGCCAACTCGCCCTGGCCAACTCGCCCTGGCCAACTCGCCCTGGCCAACTCGCCCTGGCCAACTCGCCCTGGCCAACTCGCCCTGGCCAACTCGCCCTGGCCAACTCGCCCTGGCCAACTCGCCCTGGCCAACTCGCCCTGGCCAACTCGCCCTGGCCAACTCGCCCTGGCCAACTCGCCCTGGCCAACTCGCCCTGGCCAACTCGCCCTGGCCAACTCGCCCTGGCCAACTCGCCCTGGCCAACTCGCCCTGGCCAACTCGCCCTGGCCAACTCGCCCTGGCATCGGAGTCCGCCGGCTCGTGTAAAGTGTGCCCGAACGCCAGATATTCCTTCCTTCGCGGTAGGCATCGATTACTTTCGCGTCCAACTCTTTTAATACCAAGCCAGTTCCACTTTTTCGCGCCATTTTCGAGCGCCGCAGGTCCGCGATTTATTGTACTTTCTCGCGGGAAAGCTGTCCGAAAAAAAAAATCCGTTGACCCGACGCATTTTTGTATAATATTCGCAAATACATTCCTTTACTAAAATTACAGTCTTGGGGTCATAAATGGCTAAGATTAGTTGATGAGTGGGGTAATGTATGATTAATAGATTTATGAATGTAGCTTCGCTACACAACTGTAACCAAGTTCAAATATTCTACTTTGGAAAATGGGAGAAACATGTACTGACATGTGGACTGCCACTGATTAACATGACACAATAAAATTATAGTGAAAAAATACATTGGGAAATTCATGTTTACTAAAATTAAAGATATTTTATCTTTATTTATAAATGTATTGCCGAAGTTGTTACCTTTAATTCAACTAACGGACATTGTCAATTTTGTAACTGTATGTAATTTTGCAAATGAAATCGTTGATGGGACGCATTGACGTGACTCAACTTTATTTTTTATATATAAATAACATGTTTTTTTTATTGGAATTGATTACATTTGAAACTCAACCGACCGAGTCTGAGCATTAATCTGATTAATGTTTGCTTAACAAGTTTTCGTATAGCTAACAAAAAAAACATAATAATATAAATATTCTATTGAACGTTTGGTGGTATTCTAATGTTCTTGACCTATCTAATTGACCTATAATATAATATTTGCGGGCGGAAAACTACCCGTCATTCACTTTCTTCAATAAATTTGTAGGTACGGTTATTATGTCTGGAATTTTGTTAGGTGACCATATTTTAAAATGTTTTTAGGACTTTTTTATCTGTCGAACAAAAGTTTTTGAATTTCATTTCCAGAAACATCCCTTAAAAATATACTACTGACTTTAAGTTCACCCTGTAGAGGACAGAAGCGCTTCTCCCAAAATGACACCCTCCCGACAAGGAGGTCCTCGATGTATTCCCGCCGTGGCCGCGGCGGTTTGCTGCTCCGGAAGGTGGAAATGCTCGACTGGCGAGGAATTCGCGGCCGTTTTTGCACCAAGTCTTCCATTCTTCGCCGCGATGCCTTTTGATTAATGCGAGACGTATTTGCAGATCGTTTCCATTGATATTGCAAGACGTGTCAGCTTTTTATTGACATTTTATTGACATTGGAGGGGAAATATTATGTACCTACGATTTTCATAATATCAATCATATGCGTAGGTAGGTAGGTACCTACTACATTTAAAATCTCATAAATTTAATAGAGGACAGTGGCCTGTTAGATTTGCTTAGATTTGATTTGTTGTTACCAAACATATCAATAACACGAATATATGTTTCAAGACGATGTGACAAATTATACCATTTTATAATCAAATGTGTTAAACAAAATTTCCAATCTGGTTAATTAAGACGAAGGTGTTAAATACCAATTTCCGAAATGAATTGTGGTAACAAAAAAGGTTTCAATAGTTGTTTTTATTTTGATCGTGTCGCTGAAATTTTGTGCCTTTTCTTTGCGCGGTTGAGCAGTATCTTTGACCCAGAAGTCAGAACGGCGTCACTTGCAAAAACCATAAAGAATATTTATGGTCGAGAGGTGGCGCAGCGTAACGCGTCGCCTGAACCGGGGGGCTAGTAAAAACGAATAAGTTCAGCGGTTCCTAATCCACTGCGAAGAGATTTTCTTACACTCTCTGTCGCCACTTTTTATTTATTTATCGGTAGTTCTTGATGTCATAATCATTCAAATCTTCCTCCATCTGTCACAATTCCTTTTGTCGCTAAAAGGAACTCGACTACTCAACGAAAGTGCAAATAAAACCCTGCATTAAGTCCTCAAGACAAAGTCGGATCTGCAGAAATCGTAAGTCTGTACCCTCCTAAATTTCATTGATAATTACTTTTTACTAAGGCGACAATTTTGTAGGTTAATTTTTGAGAATTTGGGTTGGGTATTTTACCCATGCTTAAAGTGCAGTTTTATAAGTTATGATTGTAATCGCTAATTTCATTTCTAAGAACTCAATATATTGAATATTGCCGAACATGATTACCTCTCATTTGCGCTTATAGGGGATGAGACGTTAATATGGGGTAAATGCGTGATAGGTTACAATTACTGGTTACGTGGTAAAATGTGGTATCTTTTTCCTGCGTGCTACCGTTTCATTACGAAATAGCACTTTGGCTGCCCTGTTTACTTTTAGTTTATTTTTTTTAAATTTGTTTTTAACTCCGTCGAAGTAAGAAATTTAACCAATAAGTAAGCTGCGTTTTTATAACACGGAAAAAAGATTTAACAAAGATGTCTAAATCAACAGTTAGTACCAGCGGCTTCCTAAGATGATATAAGGGGAAAACTATGGTAAAAGTAATATACACTACACTGACTACGACCATAGTTTAGTGAAGGTACCAAGATGACGCCTGGCAACACTGTCGCCTGCGACGCCACGCTCGGTAACTGGAGGTGGCCGCTCTGGCAACGTCGCGAGTAAAAAGGCGGCCATGTTTTATTTTCTTTATCGGCGCCACGGAGCACTTTTTATGGCCGTCTGTAGACCGGCCGGAGCCGCCGAGAAATGCTCACCGCGACTTTTGCAGAATAATGTGTTATATTTTCACTGCACTTGACACACTCATACGAAAGTAGAAAGAAAATAATCTTACTTACAGCCAAGTATTCTTCCGAGCCTTCTAGTTCTGCCTGGGTTCGGTCACCATATCGCTAACTCCGCCTGCGACGATAATGATATATAGATCGGCGGCAAACGGTTCAAAATATGCGCCTCTACTGTAGTTAGCTCGAACCAATCGACTAGGAACTGCCTGTGTCAGGGTGTCGTCAAATTTGTAGAAGTATTTGACTTAATTATTATACATATTATAAAAGGATATAAATAAACAAGAATGGCTATGAAAGCTATCAACTGCTTCTATACATTGTTAAAAAACAAAATGGTATTATGACATTTGTTCAAATTAATGAAACAACACGGACATAATATTTCAATTTATAATACTAATTATTTTTAACAATTTATAATAATTTTACACGTTTCTATTTGTGCACACAGATGAGCTTGTATCAATTTTAACTGGCCAGTAATAAATAATACGTCCTCAAGTTTTCAACAGCCGTGCTGTCATATTTTTGAAATACGAATATGATATTTGGGCTTTCTGTCGAACTGCCAATGATTCATTTATCTTCGTTAATATTTCATATCGATCTACACACAAAAACTCAACTTATTTCGAGTTTAAATTTTTATAAAAAAAATGTTTTAATAAAAAAATACTAGCTCTTCGTTTTACTTCAAATCGTTAGCATATCTAATAACAATAAATACTTGAAAAAAAAAACAAATATACCAGGTCCATTTTTAACGAACGAAGGCATGTACCTAATTATTTAATATTGTATGAAATATTTTCTTATTTAATATAGAAAAAAAATATTTTCTCTAAATGAATAGGTTATTTTATCAAAATAAATAATATACAGGTGTCCCGTAACTATTCCCGATAAAAAAACAGCTAATCGACCCTGCAATTTCAAACATGATTTGTGTAAACGACATAACAACATTCATCATGTGGTTTACGAGATAACATTTTTAACCGTTAAAACGTCAGCTGATCATCCTCTCGCGACACCCGGGTCATTGACAGCGCTCTGGTCATGACTACGAATATCGATGCGCATCGCGATGCAATTTAAAATAGCGCTTCAATAAGTAACTATAATAAATTAAAAAATGAATTATTTTCGCATTATGTCCGGTTTATTTATTTTATATTGACTTGTTTTGAAAACGGAAGATAGAAGCTTTTCTGACATTTTGGTTTCTGGCCCAAATTTATGATTATAAAGGATTAATCTGGGTAATTTTGTTCGTGATAAGGGTTTTCTCAATATAAATACTAGATCATAGGTCTTAAACGGCTATCTCTGCAAATGAACCAATCATCTACGGTCTAACACACTCGTACTGCGGGAACAAAAACTATAATTAATTTCCTTAGTTCGGGCGGAAGTCTGATCCTATCCTCGAGCCCTAAGTCACTCGCTGGTCCAGCCTGAAGTTCCGGTGCCTTTGTGGCTTATCGGCAGTAAAAGGATCTATTTAAAATTTACAATGTAGACTATTACCATAAAAATACACTTGAATAGTTTTACATACATTTTTGTTGAAGTACGCCGCGGTAGCCAAAGCGGCGCGTCGACGTCTCAAGGCATATTCTGTTCCCGAATCGAATGAGATTTTTAACAATCGTGATTGTTTATACTAAGCACTAAAGTTAGTAAATCAAGTCATTGTTAGTAAATGCAGGATCGTGGGTTTTGGCTACAAGCTCGGATTTTGCAAATCTTTTCAAGACACTTGAAAAGATTTGCTTTCCTAGATTTCACACGCCACCTTATTAATTTTAATATATTTTGTATATGAATTATTTGTTTTAAAATTGGATAAAATAAATTATAAATAAGGAGCAGTTATTTTTAAATTAAACTTGTGGTGGTATTAGAGGATATTATATTCGATCTGTTTTTGTAAAAATATCATAATAATACACGACCATTCACATTTGAAACTGAAAGACTTTTTGAATGTAAAAAAATTAGTGATGTAAAGAAAGAACTAAAATTTTACTTATATTCTTCACTTCATTCTTCTTGTGTAATGTAATGTTTTTAACAATAGGTTAAGGTGTGTAATCAAAAAAAAAAAACGTAATATGTTGTTAGATATAATGTGTATACTAGTGTGTATAAAGGTCGCAACAGCGACATTGAATTTGTATTTGAATCGAAAAAAATACAAATAAAAGAAAGAGAATAATGGTATCGAAAGCGATCAGGTTGAATATACATATGTTATATAGATGCATTTTTAAAAAGGGGACAATGTATTGAAGAAAAGAGGGAAAAAGTATTTTAAAAATAAATAAAGCAGGTGTGTGTGGGTCAGAAAGAAATGCAGAAAGCCGTATTATTTAAGCACTTAGATTTTGAACTAGTTTATTACAAGTATTTTATTTCTGAATGAGGAAGAAACCAAAATCGTATGGTTGGTATCAACACGCTCGTATTAACTTGCAGAATAAGCCCAATCTGGTACGTGGCGGTGTGAAAATTTGTGAAGCTACATAGATAAGAGTGGCCGTTTTCTGCAAAAGATTGACTAAGTATAGCGTTTTTCGCGACAATAATTAATATATTATAAATTTACAAGCATTTTTAAATTCATATCGCACGAATATGAACAAACTACGATAAAATGTACGAAATATGCAAGAGAAATGAAAAAAAAATAACATTTAATAAAATAAGCAAATAAAAACATACTTAATTAGAGCATAATGCTAAGATAAAAATAATACTAATTTTTATCTCAAAATTAGAAAAAATTACAAATCATCTTTGTCAAATAAATGTCTATATTTATAAATTAATATATGTACATCGACTGGTATAGGTACTTAATATGAGTAAAGTATGCTCGACAAGAACACAATGACCGGATATGTTTTGGAACGTGATAGCATTATAATACATGCCAAATACCAAATAATACTTGCATTTTATGTTTATAAAAGTGTATTTTATGAGTTTTATTGCTTGATATGAAAGATATAGATGTCAAATATTTACACTGATCGATCGTATTGGATGAGTTTACTTTTCAAACGGTATTGTGAGCACACAAAGAAAGGCGCACCGCAAACACGCCGCGCCGAGGATCTCGAAATGGCTCGGTTAGGTTGGAAAGACGACATTTATCCATTGAAAGCACACGAAGCGTTACAACAAATGGCGATAGGAAGGATAAGTAAACGTAAAGAAAACGCTCGCCTTCACTATAAGCTAATCCAAACAGAATATGCAAATCATTCTTTAATTGTTTCGTCCATTTTTTGTGACCTCGCCGCGCGCCGGCGGCAGCTGCCCCGCGACGCGACGTTGGACTGAAGAGGTCCATAAAAAACGAACGCTTCTTCCAATATGTTTGGCGGGAAATTAACCCGTTCTCGTTCATACTGAATAAACCTTTATTGTCTATGTCATAGGCCAGCTATAGGCTGAGTTGTAGTTTATTCCTCAATTATTCTTTCCTATTTTAAGAGGCAGTCCGACCCAAGAGTAATTCTAACCTTCATTTTTGAAACACTCTGGTTGGTTTTAATGTTGGTCAAAAAATAAAAATCGCTTATATAGAGCGGACAGTTTTATAGTCTTCCATGAATTTATTTATTAAATATACGAGTTCACATTGGCAGAAAAAAAATACGACCATATGTTAACGTCTGTATATCCGTAACAATATTTTTCGAGATTTATTTAAACTCAAAAAGCTCTTCAAAGGTATTTTTATACCTAAAACAATAATACGTAGTGGTTTTATCATTGGCGTGTTCTAAAGATTCTCTAATTAAATGTATTTTTTATTTCACATGAAAACAAAATGATTTTTGGATTTTGAACTAGTTAGGAAAGGACTCAATGATTAATAATTTAACCCCAATAAATTTTAAATCTAGTGACATAATCTTGCCTTCGTGCCTACATAAACGATATTACTTGATACATAACTATAGGTCAATAATAAACTTCCGGCGTCTATTAATATTATATTATTTTTTTATTTTGTGTGATTTAAATCATATGCTATATTAGTAAAAGTGGGTTTATGTAATAAGTGTTAAAATATTACTATGCATTCTAAATCCTAAGCCTAACTTAGTACAGGCGCTACCTAACTAACTTACTAACACTTACACTCATCTATCAACTAACTTAATTTTGTTTTAGGTTTTTTTATATTTTGTTTTTTACAATTCAAATATCGAATAACACAATAATTGTATTTCCAAAAATAAAGGCACTTAAATTTGGAATAATTCACAGTTCGACATTTTAAAAAATAATTTAGTTTTTATCACATTTTTTTTAAAAATACCCTTTTTAGTTTGAAGTACCTACTAAACAACTCATTGCGAAAGTTCCCAAGCATCGTATCGTTTGTATATCATTATGAATATCAACAATTTGTCAAGAAATACATCGATAATCATTATTAATTAATACATTCATATTATATATCTATGTAAACACATTAATAGCTTCCTATATACTTGCTTCCTATATAATGAAAAGATTGCTGTAATCCACAACGAGTAAACCAGTTTTTTTGCGCAAGCAATAGAAATGAACCCACCTATACAAAAACATAAATTTAAAACGTCCCCCATGAGGTCTGCTATTAAAATGCCACGAATGTAGTGGTGATGGATAATGATGTGTTAGTGGTTTGCCGACATAAAGACAATGCTACCAACCTGCATTATAAAAAAGGATTAACAAATAAATTTAATCGGTTGGATACTGACTGGACGAATCCAAAGGTCCCAACACTAGCGGGTCAAATAAGGCAAGGTATTTTTTCTCAGCTGAGAATATTCAACTGCGCTTTTCTCAACACTGTCTACTGTAAGTAGCAATACATACACAAACGCACCTTCAAATATCTACATGCCTTTGAATGCGAACCCAACGAAAAGGTAGTAGGAAATGCGCTTAATAGCGCCTCCCCGACTACATGATAAATACATAAATAAGTGCGTACTGCAACTGACCCAATATTGGTTACATAATTTTCATTTCGATTTTTGTCGAGATGTCACAATAAGTACTTCTTAAGGAACACTTCAAGTATTATTTTCTTGTCCCAGCTTGTCAAAACGGTGCCTTTATTATCCACTAAAAAAAAGATGGTAATGACAGCAAAAATATGGTATTGGTAGCAATAATGTACTCGTATAGTTGATAAAGTGACAGCATTAAGTATTGTTGGAGTTACACATCGATTATTGTTAAAGTTACTTAGTTGCGAGTACCATAATTTTCTAACCTATTTCTCAATGTAGGTACTATAATATATCTAGCTATCGCTACAATAAATTTTAGGTTCTTTTTAAATCATAGCAATTTAAAATGGTAACAAGTAAAAACAACAAAATATTATGGTTAGGACTACCAAATTCTCAGGTAACGTTTTATTTCGTCAGTATTCACCCACGACAGTATATTGTTTAAGAAATATGGTAAATCTAACTAAAACTTATTTAACAATAATCAGTCTGTACGTACAACTATACGATTTGCTTACACTTACGTTCGATTAGCAAATTTCTTACTGGGGATGCAAATTTCTAAACAACCAAACTTTTTGCTAAAATATTTTTTTCAGTGCTCCTTTATTTTTTAAGATTATTTCCGTTTGAGCTATAAGGGCATGAAAGGCAGTGGCCATTTTTATTTAGGATTAACAATTGCAGGAAACGAGCCTCCAGCGCCAAACTTTCCACCAACATCACCATCTCCATTTTGTCAGAAAGGTATAGCTATATATAGAAAATTATAGCATCCTGATTAGATTCTCAAATGCACTTGCAATTACAAATCCGATTTGAGAAAATATACCTCGGTGAAAAATAATCTATACTTGCCCGCGGGTTGGAATTGGGCTAAATTTCGAAAATTCAGTATTCAGATGTTACTAAAAGTGAAATATACACCTAACCTAACCCAATTATTTTTTCTTACCTCTCTCACTCTCTATGTATTTATTGTAAAACGCCAACTGCCATATAGTTATGTGGCATAGGCAAGGTACACTCAGTTGGTATCTTTAGATCTAGGTCTAATAGATGCATGGCTCCTCAGTCAATTTGCTTACAATTTGGAAAAATGCGTATGTGTGTTTGTGCGTAAAAATCGCTTTTCCGATTTACATCGACTTTTATAATAAAAAGTTTAAGAGTTTAGGTTGAGTCTGTTTCTATCAAAATATATCCAATTTTCTAATAGGTATTATTTAGCAGACAACAAAGTGACTTAATTTATTATAACTATACAGAAACTTATATCGACGTCGTGCGGTTTTTTTAATTCTCCGACAAACTGGCAGCACCGCGATTGGGCAGTCACTGCCCACCCCTCTAAGTAAAAAAACGTTTTCGTAGCTCTGAGTTCGGAATTCTGTGGTTCGGGTCCCGGACCCACGGACGAGGGTAAATGAGGGGAGGGACTAGTTTTGGGTATTCTGCAAGGCGTTTTTTGCACGACTAGACGAGCTGACCCTTATACTGGGCTATAGGTATGAGGGTATATGAATGCGAATTTCGGCCGCTCGCGTGTACAGCCAGGATGAATAATAAAATTCGATCTAGGTAGGTTCGACTATAATGATCTGTGCTCAGCTTAAAACTGTTCCATATTAGATTGATGTTATTATGTAAATTGAGCAGATAAATACATAGCTTATGCGTCAGATGCACCTTCGCATCGTCGATTCGATGTAAAGCACATTTTAAATCTATATAAATAAAAACGAAATGCTGCCGTTGGTAAGCGCATCGCTCGAGAACTGCTGGACCGATTTGGTTCGTTTTTTTTTTAAATGTTCGTAATAGTTTGAATAAGGTTTTTAGGTCAAATAATGCAAGCGGAATTAGTATCACTTCCTCGAAATCGGTAACTGCGAAACAGAACGATTACGTTTTTTAAAACTTTTCAGGACATGAAAAAAACCTATAAAAAAAAAATAATTTTCGAAATTCTTAGACAACCCTTTAAAAAAATAAAATAAATAGGTAGATATTAAATTAGAGTATTATTTAACGTAGAGCTATTTTGGTGATAGAAAAGTAAAAAAAACAAATTTTTATTTTAAAGATGGTAGTTTTTTACAATAACTACCAAAATATTACCTTTTGCGGTAATTCTTGGGGTTAGAGCTGAAGATAAAATAAAATATTCAATGTTTTTTGCTTATAAATGCCGGAAGTAGGGTCCTATGACCTAATTAAATAAAATAAAGATAAAAGACATGATAAGTTTTTTTAAATCAAAATTTAATTTGACTTGAATCTGATGTACGGACGATGAAATGGAGTTTGTATTTTAGGAGCCTAATGAATTTATGCAGTGAACATTTATAAAGTAAATAATTGATTATGTTTACGATTCCAATTAGACAAGAAATAGAAAGAGTTAGAAAATCTTTTTAGGGAAATAAAATACAAATAGATGTAGGTAAAATTCGGGCAGGGTTATAAGAACAGACTGTCTAGTAATATGGTTATAAAGTCCACATAGGCTGCGTGTATCTGGTTTGCTTTGTCTGAGATAGCTTAAAATATGTATTGTCAATTATTTACTATAATCATTGTTTTTATGTTATTTCACATGTATTGTTTTGGATTTAATGAAAAAAAGTCTAAAGTCACTAAGAGTCCCCATCATTTCATGCAACTGATGCGCCAGTGCGGTGTGAACGCGCCTGAAGCCGGGAGTGACCCGGATTCAAAAAACGAATAAAACAATCGGAGTAGACCACTACGCCATCTGCCTGTTACATTAGGTACCTGATGTTCAGTTATCAGACAGCGGCATCTCCATTCATCATAAAATCTGTTGGCCCGAATCGGTTCCCCGACTCCGAAAGCGAGAGTGAGGGTCATTATTTTTTTTAACGTTTGATAACGCTTACCAGGTTGCTTACTAGATGCATACTATATGCATAAACGTCTATAGTCTTCGATCTATGCAGAGATAATGTCACAAACTTTACAGGGTTAGCTAAAAGATTTTTTGACATATTTAGTTGTGTTCAAATGAAGTATTTTTACACAATTTTCTTTACTGTGAGAAGATGGTGTCGGTAGGATTGAAAGAAATTTAAACACAATTTAAGGAGTGATAGAAACTTTTTTATTAGAAACGGTGACAGAGAGGCTTCGGTGTTGGAATACATGCCATAGTCTTGATTCATTAAATATTTCTTACATAATTTATAATATTAAGCATAATAAAACGAATATTTTTGTTTTGTTGATTATTTTCAGCCTAAATAGTATAAAAACTAGTATAAAACATTGCAAATAGTAATGAAAAAGTAAGTTCCTATAGGTGTGAAACAGTAGGCAATAAGTCGAATTGTGCATGCGCAGCGTTCCTCAAAGTATTTCGAGCAGATGCCAACTAATTTCATAGCAAAAGAAAGGGTCAGAATATTGGGAATTGTTGATTATTGAATTTTACGGTACAATTACCTACTTAGCTCTTATACTTGACTATTTTTATGACGGGATACAATTCTCTAGGCGCAAGGAGTTTATGCCGCTCTTGACCCACATTCCAGAACCACATCAGGAGATACCGATAACTTTTCTTTCTTAAGGTATATTTTCTACGTACCACTCAACCTTCGTTCTTGATTTATTTATTTATGATGGATGGTATTGAGTCAACGGGTCAACTATTATTTTAAGAGAGTCAACAGTACCAACGCCAACTAAATGTAAAGTCATCAGAAGTCATTCACAAGATTTTTTTAGCAATCTACACATAAAGATTAGGTACAAGAAACAATAAAAAAATTAGATAAATACTTAGTTGATTTTTGCTTATTTTTATAAACTAGTCGAAATTCGACCGGAATTCATTAAATTTTTAAGTTTGAGTGTTATTAAGGTTTTTATACCTCCATAATGAGGTAAGTATCATTGCATATATATATATTTTATTTTGTTGAAAGACGTCAACTGCGAGCGTGCACAAATATTTCATTAGCGTGTGTTGTTTGCCTTAATTCCCTGCAATACCTATGAAATTTAAAATTTAATGTTAGTGGTATTTAAAAAAAAACCACAAGTACAGAATGCTGAATTGTATTTATGAATGTTTTCAAAATATTTTTTTTACTTTCTTTTTATTGAAGGTCTTTTTATTTATCTGATGTAAATTCATCATACAATGATTGAATGAAATCCATCATTATGATAAGGCCAATATGCTTTACCCTTATGACAACATGAAGTGAATGCAGCCTTTTAACTAAAGTGACTTCAGATTCGAAATATTCTGCATTGCAAAACCTGCATTGTAAATGCATTAATCCATAATCAAAAGTATTCAAATTTCTTGGAATGACATTCAGTACTCATTTAAATGTATCCCTCAAAATAATTTCATCATTTTGTAATACTATTTACGCTATTTATATTTGCAATCGGCCTATTACTATTTTGACTTTTACGCGAATATATATTCCTCCTTTTTCTTTGTATCTCACGTCAGTTTTATGCCAGGCATAATGGAAGATAGGTGCAAATATCTGGATGTAAAAAAAAATGAAACTACTGAAATTACTGAAATGACAGATTATTGAAAAAGTAACGTTTGAAATCACACAAAATTCAAAGCTCGAAACTCATTCAGTCAATCTGTCAGTTAGTTTGAACGGGTTATTTTATTAAATTGAATGTATATATAACACATATTATAGATCATTTTATCTTTTCGCAGTCCTTCTCCGTATAAACTTTAACTATGCCAAATCTCACACTCCTCCGTGCGCGCAATTTCCTCAAAAAGGAATCCGAAGTTTTCCCTTCACGTATTAATATATAGATATTATGTATAATTTTAGCTTTCTACACTTCTTTTCTATATAAACTATTTTCTATATGTATAAAAATGATCAAATCAATTTATTTAGGAAACACACTACTCTTCGCTGCGTCTTTGACGACTAAGCATAAAGAACATGAAGAATGACAGTATCACCTACATATAGGTAGGTACCATCGCAATCAATATTATTAGCCGATGTATGAGTCATTGCTGTAGGTAAACGGAAGGGTTATCGTTGCATCACGTCAATTTAACATTTGGTTAGCGTATTATCGCTGACCCCTTTCGTCCGACCCCATTTATAGTACCGTAAGAAAGTATGTAATCATCGTCAGCGGTTCTTTATATGCCCAGCGTATAGGAAATATTGATTGACTGCCTCTCCAATGGATTTTATTATTTCCCCACTGCTACACCTATCAAAATAATTATTAGACAGATGGAGAAAAAGTAGAAAAAGATTAGGTGAGTACCTTTGATGAACGTTTCGGAGCTCCGTGGCCCTGTCTTCGACAGCTAAAAGAAGACCCAAGGCTAAAAATCTTCTTTTCGCCGTTGAAGAAACTAGTGATTAAACAATCAAAAATTCTTTTAAAAAATCATGTCATTTGACTTATATTACATAGGTATTTGTATTTTTAAAATATTCCTTTACATTTTGCGTTTGTCCGATCGAAAAAAAAAGTATGGTACATTTTTTTATTGAACGGTAAAAAAATGTTTCCTGTTGATTAACAGCATTTTAAGAGCTTCTATAAAGTTGCGGATGCAAGAAAAACGTAACCATCAACCATAAAAGCTTGGAATGATCGCCAGGATGACCCTTTTTACAATCAGAAAGTCGCTCGGATTTTATTGCTTTTTAATAGCAACGCTGACGAAATACACCAGCTGGGTTCCCGCGGGATAATAAAATTAAATGCATTAGGCATATTGTATAGAGATCCGACCAACTTAAAAAAAAAATAAAAAAAATCAAAATTACGATTTTTTTAAATTTGGCTACTAGGTTTGCAAAAACTTATCGTGTCATACCGACGTATACTAGTATAGTCCGATTGGGAGAGCAGTCGAATTATTAAATTCTATTTCCGCGGAGATTGATATATTCGTCTGTACGCCCAATAGGATTAAAAATCTGCTTTCTATTACACCTTTGTAATAGATACACCTTTGTGAAATATTTATTTGTTATTGTTTGCCTCGGAGCGTTATTTTTATTTATAGGTACTTCACTTTGTATTTTTCCTGATTATTTCTGATTATTTTTTTTGGTGTTTTTTTCTTTTAGTATTAAATTATAATTTTTTGATTGTATGTTACGAATTAAAATGTGCTAAATAAAACCTGTTAAATGAATAAATAAATAAATATTGTTATGATCCTGATTACGTCAAAACGGCTATTCTGAATTACATCAAATTTACTTTAAAAGCTGTTTATATTTTAAGCAACATGGGTATTTCCTGGGCACTTATTTAATGTGCATATTAAAAAATTCAGTACACCTTCACTTTACCTATAATTTTAACAAAAAATAAATTATCAATAATACAATGTATTTCGTATAACCAGCGTAGAATTATAGTCGTATTACTTGAATTAAGTTGCACTAGGGTTTCAATATTGTTTTATTATTATTTATCTCTCTTCATATATTGTATTGTGCATCTCCTGATTTCACTTTTCGGCAGATTCGATGAGCTTTCTCACCTTTTGTTTGGCAAAAAAAATGAAACCCAGACAAAGCCATAATCGACCCACATTTTTTCGAAGGTGTCATCGCACCAGTTGTTGGCCGCTACGAGAAACAAAATGACAAGTGAATGAATAAAAAATCAGTTCGCAGGAAATGACTTTATGTATTGTTTTATCAATCGACTATATTATTATTATCATAGACTAAAGTAGAATCCGTATCGTAAAAAAGTAAACCGAACTTTTTACATGCTATAGCTAATGAACTAGTAACGAAAAAACTTGAAAAGCATAAAGTGCTATAACTTTATGATCTACAATAGCTGTTTGATACTAAATATATGTTAGGTTACTAACACCGTTTATAACTCAAGAACGGCTGGACCGATTTTTATCATCTTCGATTTGTTGGATTTGTCTCCGGCCCGAATAGCAGAATAACTATTAAAATATCGAAAGAATTTACGAAAAAAAAATAATTTAATTCAGCTAATAAGTTAACTAACATTTATTGATCCTGAGGCGGTACTAAATTAGACATTTAACGTGGATCGTGGTAGTCTATTGGTCGAGGCGTTGGACTATTAGCCCAAAGGCCCCGGGTTCGAATCCGAACATGGTCATAACATTTTTAACGCTTCATTACCACCATCTCCCCTGACTCTAGTACAGACATATTTGGCCTGTTGAGTAGGGCCCAAAATAATTGTATATGACCTAGGTAATATAAAAAAAAATGCATAGTATACTAATACACTACATAGTACTTACATTTCTACATAGATAGTATTAATAAAAACCTAATTAATAGTTATACATACATACAAGGAAAAATATAAATAAAAACATACATAATGAAGTACACACAGAATTATAATATTAGATACCTATATCACAGTATAGAGAGAATAAAAAAAATAACGTAATAATACATATACTAAGTAAATATACTAAAAATCATACCTACGTGAAAAAAAATACGTAGTAAAAATACGTCTAAATCGTAAATAATTTTTCAGACAGATGTTTAATAATTTGTCTAAATATATTTTATATTTAAAGATAGTATGAATATTCCCTACGCTTTTGGGTGACTTCTGTTCTATCACCTCATACCATTCATGATTTATAGGTAATAAAAGTATGAGGAGCCGCAATTATTGCTCCTTGGGATGATTCTTTCTTCGCCGTCCTTTCTTTTCGGTGATCGGGCAAACACAAAAGGAGACAGTTGCCTTTTATTCAATTATTCCCTTTTTTAGTGATTCATCATCGGGCAGTCGATAAGACAGGCGCGGCTAGTCATCCGCGCAGGGCTGCCACATAAAAAAATATTTAATAAAAGTCTGGAAAATATTTGTTAGGACATTTTATAAGACACAACACATACAGAAAAATATAATTATTATAACATATGCAAAGTTGGTCCGTAAACGTTGAAACATTTTTGGGCAACCCAACATTTAATTCAATCCTATTCAAATAAATGTATTCAATAAAAGGTATAAAAGGCTTATTCATTTATTGAAATCATCTTTATTTAGAAAGGTTACAGTTATGCATGTTATAAAAAAACATAACTACTATTAAATATTACAGAGAGATTCAAATAACGTCGTGGAATTAAGCTATTATGTGAGCTATTATGATTTAACGGTAAACGATCATGACTAGAGTAGTGGATCTGCTGAAACATTATCGTAAAATTTACATAGTTATGTAATTTCGGTTTAAGCGTTTTGAAATAAATTCATTTTAAAATGATGGCCGTGGTCAAGGAAAAGCATGGCAGCCAATCAAAAGTAATAAAATTGTTTACAACGTCTATAAATAAATATAAATAGTGCCGTCATGAGTTCTGCGATTTCTAAAATTGAGTTTGTTGTAAAAGCTACGGGTGTGTCTGCTACCACTATAAAAAAAACTATTAAATGAAGTGAAAACTTATAATAAAAGTGCGTTCAAATGGTATGATTGCGTTAGTTTTGTTTGTCCATAGAAAAACATAGGCACCATAAAGTATTTCTGCGCCATAAAGTAGAATCATAAAAAAGCTACTAGTAGGTATATAAAATATGGTTTAACTACGGTATATAACTCCTTAGATTAGCTATGTGTGATGTGTGTAAGGTAACCAATGTTTTTATTCTTCTTTTTTACCTGAATTTAATATTTCATGTTTGTGTTTATGTTTCATGAGAGAATTTAATTTCAAGAATATTAAACGGCTCTTTCTAATGACTTAAGTAACAAAATTCGCACATCAACAGTCATACTATTACAAACTCGCGTGATCTTATATAACCTCGTACCATTACGACAAAAATGTAGCTTGAATGACCCTAATAGCGCCTTCCTAACATTGCTAGTTTTTATTTATAGGATAATACACATAATCTATAACTAATGGATAACTATAATTCAAACTTTTCTTTTTATGTAAAATAAAAAGGATAAATTCGAAATATCATTTTATTGACTAGGAATTTAAATAAAACATTTTAAAACATTAGGTCAAAGAAATTTAAAATAGGTATATTTTTTATAACATAGTTTGGTAATGCTATCAACTAGAAACATAAGGGAATGTGCCGACAGTTCTTCTCAATCATAACTCCAATAAACTGTTACACAAATAATTATGTCCGCGCATTTTCCTTTGAAGTTTTTTTTTGTGGCAACCCTATGTTCAACCCTTCCGCTCGGCCATCCAGGGTTGGCGCGAGGGCGACTTTCAATTAACGTCCGCCGTCTGCTCGCGACCCTTTTTTTCACCCAGCGCCGCCCGTCTCCTTCTTCGGGTGTCGCCACTTTTTCACTCGTAATTTTGTGTGTTTTTTCGCCGATGCCTTCATTCCACTTTTTCTCATTCCTGGTGATCGGCACTAATTTCCAAGGCTCGAATGCGCTTGGGCAGTCCTATATAATCTGATAATCAGGCCAATAGATTTCGGACCAGTAAAACCTGTCTCAGAATCAAGGAATTTAATTACATAAGCAACACCTGTTTATTTTAGTTTGTCCGCTTCATTGGAAATCCATTAACAACATGGCAGTAATCAACTGATACCTATTCAAAACAGACCTTTGAATAATAAACACTACATATGCATTGTGACCGACACAATATCACAAATATTTAAATATCGTAAAATGAAATCAGACTTTGGTCAATTTATTTTACGTATAATTTGTTTTATGTAGTATATAACTCATTAGATCAGTTAAAAATAACATTAAATTCAAAGTAACTAAAGCTGCTAAATTTGGGCACTCAAAAGAGCGGGGAATGTTGTCTAATCAAAAGAAAAATCTACAATTTAATATAATTATATTTTATTAGAAGTTTTAATTTTCTGTGGTTCTTTTTAATTTTTCAAAATCGCATAGTCACCGGCCATTTAACAAATTAATGGATGCTCCTCACAGTTTGTGCA
The DNA here is from genome assembly GCA_020383195.1 of Neomicropteryx cornuta. Taxonomy (NCBI): domain Eukaryota; kingdom Metazoa; phylum Arthropoda; class Insecta; order Lepidoptera; family Micropterigidae; genus Neomicropteryx; species Neomicropteryx cornuta. The sequence continues at coordinate 7,593,566 of JAHKQU010000028.1, forward strand.
TTGACACGTGCAATCAACTACATCTTGCATTCACAGTTCTCATCTAACCTAACCCCCTCCATCCCCCCCCCCTTTATTGTCTTTCAATTTCTCTTTATAATCTATCATTTAGAGATAAATTATTTATGGTAGGTGTTACTCGTGTATTTTTATACTGTGTAAATTTTACTTTACCTACGAGTTTAAGGGAAATATTTTTTGTAACCATATTTTGGTTAGTAAAAAGATTCTAATATTGAGGTGATGCTCTCGCCATGGAATGTAGATAAGAATAAATCGGTTAATAATAGTATTTTTAATACGTAAGTAATATATAATATATATTAATATAATTTTAATATATAATTATAATATTTTTAATATATAATCTTACATAGATACACGATAATAAAGAAATGTTATTGACCTTTTGTGTATTTTATTCCCAACAAGAATATTACATACCTTTCATACCTTACCTTTCATACATACCTTTTCATTTTCTCAGGAATTCAAAATTAACTTAAAGCTCTTATAACTCTATGATGTAGGTCGTATATATATTTTTATGTTAATATTAATAGCTTATTGGGTTTTGGTTACGTATATATGTCATACCGTCGTAGCGTTACTCTCGTTAGAGTGTCCATGGTACAATCGGTTGGTAAAGAAGATACATACGAAATACAAGATGACCTCAAAAAGGCCTCTGATGTCGGAGACGCCTGAAGATGTCCATATAGTGTCTATTCCCGGCCTTTTTATGGAACGCTGCATAGCCTTGGGCTCAGAACCAATTGGTACTACACCTTCGGCAGATGAATATATTGCGTTAATAATTAGTATCTTTTGTTATTATTAAACTGTGGATCCAGTTTTCAAACGTCAAAAAAAAATACTGTTTTATTTCGACTACAGACTATGTATAATTCTGAGCTGACTATTCTAGTATAATATGATGATAATATATTATAAAGGTTTATCTGACGAGAAAAATTGGAACTTGGCAAAAAAATGACCTTGGTTGTTCAATTTTCTAACAAAATTGTTTTCAGTTTACCTAAACAGGCGAGAACAAACTTTTTCCCGCGCGAATTCTCATCGTGTAAACTCAGTTTAAATTCGATACTGATATTTTTAGTGACCATGTCTCGTTGGTGTGCTGTGGCCTGCATACATAATATTATATTGTATATCTGCAACGGATTTCGGTCAACTATTATTTAAAATCTCAGCCGCATAACATCTGCCAGCCCTTATCTCTGACTGATTGTCCATTGAAAGTGTCCTCATCTTGAAGCGATAAAATACACGGAAGTGACCCGAGCGGATAATAATATTATTATTTCTTTTTTCACCGCCGCCCCTGTACACATTAACGCGATCATAAGGCTGTACTCATGACAATCGAGTCGTAAGATCGTTTTATGAGTTATAATAATTTATCGATTACTAAGATAAGTAATCAATATTGTCAGATTCTTTTTTATTCATATATTAAGGCAAAGCATATTAACAGTCACCTTGAAATTCAATTATTTATTTTTATAAGTCGTCAGTAAGCAATTGTTGGTTCAAACTTTTCTATGTTTTAGACTCGTCATTTGCCTTTCAATTACTATTTTTTCTGAGTCTCTAATGCCTTTTATAAGAGATTAATTCAACTAAAAAACTAAACTATTAGCAGTTTATTACTTAATAAATTTCTCTGAAATAGAATTGTATTTTAAAAATCTGCCTTTACTATGCTGAAGATCTAAGATCAAGGTCTGAACATATTTTTTTATGATTAAATATTCAATAGTTACCAAATGCTATTCATACAAAAAAGGGTCTAAATGAATCGAAATGAATCTTATCCTTTGGCTTCGCCTTAATAAAGTATTTTAAAATTATATTAATAAAGTACCTGCGCAACTATACAGGTGTCCCACGACCATTCCTGATCAAAAATCCAACTAATTAGCCCTGCGATTTCAAATATGAATAATAAAACGACCTATCACAGTTCATCATGGTTTCCGAGAAGAAAACATTGTAAACCTTACGTGACAATATTAAATCGTCGTCATAAGTTCGTTCGATAGTATTAATTTTAATATTTATTAATATTTTAAAGTAAACAAATGTGTAATAAACATTTACTCGCAAGGTACAAAATTTTGTATAATATCAATACTCTATGTTTATTGATTATTATCAACGCGTCGATAAAAGTATACATAGTTAATAGTGGCTGTACCCTGTACAGCCGCAATATAATAGTGGCTGTGTGCCCTGTATAATAAAAATAATAATAATTTATTTATTGGTTTTATAGTACACAAACAGTTTATGACATTATTACGTTATATATTTTTTTATTATGTCAGTATTGTCCTTATAAAAAGATTTACAGAAAATCTACAAAGCATGCTCCTCACAATGTGTTCCGATGATGGTTCCAACTAATAAACATTGGGCTTGTGTAAAGTTGGATCTAAAATTTAATAAGGGTAAAAAAAATAGAAAATAATAAAAAAAACCAATTATGAACTTTCCCCATTATTAACTTTCTTTCGCCATTATGAACGATGTTAAATTAAAAGCTAGGTAGTATCAGTGACATATATATTATGGTATCTTTGAGTTCCTTAACGTCCAGCAGAGGTTCTCATAAAAATACTCACTAATTTAATCACTGGTCTAATCGGTACAGGATAGTCGAAAGCGCCAAGATAAACTGACTGCTGATTGTCCGACAGGGAAGGATATTCTTTATGAGAAAGTTTACCAATCTTAATTTAAATTACTTGTCAATTTATTTGCTGAATTGCTGAAAACCTATCCTATACTTAGATTGTATTAACTCGATAGTTTTATCTCGATTTCATCCCTACTGGCCCATATCGTTGGTCCAACCAAAAGCATCACAGGCGCTTGTCCGGCCGATTTTCTCACCGACTTTTTTCCTACCCCCTTCGACTTTATCCATTTGCATTTTGTCTATTCCTGCCCTAGACAAAGAATGAGCAGGGTTGGACCGGACACAAAAAACATGCCTCGACAAACGGGTGAGTTCTAGGTTGATAGTCGGGTGCCCAGAAGTGATTGTTTATCGGGACACTTGATGTTATGCGGAAAGAAAAACGGTCGCTAGATATTTATTTGCCTTTGAACACTATTTTGCAGCAGTATTGAAATTAAATTACTTAGACATTTTATTTATTGCTTCACATAATAAACATTACTGTAAAAACGTAAAAGTGCTATGTATATTTCAGTAAAATAAACATTTATTTAGATAAAATAAATACTGTAACAAGGCTATCTTTTAAAAATCTTATATGACAATTTTTTTTTAAAAAAAACATAAAAAAGGAAAACTGGTAATTGTGTGCTTATTTTAGGTTAAATCGTTTTATTATATTCTGTTTAAGATTACAATTTTCCGACCCCCACTGTGAGGGTTTTTGTCGATGAAATGTAATCTAGTAGGTTTCTGTCATTTTCGTTTAAACACTTATTTCGGAAAACGCTGAATATTTTGTTTTATATTAAAACCGGTTCGTAAGGTTTAAAATATGTTTTATTCGCAAAATTACCATCGGACCTGTAACCTAGCAGGTTTCGCTCCTTTAGTTACTTGTCAGTCGAAAGCCTAATACAACTATAAATATAGAAGTCTGCTTAAGTCGTTCTTTTGACTCCTTATTTTAATTTTAGGATTAACCATATTTGTAGATAAGATACGCGTGCGTGCGTCGTTTTTAATTATGTAATAAATTCTTATACACGAAACTATATTTTGTTAATCACTAAAGTATGGTCACCCTACTCGATCCCGTGTAACTATATCAATCTCAATGTCCAGCAGGCTAGAATTACTATTATTACGTTTCCTCTTTCCTGCATATTAATGGACTGCAATGAATATGAAAGCGGTATGATCTAGTTCCGGTCAGATTCTTCAACCAAGGAAGGAAATACTAAAAGAATTGAAAATGCAACCGTTTCGTTAGCTGGTTATATTTATTCTTTTGATAATATGTTAATTAAAGAACTAGTTACGGGCCACGTTGTATCATAATTTTCCCTTTTTTCCGTAGGACTAGTAGCATAGTGCAACTATAAAAAAGTATGAATACTTTATACTATTCTAGTATAAAGTATAGTACGAGTATAAGTATATATACTACATAAATAAACTCTCCCCTAACACATCTCATTATATATCACACGGAAACGTCAAGTTTTATACCATTTTCTTGGGCGAATTTCAATAACAAACCGATGACAAGGCGTCGCATCGTCTGAAAAAGCAAATGACGATTCTTCGCTTATTAGGTGAAACACGTCAGATGCCACGTCATCAGTTTATCAATCGACTGAGGAGTGTCTGTTCAAAATAGGACATTATCGTTTAGTTGCATTTGGGAAGGAAATTGTGAGTTTCTCACAAACTTTAACAAATCTATCTTAGAAGTAGTTCAGTTTTACTTAAGCGAGAAAATCACATATATCTTCCTCCAAAGAAAAGTATACTAAACTTATTATTGTAATACTGAAAAGAAAAATGATAAAATCTATAACGCTTTTAAGAATAATTATGTATTTTGGGTAATTTTTCGTTCACTATTCTCAATGCGCCAAATTTTACGGACTCAGAGTCTTGAGCTTAGAAGACCACGAGCTGATATGTTTCTTTTATATAAAATTGTCAATGCTCACATCGACTGCTCTGATTTTCTGGGGCTCATAGATTTGAGGGTTCCATCTAGACCCACTCGCCAGTGTGAGACATTCCATCTGTCACGGTTGAGTACGAATTATGCACAGAATTCATATATACATCGAGCATGTAAGCTTTACAACAGCATGTTGAGTGACATCGATATATTTAACACTACTTTCCCGGCATTCAAGAGAGTGTCTACTCTAGCCCTTGAGTAGTATATTTATATTCATATGTATATGTAGAATTTATTATATTTTATATTATATTCTGGTGATTGTCTGGATTCCCCAACCCCTCCTACTTCCTACTTCCTGGTCCCGGCCTCGCTCCCGAATGTGTTTTCTATTTTTTTAAGTTTGGAGGAAACTGTTATAGGCTTTGTGTTTTAATTGTTTTTTTTTGTTTATTGTAATTACTATGTATGCTGTTGTTTCCTGAAATAAATAAATAAATGACCAAGGAGAGTTTTAGCCGTTACGATTGATTAAAATAATAATTCTTTATTCGGAATTCTTACATAATTCTTTATTTCATTCATTTGGCGTTACCGCGAGTCTCGCAAAAAAAATAATACGATTGCTAACTTCCTCCCTTGGACCTTCAGATTCATCCATACAAACAACTTAAAGACCGACAAATGTATTTAAACGTAGGTAACTTCCTCTTCAGGTGCATCTCCATTAATAGAGGCATGCGACCACTTCATGGTGTAAGCATCTTCCGCGCGGCGGTTAGAAACAGCTCGGCATACTCACGACTCACTCCAATCAGTTGCATATATTGCGTGAACAAGGCCTGGGCTACTTTCTCATAGCTTACAGTTCTTATTAGATGATTAATACAGAGACACTTTTCTTTATGTTTTTATAAATATCTATCAAATTTATAATTAAAAGAACGTTATCATTACGTACTAATTAAAGTCGCGGTATTATAAACATCGTCATTTTTAATATTAATAATATAGATATTTTTAAATAGACTCTTTACTTAACACCCTAAATACGTTAGTCAGTATTCGAGTGATAGAAATAATCAAGATTACGTATAACTGACCTTAAAAAGTTTACGAGATATTTACGGTTTTTATTTTTTTTTTATACTTTATTGGAATCTCTGCAAGTGCTAACAATTATTAAGATCTATTAATTTCCAACCCATAATTTAATAATAAAAAAAAATGAAATTGGATATGTAGTAACCGTTTGTAATATATTTGGCAATTGTATTGCACAATTATTTAATCTAATGTTAACGAAAATTAATATGTTATAAAGGAATGTATCATTGTCATTACGATAATAACAATCATTACCTATTTTTTACTAATAGTTCCTGTTTATTTTTCACGATTGGGACTAAACACTTTGTGCATATCTTTTAAAATAATGGGACTGTAATGCAATTGTATATTAAGTAACCGGTAAAGGGACATTTTATGTAATATTATTTTAAATATAAGGGCTGACGTAACATCTACTATAAAGTTTCTAATAAAAAAGATCTATGCCACGGCCTATAAAATTATCTAAGCATTAAAATGATAACGCAAGCTGAAGTTGAGTTAGTAGGCATTCCGTAAAATAAACAACATAATTTCAGCCAGACAATATTGTAACGACATAGCGGTTAGTTGCAGTATCCGCACAGCCCAAAAAAGTATAGATAATTTCTGTTTTTAAATATAGAATAAGAGAAAAATAAGAGGGGATAGTAGCTATTGTATTTTGCTAAAGATTTATATTTTTATAATAAATTATGATATGTGAATGGAAAAGGTGTATTTTCATGGGAGAACGTGTCAAACAATTTACAAATTTTCAATACTACCGATAATTACGTCATTTATATTACTAAAATAAGATAATTAGTGAAATTATGTAGTATGTACCCATAATAGTCAGATATTTACTTTATAAACCTAAAGGAATGCCATTACGTAAACTTGATATTTCCTATTATTACATCAGACAATTTGCCATTACCACATGCCAATTTATAGGTGGGTGTAATAAAGCATTTCAACATTACAACATACAAATCGTACTGATATTGTTTTAACGGAACCCCATTCCCAATTATTAAACATTCTGATGTGATGGCTTTTTCAAGAATGAGGAATAATGTATTACTGTATTAGTGTCCTGTCGTTTAACCTGCGGATGTTTGACAAAAACTCACCCTTTCCCTTGAGTCGACAGAGAAGACAAAATTAGACTTTTTTTTATCCGACCGCGAGAACGGTCAATATTATCTAAAACTAACAGTCGCGGTCGCCCGGCCGGCCGAGGGGTGCCTGCATGACCCTGCATGACCAGGGTGAAGTCATTGATCGATACTACGTACGTATATGTTTTCTAGTATAGGTGGTGCTGATCTACTAAGGAATAACGTTGGAAAATCTTTGAAAAATTCACATATTTGGTGATGCACCACTGCTCAAGCACTATTTAAGTATTTCGACGAGTGGTTTATAGTGTTACGAGAGGTTTTACTTGTTAAAGACTGATTTTTGAAATTCAGTTTTGTTTATAAATTAAATAAAAAAATGTGTTCTCTTTTATTTTTCACTTCGCTTTCGATAATGCAGTATTATTTACTCAAAAAATAGTACATATTGTTAGAAAAATGATAGAGTAATTTTAGCAAAGCTACACGTTTAAATTTTATTCTTATTTTAGAGATAATTAAAAGTTACTAAATTTAGACATACTATACTCGTATTTCGACGATTTATCGCTCGACATTATTAGCATGATCAAAAACGCTGTTATGATGGGTTTGAATCCGCAATTTTGGTCATATAATTTTTAACTAACACTAACACCACTTTGTCTCCTCTAATATCTCCCCTGAATTGAGTACAAACAAATTTAACTCGGTTGAGCAGGGGATAATATAACCTAGGTTAAAGCAATTATATATATAAAAAAAACATGCTATATTTTACACATTACATTGGTATTGGCGTGTAATGCCCTTTCATTATACTGTGGTAATTAATGAATAGTATCTTTCAAATATTACATTAATGTCTCATAGTTCGTCAATAATTGTGATATATCTCGGGCTCCACATTCTACTCTCTAGCCAAGACATATATTTGTTATAAAAAATAATATTCGGTATCGATAGTATACTTAATTGTTACTAAATTTAATGTAATATTTACTAGGACTATTTAATACTTTAAAACGTATTTAATGAAACTTCTTAAATTTATTAAAAAATGGCATTGTTATAAAATTGCGTTTTATTTCTTCCGGAGTCACCGGAGATGCGGAACGAAGCGACCCACCTCCCAGGGTTAGCCGATGCTCCAGCGATGGTTGGGATCCAATAATTAAATATTATGTTATATGGCACTTTCAATCCGTGAAAATATTTTCTTGCGGCTGAATGAAGCAATCCAATCCGATCAGTTCCGAGACATCGCGCCTACCTACCGTGGTGGTTAAAATCTTTAAAAATTTGCAAAATTATATCACAAATCACATTAAGAAAATATAGGTAGTCAATGTTATTTTCACTCCCCTATACAATTTAGATTTTTATACATATATTCAGAAAATACATTTTTTCTTATTTTATTAACATATGAGACTAGATAAATTTTGTTATCATTTGTTATAATGATATCATTTGGGGTAATCAATAAACGAGACAAAAGATAATTGTTTCTGCCTTATCTTCCCCACTATTTACCCACTGACATCAAAGTCAGCTGCTGCTATATTGCACCGATTGTCGAAATATTAAGGTTTTTATGAGGTTATGAGTACGTACCCACCTATTACAATTACTATTTTCAACCCTATCCATCAATTTATCGCTGCATGTGGTTGCGTGATAATGGATTCAATGCACGACGGATTTATACTCCATTTTAAGCTTATACATTCATCGATTTTTAGAAAATATCGTATTTCTTATCTTAAATAATAATGTTATCGATTTTTTAAATATAACTAACCGTAACTAATCTCGCAAAATATAATAATACAAAACCTTTAAATTTATAGGTACATAAAGTCTGTTCTAGTAGGACCGTCATTATGATAACTTCTAAACTAATTATACCTAAGTATTAGTATTTTATTTAAAATCAAAAATGTTATATTTTATTGAAAGTAGTTTTCAACTGTGACCAATGTACGTATTATTGAATGACCATTTAGAGACTTTGTATTAGTTATTGTTATTATTAATTTATTATTTAAAGTAGTGTTTTAGCGCAAAACATATTTAACAACCTTATTAGGAGAAAGTGACTAAATTTTAATGGAGTCTATAAAAACCTACATTGTAGTAAATTAGTGCAGTTTTTTTACACAACTGCATTTATTACGTATTTTTATTTAAACAAATATCAAACTGTAACTGTGACGCTAATAAACTGCTAGCTTTATGACCAGTTAGATCGACGATACTCAATTTGGCTGACAACACCAGGCAAATTTGTTTTTTTGAGAAATTGGGTTTTTCGACACCACTGCAGTGCATTATGTAATCATATAAAATATAATTGTTACCGCTCAGGTTTTATAATTTTACTTTCAACTTAACGCCAATTTATATTTTTTTTATGATAAAAAATAAAACAGATGCACATACGATACGATATAACCAATGCCATCTCTCAGACTAGTAGGACACACGGAAGATGTTGGGTCTTCGTTCTTCCTTGTTCTGCTTTTTACGCTAAAAAAAAACTTACAGGGACGAATCTGCGTGCAAACTAAAAATAATTGTAATTGAACGTTTTAGGATGGTTAAGAAAGAAAAAGAAAAGATTAAAAAAGAATCATAATTTTAAATATAATAATTATTTTATTTATTTATTTGAACCTATTTTCGTTTTTTTGTTATTTAGTTATTGTACGTTTTTCCATCTTTTCTTAGTTTTGTTTTGAAAAATATAAACAGAGAAGCCTGTTGTACATATAAATAATATTTTTTTTATTATCTAGCTCTTAACTTAAAAACTAGAGGGTCTAATTTCACAATTATTCAATTATTTTTTGCTGTGTTCGTGAGAAAGGCTCATATGGGGGGGCGGGGGAAGAGAGAAGAGGAAATCATTTAATAATAATATTGTAAGAAATTCAAGATAAAAAATAATAATAAAAATATATTGTCTGTCATTTAACTCAATCATCCAAAAACAACATTTTTGACATCTGCGCATATGGTGTGGTATGTTTCTAGGAAGCTTAATATCTAGATATTCTTAATAAATATTAACTATATCATGCGCACGTTGTCTGCGGGATATGTTTTCTAAATAAATAATAGTATACATACAATACATTATTAAATTTGTCGTAGTGAGTAAAAAAGTCTAAGTGTGGCAAATTTTACACAAAAATATAATACGGACAGAGTCCGGCCCTGGCCATAGGCCCACCTGCCGAAGAGGGGCTTCAAAGGATGGGATGAGTTTTATTTCACCATACGTGCGACCGAAACAGAGCCAAGCGTCCGATCGAGATGACGCTATACACACTTTCTTAAGCGTCCAGGGATCCGGACGGGGTCATGGATAAACTGGCTTCTGCGTTGGTACTGAGCAACACGAAGTTACATACCAGAGACCTTGAAATTGCACATCTTTCTTTGCATATTCAACTTAAGGTCTTTAGTTATTTTTTGATTATTAAAAGCTTGTCTTTAGGTACTACGTATGTGGGAAAAGCTGATTTTAATAAAACCTGATGATCAGTTAATTGTCAAACCTACTCCTGATCAAGAGATCTCGGATTTGAACCCCAAGAGTTGCAATTCGTTCAGTTAATAGCTAAATATCAAGACACACATAAGCCATGCGATAGTGTGGTTATGTCGAATAACGAAACCACACTGAGTAGGTTAAAAAATTAAAATGTCACCGCTCGGATATTGTTTTAAAGTTTCCACATTAGGCGTAATAATCACTTCATGTATTTCGTTCAAGAGCAATGGCAATACTTTGAGATAAATGTGTATAAAATAGTAATACAGTAGAATTAAATATTTATAAGTCTGAAAAATGCGTTAGCGCCTCAGAACCCGTGGGTATATTTGTTTTTTTTTTTAATTCAGATGTTTCATATGAATTAATCTCGTTAAATCATCCGATACTTATGTTTTGTCTTATGTACTTATTTTTTTCCTACATATTTTAGAATAAATGGTAAGGTAAAATCTACATCTTAATAAATTGATTAGGTATATACAATATTAGGCATCAATCATTAATTACAAGTAATCTGAGTCAATCTTAAATAATTAATTGTAGATAAAAATGTATGTTAGTATGATATAATGATGTTGTTTTTTGTTTTGTGTGCCTTTTAATCATTTTATTATCTAAGTAGTATAAAATGGGAATCTGTGTATTGATTTATATAGTATTCAAAGTTTTTTTCGTATGTAAATGTAAATCACTATGTAAATCCTTGATTTATTTAAAATTATAAACAAACAAAAAAAAATTCACTTCGCAATTCAAATTATTTACTAACCATTCACGTCACAATTTAATTTATTTTTTAAGAAATTAACAGATTTAAATATTGTTAGACACACCAAGGAGAAAAAACAGCGTATTACCTGATCAATTGAATGTAAATCTATGTAAAATATATTAGTACCTCAGACTGAAAACAGATTTCTATATATGCTAAGTAGTCAATCATAATAATAAATATTATCGTGTAATTTACACTAAAAAAAAGGTTAAATATTATTATTTAATATCAATAAAATTTTAATATTTAAGCACATTTTCCATATTTATTTTATATATTTTTTATTTAAGTTAACTCTTTTATACAAAACTTTCTACCTGTTTTACTTTCGCTTATTTTTTATAAATAACTTTTTTACATCGTGTTATAGTTAATTCAAATGACGCATACATTTCATACCATAGACGATAAGTATGAATGCAAATTGGATGTCTCTCGTACGTGGGAAACCTAAGCGGGTTGTATTTTTTATTATTTTCCTAAAAAAATGTGCCTCACCTTGAGAGATTTTCTTGCCTTGACCCAATTTTAATTTATTCGCAATATGCAAAGTACGTCATTGAAAGTATGCGATTATGCGTAGCAACGTGTCCCGGGAGTCTTATAAAAAGTGTTCAAAGTGTTCGGTAACGAAAGGGGGTAGGAACATTCATTCTTTTGTTTATGATGACGTAAGCTTGATTTTAAAAGGATATTTACAAATATTAAATTTACCAAAAACTGTCATCATATATGCCAATAATGAATTAGAATGTCAACATTAATTTGTGTAAAATTGATTTGCGATAACGTCTGTCACATTGATGCCATGTTCAATCATGTGTTAGAATAATCTGTGTTTCATTTATTTACTATAATTTAGATATCATACTTTGTGATTTTTTTATTTTATTTTGTTTTTTTTTTATTTGAGTAATGCACTTTAAACGACCCTACGAAGGCTGGTGCCTTTCCGTAGGTATCTAAGGATACAATTCAACAATTAAACGTCCTAAAAAAAATGTCACATTGTTCTTATGACTATGGTGACACTTTTCACATTAACATGCTGGAGGTTCTCCCATTATATTATTTTTTTAATAATAGTAAAGGTGTCTATTTAAATGTCTAATTAACAGGTAATTTGGTTGCAAAATATTATAATAATTGCGTTAAGTAAAAATTATTTTTCTAGAAATTCTGTGGATTTAGTTGGCTAGAGAATATTTTTGAAAAATGTATTTTAAATAAAATGTAGTATAATGACAATGACCCAGGTAATATGCAGGTATTTGGGATCATGTTCAACTAAATTTAATTTGCTTGCACTTAAGTCAGAGGAGATAGCAGTGATGACGCGTTAAATACCTATTGTGCATATACTGCAAATGCCAACTCAAGCCGCTGGGTTAACAGTCGAACGACTTTGTTTCCTTTATTGTTTTTATCCTGTAAATAAATTGCGTTTTTTTTATATGTAGACATTGCAGTTAATGGAATATTAAATAATAAAATTAAATTATAAAAATATATTTTTGGTGTTAAAAAATTGGCCTGTGACGGACAGCCGAAGTTGTTGGTGTACTGCAGGGATCCCTATAAACGTATTCAGACACTAACTGCAATTTCACCTTAAGCCTTTATTCTGTGGTTAAAAAACTAATAGGAAAATATTAGGAATAACATTCTATTTAAAAAATCAACAGAATACTTGCCGCCGTGCGATCACCAAAAGATTGTTGCGTGAGTTAGCAATGGGCGTTTCGATCTGCGTCATCAGCGCTCGTCATCCATCTGTTTGTTAAAAGATGGCTACTTAGCATAAAGACACACGAATTGCACTTTCGAGGCCCGGATGCCTTACAACGAGACACCGCACGTTTCTTTTCACGCCTCTAAAACCTTTGATAATCATTAGAAGAATATTAAAATTAGGTGTTACCAATATTTTTGGAATGGTGAGACAGATTATTAATTAGAATAACCTTAAATAATTACATGAAAACATTAAAAGTTTATTAACATTAGTAGTTTTTCGAAAAATATTTTATGCGAATCAAATCGAGAAATGAGATCGTGGTAGTCTAGTGGTTAAGGCGTTCGACTATTGGCCCAAAGGTCGCGGGTTCGATTCCGCACATGGTCATACCATTTTTAACGCTTCATTACCACCATCTCCCCTGACTCTAGAATATTTGGCCTAGTTGAGTAGGGCCTAAAATAATTGTATATGACCTAGGTCAAATATTTAAAAATAAAAAACAATAAATTAGTAAAGGTTACAACATTGGATTTAGCCATTTTGGTGAATTTTTTTGTTACCTCTATATGTAAGTTGTAACAGAACGATTAAAATTACTCTCAAAAAGTTAAAACATTTATTTACCTATATATTTTCTCATATGGTTTTAATAAATGTTGTAATGTGCATTTGCAATTTAATTATGATTATAAGTATTTAAATGTGACTATTTAAATATTTATTATAAAGTATTTTTATTAATAATTTGATTAATTATTTTTCTTACATTATCCTCGTTACTTTACGCAGATAATTATATTTTATTGGTTTAACCATTTTCACTACGATACAGCACACATATTTTTTTTTAGATAAATGATTATATTTCAATCCTGCAATTTTTTTAGGAAATTATAAATAAAAACATTTATTATAGCAATAGTAAATGTTTTTATTTGAAATCAATATATATATATATATATATATATTTATTAAATATAATATTTATTCAATGGTCTATAAATAAATTAATAAAATACTGCTTAAGTAAATAATGTTATAAATTTTAAAAAATTCATATTAAAAATGAAAAATATATATAATGATGTAAAACGCGTCACATGACTGGAGGGAGCATTAATATCATTCAAATTAGCTCGCATATTGACAAGAGTAAGATTTACAAAACGCCCATAAAAACGCTGATCGTGTGAACTTGCCGACCCGCTTGCGATATAATTAGGCGCTCTCATAGTCTTGAGACAAAAAAAAAGACAAAATCCATAATACCCCCTCGTCATCCCTCGTCTACCTGTTGTGCTGTTTTGCACATGAAACGAAGACTGCGGGCCCATATAATTTGAATGCGTAATTCCGGACCCGCGAGCCCCCATTACCGCCATTTAAACAAAAAGTTTCGCGTTCCCAGGTCGTTAGGCCGCAAGCAGAAGTGTAAAAAAGCTCTATTAAAGTCCTGGCGAAAATAGACAAAAGGAAGATTACCGATATATTCAAAACACATCTCCGCGAGATGTGTGCTCGCATACCATTAGCGGTTTTTTGATGGCCTTTGATTCTAAGCGAAAACTCTTTTCAAACATTATTACAAAGACAAGATTAGTCGGATGACATAAAATCATTAATATTCCGTTTTGGAACTTTGTTTAACTAAACTTACTTTAAGGAACTAATGAGATATATGCGTGCCTGTAATATTTCGTTTGTTTTCGTCCAGAAATGTAATTAATTTAAATTGTTTTACATAATTGAAACTCAGACCTCACGGTTTCCGCGGCTATGCAAAGTTAGACTAAATATATTCTTCTTCTAATACTATCACGGAATTATTAAAAAGAAATAATGCTGCTGAAATAATTATAGCTATTAGATTCGATGAGATTTACATTTTTGATAGTCGAAAAAATAAATGTCTGCTGCGATCCGAACATTTTTATTGCAAGCAAATTCTGTATCATTCATACACAGCGTTATTATCTCACTTGTATTTAATATAAATGCCTATATGTACCTACATACCTACCCTTTCATTTCAACACAACACCCCCGTATTTTTATACTACATATAGGATCTCTATAATTTTGCTTACCTAACATTTATTTATATTTTTTAAATATACAAAAACTAATCATAAAAAATATAAAATTATTAAGTTACAAAACGTAAAATTTGTCATATTGCATAATATTATAAAAGTAAAAGTTTAATAGATACTTACCATATATTAAAAACAAAAATTATCTATTATTTAATATCAACTGCTTCTATGCATTGTTTAGTATGTCACGAATGGACAGACGGTCAAAGGACGGGGATAGTAGCTTCTTATATATAAATCGATAGAAGTTAAAAGTAGCAAAATAAAAAGTAATGACAATGTATTATTATAATTTTTTTAAATTTATAATAATTATTATTTTCGATCAGACTCTTTGAGAGGTACTTTTGTGGAGTAGATTTTTTGGGGGATTTTTCCGAATAGGGGGGAGGTAGCGGAAAAGCGGTGCTGTATATTTATTTAATGTAAGATTATAATATTGTAACATTGTAACTGTAATATTATTCAATGCATTTATAAAGTTAAATAAATCATTGCTTAAATTTACTATAAGTATATAAACCATACCTAAAATTAATATATTATATATTAGATATAATGAGAAATAAATTACAATATATGTGTAGGTTTAAATTCAATATTAATTCGTTAATTTTTATAATGCTTATTTATTTATTTAATTGTGATTATTTAGGTAGATACGTGAATAGACGATAATATTATTTTACACTAGTGTTAGACCTAACTAGTAAACTGCATTTAAAAGCTCCTTCATTAATATAGTTTTTTGATTATGCACAGTTATTTAATTATTTTATTCAGGATACATACAATTATATGTATGTAGGATCTCTAACACAGAACATTTTTTTAACTGTTTAGTTTTAATTCTCTAAAATATTTAAATCACACTTAGAATTACATAACTATGAAAGTTATACCGTTTTTTTTTTACAAAACACACCTTTTTTTTAACTGGGCGAATCTACAAAAACGTGTGAGCTCTCGGAGAAAAAAAAGAGTAAGAAGAAAAGTAATGAGCCTTCTCCGCGCCGCGCTCACAATGGCCCACAATGGCCCCAATGGCCCCAATGGCTCAACCCGGCCCGTATGCAGATGAGCAGGCAGCGCGTTTTTTTTAATTACGCGCGCAAAAAACAATCACCTTCTTCGACGCTGCCAACCCCATTGACCGCGTCTCGCTGAACCCTCTCCTCAAATAATTGATGTAAATTAAAATATTCCTCGTCGAGGCGGTGTTTTTTTCGAGATGGCAACTTTTTTCGTGCGTTTTTCTGTGGGAATTCCCGCTTTTTTCGGCGGGATGGTCATTACACACGGAAGCGATTTGAATACCGAAAGGTGAGCTAGACTGCTGCCTAGGCGAGGGAATAAAACTTTTTCTCTATGAAGAAGTCATCTCGCGCCATGGGAAGATTTAAAAAAATAGATCGTCGAGGACTTTGTTTTTTTTTTGCACTGTTTTGTTTTGAGATAAAGTTTTTAGTCTCTGTGTTTGAGAATATTCATACATAGTTCCACAACTAAGCACCAATATAAGTATGTATCCTACTTAGTATGAGTAAATTAAATATTTACTTTTGTAAGCATACATATTTTTTTAATTTAAAGTTTTATTTTATTAATTTTTTGTTCTTATATTTAAACCAACTAGTTAAAAAAAAAACACCGGCCTACTGACGTAGAAAACAATAAAGCGTTTATTTAGTATTTTACTATGGTATAGATAATGCTTTAATTTTAAACGAGAATGACTATGATATCCTATAGCTAGCTATCATATAATGTCAACTGCTTCTATACATAATTTAGTAGCTTAGTCGTAAATGATTTAACCACAACCTGGCGCCTTAGAGGCTCAACAGATGTCATTAACAGCGTCTTTACCACAGACTACTCGGGCCTGTAGTACCAACTTGTGATGGGTTACTTCATTTCCTATCTTTATTTATGCCTACGGCAGTTTTATCCCATTCGATGTGCGTTTTGGATGGCCATAGAGGCAACAGTGGGTTATTTTTTAGGTCTGAGTAGATTAAAATAAAAAAAATATACAATGGAATCATTACATTTTTTTCAGTTCATCATAACTTTTTAACTCCATTTTGTTTGTAAATTTAGACGCGCGGCTAATAATGAAACAATGACATAATATTTGAATTTAATAATTTGCGTACATAGATGAATTGGTACTAATTTTAACTGGCCAGTAATAAATAATACGTACCAACAGCCGCACTGCATATTTTTGAAATTCGAAATGATATTTGAGCGCTCTATCGAAATATATTTTTTTTTAAATATTAATAATGTTTTACTTTTAAATATTAATAATATTTTACTTTTAAATATTAATAATATTTTACTTTTAAATATTAATAATATTTTCTTTTTAAATAAAAGTATTGATATTTTATTTTAATAATTAGGGCATTTCAAGTATTTATTTTAATCATTTCTTTTCACAAATGTATCGAAAATATTGAAATGATACAAAAATGATTACCACTATATTATTATAATATAAATTTAAGAACTACATAGTACATTTCTATAATCATATTATTGATATAATAAAATTATAATATATGTATATATATGTTCATTCTATCAATAATCCGATCAAATTTATTAAATATGAATTATTCTCGCTAGCATAAATCTAACGCTGTTGTTGTATGCATTATAAGCATTATTTAACATTTGAAAAATGTTATTTATACACATTACTTTTATTTAGTTTAAAACCGACATGACTGATTTGTACCTGCAGCTTCACAAATTCTCAATTAGGCCCTGCAAACGGTTTTGGGTAATAAATATTATTGTCATAACAAATTGTTTGCAAACAAAATTGTCGGCTCCTCAAGGGTCCCCTTTAATTTATAATTTCGTGTCGAAAATATTAATTCCGGTAGGTATAATATTATTATACTGCACCGCTGACTTTAATAAATGTGTTCAAAAATATATATAAAATTACTTAGATAGCTACTAATACAAAAAAAGGAAATATCATATTTTATTTATTAAAAAAATAGGTTATTTTAACAAAAATATATATTGTTTCAATATAAACAATTTGTATAACCAATATAGGTTTTTTCAAATGTGTTAGATAAACGTTTTTTTTTTAAATTTTAAACAATAATCGCTTTAATAATTTCATTTATCAAAAAGTACAATTCAGCGTTTGTTTTTAAATGCATACTTACCAAAATTTAAAGTATCTTAATGATATTGTGGAAATAATTAAAAAATATATTGTAATACTTCAAAAAAAAAAAATGTTTAAATCAATCCTTCTAACAATTCAAAACTTATTGTTAATGTACTCGTAAATATAATAAAACAGACTAGGTAAATATGGCACGTAACATATTTCATAGTAGGTTGGTAGTACGTTCTAATGCGATGGTACATCCATTTCCATTTAATTTCCGGTGTTTTTTTTTTCTTTATTTCTTGTTTAAATAGCTAAGTTAATAAGCTTAATGTTCTAAGGTACATCTATTTTTCATTTTTGCTATTGTTATTGAGCAGACTATCATAGTCCTAACCTCAAAATAATGACTGTTGAGTGTCTGCCTTATTTATCACATTGATTAATTTTATATGCCCTTCCAGTTTTTTTCTACACTCACCTACCATCACCGTCTGACATATTATAAACACGCCTTTATGGCAGACGATAGTACTTCAACGTGCAAATCATCGCGTGTGGAAGTAAGATTCTTAGCTTTTTCCGCGTAAATTTTTTGTTATGTATAAATATTTAAATTATATAACGTACTTTTTTTTTTGCAATCTTTTGATCGAGTAGGTTAGCTACACGAGGTTTGATTTATGTGCGTATAACAGCCCAAATGCAGGTATTGACAAGGACCTAACGGCTTCCTCGGCACATTTTTTTTACGATTGGGGTGGAGTTTAGCAAAAACCATCCCCTTAGGCCTATGCACAGTACGAAATCGACCCACGGCATTGGGGGCTTCACTCACCCCAGACCTTTTTTGTGTGGAGGGGATACGACATTTTGAATACGCGCGCGTTTTTTTTGTGAGCGACCGTTCGGAGATTACAATGTTCTAACGGCCGTTGCCACATAGCGAAATAGAAACACCCCTATTTTTGGTTCACCTATTGTTGCGCACAGAACGAAATATTTTATTACGCCGATGTAGTTTTTTCCCGCCGACCAATTGTGTGCGGCGTTGCACATCTGCACATTCGACCCACAAAATGTGAGATGCGTAGGTACGAATCCCGCCAGCAATAGGAAATAATGCAGATTATGCGCCTCTAGTATTGTGCGGAGCACATAAATTATATTTCAACTATTTAATATTCCATTCGCATTGTTGGACGGATCTGAATTAGACGAGTTTTGCTTCTCTATAATCATTTATTTATTTTGATGTCTCCGGTAATATGGAGATATACGAGTATGTCACATTCAAAAAATAAATCTGCTAGCTTGAGCGGATTATTCCATTGCACAATATTCATAAAAATGTGTAGGTTCAAAACTGCATGAGACCAGCAGTCGCGGGTTTGAATCCGCACATTATATATACTTACTTATACTATTTACTTATACTATACTTATACTTTTGTACTATTTTTAACGTTTCTGTCCCATAGTATATGACCGCAATTATTAAAAAAAAAGTCTTCATTGGAATGAGCATAGTGGAAATGTGAGTAGGTAGGTATTATGTTAATAAATTTACTATTATAAAAATCCTGATGATTTGTTTGTTTATTTAATTGAGAAAAAACTTAAATTGATAATGTAGGTGTCTCGCAACCAAAACAGTAATTTGGTTATTTACCAATTAAGTACTAATTTTATTAATATTCATGTTAATATAAACTATTATTAAAGGTAACATGCAAATGGATAGATATTTGTATTTTATTTTAATATTAACTACAAGTAAAACTGAACAATATAATGTTGCCAATACCTTATTTCGCATATAACAAGATTGAATTTAAGTTTAAAGAAAGGTAATATTTAGAAAAAATAAAGGTGTTTAACACATTTTAATTGTAGATAAATTTAATAAAAAAAATATTTTATGTTTCGCGGCAGGCCCGACTTATATTTATTTTTTTTTAACAAAATATATATATAATATTACATCGTTAAAGTAGTACATTATAACTATGTAATATATAGGTAGTACCTACCTATTATTATTAAATATCCTAATTAAAACGACAATCGACAGTCACATAGTGTGCTGTTTCTTGCCTGCCTAACATGACTAAGCTGACCGATCTGTATATATTTTTCTACCATCTACCAATCTACCAATAGTAAAATATATTTTTTTTATACTTATTAAGGAAAAAATATTGAAGATGAAATAATGAATTGTATGAAGTAGCGGTGATTTCAGCACAAAATAATATGTTCTTGCATTAAAAAGAGTCTTTCGTTGGCAATATTTAATACTTCGAAGGTGTTTAAATTAGTGAAAAAAAATCATAGGCGAATTATCTGTAAAGTAATGTTAATTTGCCCGACGGAAGGCCTCTTTATGGTATGACCAAAAACCCCTATCCTTCAACTCATCTTCAGACCGGTTTAGGGCTTTGAAGGGGTCACTTGAGAAATAATAAATAAATGACCTTGAACGTCGAAAAGTTAAACTAGCGCATTTGAATGATTCTATAAGCCATAGTCGATGTAGAAGCGAGAGAGGTAGACAAGCAGATATAATATAATATTCGCCAATAACTAATAACCAGTTTCGCCTTAAATTTAAATAAACAAGTTGCAATAATTAGATTATATGTTATTCTTCTATTCTTTTTCGCATTTTACTATGTAGAAAAACATATCCTTATCATAACGTAACAAATTCATTTCATTTTTTTCACCTAAATAATATAAAATAGAATATGAAACAAAAGGTGAATAAGTACTTTTGTTACTGCATGAAGTTAAACAAATAATAAAATAGGCTAATAACCCCCCCGCATGCCACTTACCTTTTCGGCTTTGCAGGCTACAATTTTTTCAATAAAAGCCTAGTATTTCTTGTCCATCGCCGGAGAGAAAAAAACAGAGATATTTTAGGTAGTATTCAATAATAAAATATCGGAAAGATCACGTCCTAAATAAACCAAATATTTTGTCTCAGCTGTAGGACCAGTTTGATAGGTAATGCTTTCATATCTTGTCAAATAAAACCTTAGAATAATAAAAAATAGTTGCAGAAATCTTTTCATATAAGTATATTTAAATTACTTTTTCCAGTGGTAGTCACTTCGGCCCCGAGCAATGAAGCTGAACTTCAGTTGTACCGAGTGATGCAGAGAGCCAGTCTTCTAGCATATTACGACACATTGCTTGAAATGGGTAAGATGGACTAAATTCCGTTAATTATTACCATGTATTTTATGTTGCACATCTTTTAGGGGACTACATTTTGGTTACTTCGCGACGAGAAACCATTCCCCAATAGGCGAAAATCTCACAGTCTGTAATATCTGCGTTTAAAATGTGTGTGTCGCAATTATATACCTAATTGCAGACGAGAAAAGTGCTTTGAATATTTTCACTTCATGAACCTACCGGGGTTCATGCTAAAGTAATAAACAGATTTGCATGATTTCATTTTAATAAAATTCTAAATCTAATAATAACATGTAACTGCTTTATATGTTAGAACGAATATATAAATATGCAATTTCTAAGTATTTTTCTGAAATGCGAAGCAGTAACTATATACTAAGTAATATATCAATCAATCAAACTACAATCAAGAATAAAGAAACAAAAACTATCGTGTTGATATATTTAAATTTTCTAACAGGCGGCGATGACGTCCAACAACTCTGCGATGCTGGCGAAGAAGAGTTCCTGGAGATAATGGCTCTGGTAGGAATGGCATCAAAACCTCTCCACGTGCGCAGGTTACAAAAGGCACTTCAAGAATGGGTCACTAACCCAGCCATATTCCAAATACCCATTGTTCCTAACCTATGTCCCAGCGAAAATCCTTTCCTCGCATGCAACCAAAGATTTCTTGGTATGGCAGCCCATCCCATAATACAAAGACAGGCGGTAATGAGTCCTGAGAACAACAGACCGATGTATAGTCCATCTCCAGGTGCTCCGGAAAATTCTTGCGGGTCCAATTCTTCGGCAGCTAACGTCAGCCCGGTTCACACTCAACATTCGTCTAGTAGCGTGACAAAGAGTGCCGCAATTCCAGTATCGCAAGCCAGCATAGCACCTTCTAACAGTTCTGCTATAAACACAACTCGTTCTTATTCTCCTGTACAAATACCGTCGTGTCCAACTGCTTCATCAGGGTCGAGCCCTTCTTCAGTAAACTGCTCGCCGGTACAGTTAACGCCATCCTTACTCGAAGTCCAAATTCATAGAATGGCACTGTCAGCTGAAAAGCTATGCAGAGAGTACCAACTAGAACCAAAGCCGCAGAATACAAAGAAAAAGATTTGTAAGGAGTTGGACCTGGTCATGATGATGCCTGACAGCGATCCGCGGAAGATGGAGGAGATTAGGAAGTATGCAGCGATTTATGGACGATTTGACTGCAAAAGAAAACCCGAAAAACCGTTAACCCTTCATGAGGTAAGAATATTCATAGCAACATTAGGTTCCTAACCGTTTGCTTTTCTAAAACACCGTCACCACTGGTAAAATTGAACATTGCGCAACCTTTCTCCAGATTAGATTTTAATGATCTGTGAACTCTTATAGGCAGTTGAGCAACAGCAGACGATGGGAAAATATATATTGAGAAACCTGAGCGTTAAACTTATACGACTTATATGATTGATTATTTATGAAGATAATAATGACCAGTCCTCGTATCGGAAACCGGTTACAAATTTCTCCCGGAAAACAGTCGGTTCAGTTTTTCGGGAGAAATGTGTAACCGGTTTCAACATAAATATTATAGTGCTCACAGGGTCTGCGGAACATTAACGACAAAAAGGAAGCCTTGTCTGCTACACGGTGCATAAAATTTTGAACTTAGTTTAGGTTTTGGTAAAGTTTAGGTTTTAGTAAAATTTTTATTCAGTGGGTACATTTTTTTATTGTCTCATTTCTATGCCACTAGGTAAGCATGGTAATAAAATAAATGGCAATCTAGGTATTATATTTTTATAATACAATATAAAAGTCTAAAATTGATAACTATAATTATTATTATTAGCGCGAGCACATTCTTAGATTACTAACTCGATCGGGCATTTGTTTAAGGTATTCTCTAGTTCTTACAATCATTATTATCATTTTATTTAACAGGTGTCGGTGAACGAAGCTGCAGCTCAGATCTGCCGTTTATTGCCGGCGCTCCTGACGAGAAGAGATGAGCTCTTCATCTTGGCGAGGAAGGTAGTTCGACATTCCGGCTTCTACTACTCAAAGGGACATACCCAGTGAGACTTTGATGCTACATAAATGATTAGTGTGTGAAGTGTGTGGGTTTGAATATAAACCTTTTGGGCTTTAAAATTATACGAAACCATGAATTGTTACTACCACATGCTGTTGAGAAACAATTCCAGGTTTTTCTTGTCTACATGTCCAAAATAAAAATAATGGAGTAACCTAGCACATTTATTGCAAATCGAAATTGGCCTAGATTACTAAAACGATATTTAGTTCATTTTCAGTAGAACGGCATTTTCCAGGACTGTAGCGAATAGAAAATCAACTGTTTGGAGTGATTTTGTTGGTTCGTTTTGATACAGAATTGCACACAATTGGACAATTGCACAATTGTGTTTGGTTCACAGAATTGCATACAAACTTTCACCCAAAAAGTATGCGGTCAAATTTTTCGTTTTGTTCTTGATGAAATTTCGGCTTTTATTGTGATGTTTTTTGGACAAAAATAACATGTAACCATAAAATCCTAATGCAGAGTTCTTTTTTCCAATAAGATAATCTTATTGGAAAATCTTATTATATAATCATTCCAATAGCATCCCAACATGATTGGCCAGTAAGCGATAATATAAAAACTCGTTGGGATCGATATATGGCATCGATAATAATCATTTCTCGTTGATGTTACCTTCTTTTTTATTTTAACTGGGAAATAGTTAATTATCTTTCATATAAATATGGTACCTCATATTTTCTGTACGATTATTCTTTGTTGGCGTGAAGTTATTAGTAGGTAACTGTCAAATAGACTACATGTCTTCAGGTCTACCGTGCCTGTTACCACCGGCGTAATTACTGAGGGGGCAACGTCTCCCCTCCGCTAGCCCCCCTCCACCACCCCAGGAAATAGCTAGCTCATATCGACTTCTGAAACATAGTTTTTATTTGTTTATTTGTAAAAATATTCTGTAGTTATATTTTGTATCGACGATATTTAAACGTATTGATCAAAAAATTTGGTATCTTTTAACAACAATAATTTTACTTTTTAAAAGTCGTAATGACGGGTCCACCCTAGCCAATCCCCCTCAGGTCAGACGAGTAGTTACGCCTATGCCAGTTACAAACAAGAAAGATTACTAAATAAAAAGTTTTATTGAAATTCTTGAAGTAAAAGTAACAAAAGATGGAAGGTTAGAGAATTTTGATTGAGAAGTTTGAGAATTAACATCAAGTCAAAATAGTTTTCGCTTGAAAATTGTCAAAAGCGAATTAGCAATACTGGCTTGGTTATTGTTGTTATTACTAACTACCAATAACTACTAAAACTAACACTATTTACCATCCGATAGGTAGTGTTATTACAAATATTAGTCTTGTCGTTAAGAACAAATACATATTTGTATCACTGATACACATTTTAAAAGAGGTACTTAAAGTTACGAGTAGCGTTTTCATTTCCCATTATTTTGGTTTTGCTGCTTCAGGAATAGCCTGTGATTTTCATCAGGCTTCGGCAGCTCTGCCAATGTCGCCGGCAGCGGGTCCACGTGGAACCATGCATGCCTTAAAGCCTCGTCCGGCACCATCCTCTTCTTGGGATCGTACAGAATAAAACCCTTTACAAATTCCTTCCCCTCATCGCTGGCGACTGGGAAAAGGTTATCCCACGGCGTAGCAGCCGACTCGGGGAACGAAATCTTGTTAAAATCGGGTAGGCTCTCCAGTTCCGGCCAGTTCTGCCTAGTAGGCGTGCCCAAGTGCTTCAGGACGATGGCCAGCTGCTCTATGTCGGTATCGCCGGCGAAAAGAGGCTGCTTGTTCATCATTTCAGATACTATGCAGCCGACTGCCCAAAGGTCCACGCTCTGGTTGTAAAACTTGGCACCGTAGAGAAGTTCCGGGGCGCGGTACCATCTGAAATTAAACAAATTTAAATGTTAGTTTATCGCTTGGTAGATGGCGGTTATAATTAAATACCTACTAACTATACACAACTTATACGAGTTAAGTAAAAAAAAATCAAAATTAAATCAAATTACAAAATTAAAGCAATAAGAATGTAGGTAATAAACGAGAATAATTTAGTAGAAACCTATTTTAGTTTTGCATACGTATAATTGTTAAATTAAATGTTACTATAATTTGTTAGGTTTATTTTTTAACTGGTGGTTGTTTCAATAAATATGAATAAAATAAATAAATTGTGCAAAAATATTAAGTGGTTGGGTACAGTCACGGATATCAAAAGGCACGGGTAGGCAGGTTCAATATCGAAACTGTCCTAACCGCCAAAACGCTAAGAAAAAAGCACGCGGAGATGTGGGTGGGACGCTTCCCTACCAATCACAGCGGCAAGCTCCTCACCTTGTGGCGACCTGGTGAGAATATGGCCTGCCGCTTTCATCGGGCCAAAATAGCCTTGCGAGACCCAAGTCGGCAATCTTTAAAATTCCTTTATTGTTTATGAGCAAATTGGCGGGTTTCAGATCCCTGTGCATAATGAAATGCTCGTGTAGATACTTCACTCCTTTGAGCAGCATCTGCGAGTATGCTTTGATCTGAGGTTCAGTCATGCTGTAATCCTGATCGTGGAGCATCTCCCACAATCCAGAGCACATGTATTCCATTACCAATATAAAACTCATTCCATGTGGGAAAACATCGTACAATTTGATAACATGTTTGCAATCAGTGTGTTGCAGCGTTTTTATTTCCCTCATTATATTTAAAGGTATTCCTTCGTCTAAATTTTTAACGTGCAGTTTTTTTAGGGCAACTGTGGTTCCTGTAGGCAAATGCTTCGCCTTCAGAACAAGACCATGAGCGCCCTCACCAATGCTGCCCGTTATGGAATACTTGTCCATGGCCCGTTGCTATGGTAACCGACTGTCACAACATCGAAATACACCAGTCATGGAGTCTATATTAACCAGTTCACGAATTCACTTTCCTAATTTAATAAATCCTGTTACTTATTATCTTCACCGTATTTTGTTGTTTTGATATTTTACGGATAAAAATACGTAAATACCTAACTTAATAAAACGTTTATTAAATATCGAAATATTACGTTATTTCACAAACATTCTTGTTAAAACATTCGCCAAACAAACATTCAATAAAAAATGTTCATTTTAAATTTGAATTAGGTATATTGGTCCTATTTAAAAACAATGTCAATTTTATCTTGTGTTGTATCACAAAGCACCAGAAGTAAAACAATCGAATCGCCTCGTTGCTATAGTAACACTTGCTGGGCGTTGCCACAACAAAACAAATATGAATCTAATTTAGTTCAAAATTACATTAATTTGAAGTGACTAAAAAATATTTTAAAAAAATATTTTAATAAATAACATAATTATTATTTTTTTTTAAGTATTTAAGTATATGACTTTTATAGACACGGCACTGTACCATTTTGTTCTTCGTAAATAATGAACTATTCGTTCTGATGAACGCACTCATTTATTTTTATGATATTAGGTATGTCACTATGGTACTCAATCACAGAAAAATATTACTATTTTGATATATACATCCGTAATACTGAGAGGAATCTAATAAGAAATAGGTGGGCCTAAATATTTGGTCAGTCCCATACAGTTGCAGAATAAATACAATAAATACATCGACCTTATCGGCTCAATAATACATTGATATTTCTCGTGACGTTTTTTTTTGTTTCGACACGATCAACACTTAACTACCTACATCTTATCTTCTTTCTTTCCTTTATCTTCTTAGCTAGTAGATACATGTTAGGTACATGGTTTGATACATTAAATAATTTCTCCTTTCAGAATATCATCTCCGTGTATCAGCAGAACGTCGGTGTCGGCAGATCGCGATCTACTGTCCGCAGGAGGCGATGAGTCAGAAGAGGCGCCGGCCGCGAAGAGAGGAAGGCCAGCCGCGCGCCAGGTCAGCCCCGGGCCCCCGGTTTCTGCCAAGGGCCCGCCCAGACCGCGGAGGCACATCTGATGCCCAATAATGCTATGCCTTCTAAAGCCTTGCCTGTTACACTCTTCTCGTAGAAAACATGCACTAATACTTTGCACACATATGAGTATAAATAATAATATTCTTGGTTATTGCATAGTTATATAGGGACAAGGTGAGAAAACTTTTGAAATAGTCGAAGAATCCTTGTCCTTGGATTGGCTACTGCAAAACGTTACTTTTGATCATTCGGACGTTTTAATCGGCAACAAAAATTGAAAGCCTAATATGGCAAACTCTTACTTTTACAATGAACGATTTTGATCTTTTGTAGTTTAAAAAACTGTCCGGAGATTCAATAGTTTTTTTTTCTTTTAATCTCGCTCGAGGTCGTATAAGTTAAGCTAATCCTAATTTTATTTACTTTATTTCTGTAGACTATGTAAATAACATATTTTTATCAAATTCATATTGAGGGATCTAGTAATTCGCTTTATGTTGCCATCCTAAAAACTGTGCTATTTTTTTTTTGTTAACTTATAGGTTAATTATATTGTCACCGCATACTAAAATGCACCAGTTTGTATACAGTTCGTATGCAATGTCTGTCTAGGTATTCGCTACAGGGTGTAGAGAGTGTCGCCTTGTTCGATCGAGGGTTACCCTTGGGAAATTCCTCTAGAATGCGAACTCACTAAACCAAACTTACGAACGCGACGGTACCATATGTATAAAGCCTTAGCGAGATCCAATTACCGTACCTACCTAGAAGATAAGTAAAGTAATCTTAAGTTTGAGGACACGGGATGTCAATATTAATGTTTATAAATCATATCTTCATTTCACCATTTTGATGGCAATCTGAATTAAACCTCAAACGTGGGCAATATATTGTTGTGCTGGTGACAATACTGTCTTATGCACGTTCATTTTTCTGTTTAATTTTATAATTACCCCTATTAACTACTACTTTTATGCTGAATGCATTTTACCGCCTCCGCTTAATTTGTAGTTACTTTAATCGACATATTTTATATACAATAATAAAACTAAGTTATTGTAAATACTAATTTTGTAAATACTAATCATAATTTATTTTTCTGTACATATTTATACCATATTTTTTATGTAAAAACATATCACTTAAATATCTTACTTAAATGCAAATAATTTTATAGGTGAAATTAATAAATAAATATCTAATAAAAAATAAATTACATTGAAATATAATGGTTAATATAAAGGTTTTCATTTAACCTAGCTTTTAAACCAGTAAATTTGTTAGCAGTCAACTGTCATCGCAGTTACTATGTTTTTACTTATTTTTTATTTGTTTCTTTTAGATCATTTAAAAACAAACTGAATTGAAATGTCCAAATTGATTGTATCTAAAATTTTGAATGGCAACTTTGCGTTCATCGCGTATAAATTCTACTTTATAACTACTTTGCGTTTTAGCGTCTACTCATCCTGTTATTATAATTTTGTTTCTATATTATTTTTTTTTCGTGTTATTTGCAGGTATCTACCATTTTTATGGCAATTATTATTTTCATATATAAATTTAACACTATTTCTCTTCTAGCACAGATATCTCTTAAGGTGAGTTGTTCGTGAATTATATTATCTATCCTTGCATGGCTTGCTCTTTTTTTTCTTCTATTATAATAATTGCATTGCATGACTTGTGGAGCCTTAAAACTCTTGTAATTTGTGCCCTATTGTTTACCAATCTCGGCCGCCAGGTTTTTGTAAAATATACATACCTTCTTATGACATCAAACAAATATTTTGAATATTGGTGCTAGATAGTTTTATCGTTAACGTTTATCAATCTGCCTTTAAACGCATCAAATTAAAATTGCACCGAAATCTGTAATAATTGGTTATAATATTAAATAATGTACCAAATTGCTATCGTTTTGTAAAATCATACTGCGAGATTTCCCTCTAACGAAAGACATTTAAAAAAGTAATTTCCCAATTATTATCATTTTTAACAGGCAGGCAACAATGCAAGTAATTGCTAATAAATAAAACTGTTACTAAATGGGAACTGACCAGTTTGTTTTGTTTTGTTTTGAAAGCATTCGCTCATCAACCGCTGCTTCTATCTTCAAAAACATGAAGATAAAAGTTTTTGTTTAGTGTATATATACCTAAACCGATAGTTTTCGCAGGATAGTTTTTTTTTCGCGTTTTTTTTATAAATTTTTTTGGTTCCCTCCCCTCCCCCTTAAGTCTTTGGGGATGATCTTGGGACACCCTGTATTGTGGAAAGCTGCTCAGAGTTTGTAATGGCCTCTCAGGATCTAAGCATGAAGCGTAGACGACGCCGAATGGCGAAAGTTAAACATAATCTTATCATCAAATATATATATATAACTTATATTTGATGATTGTTTTTTTAATAGCGGCAAATCGCCTGAAAAGATAAATGACAATCTTTGATAATATAGAAAAATTTTGAACAATTTTTTAATTTTTTGATAAAGTGCTGTATAGCATAATATTTATAAAGGTCCTAAAGAGGTCCTGTACTTGAGAGCGCAGGATGTCGGTTTAAACCCAGCGCTGAGTTTTAAAAAAAAGGAATTTTTACCTCTCACCTGATATATATATATATTAGCAAAATATGTTACAATACAGTTATACATACATGTAAAGTAAACTAAAAACTTGTAAAAACACTACTTTTAGGTAAAAAGAGCAGCGGGTTTGATCTTTTGAAATGGACCTCTGTTTCACTTAGACGCTTACTGTGTCAATCGTTAAAACTTTTTAAAAATGTAATTCTTGAGCAGTTCACTCCTTTGTCTCGAGGATGCTTTTCAATGTTTAAATAATATTGACAGAATATTCTATCCCTCACGGCATACAAGTTATTGGGTATGAAAATATTTCCATACTTATGGACGATACAATGGTCTCGTTAATTGTGATTTTATTACAGCAAAAGCATGAAACTTGTACGTAAAAGAGCTTGTATAAAATTAAGAGCATGAAAACAGAATTTGCTCTCAAGATAGTAAGGGGATCTTCTCACACATTTCTCGTCTGTTGTATGTTTTTTTTAGAGGCGTGGTTTTCAATCTGGCACTACTTTTTTCGTAGTTGGTGTTTTTGACAACTGTCACTTGATTTATGCTCAGTTTGGTTTGCCATTTCATAATGAATAGACTTACTCCTGAACAACGTTTGCAAATAGTGCAAATTTAGAAAAAATCACTCTAAACTTTTTTAAAATCACTCTAAAATAAAGTAAAAATCGCGTCGTGGGCCTGTGGCGTGGCCTCCAAGATCGTGCGATTTAACACCACTGGACTATTTTTTGTGGGGTTATGTGAAGTCGCTTGTCTACGCAGATAAGCCGGACACGATTAACGCCTTGGAAGAGAATATTCGGCGCGTTATTGCTGACATACGGCCCAACTTGCTGCAAAAAGTGGTTGAAAATTGGGCCTCTCGGCTGGAATTTGTTCGAGTCAGCCGCGGCGGCCACTTACCCGAAATCATTTTTAAAACATAATGGCAAACCCTTATCTTTATAATAAAACTAAATTCTTAGTTATAACATCAAATTATATGCGTTTTATCTCTTCTTGAAAACCACGCCTCTAAAATCATCACCCTATATAAACTCTGAATCTGAATTCTCCACTAAGCTACAACTTTTTCATCGAAAGCCAATATTTTTACATTTAAAATGTCTCGCTAGTAGATAATATAATATTTTAATTAATAAAACACAAAAAGACCAAACTCCACATAAAAGCATTCAAGAAATAAGATAATGAAAGCAGAATAAATAAATGGAAAGATGAAAATGTTTCCTTAATTTTTCCCAGTTAACAATAGTACGTTAGTAAATAACTTGAAAATAACTATGTAATCTCCAAAAGGATAAGATTTAACCAAATCAAAAACAAACAAGCCATAAGAGTGACTATTACCCTCGCGACCAAAATATATCACATTATATGAATTGTTTACTATAGAATAAAACGTACCAAGAGGTTTTTGTTATTTTATATTATATTAAATCCTACAGCGTGTGTGGAAGTAGCGCCATTTCTCAAAATAAACACTACCGAGTTCTATTTTGCCTAAAATCCCAGTGCTACTCATACAGATAAATAACAAAAACATAGCTTTATTCACTATAAACAATCCCTCGACGCGATTTTTCGTTTTTCGTTTCGCTAAATAAAGCCAAAAATAAATTATTAGATTGGCTACTAATCGCTGCAAAATTCATCAACTTTAATATTTTTTTTGTGGCCAGAATGGCTACTTCTAATATGTATCATAATGCCACAACCGTAGTTAGTAGACTTAGATATATATATTTTTTTAAATGTATTAATATTAAGATTTACACATCAATTTCAAAACAGATGGTTTCGACAAAATTTAAATTCACAAAATGAAAGAATTACAATGAACGAAACGAGATAAATACTTTTTCGTAGCAACTGAAATTTCGAGATCTATTAATAATCAAAAATTTTGATTTTGCAGGAATATGAAGACTGTGGAATCGTGTCAAGAAGTCCGGACAGTGCATCCAGAGCATCAGTAGCACAAGGGTAAGAACACGATGATTATTTTGATTAAAAAAAATAATTTCAGTCTATCTTTTAACTGCTTTTATGTAGTTCCGCGTCAACGTTATGTATCTATCTATCTACTGAGCGACAAGCTTTTTGAAACTTGCCTGCCGTCTCACTCCCTTTTGGGTAAAACGGGGGCAAATTGCCTTTATTAAAGACGTGCCACTTCTAGAAGAAATGATTTATTCTATGCCCTTGTCTCTGCAATAAGTGTCCTCTTTGCTTTCAGTTCCTGGTGGGGCCGCGAAGGCAGCGGGCGATCCAACATTCGTTCGACCGAGTCGGACGACGCTGATTCGAGAGGGTCTTTTAGCAATTCCAGTTCGCCGCCATTGCAGGTCAGATTAGATTAACAGATTAGTAAATATGTTATTCATCCTCGTGAAGATTATCAGCCATCACCCTGAAGCTGTCTCCGGATGGTACATGCAATTTAAGTCTACTAAAATCAAGATCTGAACATTCATCCCACTTACAATTAAATTAATTACTTAGATACTCTGTAGTATTTTGGTACAAAGTCCCTGTTAGAGTAGGGTTGCCATACGTCCCGGTACACCGGGACATGTCACCGGTTTAGAGCCTCGGTCCCGGTTGTCCCGTTTGACCCACCATATGTCCCGGTAAACGAATAATCATGGTTTTATATTATTGCTAGAATTATGCGAATAATTCGTGCGACGGCGTCAGATCACGTTGACTGGCGGTGAAAGTGTGGGGGTACTGGCATTTTACAAATATTTTTCCATATTTACAGTACGGAATGAAAGACTGAAATACCTTTGTGAGGGAGCTGATGTAATTCATGGTAATTTTAAAACTGTCTTTGTTCCTGACCATTGAACATATTCTGAAAATGTGGGAACCGTTGAAAGATTTCCTTTCTTCACAATCCAGATTGCGGCGTTTGGGGGGGGGGCGGTACCCCCCTCCTCCTCCTATAACTCCCCTATGTGTCCTCCTATATTAATATCAGTCCCGGTCGGAGCCAAACCATTTATGGCAACCCTATGTTAGAGAGATAATTCAATATAGGAATTAGTAATGTAATTTTCACACTTTATAATATAATCCCCACAGGATCCTGAAGACATCGCCGATGAAACCCAAGAAACGGAGTCCAGATCCCAGCGAAGCGGCCGGGGTCAGGACAGTCGCGTGAGGATCGTGGCGGCCAGCGGAGACTCGATAATAGCAGTCGCCAACCCAGCCCTGGCCCTGTCGCCAGCTCTGTCCAGTCGAAGATCCCCCAAGTCTAGGATTAACAACGCGGAATGCGTTTCGCCAGCGGACAATAGATAGAAACTAACCCAACCTCTAGTGTAGTCTAGTCTAACCGATGCTGCCCTTTGTATAAAATCGTGCCTATTGTGTGTGAACGTTTCCTGACACGCGCAGATATTCTTCATATAATTTTAAAAAGAATAAGCGGAACCAAAGTTTTTTTGTTTATCAAATAACATAAACGTTTTCTCAAATTCGTCTTAAAACATTTGAAAAGAAAATCAGAATATGTGAAGCAGTCTTTTTTTTTCAATTTAATAGATTCTTTTTTTCTCTCAAGTCTCTATATATTTTAATTTTGGTGTTAGTTTGTAATATTAAATAATCAAAGACATTTATCATTTAATGTCTAGCAGTATTTCGATTTTGCTGTCACCCTAACTTGCAGTTTAGATATAAAATTTTCCACGATCTATTGAGCTAAAATTGATCTAAAATTGAGCTGAGCCGATGAAAATAAACGACCGATTATCGATAATCGATATCGAATACATCTCGTAGATGGTTAACCCACACATTCCTCTACTTCATCGAGGAGTTAATTTAATCTAAATATTACATATTTTACAATAAAATTATAGAAATAATTGATTAATTTCAAATGTTTTAACTATAAAATAAATATAAATTATTTTCGTAATAAAGTGTGAAAATGATTTATCCATTTTAAAAATAACATATTTTGATTTTTTCATGGATGTATTATAGATAAGTACCAATAATACATCCTTTTTTTAGTTTTCTGTACAATAACACCGAAAAGAGAAACTATATTTCGTATCTTCTGTGACGAAACATTTTATTTTATTTTTAAGTTACAGAAAAACGTACAGGTATTACAATAAAAACAATGAAACAGCCAATTATAAGTGTTTCCCTATTGCAAAAAATAAAACATTCTAAGAGCATTTTTTTTTAAGAATTCTGTGGTTTGTAGGTTCAATTTACAAAATCGATTCAATGTCGAATAGTTTTTATGGAGTTAGCGTATTTGTAATTTCATGAATAAATTGCTTTTTATTGAGATGAAATATATCAATTATGTTGAATTGTTGGTTGTCGTAGCATGGCTGTATGACTGTCTAACTGTTTGTCTGACTGTTAAATTTTCATACGTAAGAGTTATATAACTTTTTATTCACGCAAAAATTAATTTGTTATTAATATGAAAGGTACAACCCGAAATTATTATTTGTTTTAACATTTGCTTGAAGGGTATCATCAAAATGTAAAGGCCTTCACCCTTTTATTTTTTTACAATATCAATAAAAATAAAAAAACAGTTCGATCTCCTTAAAAGTCTATACCAGATAACTAGTTACAAGTTACAGTAAGCATATTATTGTATAATATCATAAAATGTATAGATACCTATTTGAAAATATAACTTTTGCGCCAGACTACTGATCATTACTCGTATTTATATCCAGAAAAGTGCCATTATATATAAATTAAATGAATACCCTCGTGTTAACGCCAAAATGAGGTAAAATGTAAATAGTATTACTATAATTATTTTCTGTGCAGTACTGTTTCTACATTGGTGCTAGTTGTTAGGGTTAATTTAAGTACTTAATTTTAAATTGAGAATGTATTTTTTGTATTATATTCAAGTTTTTAAGTAAGCTATTTTAAGTTTAATTTATTTCCTAATGCTACCAAAAATCATAGCTTTTTGCACTCATCTAAATATACCAACATATTCGAATAATTTGGGTTTTTATTGACGAATAAACTGCAATTTTATGATTATTCTGTATTGGTTTTATTTAAGACGAAATATAATGTGCCTATTTATATGGCATTCTTAATTACCGGAGCATGTAAGCAATTCAAATAATTTATACTAAATTATTTTATTCCTACGTTACTGTATAAAATAATATAGGTATCTTCTTAACTCGCACAATAACTACATCACACAATACAAAACGCGCAAGTTCCCCACATGCTTGAAAACCAGATAAGTGTGGATACAAACTAATTAATAATATTGTATCCAGAATCCAACAGTTTTGTTAAAATACATATTTTTAATTTGAATAAAGTTCTGTTTATAATACAGCTGCAAAAAATAATATTGAAATGTGTAGCCTGAGGAAGTAAACCTTAAAAAAAACTATTTACTCGCAGGTAGAGTAACCAAAGATGTCAAACATACAGGTCAAAACATGGGTCAAAACGGGGCATAGCTCTAAAAGCTCATATTATATTTGATATATAATAGTGAATAATAAACAAAAGTTTGATAAAAAAACACAAACAATTTAAATAATACATAATTAGGCAATACATAAAATATTTTAGCTTAATATTGTAGATTTTTTATAAATGTATCACAACATAAGCTAAAAAAAACATGTTTTTTTTAAAGAAAATGTTTCCTGGAAGTACAAAACACGGTCTTGAAAAAAAACCATTGCCTATTATAATTACCCGTTGTGAAAATGTAAAATAATAATATTAAAAAAATGCAAATTCATAATTCATAATTTATTTATTTAAAAAACAACTCGTAAGCATTGTAAATACCTACCTTCGATTTTATTAAAAAATATGCCTGTAATGGCATTTATATTGACTTTTTTGGTCCTATTTATGTATATATAATTTAAATATATTATACATAATACCTACCATATGAGACCTAATGAGTTAATACCTACCATTCCTACTATATGAGAGTTAAAAATGATTTGTTAATGCTCTGCGCTGGCGAGGTTTATACCGACTCCCTTTTTAAACTTTTAATTTGCCGAATTATTGGAAAAAGGACAATTGGGAGGTTAAAAATAAATAAATCACAAATTCAGTAAATGGAAAGGTGGTGGGGCAAGGGGGGGGGATGTCATCATAACATTCTACGTATGTTTTTTTTATTTTAATCTTCTCAACCAATCACAAGTTGAAACCACAGACAGGTACGAGTAGTCTGGGGCGGGGAGGGAATGATGTTATTGACACCTGTAGGGCATAGCTGTAAGACCTCAGGTTCTGGTTTAATAATAAACTACTACTAAACAAAAGCTACAGGTGTCATAGCCACTCTTTGTTTATATGTATACTCACCATTGTAAATCGAAATAAATACATTGGTAATTAAATATGAAAAATACAGACGGTGTAAATGTTTGTTTCATTTATATTTCGACAATTTTCGCACCCTGAACAAAATATTTTTTTTAACAAATAATAATATATAAACATTTTATGATTAAATATTTATATATATTATATCTTTTATCAATTGTCAAAACAAACTTGGCAAGTACCATCATAAATTCAACTGGCAAGGGCCATTACAAATTAAACTGGGCAGTGGCAACCGCTGTTGTACTCAATTCAAGAAGAAAAAATATTATTGAAGAAATGTTTTCTAATTGTTTCTTTTAAGAAATTTATATAACATATTTTTATTGTTAATATTATTTATAACAAATAATTAAATTGTCCAGTCAAACATTTTAAAGCATGGCAATGACTTAAATAAATTCCATGCTCACGCATCAATGTTGCCAGATACACCGCTTTTCCGCTTTCCCCGCCTTTTTGATAATGGATCCGCTAACCGCGTTAAACAAATGCGGTTTCGCTTTTTTTGAATCTGCATGACAATTCAAGATTTTATAAATGTTATTACTTTTTTTACGGCGAGTAATATTTCACTCACACATTCTTATTATTTTAGTAGTACCTAATGTGGCTAAGTCCAGAATCTGTGCATTGACCGACCTTCCAAGTCAAAAATTGGAAAATTAAACTTTCTATGGAATCATTCTCATCTGTCTCGAGTCTCTAATTGTCAACTCAAGGCTCAACATGTCAGTAAATGTTACACCATTTTTCATCCTCATTTTCCTTCATGAATACTTTCATAGTAAAAAAATGAGAAGTATACAAAAGAAAAATAATAAAAAAATTAAAATAAAAAAAATCTAGGAATGTAATTTATGTAAGTACTAGCTGACCCGGCCACGCGTTGCTGTGGCTAAAGTTTTTGTTATATTAAGGATAAGGATTTCAATTTTTGTTTAAACACACGTGCAGTTAAATCATGACGATGAATGGCTTGTTGTCCTGGCAATAGTAAAGTTTGTATCTCTTCCCAATTCGGATTACATGTGAATGTAATAAATAAATCCGGTCGGCCGTAATGACGTACGTAAGTCATCGCATCTTGTATGTATTCCTGCATGTTCCGTGGACTGCCGATGTAGCTTGAAGGTAAAATGTAAGTATTACCGATGTCATTGGGATTTAAATTTCCATCGATGTTTCCAGCAACAGCATCTCGTAAGTGAATATATTCTTCCGATCGTAGTTTTGCCTGGTTGAATCGAAGGAATCGCAAGCGTTCGCTTTCGACCTTAGCATACATATCAACAATGTATTGATGGAACAGCTGACGATATCGAAGGATATAATTGTCTTGATGTTGTCTAACCATTATTCGGTGTGCGTAGTAGTTCATTGAGCTAACTTTATTATTTCTGTAATCACCTAAAAAAATAAAAAATAAAATGCAATACGAAATTAAAATCTATACATACAGTAAGAAAGTAAATAGATAATTTTCAAATTTACCGGTATTTGGATCATACTGTTTGATATTAAGGTGATATTCATCTTGTCCTTGCCAAAATATCAATGGATATTGTAGTGCGTCATATGAACGGTGTAGATCCTAAATCGTACTGACAGTGTTGTCTCGCCGTGTAATGTTTATAGATCTTTTGTCAACTGGATCACCAACCATGATAACAGCAACCTCATCAACAGTTGGAGCGTTGAATCTACCAGCATGTTCACCTAATGGTACTTTGTAGGCTTTTATGACGATTTGATAATTGTCATTTTGCAGTCGTGGCGAAACTCTTTTGATCAATTGAATTAGTTGATTGTGATTTTCTAAAAAATTTTCCAATAATATCACAATTGCTCTTTCCTCTGCTTGTTCAATAAAATTATACAGGCACCGAGTCGTCACGCGCTCTTCACAATCGCCCATAAAATAAATTTGAAGAAATTTCGGATTGTTATCAGGCATTGGCATCAGTGATCCGATTTTATGGTACACCTGGCCTTGAATTTTGAATGTAGTTTTTCAAAATTACGTCCATCGGATGCACGATCGCATATTACAGTATAATACAGTAAATAACATGTGACGCTTAAACTCATGAATGAGGTAGGCAAGGCAGACAGTCTTAAACTTTTAAACATTAATATATTTTTTTTTGAATTATAAATACTTTCAATTTCAATTTAATTTAACACCAATCGGTGCACAATGTTTTTGGTTAACCTGTCTTTAGCTAACACAAATAGATCCGACGGTTTCCCAACACGTGAACACGCAACATATAGTTGCCCATGAGAAAAACATGGATTTTCCAAATCTAAACCACAAATGGACATTGTTTGACCTTGAGATTTATTTATAGACATGGCGAAAGCCAAACGAATTGGAAACTGTAGCCTTTTGAAGGGTATGGTAGAATCTGATGGTATCATCGGAATACGTGGCAGTAGGACCACTTTTCCTTTAAACTTCCCAGCCAAAATGGTTGCTTCAAGAATGTTTCCGGTGATCTTTTTGATGACCAAACGCGTACCGTTACATAATTGAGGTGGATTCAAATTACGGAGGAGAATAATAGGTGAACCAATCTTTAATCGAAGATTATGTGGTGGCATTCCAGGGATATCTAATGAATTTAAAAATTCAATCGGAAAATTTACACTTTCATTTTCATCAACAACAGTATCGATTGATTTAAAAGACATCAGATCGCCTGGTAACAACTGTTGTATCTGGAAGTTAATTTCGTCAACATCAACGTTTTTGGCTGCCAAAATCGCCCGTTGACTAAGCCATTCATGATTCAAATAATTATTCTGTATATCCGGGAAAATACTCTGAATCAATTCAGTTTTATCCTGAACAACAGTGCAAAAATTGTCTGGTAGTTTAATGCATTGCGTATTTGGTTGCAGTTTTATTTTACCGTTCCCAATATCTAGTAGTTGTTCGGAAAATATTAGTGCTGATGGATCATTTTGCAATTGTACTCGCATATTTATGGTCAATCGAAGTGTTTCAACACTTCGCCATAAGAATGATTGTTTCAAACATGCATTAATCTCATCCGCGAAAGTAGAGCGAGGTATAACCGGTAAGGTCTGCCGGAAATCACCAGACAAAAGTAAGATAGCACCACCGAAAAGTTTATTATTGCTGTTTAAATCTTGCATAGTTCTGTTTAATGCTTCAAGTGAATATTTGTGTCCCATTGTGCACTCATCCCAAATTATTATAGAACTCTTCCGCAACACTGCAGCTATTCCACTATTCTTTTTGATGTTACACATTGCATCTGGTTTATTATGAACGTCCAATGGCAGCTTGAATGTTGAATGTGCTGTTCGCCCACCATCCAGTAAAGTAGCCGCAATGCCTGACGATGCTAATGCTAATGCGATGTTTTTGTTGCGACCGTATTTTGGCAAGAATCAACGATATTAAAAATGTCTTACCGGTTCCACCGGGTGCATCCAAGAAAAAAAAACCGCCTTGTTCAGCAGCAACAGCCAGCATAATCCGATCATAAATAATTTTTTGTTCTGCTGTCAGTAATGGTTCACTGTTCATGATAATTGTTGCTAAACTTCCATGGTCATATTGATTTTCTCGTTGTAAATCGGTATTGACTAAGTCGGTGGCTGGACGATTAGGTGATGGCATACCATAATGATTAAGTGGTAAATTTGAAATAAGAACACATAAATCCTCGATCAAGACCAATGCTTCATTGTACATCTCTGGTGTATAATCTATGTTTTGGCATTGATTTGTTTGTCTAATTCGGTGCAAGATGTCTTCTGTCATACAATTTTTATATTTTTCCCACAAAGTTTGTGCTTGCGAGGGATAACATGTCGCCAAAATAATTGCAAACAACTGACGAATGTTATTCGGTGTTGATGTCAACGCAGCATCAGCAAGCGTTAAGTCCCAATGGTTATCGTCTTCTAGCAATTGCAGTTCACGACATGCATCCTGGTATGTATTGAATACTCGACCATTAGCTGTTCGTAAAAATTCAAAAGACGTTGGTCCGGGAACATTCACCAATAACAAACGTAAATAGAAGCACTCACGTTGCTTTGGATGTACCGTGTAAAGTCTCCCCAATGTCTTAGCTTTGAATATGCCTGTAATGGAAGGATGTGGTTTTCCTTGTTTCCGTGGCTCCCATTTTTTACTGGATTTGTTCCATGTGAAATAACGTGGAACATCACCATACACCAATGTCTTCGCGAATTGGCCAAAAACATCAGGTTTTTGACACAATGTAAAAAATTCAGTTAGAGTCGTTTTCGGAGCTTCGAACGCTCTTTGGAGAACATTTTCTTCAGTGAAGTATACACGTTGACCGTTTTCAAGATGTATTGCCAGATGTTGGACAGCAGGATCTCTTTCGTGGATGGGAAAGCTGAGAATATGCCAAATAGCTTCATTGCTGCTAATGTATCTGCCCATTTGGTATCGTGCTATTTCGTCATTTTTATTTATGTTTTTTACTTCAAATATGGCCAAATCACTGCCTTTGTTTACATATTTACAAATATACTTAATTGATTTAACAGAACTGCAAAGCTCAACATTGATATGAGCTTTGTAAGTTTTTGAAAGTAGTGGTGAGTATGGTACCACCCACTGATTATCAAACTCAACTTGATTTGGAAAGTTCGGCAGTCGCATTGTAAATGTGTGGCCACCATTCTCAGTACTTCTGCGGCGATACATTGGATAACCATCAATATCCGTGATCGTGTCATTCGTATGCGGCTTTGGGAAGTTTTTTTTACATTTTCCATTTTCCATGCACGGTGACGTCATGTTGAAAACACCGCATGGCCCATGGATCATGTGTTTGGTGACAATATCAAATAATTCTTGATCAATTAATGGGTCTGGAATTTCGGCTGAAATTATTTGATCGATTTCTTCAGGACGGATTCTATCTTTAAGCCAAACCAAAATGTGGGCATGAGGCAAACCTCGCTTTTGCCACTCTATCGTATACAGCCAACAACGTGTGATACCAAAAATTGTATATTTAACAATAAAATCAATTAAGGATTTCAATTTTTGTTTAAACACACGTGCAGTTAAATCATGACGATGAATGGCTTGTTGTCCTGGCAATAGTAAAGTTTGTATCTCTTCCCAATTCGGATTACATGTGAATGTAATAAATAAATCCGGTCGGCCGTAATGACGTACGTAAGTCATCGCATCTTGTATGTATTCCTGCATGTTCCGTGGACTGCCGATGTAGCTTGAAGGTAAAATGAAAGCATTACCGATGTCATTGGGATTTAAATTTCCATCGATGTTTCCAGCAACAGCATCTCGTAAGTGAATATATTATTCCGATCGTAGTTTTGACGTTTGCGTTTTGACGTTTGCCGCTCGCGTTGTTGAGGTTAGATTTTTTCGGTGGCATTTGACTGAAAATAATAATTTTCTTGTTCTTATGATATTCTCTTGAAGACGTTCGTTACACTGTTCTTGAGATTCTTGTGCATGACCTGCTGTCCTGATTCTTTGAGCTGG
Source organism: Neomicropteryx cornuta (assembly GCA_020383195.1). Lineage (NCBI taxonomy): Eukaryota > Metazoa > Arthropoda > Insecta > Lepidoptera > Micropterigidae > Neomicropteryx > Neomicropteryx cornuta. The sequence goes on from JAHKQU010000028.1 coordinate 7,635,438, forward strand.
ATTTCTTGATTCAATTTGTTCTGCCAACTGATGGGCTCTTTTAATACGTTTGCGTCGAATAACTGTCACTGTCAAATAATAACAGACATTAGCGCCATCAACCCAGTCGAAAGGTATCGACATCTGTCAGTTTTATGACTGCCAAATAATAACGGACAAAAAATTAGCGATAAATTAAAATTGCGACTATAATTTGAGATTTAAACTATCCTATCTCTCAAGTGCACATCGAACTGCACATGGTGTTCAAATTTTATTATAATCGGTTAAGTGGTTCAGCCGTCCATTGAGGACAAACATTGTGACACGAGATTTATATATATTAAGATTAATGTGTACCTATTATCAAAACTAAGAATTTATATTTAATTTTGACGTTAAAATGTTACAGATTTGATTGACATCGATATTTAAAAAGAAAAAAATCTTGGTAATTGATTTGCAAAAACCTTCAGGATGAGAAATCAGCAAGCCTAGTTGAAACACATGAAATTTCGCTTTTTTGTTCAAATTCCGCGTTTTTCAAACACTGGTACCAAATTTCTATTTCTTTTCTGGCTACACTGGATGTCATTGTCATCGACCAATGGCAGCTTGTTGTTTCCTTAAAATTTAAATTCCGAAAGTCAGTGTTTGTTTGTAGGTTGTAACGTATTTTATGTATTTAGAAATTTTGATTTGTCGCCATCCCTCTATTACTCTAAGGTGTCAAGTTTGAATTTTACAAATATTTTTATTCCAATGGCCGGCAAAAGTGACAATATGAGCGTGGAAAAGATTATCAAGAAGGAGAAAAACCAAAACATTCAAGTTGTCGTTAGGCTAAGGTCCGTGAAACAAGTTTGAAGTTTGCATAATTAGTGTCATTTTGAATTTATACGGATTACTTATTTTATAACTCAAAACTCTATTTTGCAGACCTCCGAACGTAAGGGAAAGAGACATTAAATCTCATAGCATCGTCGAAGTATCCAACAATAGAGAGATTGTTGTGAAACCTGCTGTAGGTTTTAGTAAAAAATTTACTTTTGACCGCGCGTTTGGTCCGTCGTCTTCGCAGGTTAGTTGACAGCTTTTTATGTTTGTTGGATTTATTTGTAGATTATTTACCTAAACTATAGAATCTAAAGATCAAAGGGTGCTGTGGCGTTATAGACCAGTAAGTAGGTACAATTTAGGTGTTAGTTTAAAAATCTATTTGCTAATATTTGACTTAGTCATGAAAATTAAAGATTTTAGTGGATGAGGACTGCATATTTTAGAACGTAGTCAACAAGAGTAATAAAAGAGAAGTTATAGCCTCTGTTGTCTAATGTCTAGTAAAATCCAATGACGATTAATCTATTGAGCTACAGCGATACAATTTACGAGTAAAAAAACATTCCCACAAAAGCATTGTACCTCAATAGTTTTTGTGTTACCCTAAACTAATGTTTCAAATTTTTAGGTAGAAGTTTACCATGAGGTGGTAAGCCCCTTGATATCGGAAGTCTTAAATGGTTATAATTGTACAGTTTTCGCATATGGCCAGACCGGAACAGGGAAAACGCATACTATGGTTGGGGAAAATACTGGATCCGATTTGTCTTGGCAAAATGTAAGTAATCTCTGAATTTACACGTTTATATATTATCTCGCCTTGTCCTAACACCATACTCATTAGAACTAAATTGAAGATTGAGCCCTGAAAACATATGTTATGAGGGAGAATCGCTAAAACTTTAATCCGTCCAAGTTAATACCATAGTGCAAATAATTAGTAAGTGTATTTTATAGTCTGCTACGTTCTGCTGTTACGTTAAAAATATGTATCATACCCCATTGCAATATAATATAAAGGTACAGATAAATAAAAATATAAAACTCTTAGTCCACTTTATTGTATACAATTTTCTTATTTATGACTGGTCATGTACTCTCAATATTCTACAAAATTCTCGTTCAATTTGTCTCTGTGCACTTGCACTTGACGTCTGTGTGATAGACCTAATCCAGAGAGCGGGTGGATAAAGTGATAGTGTGGCGATATTAAACGAGCCTAGCTATTAACCGCGCTATTGACTATCGTGCAATGTGAAATCTAACGTCGTATGATACTTGAACCGTCCGGCAACCATCAGTCAAGACCTCCAACTCTTGGCAGAGTTATTCGTGAGTTTACTGTGGATCAGTAGATCATCAGCAGGTCCCGCACGTATTAAGATTTTCCATAATTGCCTCTGCATCATTATAAATAATTGCCTTGGCGGGGTTTTCCTGTTTCAATATCTGCCCGTTAACTCCTCTGCGTGCCTTGAAAATCATAACGACGATCTGCTGCGCTCGCTGAGTGACACCTTGAGGAAGACACCCATGCCTCCAGACTATTAGGGAAATGGTTGCCATTTTTTGACTTTGGAAAGACTATTTACACATTTATTTTAAGATTTCATAAATGCTAAGAAGAAGCAAAGAAAAAATTGATGGAGATTAACATTATTAAATATACCTACTTTGTTATTGAAACAAGTATTTAATTACAATAACTTTATGTAAATTAAGAAATTACCTGTTTTTTTTAAAAAACTTTAAAACATCAAATAAATACCCTACATGAAGGTTTTTTTAGGTATAGTTTTTATTTTTATGTGAAACAAACGTAAAAAATGGGCTTTGCCCGGAGTTGGCAGCCCGGGTCTGTGTGAGGCGTTCGCGCCTCATATACTTTTTAATAGCCAATTTCAGTGCAAAAAGTAATTTTGGAAAATGAATATTACTATTTAAAATCAGTTTTTTTTTTACTTAACTTTCATTTTTAATTAAATAAAAATATATTTATTTTTGTGACATTGTTTTTGAACAAAGTACAAACTTGACAAGTTACTGCTTTATTTTAGGATCCCCTCGCTGGTATCATTCCTCGTGCCCTGAGCCAGATATTTGATGAACTGCGAATTATAAACTCAGAATACACAATCAGAGTATCCTACCTCGAGTTGTACAACGAGGAACTTTGTGATTTGTTGTCCGCCTCCGAGGACAACTCTAAATTAAGAATTTATGAAGATTCCTCTCGGAAAGGATCCAATATCGTCAATGGTTTGGAGGAAGTGACGGTATACAGTAAGAGCGAAGTCTACAAAATAATGGAAAAGGGCCAGGAGAGAAGAAAGATCGCTTCCACTCTTATGAATGCCCAATCAAGGTCTGTTAAAAATATTTTAAGTAATAGTGATTTATTTATTTATCTTTATTGGAAAAATCAACAATTTTACACAGAACATACAACAAAAAAATACATTTGATTGATCGATAAAAAACTATTTAAAACTAAAAATAGGTTTCTACTAACAAAAAGTATTAAAGTTAATAACAAAAATAACAATACCATTTTATATCTATATATACAAATCTACTTACACGAATTTAGAACAGCTAGTTTGCCCTTTTATTTTTACACAATAGATCCACAACAGTGATATGAATATATATATCCAGTTATGTAGGTATGACTGCAATTAAACTATATGCGGAATTTCTTTTTTTTTTAGTTATTGTATTTCCTATTTATGTGTAAAAAAGCAATATTGACAGTTATAAATTATCCAACAGTCGGTCCCACACGGTTTTCACAATTGTGGTCCACATGAAAGAAAACTCGCCCGAGGGGGAAGAACTGATGAAGATAGGGAAGCTGAATTTGGTTGACCTGGCTGGCAGTGAGAACATATCTAAGGCCGGCACGGACAACCCGCAAAAAAAGGAGCGCGCAAGGGAATGTGTTAACATCAACCAGTCGCTCTTGACTCTCGGCAGGGTCATTACAGCATTGGTTGAGAGACACCCACATATACCCTATAGGTGAGGCATTCTTACTTGTTGCTTTATTCTTAAATTAAAAAAACTATTTTTTTTTTAAATAATTTATATAACTTAGGTCATATACAATTATTTTGGGCCCTAGTCAAGTAAGCCAAATGTGCCTGTTCTAGAGTCAGGGGGAATGGTGGTAATGTAGCGTTAAAAATGGTATAACCATGTACAGATTCGAAGCAGAGACCTTTGGGTCAATAGCCCAACGCCTTAACCACTAGACTACCACGAGAACAGGAGGTCGATATTCAGATATAGATTATAGACATGGATAAGAGACGAGTGAGACAACAGTAAAATTGTGAGAGAGAAGAATCTCTAAGCAAGATATTTTTTAATTTAAGCTTGTAATAATCATGTCAGTGGCCATTTTTTAAATAATTTATACATATAGTTAATAAAAGTTGTGATACATTTTCATCGCATCGTCAATCCATGCAAGCATCGCAAAGTCGGTGGAGCTGTGTATTGCAAAGCAGTAGGAGAGCTTTGTTCTGGTGTTGAAATCTCCCTTAATATTTCAACCTCTGACACTTCTTTCAATTAACTAAAAAATATAAAAATAATTCTTACCTTTTTTTATCTCAGCTTCTTTTAAAGTCACTTCTATATGATTGATAATGAAGGAGTAATCACTTGGTAACTCTTGGCTTTTGCCCTGCTTGTTAAAGAAATGTTATTACATCTTATTACTTTCACAATATTAATCCCATTTTTTTTTGTCAGCGATAAACACGAAACAAGATCTATTTGATTTTCTAAAATTTAAAATACCTTTTCAGGTTACCCTTAAAAACTACTTACCTTGTAGATTTCTACAATTCAACCTGTTGCAAAGGGTGTTCGATCAAGGTTTATCAGCAGACTGATGAAAAAAGAAATTGAGTGCTTAGTTATATTAATAAAAGAAGTACTTCATGAGCCGCACAGGTGACAGACAGAGAAGGCTTGATAAACCAATTAATATTTGAATTTCAGAGAGTCAAAATTGACACGCCTTCTGCAGGAATCTTTAGGCGGTCGTACAAAGACATCAATTATTGCAACAATATCTCCTGGACACAAGGACATGGAGGAGACACTGAGCACACTGGAGTATGCTCATAGGGCTAAAAATATTCAAAATAAGCCTGAGGTCAACCAGAAGATGACGAAGAAGGCCGTCCTCAAAGAATATTCTGAAGAAATCGATAGGCTTAAACGGGATCTTCAGGCTTCGAGGGAGAAAAACGGTTACTTTAATAAAAATTCATCTTTTGAAATAAAAGTTCATATTGCAGCTATGATTTTTGTATATATTTTTGACTGTGAAGGTATTTTTGTATATATTCTTGTTTGAGAAGGTTGCGTTATGGTTAGGGTTGCCATAGACTTTCGTAAAGTACGAACCCCAAACACTGTAGTGGTTTGGGGGTCCTTCTCTGGATTTTTTTTAAACCTATTCTTGAAATGGTGCAATTTTAGGCCACTTTTAGAGAAAATTAATTGTAAAATCCTGCATAAATTTTATACAGTAATTTGAAATGTCACAACTTTTAACAACCTTCAACACTTAAGAGTTTTAACTGTATTTCAAAAATATAAGAATTTTACAAATACCAAACAATATTTATCTTTAATAAAGTAAAAATTGTCATAAAGTAGGCTGAATTGAGTAATATTGCCATCGACTATTGATTTTTAATACAAAAAAAAACTGACAGCGCACCTGACAGTGCGCTTTTTTGGAATGGGGGTGCCAGGCAACTGCGCACCCCCATTTTCGAGGCGACTGGGGGGTGTGCAGTGTCACTCTTACAGCTTACAAATGAATATTATAAATGCATCGGGAGCAATTAGCACTGCTACATTTTGTGCCCTGCCTTCTTTACTAGACTATGTCTGTACTAAGGAAGACATCTCCCATCGGGTAGCTTATTAATTTTCTAATGTGCGCTCAGGTGTAGCCACTCTGCTATAAGGAGTTTACTGCGTTCTAAAACCCTTTTTTGTTTATATTACCAGTCTTATATTACTTCCTTATTGAATTGTATTTCAATTTTCATTTTAATGTCCTTTATCCTGTAACTTTTTCTAATAATTGCTGGACAATTTTAAACTGGATGTAAAAATGATTCATTGGTTTTTTATTTCTAGGCGTGTATTTGGCAAATGAGTCTTACAACGAAATGCTGTTCCGATTAGAAGATCAAGAAAAAGAAATTCAAAACAAAATTCTGGAAATAAAATCCTTGATGGACGAGAAGGACAGGCTGGCGACCATATTCAATGATCTCTCTTTCAAGCTGCAGGAGAAAGAAGCTGTCATTGAGACTACTACACAGGATCTCTCTGCGACAAAGAACACATTGGAGTCCACCAAACAGGTTTGTTTTTACGCTTAAACACTCTTTTTTACTTAGAATTTATTTCATTTGAACTTCAAATTTAAAATCGTTAAATAATTAGTTAAGATTTTATATCATGTTTGTGTTATAACACAAACAAACATTCACTATATTGTTCTAATTTTTAGTCAATGGCAATGTACCAAATGTGAGTGATTACAGACTAATTCAAATCATTTTTCTTGCATAGGTATTATCGCAAACAAGCATTCGCTATGAAGAGCAAAAGCATCTTGTGCAGAAGCATGTTGAGACTGAATCAACCCTCGGAGCGCAGGCGCAGAACTTGCTCCACACAACCGAGCAACTAAACAATGATGTGTCGCACCTGCATGCCACAGTCGATAAGAGGAAGTAAGTAGACTTCGATGTTTGTAATAATTTTTTTCGTAGCGTCAAGTTCTCAGAAAAGATAATTTACTTAAAGATAAGTGTGATGTTTCCACTTCCGTATAAAATTTAGCAACATCTTGACACATTTAACCCATTAAATGCTGAAGATGTTCACTATCCGAAACTAGTATATAACTGATGTTTAACGGACAGTGTCCTTTTTAAATGTATCATATTTTCTTTTATTACTTTAAACTGTTTTTTTTTTATCAATAATGTGTCATTAATGAGAGGTCAAACAAGTAAAATATTGAATTGTATTGTATATATGTACTTCTCATTTATTGTGTACCTCACTCCAAAATCTTTAAATCCGGTTTTTGAGTACAAAATAAGGTATTTGTCACTTAACGGGTTTTGAATGTTTGCTTATTTTACATTTTGTTTCGTGCTAAAAGATCTAAAAATTTCATCTTATGCTAAGAAATGTTAAATTTTTATGATTAAAAATGTTCTTATTTTAGTGAAATTTCCACTAGAATAGTTATTTTTCTAATTTTTAATTAAACATTGTATTTTTTTTTTTATTTAAGATGCTAGACTATAATAAAAAGCCGTTCATAGGATGCCAACTCATTTTTATTTCGAACAATTACTTAATTGAACTACTACAAGTGACTCGTCTACACTTATAATAGATGACTACTACAAGATAACTTGTAGTCGACATTCAATGGGTTTAGTGCCTAATGATTTCTAACTGTCTCTCTTACAGAAATTTGGAAAGCAAAAATTTGACCCTGACTCGATTTTTTGGTGAGAAATCAAAGAATCACCTTGAGCAGATGAAGGAAACCTTGAATACTTTCTCTAGTAGCTATCATGAAGACTTATTGAGAATTGGAGAAATGGTGGATGAACTGAATACTGAGTCTATCAAGAAGGAAACAGCTAAAAAGAAGGCAGCAGAATCGCTCATCGGCATTACCAGTGAAGCCATTGCCGGCTTGAAAGAAATAAGAAAGTTAAATGCGGAAAAAATGTGTGCATTTCTACATAGCGAACAAGAGAGTATGCAACAGAACATTGAAAAACGAGCGCAGGACGTTGAAAGTAGATTGTTGAATGTTCTGGATAGTGTTTCACATCTGGCTGAATTAGGCACAAAAGATAAAATATGGATCGACGATATCCATAGTTTCGTCATGAACCGGGTATGTAGTCATTTCTCTTTAAATCTTCTTTCTTTACTTTTGGAATATTTTAATTAATTTTATAACGCAAATTATAATATGACAAGTTATTTTATACTGAGTCATGTCAATACTAAAAAAGTCTAATTGTTGTGGCGTAATTATTATTCATCATTAATTTTCTATATGAATCCGCTTACAAGTGAACTCAAAATGCTTTATATTTATTAGCATTCTCAAATAAGGAAAGTTATAGTATGCACGGAAACAGGTCTATAGCATCTAGGATGCATACAAAGTGTATTTCCACTTTATTTTAAAGAATACAAGTATAGAGAAGCTATTGAAGATATTAAACAATATTAATAGAAGTTAGAATGCATATTAGTTATGTAGCTGCTTGCTCAAAAAATAATACATTTTTATATTTTATTTATCGGTGGAAGGATTATATACATCCTTACATAGAGTACTAGTTAAAACTATTAACAAAATTTTTATATAAACAACTAATACTCGAGCGAACGGTGGCTCCGTATCTTTTATCCCTTGCAGTTTTACTGAGCTCATGTTGATCCACTCGATTAAATGTATCAAAACTGGTAAAACTTGAACGGCACCAATTTTCCAGGGTTGTTTTTTTCTCTATCCTTCCATTAGTTCCTATAATTTTCAATCTGGAACATCATTTTCTCACTTTTTTTTAATATACTTTTCTTGTTCTATTTCAGAAAAATAACCACCAAAGCAATCATGTGAAACTCAGAGCATGCTATGATAATGTCTATTCAGAAATGAAATCACATTTACATAAATTATCGACGGCTTATACGAGAGAGATGGATGAGCAGATGACATTCCATAAGAGATTCAGGCAGAATGCAGAACAGCAGAATAAGGTGTTTATATTTTTAATTTATTAAATATGTAGCGATACTTTTCTTTCTTATGTAGAAGACCTCTTCGACATATATGCATATATCATGGCTGAACTAAAAATAAGTCCTATAAATATGCTTTTTTGGGTTTTCATGGCCATATGTAATATTTATTATTTGGCAGGTCGGCGTGAAACAGTTTTTACATCAACTAGCGCTATGCATGTTATCTTTTAATCTAGTGTAAGCCCTATTTAAGGCCTACTTAAAACATTCAGCATGGTCCTCAATTAGTGAACAACTCGAGAAACCTATTTTAAATTAGACGAAATGACTATTTCTACAAAATGAAGGAAATTTTCAAGAGGAATGTCAGTTACCATTTTTTTCTTTCGCGAAACGGAATTCCTATCAAAAAATGAAATAATCTTAACTGTATCATCTTTACACCTTTCCCTAAGAACCTATCCTAGCTAAAAAGAATTAAACATTTCGCCAGAAAATAACCTCATTATACCACCTGCCAACCAGCTATAACACGAGCAATATTTTTTAAAGTACAGATGTGTGCGTGCCATGCAGTTGTGTGCCACAATATCAGATGTAAAGCTGCACACCTATTAATTAAAAATAATAATAATAATACCAGTGATTACGTCATATTGTTATTGTAAATGCTGTGTGAATAATCGCTTTAACACTGCACCTGAATGTCGATTGTGCTGTTTTTTCGGGAAAAAAAAACGAAAATGCAATGCAAAAATAACCACAACTTATACACACACATGATAATAATTTATAAAAGGATAAGAGAGCTGACATTTGCATTGATGATGTCTGCTTTTTATAGGCATGATGACTATAAAATATTACTTATGTTTATCTTGGTTTTTACAGGAAATGGAGGAGCAAAATGTAGCCTTGACCAACGTGCTCTCGGTGTTAAAAAACGAACTGGAATCATCAGCCCTGAAAAACAAAAAGATGCACAGTATCATAAGCAAACTTAATGATGAAAATGAGCAATTGGTAAAACGGAGGCAGGAAGACTTTTCAGCTATGCTCAAATCCGAGTACGCCGAGGCTGAGAACATTAATGGCAAATTTATATCCACCCTCGACGAAACTATGAAATCTGAGGAGGATTTTACGGAACAATTGGTCAATAAATACAATGAACAAGCTCTCATATTTGAACAAGAGTCCAACTCTCATTTAGGAATTACGGTAAGTTTTATATTTCTGAGGTATATAATCCTTTTTTTGGGTAATAAAAAAGATTAAGTAAATGATCCTCTATATTTATCACTCAAAAACTTTTATCACTAAAGAATATGAAATTAGTTATATATTATATTTTTTTATGTCCATTAACCCCTTACATGGGAGCGAAAAATTATATTTGCAATAAAGTTTATATTTAAAGTGTTTTTTTTTGTCAAAAAGGTCTATTTCATCTATCATTCATACACTTTTTGTCTATGCTTACAACTATATTCTCAGTGATGGATCGTCAATAAATTACAAAGTCGTTAATAGTGCTTTTTTAACACAATTTTTTCCAAATGCAGCGAGGGTTACATGAAAATATTTTTCCGCATAAGTATTATTTACCCACATAGTATTTGTATTTATCCACACATATTTTTCTACATAATAACTCATCTATACATATTTTGTTGTTTTATAGTTTATACAATAGTTATACTTTTTTGCTTGTGTTTTTTGTAAGATCTATATTTGGTGTTACATGCAGTAAGGGGTACACCTGGATCATTATTACAGCTGATAACGTAATTATTTATATTTAAATATTCAAGACTGCAGCGATGCTGAATCAAATGAATCCAATTATGGCATCAATAACCTTAATCAGCTGCTTAACTGCTCTCCTGTCATTGCTTGTACGCGACGCGGCACCTATTTGTCAATTTTTTACCGTACAAATTTAGCCATTTCCGAAAAATACTAAACCTATAAAATATTTCTTTGCAATTTTTTTTCATGAGACCGGTTTAGTTATTGACATAGACCAACCTCCTAAAAGGCGTGTCCTAAATTTAAAAACACTTAGTATATTACATTGTTAGGATTAACTTTCTACGAGTGCCATGTTAAGGTGACGAAGACGTGCTAATATTGTGCAAAAGGTCAATTTCAATTTCTTTAGTGCAAAACTATTTAATTTTTGCTAAATAATACTAAAAAATTAATATACGTAAGTAAATGTTATTCAAATGTTACATGTAAATGTTATTCACATTACAGACGGAAATGAAAAATGTTTTGAGTACACAGAAAGAATGCTTTACTGAATCTGGAACGCAAATAAAATTGGCCATAGACAAAATAATATCCACACAAAGTGAAACAATGGACCTTGGATATCAACAACTTCAGGTAACATTACATATTTTCCTATTTTTCTTTCAAATCGGAAGATAAATAATAAAACAGTAAAAAAAATTGAATAGAACTGCTGAATTATTAGGATTGTTAGAGGCTTCGCAAAGAGTCGGCATTATTCGACTTTGTACGTTGTTTTGTGTGGATTGATAACATTTCATAATACATAAGTTTCGGATAAAATACAAGTTGTCCATCCGCCTGGTACTAAAGAGTTCCTGTTCCTCGACTTATGATTGCAGAAATATGATTTATAAAATTGCATTTTTAACTTTTGCCTGTCTTTAGTATGTAGTGTCAAGTATTATGTATCTAATCTACTAAGATGAAATAAGAAAATGATGATACTAAATCAATATACAGAATGTTTGGTAGGTCGATGGGTAGTTTTTAAGGTGTTAGAATAGCATATGAAGAGCATTTGGAACATATATTTATTACATTATTGCCATTTAGATAAAATTGGCATATGCAAAGTATATTCAAACAGTTTTAAAAAGTCTGCGCTTCATACCCTTATCATACATACATATGACAGCATTGGACATTGCTTGTGTTCTTAATAATAAAAAAAAACTTTTGAGTGATTTATATCAGAGTAATATGGGTCTACTTACGCTGTTAACATTTTAATATTGATGTTTAAAATGGGAGACATCTCTGCATATCAGGAGATTTGGTGTTATCAAAACAATACTTACGTTATCTAAATAATTACCTTAATATAGGGTCATGCACATCCTTTTATGGGGTTATTCTACACACCAAATTGAACAAGTTTTGTTCTACAAGTTTTCTTAATTTTGACAAATCATTTGCCATACAAAATAAATAATATCCCAGGAAACGTTTGGTTCTCTCACCACGAGCAAACTATGCATCGCGCGAAGGTGTCAAGATCGCGCACCGGCTGCCCCAGTCAGAAGGAGGTAACTATGCGTTTAAACACTGATAGGATTTTGTTTTCTACTGTTTTTTGACATACTGAAAAACTTGCAGAACAAAAGTTGATTGGTATGGAGTATAGAATGACCCCATAAAAGGATGTGAATGAGGAAAGTTCACTCTGTGTATGTAAGTGTTAAAGAAGTGCTTTTTTTCAGGAATTTAATGAAAAGTGCAGTAACGATTTGACCCAGCTAGCAATGTCATCGGATGATCTTCTTAAACATGTAACTGACAGCGGCCAAGCAGTTCAGAAGGAATTCGGTCAGCAGAAGGAGAATTTGATGGATTTCAGAGAACAATTTCATGAATCTTTACTCGCATGGGATAGTATGGAAACTGAATACCTTTCGAAAGAATATAGTGTATACTCGCCCACAGGTAAGATTATAGTAAATTAATATTTTAAACTGATACAGAATAAGGCGATATGACTGAAAGTTTAATTCATTTTTTACTCTTACAATGAATTTGGAACCCATTGCGTTGTGGGAGTCATGTAGATTTATTATTTTATTACCATGACTCTCACAATCAATGTAGATTGTTTTTGTATGAATAATTTGACCATCATTTTTTTTAAAACGGACTTATTAATTTTTTGTCCTGTATAAAATCCATTATCATTATTATTCAATACTAAAGCGCAAAGATCTGTATTTGTACTTAGTTTACTGAGTTTACACTTTGATAATAGACACTAGAAATGTGTGAAATTTTATAAGTAATAAGGGATGATAAGATGAGTGAAGCTGCCAATGCAAAAAAGAAACATTGAAGATGTCATTGTTATTACTGAGCATATTTATTATTATTATTATTATTATTTTGTAATAGGCAGGTAGCATAGCTGATGAAGTGAGCGAGACTCGTTTCCTCAAAGAAAAATTACTGCTTCAACGATGTCTTTATTTTGTAGTGTCATACAAATATAAGACTACACAAATTGTGAGTAGTATGTCCAATATACTTAATATTTTCTCAACAGGCAAAACTCCAAATCGAAAAGACTACCAGTATCCAAAGGAACTTGTGGCAACGTCACCGCATGAAAGGCTCCTGAAGCGGTTCAGATCCATTCCCAGCTCATCACATGTAAGCCCTATCTTGGATAGAGATTATTTCATAGATTCATACAAAAGAGACCTTCCAATGCTTCTGGGTCAGCACGCCTGACAATATAATATGGTGACCAGGGTTTGAGATTATGTATGTCTGACTGTTTTATGAAACAGTAATATATGTATTTTATAGCCACGTAAAAATGCTTATCATTGACTATTTTTTAAATTCTACCAAAAAAGTAATTTTAATTGTGTAAGAAATTAATCTTACCACATCCATTGTTTTTTTCGTGTTAGCAATCAGCTATGATGATAAATTAATTAATTGATTGACATTGTTTTGAAAAGATAGAATAAAAAAATGCTTGGTGTCGAGAAGTAAAAGTGACAGGCTACATAAGGCTCATGTAATGTTGTGTGGCTTAGCAACGCAACCAATTTATGCAATAAGATATTCCGGTTCGAGTCCCCGCTCTTTGCGGCTGAATATTTTTCTGAATTTGTTTGTTTCAACCTTTTATTTTATTTTCTTAATTCACTATTAATCAATTTATTATTCCTAAATACTACAGCATAAGTATTTCATAACTTCATAATTTTGCTTTCTAAATTATCTTAAATATTGATTCAGATTCGTATATAATGTATTTATTTTATTTTATTTATTTATTGTGTATGTTTGCAGATATTACATTTTATTCACTTTATGCTCATTCTTGTTTGATTTGTAATGTGCCATCTCTTATTTGCTCGCAGCTTCGCGTGATGAAACCACCTAAATCATTCTGCACTATGCGCAGTGTGCATATTAATGGCAGAACTAAGCCATTGCGACTTCATCCCATTGTAATTATTTTTATATCTTTTATTTTACCTGACCTTAGGTTATATATGAAATGAATTAGTTTTTTATTCACTAGAATGATAATACATTTTATTTAGATTTGAAAACCTGCATGACCTGTCATGCCTGCATGACTGCACGATCAAGAATGCTTTATAAGTAGAAAAAAATGTTCATTGCTTTTGCAGGTTTCAATCAACGGCTATAATTACTTAAGTGTGGTAGTCAAATTTATGCAGTCTCCTCATTACCTTAAACTCTTGATTATAAATGTCTTTCCTATGACTGACCGAAACTGCTATATTATTGATACAACTGAGTGATCTCATAAACTTTGGTTAAGGGGCTCTTCCGCAGGATTTCCTCGATTCAATAAGATTGTACTGTACTTCTAAGTTTTGATAAAATGTATGAAAAAATACAGACCTTTCGAAGCTTTTAACTTTAAGACATAAGTAGAAATTTACCTCTTTCATTTCATGTATGACCAGATGATCTATGCTCAGTATTATTTTTCTTCTATATCTACAAAAAAAAGAGTCACAACATTAGATTCAGCTTATGTATGGGGAACTGGTTGCTTCCTCTTAAACTATACCTCTCCTGCCATTCGCTCTACCGGTAGGATTCTGTTCTGTTCTGTTCAAGAACCTAAGTCTAGTTGCTATACAGCACGTCTTACTGCTCATCAAGTCAATCCTTCCACTGCCATACAATTTATACGGCTAGAATGATCTGCTTCAAATCACATTCGTATCATCATCTAATCTAACATTTCGTAAATCGGCCTCTTTGCAGCACTCATGAAAAACCTGGGATCATTAGGTCTCACAAAATTGTATGTTTGACAATCTCCTTCCTTCCCCTCTGTCTAATTGGAATAATATTTACCTATTCTTCCAATATGCTGGCTTCTATAAACAAAATGATTACATTCTGTTTTGTTTTTTTATATCTATCTTTTAAGGATGGCTTTAATAGATCAGTGTGCAATTTAATGGTTTGTGATTGTGATTTTATTTTATTGCTATATATAGGGACCATTCCCGAAGACTTAAGGGGGGTTTTGTGTAACCTAATAAGAGTAAAAAATGATATACAAAACATGAAAAAAAAAACATCCTCAAATTTATTATAAATTTTTTAACAGATGGTGTCAATTCGGTCAGTGTGTGAATTCCGATGTCGCTACGATCGGTAATGGCCTAGACACCGTTACGGCGTACGGCGACAGCTGAGCGGCAAAGACATTCCAAAAACATTATTATATGACATGACATTACAAGGACATTATTACATCATCCTTTTCCTATTTACAGAATTTTGCTTATTCTTAAAAAATAACATTAGAAATCGCAAGACCAATTAACTATTTTTTTTCATCGGGAATGGTCTTGGGAATAGTATATGCTTATTTTTATACTCAACTTATTTAATTATTCTAAATAATTTAGATGTATATTAAGATTATTATCGCCTGATAAAATCAACTAAACCTGATACATTTTTTGCAGGAGGGGATTGCAACGATTGACCTTTCGGAGTCTCTACAAGAAGCTTCTCCCGCGAAGGAAGCCAAGTTAAAGAGCATTAGCAGCGGGTCCTCCTTTTCGGATGATTCCACGTGCATGTTCATAGAACCCGCCAACAAAACCCCTCGCAAGGGTGTTGAGAAGAGTACATCAGAAGGCAACATACACATGTTAATGGGCAGTGATAAAAAGGTAACATCATAATAATTTAGTAACTATGTTAAGGTTAAATTTAGTGCAAATCTCAACATTTAATTATGTTTTATTGTTCTCTTGACTTCTTTGAACATAGAAATTATAGTGTTTGTTTTAAATTCTTCTATTAGAAGTTATCAATGTTGATTTTGAAATCCACAGCACTCATTTAATTACTTTAAATTACTATTTTTACTCGTCATATTGACCAAAGATTTTTAGTTAAAATCCTTAGCATTTATACAATAGTTCTGCAAAGAATGCAGAGTACATGAGAAACGCTTAGCGTCATTATTAATAACCATCATTAATAACATATTTTATTTGTGTTTCAATCAAATTTACTATAAAAGACAAATACTCATTTTAGTACCTTTTATTCTTGTTCTTTTTAATTTAACATGTAACAATTTAACATTTAATATCATATTAAATGTATTCTTCACGGAAATATTTTTCCACTATTAAATAAATTCTCATCAGTATTTATTTATTGTTTAAAAAAATACTTGTTTACATTTTTCAACTAATTCCTTTCAACTAAACTTTCAATTTACGATTACTCATAAAATGACAAAATATGACTCAACTCCTTTTACTCTCAACCCGTGATATTTAAACAACATTGTTTTATTTTATTTATTATAACAAACACTTAAGTGGTATTCTCTTACTTTTAAGCTAAAATATCAGCTTTCAACCATAAACGATTTTTCACTACATATTTATGCAGTCTTTATAAACGGGAACAAAACAACTATTGACCAAGTGAGATTGAGGTTTTCGAAGACTGCTATTCCTTCTACTCGTTCGCTTCCATGATGCATGCTGTCCTTTTCTTTTAAAAGTCACATTTCCTTTTCTCCCGTCTCTTGCAGTTCAGTGTAAGAAAATCAATTCGTGGTACATTTCTCTTCTTTGTGAGACCAAAGTGTGTCGCTTAACTTGGTAAGGTTAATTTAACATAAATTCATATCAATTTTTTATTGAAATGACTCACTTGAGATTGAATGTGTAGCTTTTAGAAATTATTAAATATTATCTGCTCAAGCCTATGTTTTTTTTTTAATTTGTGATTGTGCTGATTCACCTATTTAAATACTTACATAACCACACTTTCAGTGTTGAAAGCAAATAAGATGAGCAGAGCCAGCACACCCGATGCATTCAGAGAGGCCGGGATAAAGTCCTGTCTAAGTAGGTTAGGTATATTTGCTTTAGTTTATGACCTACAAAAAATATGGTCATTCTAATGCATTTGGCTAAGCTTAATGTAACACAAGGAAACATACACTTCCATACCTTCAACCTTCAATTTATGCCAGCTGTGAATTATCCCTTTATTTTATTTTAATTGTCGGTTGCAACGCTAAACATTCATTAGTTTTTGGAACTGTCCCATTTGTTGGTGGAGATATTTATTTATCACAATCTGTATAAAGGGTCGTCCGTTTAATACATCACTTTTTTCACCTATTTTACCCCCTATTCCCATACACTTCTCGCCACATTTAATAACTCAAGAAAAATATGTCACACTTGAGTTACCCCTTCCTTTCATGTTAATAAAAAAAAACGGTGTGTGCTATTTATGTACGTTGTTTTATCATGCTATCACTGATGCCCCCCACCCTATATAGCTACATTTTATGTGACCCCCTCCTTAACAAGTGAAAGTGAAGGTGGTGGTAACAAAATGCTTTCTTCACAAATTAAAATGCTGAAAGCCATCATATCTCTACAAGTTTACCTTAAATAATTTATGTAATTAATACTTATTTCGATGGTATTAAAGTGCGAAGAGGCCTGAAGTTTGATATTAGATCTGACAACGCTGAACCCTACTACAGTGCCTAGCTGGTCTAATCTGCGAGTTATTAGGTCATTGTCTCCTTCACATACTCCCCTCTTCTATTCACACATTCCATTGGAGTTTCAACTTTACCATGCAGTCTTGGTAAACTTCTTTTGAAATATTCAATGTCAGTTATGATTTGATGAGTCAAAACGGCCTTTCAGCACTATTTTTAATTTTTGAAACAGAAAAAAGTCGCAGAGAGCAAGGTCTGGGGAAGGACAATCATCTGATATTTGGCACAAAACTGTCGTATTAACAAGGCTGAGTGGGCTATAGAATTGTCATGGTGAATGAACTATGAGTTGTCTTACTACAACTGTGGTCTCTTTTTGCGAACCTTTTCAAAATGCTTTCGTAGTACTGATTGTTTGACCTTGGGGTAAAAGTTTAAATGCACAACTCTATTGAAATCGGTAAAAAAAAGGTGGGCATCACCTTAGGTCCTGATTGAGGGTCATGTTTAATTTTGATTGGTAACCATTTTTAAATCTGATGAACCATCCTAACGCTGCACACAAAAAAAAAGCATCACCCTTGTAAGCTTGTTTCAAAAGTTGAAAGATTACCGTGAATGTTTCGATTGTTTAAAATTCTCATAAATCGGACATTGCGAAAATTGCTACAACAACGGAATTAAGTAGCATTTAAGTAGTAAAAACTCTGAAACTAAACAATTTGTAAACGTCAGTTTATGCAGAAAGTTATGACAATTCCATTGCCAATCAATCGCTCGTTGCTACGACAATCCATGACAGATAATTAAAAAAGTTTTGGTCATTTTTTAAACAGGCCTCGTATTGTATGCTTATTTTTCTTTTCATAAAATTTTTTTTCATCTTTTTTTCTAGAGTGGTGGTAAAGAAAATGCTAACGACTCATCCTCCTCCGAATCAAAAGCATTCCGATCAAAACTTCGGCAGCCCATGAAAAAGAAAGTTTTAAGCAATCATAACAATTAATGTCGCTATATTAGACCATATGATTTTATTTTATTTATAAGGTAATTTTTTTTATATATTAACCCTTCTTATTTTATTATGATTTACTTGTTTTAGAAAACATATAATATGTGATTATTTATATATTAAATATTTGAGAAACCATAGATTCTGAAAAAAATGCAAATAGATTTGACTTTATGGCATTTTTTTATTCATAGCCTTATTTTGGTTAAAATTTTGTAACTTAATTAGAGTTGGAACTAAATTCAGGTTAATGCTTGAATATTGATATAATTTTAAAGTAAGAAAGGCGCTTTTTTACCTCTAAAGTTTTTTACCTGTAAATTTATAAAGAATTTACAGATACAGACATGTGTTCAGTGTCTTTTCATCTTGCGTAGTGAACTTTTTGATGTGATACTTTTATTATCAAAGAATTATTTTTCAGGAAACGGTAACAAGTGCATACCTATCTAACCTTGCAGTATTAGTTCTCTCTTTTTCTCCGAATTTAGGCAATATTACTGCTGTAGCGAATTTAATATTTCTAATGTCACATCAATTTGGCTACTTAGTGGTTTTTGGAAACCATTTGCTTGTGGAAAATATCTTGATATCTCTGAGAGAAAAAAACTAGCTCAGGCATTTCATTTTAATAGGTATTGGCTCCACCTTTAAAATTACTATAAATTTAAAATGTATATTTCTAAACACATTTTAAAGTACTGAGCAATTCTGTACCAAATCATTTCTTAGAAAGGCATAGGTAACATTAACAATTTTAGGATAAATTTTAAATTTATGCTTTGTGCATTTATGCTTTTTAACACATTTCAAAAGAGTACTGAACAATCCAGTACCAACTCATTCTTTAGAGATACAAAAAGCCATAAGAGACATTAATTAGGATAAATCTGAACTTTTACCAAAGTGTAGTTTTTGTTACTTGGGAAACATAGTTCTGGAGTTGACGCTTACATATCTAAAAAGGCGAAATGTAAATACATTAGTTATCGACCAGTTAATTAATAAATACGCTTATACCATTCTGCCGTCATTTGCCAATAATACCAGCAATATTACCGGAGCTACCTTCAAAATGTTGTTATAACTAATAATAAAAATAATAAGCCTGTATCTCGATAAGCTTCTTAGATTGGTGTCATAACTTCGCATTTAATACCAGCCATACATTTATAGCGGTAAGACGACTTTAGCTGATTTATTTGAAAAGCTCCATTAATTAATGCAAAAAAAGTAAGAACCTTTCCAATGCACAAAAAATATATTGCTGATTGAAAATATCACATTGTCATACCGATTGCTCTGGGTCTTTTCATTAACAAATAGTGATTAAAATAGGTTGGGCAGGTAAATATTATTTCTGTTATTAACAAATCTGTCATGAGAGCGGCTGTCAGTTCAAACACCAAATAAAGCAATGAAGCTACTTTTGCTGACTTGCAATTTAACCTCTTCTCTTTATTGGTCATATCTATTTTGGTTATTTCTCCATAAATATATTTACGACCAATTGCTGGCCTTTTAGAAGCTTTTCTTTACATTTAATGGGTATTTAACATTTTTAAACTATTCATAGTTTTAGTTCCTGCACTGAATATTGTTATGTATATTATAAAAATGAATACTTTGATTATATTATGTAGTTAAGTATAATAATGATTAAATTATAGTTTTTAAAAAAAACTCATATTTTAAATTTACATTTTGCCTCAAGAAAAGGGCATATTAGGGGTTTATAATTAGACCGCTGAATTTAAACAAGACATCAGTTTTTTACAAGCTCTATGTAATTTAGGCAATGTCATACTATTTTTATTATAATATAATTGATTCAAATGTGTATTTTTTTTAATTACTGGTTTTTTATTTTATTAAATTTACAATAGAATACATTTAAAGTAGCGAAATATAACTAAATTCGTTTTTTCAACTTAACCCCTGGAGGGCGTAGTTTGTTTTGGCGCCAAAACCCGTTGAGACTGTAGTTATTGACCTTGAAAAATCACTCACTACTATAAAATCCATAGTGCAGGCATGAGTCGTTCAATTTTTACAAATCTGGTATCATCGGATTCACCGTAAAATTTTCTATTACACCATATCACTTTGATTATGTTTGTCTCGTAAATTAAAGAAGAAAAAAATAAAAATGTTGCCTTTTTTTTTTTTTTTTTTTTAAATTACGAAATAAACAAAATCAACACTTTTTTTTACATTTTCATATATTTATAACTATACATTACAATTTAAAAGTCTTCCAAAATATGTACATTTTTCGGAAAAAAGAAAAAAGTTAAAAAAAAGTTATAGATATTGGAACGGTAGTACATTAGTGTATTGAAAATACACATTTATAAATAGTAGTAGAAACTACATTAAAATGAAAACAAAAAAAAAACAAAATTGTTTCGTTAAGATTTTCAATGAAAAAAACGTCAAGTTAATGAATAATACTGAAATAATACCAAAAATAATCAAAATCAAGCAGGTATTCATGACGTCTACTCACGTCGTACGCTCTCAACGGACACAGAAATGTCCGCGCGGCATGACGTCCCCTCACGTCGTACGCCCTCCAGGGGTTAATGTGCATTCAATCACCTGTTCCAAGGTAGAATGTTTTGTCATGAATTTATTAGCATGCGTTTCAATAATTCTTTTTATCGAGTTCAAAGCCCTAACGAGCTTCATAATTCTGAGTTACATATGTTATGCAGGCAGGATTAGTTTGACATTTGCGTGAAAAATTACATTTTTTTTTAAAATACCATTCTTCGCCTGTTCACTGCCTCGCTATCGAAAATTATAATCCCCTCGATTGGATTGATTACGACAATATGTCCATTGTCTTTATACCAGATGTTATTTTAAGGTTTATTCATTTTTAAGTACTTTTCTTAGCATAAAAAATATATCATTAATATGCAAGTTTGTAATTTTATTCATTATATTTTTTCTGTAGCACTCTGTATCTTATTTACTCCTATGCGAAATTCAGATTAGTACTACTAAAAAGTGCAAATGATCATCCAAAAATGTCAATATCAATCAAAATTGTAATCATGAAAGTCATCATATTTCAGGTCAATGATACAACATTTTTGGAATTACTGTTTCGACACAAAGCAGTTTGATATTTTTAAGTTTAAACAACTTGTCAAAAAATGTATTTGTGTGGAATATTGTATAATTATTAAGTCACGTTTGCAACCAGGTTTCGTCATCATATGGCGTTTTTTTTGGAGGCAAGATCCCGACTGCCTTGTACAAGCAGCTTGCAAAGCCTATTTATACGTACCACAAGGTGTAGCAGCTATAGATAACTTTCAAATCAAAACAGTCCATCACTGGAGTTATAGTTCAATAACGGAGCGAACGCTTTCTTCACTCCCAAACATTCACTCTCGCGGACCCCGGAGTCTTCCAGTATTTTTCCAGGACTCTGAAAGTTCTCACTTTCAAAGATTCGCTCTACCAAACCATCACGCTAGCGGCTCTTTAGAGTCTTTTTTAATTATGCATCTGAATCTGACGGGACAAATAACTTAATAAGAAGGAATGAGCTTACTGGTACGACTGACTTTTATTCTGACATTATCTTTTATAGTTACGGAACCTCCAATAATTTTATCCACAAAATTATTTTTCAATACTGAATTATTGTTTTAGTACCTCTACAGACTTGTTTCGATGGATTCATAAATAGGTGCCCTTTACCCTCCATTTCAATCATTTAAAAATGCTTTTCAGATATTGAATATGATAAGTAAGATTTTGTTTTTTTTTATAGTCTGAAATTGTGTGATAGGATTACTTTCAAAAAGTTAAAAAATCTTTGAATTAATAATAAATATTATTATTTTTAGACGTAGATAACTTTATAAAATTGTGACACTATTCCAACTTATTATGTAAATATATTAAAATATTAAAGAACTCTTGATTTGTACACTTATTGCTGCATAGCATTCAGAATCCAAGGTAAAAATTCAGTGACTCTTGAATAGACTCCTGGGTATCCTGCCTCGGCACATTTGTACCCAAACGAGACCACTCCTATTAGATAGTGGTGTTCGATTCGTGTTGTCGGGTTGACCTGTAGAACAGATTTTTATGTTAAATTAAGTTAGCTAGCTAAGCTTGATTATGTGTACTGCAAAAGCATCTAAATCTGCAAAACTCAAACTGAATATCTAATATTGGACATGAAAAATGGATAAAAGTTCAAGTTTGTGCCCAGTTATATAATATATATTTATATAAAATTTAATATATAAGAGAAAATTAGTAACATTATTTCTCTCTTGTTATCTTTTGATAAATTTTCCTAATGGCTGAGCACTGTAAATCAAAACGCAACTTACAACAAAACAAAAGTATAACAAAAGTATTAACATAAATAATATGAAAGATTTTTACTCTTTAAGCCTCTACTAGTAAGATATACCTGAGGGAACATAAGCGGCCCGCCGCTGTCACCCTGACAGGCGTCCATCTTGCCCGAGAGGTAACCTGCACAGATCTGTCTTTTGTCTATGGAGACCTGTTTATTTGCCTTTATATACACATCATGACAGATATCTGTTGAGACGATAGGTAGCTGTAAAAATTGCAGTGTCGGAGATGCTGGTCCACCTGAAACAATGTATATATTTTTTATATATATTTTGTTTAATAGTATTGATACTTGCTGTCTGCTCTAACTAAAGCAAAAGTCTGAACATAACTAGGCAATATTCATTAATTTGTTTAATTTTTCAACACATTATGATAAACAGATTTCTTTACAATTAAATGAATAAATGAGTATGCATGCTCTACGGCAATAAGATTGATAATTAAATGTCAGAAAATTGTCAGTCTCAAATTTTAGTTTCTTTTTTTACATTTGTCTCTGGTTGAGAAGTTCGTGCATTTGTAATTTTAGCATTTTTGCCTTAAAACATTACATTATTTTTTTACAAAAATTAAATATTTTAATTTTGGCCCTTTTAGAGGTTTAATTTTTATCAACAACTAAAGCGGTCTAAGGAAAAACAAAATTTACAAAAAAATCTTATTAAATAATTCATAAAATAAAAATGTTTATAAAATATAAACTTCACAGTCCTACCCCACCCCGCTCCCCTCCGCAACCAGGCACGTAAATAGTTTACATTAATTATTTTATTTTTTAAACAAATTTTCTTTTTATATAAATAATTGGTCCTTTGGTCATTATACAGTCCTTTAACTATACGATTAGTTGTTATGTAATAATGACTTCCCTTCAGCTTCCACTGCACATTTTTTTTTCTTGTTTATACAAAACATTTTCTATAAGCACTGATAAAATGTACTTAATTGATTGTAAACCGACGATCATCACATTTCTCTACTTTATATAACTCAACTTTAAATTGCGCAGTTTCGTCATTTTTCATCATATTGCAAAAAAAAAAACAGCCATCAAGGGTTTGACAAGAAGTTTATAAGGATCTTTTACGAGTACTGGTTGTAAATGTGTTATTGTGTTTATTTGTGGGTCTGCTGTTGCACGAGCTAGGGGTGCGACCCCATGGATAACGGGGCCCTGGGCTTAAGCCCATGCATAAAGATGAACCTGGATTCTAACTGTGAGACCGTGCGATGCAAGGTTGAATCAGCTGTGCAATTCTTGAGCCATTTCAAAATAAACATATTGCTTAACTGTCAAATCTACTTTCAAATAATTTGCAAGATTTAACTGTAGATTTGACTGTTAGCCATGAGTTTGTATTTTGAAACGGCTCAAGGGTGGATGACTAGGTAAGTACAGAAGGAACTACAATATATTTTCAGAATTATACTAGTGAAACAAACTGATGCAATATACAGAATTTTAATAGGTACAATAATAATGCTTAATTTCTTTAAAACTTAAAATAAACTTGTAAACATGGTGAGTAATAAATACACTACGAAATATGAGGATGAATGTTATTTAAATTAAATTTAGACTGGAAAGGACTGTAGAGACTCCTTGCTTTGGCCCATTAGGCCGAAGATAAGAGCACAGTGACCCACTCCCATTACGAAAGATTTAATTCTTACATTACTAATATGTCACTTAATTAATTCTATTTTAACAATCTATATAAAATTTATCCCTTGATCGGACCTCTCAAAATCGTGAAAAAATAGTTTAATCATGTAACGATTATTGAGTTTTAGCTTAACTTATTTTCATTTAAAAACTTATTTTAAGCTAATTTATGAACGAACTCTTTCGGCAGATGATACATCATGGTAGGTAGAAATTAATACATGGTTTAAATGAACTGAAACAAGCAATGGAGAGGAAACTCATTGGCCCTGAAAAGTATGTAAAAATGAGAGAAAAGGATACCATCCGAATAGAATTATTTAGTCGGTGCCAAGCTGTAAAGCTTGGCATTTATATGAATAATCAGCTGTGTAAAATTATAATAAAATATAGCATCTGATTCCCCACTTAAATGGCGGCCACTCAATATAAAATATTGTGTTTTTGTCTACATATTATTCAAAAGAATAAACTGTTCTCCATCGGGGCTAGCCTGAAGCTGACTCGCCGCTCGCTCGCTGCCAGTTTGATGTTTACTTTTGCATTAGACAAACATCGAACTGACAGCGAGCGATCGGCAAGTCACTTGCAGACTAGCTCCACCTGTGCCCTGGAGTCATACCAAACAATTTGGTTTGAATGATGCCTTGTCATTAGAGCTAAGTTAAAAAACGTAAAGCGCTTCTCGGAAAGTGCTTTTTTTGCGCAACGAAAACGAAACGCTTTTGACACAAGCAAAAGCGCTTTGATATTTATCGCAACAACACGTAGCGTGATCCGCCAGCGCTTTTCGAGTTTTGTTGCCACTTCTCCCATTTTCGTTAACTTGCGTTGTCACTTGGGTCAGTCTTGACTCTTTGATAGCTGCGCTTTCCCGTAATTTTCCTTCAATTAAAAAGTCTAGATGTAATTATAAAGATAAACCTAGAAAGTAAAAAGTTTTTTTGTAAAAGTGTTTGTTTTTGTATGAAAATTATTTGAGGAACATCGAGATTAGACTAGGTTAGTTAGTGGTATGTTTTTGTGTTTTTTACGGATCATTGTCTTGAAGTTAGGTTAGGTTAAACAATTAGCGTTACTGAATACAAACGGAGAAGTATGTAATAGACTATAATTGTTTTTAAATTGTTATTTTTGAATAGTTACTTGAAAATGACAATTTTTCAATATTCGTTTAAAAAATAATAAATAGGTGGTGCAAAAATTTCGCAGTATCTTCTTTACTTCCAAGCCAATAAAAGGCTTATAACAAAAACTACAGGACACTTCAAGCGTTTCTCAAAAGCGCTTTTTAGAAGCACTTTTGAAAAGCGCTTTTTCATGAAAAGCAGAAGTGTTTAAAGCGCTTTTGAAGAAAAGCGGCAACGCCCACCACTACTTTTCATTGCTCCAGGTGCCCACTCTTCCAGTTCAGGAATTACCAAAATGTGTGCGATGAGGGCTGGGTAATATTGTAAGATCTAGATTTGACGGATCGGGTCTCACAGAAATAATATTTAAAATATAACAAACTTCGTCAAATCTAGATACACTAGTCACTATTAAATAAACAAAAATAAAAGGATATTCGCTTACGGAATTGTGTGTCTCCCCATCCTGCTATGAACGGCTTGCTTCTAACTAGATCTCTGCTTGCAAATTCTTCAGATGTTGGAAGGCAAATAGGCTTTATTAAATCTGAGGGCAGTAAAGAATGTGTTAGTTAAAAAGAGATTATTCAAAATTAAATACTAAAAAAATATTTTACCTATTAGCCTAGCTAGATAATTTAAAAAAAACTGTAATGAGTTTAGAACCTTCAGAGCACAGTTGGCTCAATATTGGCCTTTCAAAATCCATGTATGGCACTTTGTTGAAAAGTTAATTTTCACTGGTTTTTAGACAAAGGTCTTTTTGCTGTTATATTAATAAATAAAACGATGCATGCAGGCATAGATAACTCTTTTTTTTTTTTTGACAAATCACGTTTTAAATGTTTGCTCCTCATATTAATTGTCAATGTTTACTCAGGGATCCTAAGAAATATTCATTACTTTGAACAAAAAATATTGGTGGATTACTCACCGACAAAATCAACGTAACCGGCGAGTTTGATGACTGCAATATCGTTCATGAAGCGAACTGGGTTGTATAGCTCGTGAGGTATCAACTTCTCAATGCCGTAGTCAACTGGAGTAGCTCCTTCATCATCGCGTTCCAAGTCCAGCTCTCCAAGCCTAACTAAATATCTGAAAAAAATAATTGAATCGATTCCGGTCAAACTGTATGCTGCGAAAATGATTGCTACGTTGGCAATGAGGTGGTATAATTGTTTTTTTTATTATTATTTAAGAGTGAGTATCTCAAAGGGGAAGACAAAGGGCAGAATTCTGTCTTAACCGCAATAGGGTAATTAAGGGTAAATTTAATCCTAAGACGGAGACAAAAAACGAATATTGAAAAACCCAAACAAGCGGTATTCACTTCGGTGTCATTGTAATAATAGGGTATGCTAGTCACTTTTTTAATGGCACATAGGCACATATGGTCTTCATGGTCAGAAAAATCGAAAGACCTCGTGTGTTTAAATATTATTTATTTATTATATATACTTTAGAGGTTATTCTTCCGGTGGTAACGTTGAATGGCGGTGGTATAATAAGGTTTTTTTTTGTTATATAAATAGCACATCATTTTAATCGTCCTTAAAATTAGATATTTCATAGCTCCTAAATTTATCAATATTTAATTATATAAAAAATGGAAGTCAGGCCTAACAAATAATTTAATTAGAATTAATTTTACAAAATGTTCTTAAACCTAAATGTACATTTTTTATAAATCAATAGTGTGTCTTCCCTAGAGACACTTTTCCGGGTTACAGCTCTCACACACATTCATGGGTGTGACAATGGAATCTTGAGGGATATTTTCCCATTCTTCTCGCAATGCGATCTTCAGCTCCAGGATCGACTCTGGTGCACCATTCTCTGCTTTAATTTTTCGATTTAGTTTGTCCCACGGGAACTCTTTTGAGTTCCAGTCAGGACTCTGCTGCCGTATTCTTGCGTCGAATTATCATCCATTAGCCTGATGTTTTCGCCCATATGCTCCATATGCTCTTCAAGGATCTCCAGTGTGTATCAATAATATACTAAATGACATGCGTCCACGGGGGATGCTGTGATGGAATAGTCTGCAGACGATGATATATCGTGACGACGATACCGTCAAGTTTCTACCGCGCGTGTTTCATCTAGTCATAATAAAATAAGTGAATAATCGATATTTTTTATAAATTCGGTTGAATCGACCTTGACACATAAAAAAATACCTATTCATGATTACCTACTAATAAAATACCACTGCATAATTGAGGTAGTCGGTACCTACTCGTATATAGCACGTAGATATGTACTTTACCTATTAATATACTATGCTAAGAGCTATACTCATTCCGGTACATGTTATTGCAATTATGTAGCTATCATAATTTATTAACTGTCAATAATAACGCAATATTTCACTGGGAAATTTATTTATGGATTTAAATAACATCGGTGTGTTTCATTCCATAGATAATGCATGCATATTTATTTGTGAATAATAGTTAAATGCGACTATTATAATGTAGTCTACTCCGTACAGCCCAGAAGTTCTCCATTTTCAACAATCATCCATATTTATTCTAACGATACCAATAATGCCGCCCGTGAAGTTGTTCACGCCGGTACGCGAATTAGATCCGTTCATATTAAAGTTGGCTGACGTACTTTGTTCGGGAACCAGGAGCAGCAGGAAGGAACCACTGCATGAGAAGATCAGAAAATGTTTCGTCTTCGTACCCAAGAAGAGCAGAAGATATCCCGAAACTATCGATCGCTCACCTGACACCCAACCAGTAACAAACGCGTACAGTCAAGAACCACTCAATATTTCTATCAAAATGGTTTAGCAGATAGATGTTCGTTGCGCTCGCCTCCGCCGCTGATGATGGCGACGATACCTGCCAAGGGATATTGAGTGTCTTTTTTTGGCACTAGATTATGCGGAAAGGTACCTCAGAAATGACCTACCAGTGGCACTTTTAGCCCATTCGATGAGCGTTTTGGATGGCTATGTTTTAGGTGTGAATGGATTAAAATAAAAAAAATATGCACAATGGCGTATGGTAACATGGCGTTCTTAGGCTAGTAATGAAACAACAAGGACATAATATTTCAATTTATAATAAATTATGTGGCAAAGAACATTACTTTACATATTTCTATTTGCGCACATAGATGAGTACCTGTATTAACTTTAACCGGCCAGTAATAACTTATACGGCCTCATGTTTCCAACATTCGTGCTGTCATATTTTTGAAATTTGAATATGATATTTGGGCTTTCTATCGAACTATCAATGTTTCATTTATAAGCATTTATTTGTTTGTTTAATGTTTTAATGTTTTTTAAGAGCATCAATCTACACATGCATTGAAAGATGCTACGGACGGACGGACGGACGGACGGACAGGGATAGTAGGACATGAATATATGTATAGAAGCTAAAAAGAAGTCCGAGTAACTCTAATTTGGTCTTAAATAAATTAAATTAGGCCACTATATAAAAATGAATACTCCAAATAAGTAAAACAGCAAACAAGCATAATTTATAAATAAATTTTTCGCTAAATATACGTTTAATTTATTTATTAATATATTTAAATTATCATTTTAAGTAGTATGATACGTAGTAAATAAATAAACTATAATTATTTTTAAAAATAAAAAAAAAGGTGCATTTAACACGTACTATATTCCCTTGAAACAAGACGTACGGTGACGCGTTGACGTTGAGTTGAGAATATCAATTAATAAAATAAATATATGTTAATAGTTTGGATATTGTATAAAATCATTAATAAATGAAACTATTTAATTTAACGATATGACTCGTTCGAAGTAATGATATCGGATTATAGTAATTTAGTCTGTGTTTAAACCCGGAGGGCCTATAAAGAGGTGGAAGTGAGGCGTTCCACAAATAAACATCGAAAGGTCCTGACAGTGGAACCTATGTACCAATCTTCAGCCTTCTATTCTAGGATACGGAGGAAATGCTCGATTTATAGCTAAATTATGCCGTGGATAAAATCATCCGTTGAACTCGATCCACTTCAAAGTGATGATGATACCTTGATATCATCTTTTCTACCAACATAGTGAAAGTGCTCACATCTCGCTTTCGTGACCATGGATGCAATGGGCGGCGGTGACGACGTGCTGATGGTTGACCAGAGTTCCCCCGCAAAGCCAACGAGCATTCCCTGTGTTCCTTCGGGGCTTGTAACCCAGCAACGCCATCCAAGGAAACTGACCTTCAGAACGAAAAACATGTGTTCAAAAAATCAACCATACTTTTGTACAGATACGGTGTGTTCCAAGACCATTCCCGAAGACTTAAGGGAGGTCTTGTGTAACTTATTATAAATAAGAAATGATATAAAAAAATGAGAAAAAAACATCTTCAAATTTAGGAGATTTTTAAGGTGTAAATTCGGTAAGCACGCGAATAACGATGCCGCGCCGATCGATAACGACCTTGACATCGTTACGGCGCGCAGCGACAACTGACCGCTCACACCAAAGATATTATTACTTGATACTTTTACTATTTTCACAAAAAAATCACATTTTTTTTTTCGGTAAATTAGCTGTTTTTTTTATTGGAAATGGTTTTGGAACACAAAACATATTTGACAAGGCTACAGTATAAAAAATTAAAATCAGAGCATAGTATTATTAATTAAAATTATTATGTGTCAGAAAAATATGGTAATATTATGTAGATACAAATTTAATGATGTCCTTTTAGGGGTTTGATCTATATCGACAACTAAACCGGTCACACTAAAAAAAAAACAAACTAGAATAATTATGTTATTAAACATTTTTTTTCCTTCGATGCTCTTTGCGAGCCGCGCGCTCAAGGGTCATTGACCGACCTCGCGCTCAACCGCGTTCTCCTATTCAATTTTGAATTCGTTTTTCTTATAATTGGGAAACATATTTCTAATATTTTCTTGGTGATTAATGTTTGATTGTTGACACAGATCAACTCCCTAAAAGGACAGCAGTGAATTTAAATAAGTGTGTATATGATCAATTCAAAATCCACGTGCGTACGCATGTGATATGAGATTTACTATTTTCATATCGGTTAGACGGATTTAAATTTTTAACCGCAAATATTCGCTCTTAAACCGCGCTGCGATTAAACAACCACCAAATGGTTAAAAATTGCACCACACCAGTGACCATAGATTTATTGTAAATTACCTAATTTCGCCGGTTGGCCATTTACCACTCTGAAGGTGGTACTGTTGCTTATACCACAGTTTTCTTCCTCCGAAATGACAACATTTGACTTTACACGGGGAATATCGTTTGATTCTTCATTTGTCGGCAATTTAATATCAGGACAGCATACCTTTAAAGAAAATACTTTAAATAGCACTCACAAAATCGAATACAACTACCAAGTAATAGGAAACAAATAAAAAAATATATATTTACATGTTTGATAAAGTTTGTTTAATCTTATTTTAATAGTAGCGGATCGCGCGCTTCGCCAGTCTATCGATACAACGAACCCATGCTTATTAACCACATCTCACACTTTAGTTTAAATATAATTAATATTGGTCAAAAAATAAAAAATACAAATACAAAAATACATATTACTATGTTTTTTAGTTCTATATAAACACAGAAATTTAAAATTTGTCTAGGTATTTTTAAAATAAAGATACTTTTACCATTAGCTAAAGTTAACATTTTTATCTCACCTTAAATGGGCGCCTTTAAGGCCCGAATTCAGAGACGTTTTGCTCCCCTTAAGGTGCCCTTAAGTGTGTCTACTTCGCAAGTTAGAACTAGGGTAGTCACTATTCGCACTTTTGGAATTTATATTATTATTCTTATTATATTATTCTTTAGTGCTGCTGTTTTTTAATAAATTTGAATAGAAATAATGTGCCAAATTCAGAGTCGTCACTTTCGTTTTTACGATTATATTGGTATTCAAAGTTCATTTTAAGGGCCGCTGAATGACGATCCGAGATTAGCAACACTTAGCAGGAATAAATATTTTCGGCCAATCAGCGTGCGACTCACGAAATGAGCGAACGAACGAAGCTAGCTAGCAGACGGCCGGCGACGTGAAGTTTGTCTGACATTTTTGTAGAGCAAGCATCAGCTGACAGTGACACGCGTTTTATTTTGTTTTCTATTTTCGTTGTATTGAATTTAAAATGAGTTCTAAAAAAATTACCTACACAGTAGAAGAAAGACAGTTAATAAAAGAATTAATGTTAAATAAATACAAAGAATTCCTAGAATGCAAAAAATCTGATGTCGCCTCGCTGCAAATGAAGCGACAAAAATGGATTGAGTTCGCGAATGATTTTAACGCAGCTGAAACCAATCGACCTGTGAGTACCGTGTGATTATTATATGAGTTTCATTCGACCTGTTGTATTAACTTCCTGTATATATTTTTTTCTTGTGAAATGCTTTCAGCGTACTGTAGTACAACTTAAAAAGTGTTGGGAGAACATGAAATCCAAGCACAAGGATGATTTGTGCAGAGAGAGAAAAGAAAGGATGGCGACTGGCGGTGGACCACCACCTGTCAGTAATGATTTCCCCGAAATGGCCGTCATTTGTCCGGGTGCTTCCTTAGAAATATTGGATGCATTGGATTCGGACGCTCTGCCAAATGGTTAATATTATTTCATTTTATACTTGAATAGTTGATTGGTAATTGAACAGTTTTAAACGTAGGATCTTGATGTGTTAATATATATGCTGTTACTAAAAACTAGTATAAGTACAGAGATTGTCGATTGTTATTTACTATATTTATTTAATGCTTCGATTGGAAAATTGTCAATGTTTTAATACCAATTATGTTTTAGAAAATGATCAAAATATGGCCAACACAGTATTTTTGAGCCATTCAGATCCATCAGCGGCTGGGTTCGAGCCTTCCCAACACTCGGAGGTTGCAATAGTTCATTCTGAGGCCATCGATCTAGCAGGTAATTCTTGATATATTATGTAAAAAGTTCAAGTGAGAATAGTGTTATCAACATTATATGTTTGAAGTTTACCTATCATCTAAAACCTAAATAACTACTCACTAGTTTAAGTTTTGAACGTAATGAAGTTTTAAAACCTAACCTAACTTTCAAAATACCTTTTGGTGTGGCGCTATTGTAAAACAATTCTACATGCTCTAACTTTGACTTTTTGATTTATAAGTATACGTATAAGGATATTTTTTTACAAGAAAAGTGGCACTGTATGTAGTTCTGATGTGAGAACCAATAATTAACTAGATTCCATAGGTTTTAATTTTGGAATTTAACTAAAGGATTGTTTTTTTTTTTAGATATCCAGTCAACTGGTTTTGATGTGGATGCCAGGGTACATAACCGAAGAAACCCACATCACGAACCAGGTATATATATTTTTTTACAACAAATAAAGAAGAATATGACGTGATAGTATTAGTTAAATTAATGATTTGTATCTTTTATTAGCAATATAATTTCATTATTCATTTACGGTTCATAATTATTTAACAGAAATTTAGTTGCTAGTTTTAGATTTTCAACTTCCATTGTATACTAATCGTAATAATTAATAAAGCTTTACGATAGTAGTGTTGTAAAAGAGAGTTTGTTTAAACAATATTTAACTGCTTTGTTGATATAACATATTTTAATATCTTACATTTTGTTTATAAAGCTACTTTTTGGAAATGATTATGCATCACATCTTCAGGTGAAAGTTCACAACTCACTGGGAATACAATTTCATTTAATTGTAAAACATAGTCTTTGATTAGTGTCTGTTTCCATACAAACGCTTGTTACTTATATAAATAGGTAAAATGTGTCTTTATGTATTGTTAGACACATTATTTCTATTCAAATTTATTAAAAAACAGCAGCACTAAAGAATAATGTTCATTCAATCCACAGCGTAAAGGAGAAAAAAGAATTCAATCATTTATCTGTATTGTTGGCAAGCGGTCGACTAAAATATTATTTCCTGTTATAAAATATTATAAAATATTTAAAATATTATCCGTGTGTTTTACTTTTTCAGATATTTTACCATATAATGATTACGTTGAAGGAATCAACCCATCGGTACTGTCTCCAAGTTGTAAGAACTATTAAATCTATTATAATTCATTTGAAAATAGTATAGATTTTGTTACCACTTTGTCGTTAACGAGTGACGTTTGTCATACGTTATTCAAATTTGTTAATATGTGCATGATTTAATAAACTTTTTATCATGGCATTACTCTACTGGATGGTCCTTAGCCTACTCCGCAATGGTTACCATCGTTACATTTCAAGAATGATCTCAAACTATCAAATTATCTGTATTTTTCTCATGATACATGATACAAAACATATGCACAAGCATTTTTTTTTTAATGTTGCTTCTAAATAGTTGCTCATGTTATTCTATTTATATTGTAATGTTTTAGGTAACCTACAAGACCCAGTATTAGAAGGACAAGTCACTCAGCCACAGGTCATTCAACCTCATGAGAATCCCGCCCCGGCAGCAAGAGGTAAACCATAAAAAAACACATAAAAGCATTTTACTATTCGTTTATTAAACAGATTTATTCCTAATATTTAGTTTAAAATTTCTTGATTTTATTAAACCCATTTCTTTATATTACTTTAACTAGCTATCGGACAAAAGTTTGTCGGACAGAGGTGTGAAAATTGTTGTAATCTAGGACATTGTAAACACTCAGAAAAAACACAACTGCACCGGGAATCTCGAATCTCATGGCTATCTATGACCTGGGTGCAATATATTAACTTCGCTTAAATTAAATTATAGTGTAACACTCGATACTTAATATTTGAAACAAATGTGTTTTTTTTTATAAGAGTAAAGTCACAATACATATATTGTGCCTTATAAGTCAAGCCTGCTACTAAAGTATTATAATTTCAAAAAAAATAAAGACAATGTATTTTTAAACGTTGACAGCTAAACTCAGCATTTATTCTCAAAAAACAAATACAGCGAATGAGACGGAACGACAGACTGTAGGTGGATTGTTGAACCCGTTTTAATTTTCTTTAATTTATATTTTTACACAGATAGAGTAACAGGATAAAGGAAGCTTCACTAACAAAATGCAAATGTATACATTCAAGTAACTATAATATAATTATTATAACATACCGTTTACTTATTTACAGGTCAATTACAGATTTTTTGCATTCTAGGAATTCTTTGTATTTATTTAACATTAGTTCTTTTCTTAGCTGTCTTTCTTCTACTGTGTAGGTAATTTTTTTAGGACTCATTTTAAATTCAACACAACGAAAATAGAAAACAAAATAAAACGCGTGTCACTGTCAGCTGACGTTTGCTCTACAGAAACGTCAGACAAACTTCACGTCGCCGGCCGTCTGCTTCGTTCGTTCGCTCATTTCGTGAGTTACTCATTTCGTGAGTGGAATATTAACTCCAAAAGTGCGAATAGTGACTACCGCTAGTTCTAACGCTTGATGGCACACTTGAGGGCACACTTGAGGGCACCCTTAAGGGGAGCAAAACGTCTCTGAATTCGGGCCTAAGTTTAGGGCGTAAAATACATCATCTTATTAACTTATTTAAGGCCAACTTGAAGCTCCCAGCATGGTCCTCCATTAGTGATCAGAAACCAGAAACTTCAGAAATCCTTCTATATTGGGCGAAAAGACCATTCTCACAAAATAAAGGAAATTTTTAGGGGAAAGAATGTCGAATTTCATTCTTTTCTTCCGCGTACTATTAGATAATGGAACAGTCTCTTCAAGCCATTCTCTAAGACCCCTTCCCAGCTAAGAAAAAGGATAAAAAACTTGGCTTTAAAATAACTTAGTTGCATCACCTGCCAATCAGCTATACCATCGGAGGAATGGTAACTCCAAAGTATATGTAATTTTAAATAATAATAATAATTAACGAAACTTTAACATTTTAAAGTAAGTCATTATTGTGACCGCTGGGGTGAATTATGATGCTGTTAAAATTTAAGCAATCTATTTCTTTTAAATTATATTAGTGTATAAATCATCAAGAGATAAAAGAGATCGACATCCTAAAATATAATATCATAATTTTATCAAAATATTGGACGTAAGATTCTCACTGACGGAATACAAGGAGCGAGAATATAATTAAACACAGTTGATTGCAAGAAACTTCAAATTCGCCTACATTTTTTTAAAACGCTTCGGCAACTGTCAAATTTCTTCCAAGAGTAGCCCTGCTGCTGCAACCAGAAAAATGAATACTTACAACAGGATCACTGCCCTCGAAGCTGCAAAGGGCGCTTCTCAAATAACTAGCCACCGAAGGATTTGTTCTCACTTTCAGTACTATGTCCAACATCGGGGGACATTTCCTAATGTTTGAGCAGAAACCCGTCAGACCATCGGGTGTTTTACACGGACTTCCAGCGACACCTGGAACAAAAAGCAAAATCCTTAGGTAATTAGTGCAATTTAATTTATTTTTATTACCTTAAAGAACCTAACGGTAGAGTGATATGAACAAAAGAGAGAATAAGGGGATAGTAAATAATAATAAAACAAAAATATAGACCTTAAATAATTATTTACACTACGAAAACGAACTAAGATTTAATATTTCTCGTGAATTATAAAAACTTTAACATTTTATCACACCATACACACACACATCACAAATTTTCACAAATGTTTGTTATTAATTACATCTTACATTTTTTTTAAAACAATTTATGAACTAATTTAACTAGTCTGTGATTGCACCAACTACACCTTTCTCCACTTTAGTCATTCTGTTGTCATTATGTGCCACACACAAGCAGGGATTATCGTTGTTTTCCTCATAATAAAATACTAAATTGTTATGCATGATTTAATATTCTAATGCAAACTCAAGTAAATAGGTAGATAATATTTGTTTTTAAGTTTGGCACTGGATGGCAGACATTCGAGTGAAAAAAATCTTAAAACTCCCTAAAAATCTTAAAGAAAGTCAATGCCGAATGCATAACCAACTAAGCTGACATCGCATTTTGGTCCGGTTAATGGTCACTTTATTCTTAGCTGTACTAACGCAACTACGGATAGACCACGGCACGGTACAGCTGCGTCAATAGACGAAAATTATGTTTAAGTAGACTACGGTTTAAGTTTGGGCAATCTCATTATTAGGATTTCATAATTAATTCAGACAACTTTCACAAAACAAAAATGTAAGTACCTACCGTAGACCGGGGGAAATTTATGCCATATATTGGAATTTTTTCATAACATAACTACACAATTGTCTATTATAACTAGATACTTCTATAAAAAATAAAACAGGTATTGTTCCCGTAAACACTATTCAATTATATTTTTCTGTAATCTAATTATAAAATAACAAGCTAACCCGACTAACTTCGTACTGCCTCAGGATCAATAAATGTTGTGTTAACTAATTAGCTGAATTAATTTCAGTTTTTTATAAGAATACTCAAAATGAATTAAGTTCAATAAGTGTACAAACATCAAAATGATATGCATTTTTATTTACGATGCGCGCATAATGACAAATGTGATAACCTCCGATGTTTTTCCGAAATATGTCCGATGTTTTAATAGTTATTCTGCTATTCGGGGCGGAAATAAATCCACCAAATCAAAGCTTACAATTGCTTAACTAACTCTTTAATCACCTATGCGTTAATTGTGTGGGGCGGTGCAACTCGAAAAGCCCTTGATCAAAGTTCAAAAATTAGTTCTTCGCGTGATCAATAAAAAGCCTTTTAGATTTAGTTCGGAAATCCTTTTCTCAAATTACAGGGTGCTAGATATTAGACAATCTTTTATTAAAAAAGTAGTCATACATGTTTGGCAAAATAAAATTAGTAATATACAGTGCACTAAAGCTATGAAGACAAGATCGAACGATAGAGGGCACTTAGTGGCACCAATAATGAAAACTTCTTTTGGACAGAGACATCTCATTTTTCTGGGCCCAAAAATATATAACCAGATAAGCGATGAAATTAGGGATGCTAAAACTAAAGCTTGCCTCGCTAAATCTATCTTAAAATGGTTAATCGCTTTGGGTAGAGATGCTGCTGAGAAATTAATTTCTGAAATAGTTGTTTAGATAACATTTATTAATACTGTAATTTAAGCGACTTTAGCTACTAAGTAAAAAATATTATTTTAGTTACCTAGAATGTTTAAAAAAATAAAAAAAAAAATATGCTTACTTAGATATGTCATACCAATATGTTTATGCCCAATGTATATATATATCACTATAAGATATGTTTCTATACTATATGTAGTATAACACTATTTTTTATATTGAATATTTATTTATTTATATCGAATATTTATTTACCTATATATTTAATAATTGTTTATTCATTTATTTGTTATTTTTTAATTTATTCATTTTATTTTTTCATATATTAAGTATTCTTGATTACACATTTAAATTGTACTCATGTGTGTATGTGTGTGTGGGTGTGTATATCAGTGTGTATATTTGTTTGTGCCTTATTATTTTTTTATATTTTCTC
Source organism: Neomicropteryx cornuta (assembly GCA_020383195.1). Classification (NCBI taxonomy): domain Eukaryota; kingdom Metazoa; phylum Arthropoda; class Insecta; order Lepidoptera; family Micropterigidae; genus Neomicropteryx; species Neomicropteryx cornuta. Next base: position 7,673,581 of record JAHKQU010000028.1, read on the forward strand.
AGGGTTTTGCGCTGGTCTCTGCTATGCACTTTATCACTTCATATATAACCTTCCTTAGAACAGGTAACTATTACCTAGTTAGGAAGGTTATTGACTTACACTCATCGGCCAATTTATATTCCATAACAAAAAAAAAAAAAAAAAAAAAAAAAAAAAAAAAAAAGATCATAAAAATTGATCCAGCTGTTCTTGAGTAATAAATGGTGTAACTAACCCGACTTTGTTTTACATAAATGCACCATAAGAAAGATATAGAACGAATATTTCTTATTTTCTAATACCTATTATTTGTGGTGTTTTATCTGAAATGATTTGGTGTTCCACCAGGTTTCTAATGTTTCACGTCGTAAAATGCCGTCGCTTGTCGAAGAAATCTTCGTAATAATAAAACTCCGTAAATCAAAAGTGTACATAGTTACATATTATTAAACGTTTTTTTGTTAAACTACCAGTAATTTATTAATATTTGTATTCATTTGAATTTAAGTGCTAAAAGCGTTTTCAAAACACTTAAAATGTTAAATGGTCGGGTAAACAGTTGCCTTTTATGAGCCATGTTTTTACTGTTTTGATTGAAGTAGTAGCAATAGCTACTTTATTCACGACCTAAACGAAAATCTTGAGAGTAGTTACTCGTAGAATTTCTTACCCTCAAAATAAATGAAAAAAAAACTGTTAATATTTAATAGTTATCTTCATAAAATGATTTGTATTCTAATTCTGCTTTTCATAAAACTTCATAACAAACAAAAATCAAAGATCTCACCGGAGGAAATGTTAGCGGTTGAAGTAGGTGTGCATAGAAACCACTATTTTGGTTATTACCAAAATGTTAATAACCAAATGGCTGGACCAATGGCTAAAGGCTGGTTTTGGTTTTAAAATAAAAACCAAATAACTAAAGTCAAATTTATTAGCACAGGTACATTATCACGTCTCAAATAAGGTCCGGCATAATGACGCACTCTGGTAGTAGCGTTCTCAAATATATAAAACGTAGGAACTTACCAGAACTGTTGCTTCCGAGCCCAACTATTTTACTACTAACTTCAACACTTTTACCGTCAACTACGAATATTTCACTAGCGGACTGAGCGCTTTTACCGCTGGACTTCCTATAATGTCCGTATGCATTGTAGTAGTTGCTGGGATAGTAGGGCTGATTTCCACTGGAACCGTAGCCATAACTAGGATAAGTGTACCCTGTCGGGTATGAGTTTAAATAGCTCGGGTTGACGCCGGCGTAGTACCCGCCGCCCCCGAGCGCCCCGGCGCCCCCGTACCTGCCGCCGTTGGCGCTCGCCAAAGCGGTCGCCAAGGACTGCATCGCGTGCCCGTAGCTGTATTCATTGCGATCGTGCTCCTGGGGCGGTACGTAGATCAATTGCGTGTGTTTACAGATCTCCTTTTTCTGTACCAGAATGAGCAGGATGGGAAACGCCTGCAGGATTTGACAGGTTTTCTCCAACGTCATTGTTCTCAGAATGCTATTAAGCTTATAGAGCGCAGCGCCTGCACGCGGGTTTGATTGACATACAGCGTTCGAATGGCGCTGATCGCTGGAATGAGATCACAATTTCCCATGACGGTGGAAAATCCTATAAACTGAGATTGCGTAAGGGAGACGCAATGAAGATCGACAGATAGAGCGATCTATTCATGTCAAGGATGGATAAATTCGTGGACTATTGAATCAGAATGCGAATTTAAATCAGATTGGTGCAATACTTAATAACACGTGAAGCAATTATATTTTTTTGTATTTGCGACAGTGTGTTTTAAAATAGTAACCTATAATATCATGGCATTCTCATGCTAAAATTGAAAAGGTGTAGTTTCATTAAACATGCTTGTTTGGAACGAAATAATTCTGTAAAAGTATAAGGCACGATTTATGATTAATTTATTTATTTATTTTAAAATTTGTAAGCGATATAAGAAATCTTTTCTGGGTTTTAGCGTCTGCGGCCCAACTTTTGACCCTTAGGGCGTCATTAGTCGGTTATCCATAGCTCTCTTATGTTTATTAAAATCACTATGTATGATTTGTTTAGCTACATTCATACTTTTTTATGAAAACCTCAAATGATTTTATATTTTTGTTGGCACAAAAAAATACGAATAATTCGTGAGTACGAACTAAATTTGAGTGTTTAGTAAAAGCCCTACCTGCGTGTTGTGGAAAGTAGGGTGGAAAAGGGGTTGGGAAGGGGAGGTGAAAGAACGTCACATATGTAAGGTGGCTATTTTCGCTTCCTATATGTCTTGTAAAAACGAATATTTGAAAAAAATAGCCATTATTATTAAATAATACGGATGTATCGTTAACCATGAATGTTCTGTAACTGTTTGTATATAGATATAATATATGGAATGGCTCCGGACGAAGGAACTCTTCAACGGTCAACAGGACAGACATTTGTATGCATTTGAGCACTTAAATCAAAGCTTAAATTTATTTTAAAATAAATTAATAAATTTATTTGTTTAAAATGTTTCATTTTGATTGCGTAATTTCCACGATTCTATTATTATTGTCATTCAAGTTTACGAAATCATATACTATATTATTAACCTACCTTTATTGTTTTGTGACTACGCTAAATTATTATCTTAGTTAATCTTACTATCTATGTTGTAAGTTCAAAAGAAATGTAATTCATAGTATTCTTGGTAATAAATTATTTGAATGACTTAATACGGATTTCAATACAAATATATTTTGTCAATTTGACTTAGCCTAGTTTGTTTAGGTATATATCCCCTAAATATAGTAGGATCTTTGATTCAACTTTTTAGATCATCGAAGTAAACAATCCGTCAACCGCGTTTAATAATTATTTATAGTTAGATAATAAAATAGGTATCTGCCGCTGTAAATAGGTATTTAAATAAATTGCTTTATTATAACTAAGGTAATAAAGTACTATTGTAAGTGAGAATTTGAATTAATTACTTAATTATAATGACGAAGGTAAATTGTAAATAGTTTTACCCGACATTTCGCAATGGTTTATGTTCTTTCGGAGTGATTTGACAAAGCATGCTTAAACACGTTTTTATATTCGCTTTAGCGTAATACTAATGCCCCCTATTTTTAAACGAAAACACCGATTTAAGTTCCTATTCCTAAAAATGTCAAATACTTAAAAAACTTTATTTCATTTATTTTTTTAAAACTTTATTGCATTTTGAAATTAACGTATATTTTATTGGTTATAAAGAATCACAATAATTTGCAATCTTTTTACAGCCAAATCAATTTTTATTAAAACAAAAATACTATTAACACAGATTAGCGGCTTTATAACAGGTAAGTGATTTAACAGATACTATTTTACTGTAACAGATTAATTGAAATTTAATCAATAAAAAATATTTTCCTACCACCCATTACCCGCCTTTGTTAATTTCAGAATGACGTGCATTTGGCGCCGAGATGACCAATATTTGCAGAACTCGAGATGGGTCACTTCACTACATATCTTTAGGTCGTTCTGGTTATGATGGAATATTGGCATTGGTTATGGCATACAAATTTCAAGGGGTACCTATAATACAAGTACAAAAATAATAATAATCCATTCAATTCAGAAGATACACCGTCTGAAAACGACCGATTACAGGTTACAGTCGTTTTATTAAAAATACTATCTGAGTTTTCGCTAAACCTTTACTGCTTCAAGATAGGTATTTTTTAAGTTTTAATATAACGTAACGTCACGTCATTTCAACAAATTAATAATACTATTTTTGTATCATTCCTTAGCTCCATAATATTGGAAAATTAATTTGATGGACCATTATTATTTTAAAGGTAGGTACCTACCCTTTGCTCGTAGCTAATATATCGTTGACCCTCCTATTGTACCTAATAAAAACTATTTTTTTTATTACGAACATTTTTACTTAAAAAAAAAGATTACAATAATATTTTCGGTATCTCATAAATTTATATATTATTACCAACTCGTATATACAAATTGACTATCATTAATCTTATCTTCTACAATATTTCGAAGTCTCTTGGACCGGACAAAAAAATATAGCACTAAAACAAATACTTCTCATCAACACATTATTTTTATGGGATAGTAACACTTTAGTACCAATTATATTGATATTATTAAAGTAACAAAAGACATGCGCACTAAAAAGCTGCTAATATATTATTATATTATGTCATCCGAGTTAAACATTTAGCATGCGCTAAGTTTGGTTATCTACCATTACATTCCATTATGCAAATTTAAACGAACTAATTCTTTCGAATAATTCAACCTCCATTATTACGCCTAGTTTGTAGGAAGTTATTCCGCTGTAACATAAGTTGACATTATCAGTAACATTTCCGACGAAGAAGTCAATTGGGTGTATCTCTGCGTATGGATGCCAAGGGCAGCGCCATTCGTGATTGTCAATGTCGCCGAGTGGCGGCAGGCGCGGCGCAAAATGGCCGCGGCATCGACACGAGGATAAATCATCATTTATCAATTTTAAATTGTTGGTCAGCACTCGCTGAAACATATTTACGTACCTACTTCGCGAAGGCTTTAAGGGGAATACGGAGATCAGAACAAATTGAATATTGTGTCCTTTATAAAGTAGAAATTTACAGTAAATTTAGATTTGTAACTAAGCATTTTTTTATTCATTTACGGCGTTTTAAATGTTAAAAATGTAACCGCTATGTTATATGTACCCTGACTTTTATAACGGAGCCCTTCAACAAATAATAAAATATTAGCGGTTTAGTAATTAATGAATTTCTCAAACGTCAAATTAAATTCGGCCCCTTTATGTACTACAATACGACATTCAAGGTATTTGTGTTACTTTTTTTTTAAAAGAATAACTTGATATTACCAAACGACAGCTATATTTTAATTAACACTTTCCCGGGTAGAATAGTTACATTTTAGTTGACGGTACAAAATTTATAGCTTTCTTGCTGTTTTTATTTTGTTTTTAATGCATGTTTAAATTTATATACACCTTATTTACTTTCAAGATTAATTCGAAATAATTAATCTTATCTACATAGAGTTCAATATACACTATATAAAAACCTAATTTTTTTGACAGACTATGTATACATTTGTAATTTTGTATTTTTTCTACCTAACTAGGTAGTTGTTACCTTTTAATTACATTTACAAATCTCTTTCATTTTTAAACATTTCTTTTTTAAATATTTCTTTTGAGACATGTCCTATCATTGATGTCTTTTTATATATCCGGGTCGTTTTCAATAAATAGAATAAATTAATAGTAATATAGGGACCAAGAGTCGAGGTAATTTTATTCAACCTTTTTTAAGGCTTTAAGAGCTAGTTTAATTTTAAATCAAAAAGTGTTCAAGCCACGTTTTAAAATATTACCCAGCTTATTAACGATGCTTAGGCTGTATATATTAGAAGCTTAAATAAGTAAAATGCTCTACACAGAGCAATATTCACGAAAGCTGGACATGTTTCAAGAAATATTATATATATTATGCATATTTTTATTTACTTTTCTTACTTCTTTTACTCGACATTTAAGTCGTACTTAAATTTAACTGTTTTTATTTTTATATTATTTATTTGCCTGTTTTTACAAACTTGATGTTTAGTATTAAATTGTATTTGTCATTTCTGCATATTTATACCTACTAATGTTTAAAAAAAAAATACATTTTTTTCTTAACACTTTTATTGTTTTATTTGTTTTCGATCGCTTTTTTATTAACCGCTTACTTGATACACATAATGTGTTTTTTTTCTTGCTTTTGCAGGATTTGATGCGAACGATTTTAGTTTTTTTTTTATAATTTTATTATATTTCTGCATCTATGACCTGTTTTATTGCATAGCGCATTTCAACATTTATTTAAATATTTTGTTATTTTTGTTATATCCAGTCCCATTCGCCCTCTTTGTTCTAATGCATTTTACGAACGTGCATACATGCTACTACTCTGTTTAAAGCAGTCATAACTTAGTTGAACCAATTATATACTAAACTACAGAGCAATCAAACTGGTTGGGAGCTGGATTTTGATGGCAGAGTTAGCGGTGGTTTCGGCCCCCAGATATTTGTGTCTAACATTTGGGATAAGCCGTTTGGGTCCCCCTAAGTATGGGAACTGTGCTCTTCGCGAAAGGGTTCTTGTCTAAGGGCTTGTAGAAATAAATCATTCTGTGAAGTGATTGTGAAGTGAGTGAAGTGAAGTGAAAATCATGAAAAACAGAATTAACGTATTTTAAAAATCTTAGCTAAATTTGCATCTCCTGTAGATTTATTTTGATGGTTCTTGTATTCGTTCAAAGCTTTAATAAAATGTATAGAAAAATACCATCTTTTCGAGGCTATTAACTTTTATAAAAAAAAGAAATTCAACATTTTATTTGAGGTAAATAGTTACCCAGAATTTTTCTTTTATATAAGGTTGTGAAGGTTTTATATAAGGTTTTATATACAATGTTTATATAGAGAATTGGCCGGGTTTAGTAATCTTAGGTTGGAAAAATGTTTGGTTTTTTTTTTTAAGTAATGCACCATATACAACCCCACTAAGGCTTAACAATTAAACGTCTCAACAAAATGTCACATTGTTCTTATGACTATGGTGACACTTTTCACGACACATTAATTAATTAAAATTAAAACACTGCGCGCTGACAGCAATCCCAAGTAATACCGTCTACCATTTTTATTGAAATCTTTTGAGCTGTTCCGGAATTATGGTGACACATAAATTAATTATTCAGGGGAAAATAAACTACAAAATATGATAGACGTGCTTGCAGAAGGAATCGACGGTGCCTTGGACGCACAGTCTACAATCCAATCAAAAATGTGGTTTGGAAATCGATCTAACTATATTCGATTCAAACGCGAACCATAATATAATCAAATACATTTACTAAATATTATTAGTAAAAGTAAAAAAACATTGACATCACATTTGTAGCGTATATCTGCTTGTTTTTAAAACCTATAATCTTTCTTCCTAGATTACGATAGTTAACTTATAGTATTCGTCTTATAGTATAGCGAAGTAATGATGTAATAAAATTAGAAGATTACGAACGCGAATGTTGGACGCGAGTGACGTGACGTGACATGGAATTCAAAAAGGGTTGAGTGAAGTCGACAACTATGACGTCATGGTTGGCTATAAGTGAAAGCAAAACTGAATCTAAAAGTAAAAGTTAAATAGAGACACGATTTTTTTATACAATCTTTTTATATATTTAAATAAACAATTATCAAGACTCACAAACATATGCAGATTTGAATTGGCTTATTTCATGTACCTTGCTTTATAGCGTTTTTTTTTTAATATAGGTATGGCAATTATTTTACGCCCTGCTTAACTAAACTAAAACCGCTTGCTCTAGAGTAAGGGGACTTGGTGGGAGGAAAAAATACCATAAACACGTTTCGATATGCGGATTGGAACATGCAACCCCGTAAAACCTTTGGGTAGGTACGTATAAAGTGATTTACAGGCGACTCTACCCGGATGGGTACAATAATACCAAACCTAACGGACTTCTGTGAAATACACATGCCTATATAATTTGATACAAACTAACATAAAACAGTTATATAGATACAGGATATCCCAAGACCATTCCTGAAGACTTGAAGGGGTGTTTATGTTCCCTATTACGAGTAAGAAATTATATAAAGAAAATACGACAATAATCCATTACTAAATTTATTAATTTTAATAAAGCGCCGGTGTAAAATCCCTTAAAAGCGCCGCGTTAAGAGCCATAACGCACTCTTGAGGTCTACTGTCAAGATAGCTTTTCATACCAGGCATATAAAAAAAAATATAATTACATTAACTGAACATTTTTCTAGCAAACCTTCAAGCTGGTTTTTTAAATAAATAATCCTATGTTTACATAAAAAAATACTGAAATTCTTAAGTTTTATTTTTTAAAATTCTCGTAAACCAAACTATATATGTGACGTAAGCCTAATCTATACATAAAAATGTCCGCAATAAAATTCTACAGAAAACCTTAAACTTAGATTTTTTTTAAATTGCCTTATATTTTAAATATAAATAAAAAACTGTCAAATGTTTATTCTTTGATGTTGTTGACGGACGCACGAAGTGCACGTGGCCGACACCATTTGCAAATACTCACGATATACTGGCTCTTAACGCGATCAGTTGAAGCGCAGTCAACGACCCTGAACGACAGCTGGCGGGCGCGCATCACAAAAACGGTTTATTATTATCATGTAAAGCTTACAATTTTTTTTTGTCGGAAACCAAGATATGACGACATTTTAAATCATGTTGGAAATCGCAGGGTCAATTTGCTGGTTTTTTTATAGGGTATGGTCTTGGGACACAGTGTATATATACGAGTAAAAATAAATCACATAATCACATATAACTTGGTGCCTACCCTACGACACCTGTTCTAACACCTGTCCTAAGATGGACTATCCTTTCTGCTTCCATTAAAAATGTGTCTGAATGTGAAGTATACGGAGTAGAAAGGACAGAAATGAAGGTTTCCTAAGAAATATAAGAGAATTTTTATTTTTAAATTCACAAAATATATACGTTTATATATTACATAAATGAATATTAAGGTTAAGAAAAGAACATAGAAAAAAAATTATAGGGAAATAAGCTTATTCTAATAAATAGTACAGAGTAATACATATAGTGTGAATATATAGTGTATAATGTCTAGTAATGTGTAGTGTAGTGTAGTAATATAGTGTTAGTGTGTTTTAAAAGTTATGAGGGAAACAACAGAGAGAGAAAGAGACGTATGATATGTTTAAAATAATAATAATAAACTATATTTCGTCAGATTTGATATGACACTTTCCACCATCAGCTTCCTAAGAAGTATAGGCTTTTATTTGATAGCAATAACAAAGTTTTGACAAATTACTTTCAAATTGGTTTTTGACGTTGCTGTCAGTATCAGGAATAGAATTTGAACACAGTAAAATCAGAGGAAAATGATTCTAGGAAGACCAACCTAAGATAGTATATTCAGTAGGTTTATGCGAATTTATTCAGATTTGATCTAAATAATATTTCCGATAAATAATATTATGAGAATGGTTATTTAATTTCTATGGCGCAAGGGACGTATAAAATATACATAGAAGATTATGAACAATTAAAAATAACAGCAAATTAAGCGAGGTTAAATAGATAAAAAAATTCCGCAATGACATTTTAATCATTTAAAAAGTATTTTGTTAAAACTTACGCTGTGAGTCACTCCCGCCGAAAAATAAGAACAACGAAAAAGCAACAATCCTCATTTCCCAAATCATCGTCATTCACATTAAACACAGAAACCAAAATAAACACAGAAAATAAAATGACTATTTATTTATTCACGAGAGCGATCTCGGCAGGTTTTGAGTTCGCGGGCTGACGTTCCGTTCGCGTCAAGTCGGTTTCGCGCCTAAAGAATCATTCCGGTGAGAACTGACTCGGCAAATATTTTATAGCGATCGCAAGAACGTCGCTAACTATAACCACTAACCGCGCCTGAGTATATTTTAACCTTTCGGCGTGGCACAAGTTGGCAACTCCGTCGAAACACTGAAACAGAAGGTAATAGGTCCCTGAAATCAAAACAGATTCCGATGAGACTGTCAACTTTCCTGTCCCTGTATCATAGGAGAAAGTTGACAGTGAATATAAAGTAAAATGCCGGGAGAAGAAAGTATATTTAAGAAAACTCACTCCTCATTTTGCCCTATCCTAACTCCAATATAAGCCAACCTGTCGATGACAAGCCAACAACATAACAACGGAAAGATGTAACTAAAATATTTGACAAATGTTTATATTTTTTATTTACAGAAATTTTATTTTTCGCGGTGTGTTTTATTTTTGGTGGGGCGCCGAGTAATTTTTCTCCGGGGGTGCTACCGAAAGAAACACTGGCTTACCCCGCTTGCCGGAGACTTCAGGCTTGAATGATTCTGACATTATTTATGCTACTTTTATGTTCATCATGATTATTTGTCGAATTTCTGACTATGAGAAAAAAGTTCTATTTTATTCAATTCCACAATGGTTATTTTATTAAAAAATTGATTGAGTAATATTTACTTTATATCTTTATTTATATTTAAAAAAAATGTTTACCTTTCCGCCCGGATACGATAAAATAAATAGTATTTATTTTAATCCAAGATGTACGAGTATGTAAGGAAAATTGGAAACTTCCTTGAAATCAGTTCAGCCCTTCAAATCAATTTCACTTTTAGGGATGAGAATTAATTAGTTTGGTCAGCGTAAACAAATAATGCAGGTTTAAATAGTTTAAAACTGGGGGACTGAGAAACTGCAGAAAATAATTTAACATAAAATAATAACATCCATTTTTGATTACTATCATCAAGACACTATAAAGTCAAAATCATCAGATGAGTCAAAACCTCGCTTACGCCGTGACGCACCGCGTGTGCCCGAGAAAAACCTTCACGGCCAAGACGAGAATCACTTAGATTTACAGAATCAATAAAATCTGTGATCGTTCGCAATCAGAATTACTACCGAATTGGCAAGAATAATTATCGCGGCGGAAATGTCCAGCTAATTTAAAATTGGATACGAATACAGTGTGGCTTATGCAACGAATTCTTACTCATATTTAAGGCATCTCGAATGCAATGGTCGCGTTAATCAGTCATGTTTAACATACACGTAATATGCCTTTTTATCGTTTCGAATCAGTTGACCTTCGATAGAATTGTATTTTTAAGCTTAAATTTCTTCGCTGTTTTAATTTTATATCCAAGATTAGTTTGCATCAAATAGTAATGAAAAGTAATAGAGAATGCTCATTTCATTTTGAGGCCTTTAGATCTAAGGAAATTGATGAGGCTTTTAAAGTACTCGTATGTAAATCATGTAACCCACGCTGGCAAACCCAAGCGACGGAGGCATGAGCACAAATAAGTTGACCTTAATGTGTGTAGTATGCCTTAGTGTAACAATTGACTGATATTGTTTTTTCGGCTAAAAAAATATGGCGGTCGCGACTGCTAAGTCAACGCTAAATCGAGAACATAATTAGGTAGCCATAAAAAAGTAATACTTATGGGGAACAAGTCTATGGTGGGGAAATTATTTGGGAACGTACAGTCATAGTTTAAGTCAATAACAAAAAAAGTAACGAACTTGAGATAAAATAAAAAAAATAAATAAATAACAATTCAAGATTGACATCTAAACACTACGGTTCTATGACTATGCCTAAAATAACTTACTCCCCCCCCCCCCACCACCCACTTCCATCTGCTAAGGGGTGTTCAACTTGATAAGTGCGTTCAGTGTTTTGACTCAGTCTTAAATATACAAATAAAAAAAATATTAGTAATTTTCCAAAACTCCTAACGACATTCATAATATTGTAAAAGGGTTTATATTTTTGCAATAAAACTGGATGATTTTAGTTCCAATTTCACTTTGTTTTGGAGGCAGTCTTGGAGTGAAGTTAGTGGCCTTGGGTTGTAATGTTAACCGCTGACCTCCTATCGTCTGTGGGTCACTCGTAAGACGAATTACATTTATCAAAAGCTTTTCGAGGTGCATACCTATACTAAGTCTCAAAGAGTTAGGACACATTATTCATCCTTTTGTCGGATTTTTTTTTGTTTTTTTGTTCAAATAGTGATACCAAGGTCAAACAATTCGCGTCGATTTTAAGTACATTGACTAATTGTACGCAAGAACGTGTTTTGTTTTTGATGTTACGAAGTTCGTATATAAGTATAGCGTGTTCGCGTTTTTATAAGTTCACCTAACTTAATAAATTTAACGAATGCCTTGTAAACATCTTTTGTAAACTCTAATTAATCGAGTTAGCAAACTGCTATAATTAAGGCCGCGTGCATTAATTAAAAACGCAAGTTCTATTAATTTAGAGAGAACACGAGGAAGTTTTCTGTGTTGCCTTTGCAGGTGCTGAGGGAAATTTCAAGGCGACATATTTCGAAACCGTAATTAGGCCATCAAAGCGGGGCAGGAGTGGGGTAGAGCTTTAATATATCGCTTATGGATACGTCACATCCGTTACAGAAAGGTCGGTAGCGGATTTGCTTCATTCGGGCAAACATTTTAAACTCTTGTTATTTTATAATGGACTGATAGACGGGGATAGGAACTTGCTATGCTACTTAGCGTAGAGCCTTTTATACTATTCAAGATTAATATTTTGAAATTGTTTTAACATAGAATCGTACGAAAGTAGAATAATAATAAAAAAAAATTATATTAAACATTGTTAACAAACAAAAGAAATGCGATTGAAATCTCATTTTATTTTGTAAAAGTTTTTACAAGCACGATAAATATAACGTTAAAAAGGTAGAGCAAAAAAATATTTTTAAAACAAATTCCTTTGGATATATTATTACGCTTATACATTATAATATTATATAGTGACGTATAATTGTCTAGACCTTAGTTTTAAATAAAATAACAGGTAGTTAGTAAGGGAATTTCCGCATCAACCGTTTGACATTGTTGCGATGCGTCGACGTGTGACGAGTGACGAGTAACATCCGTTCATCATTACATTTCACACGTTCTAACTACCTGGTTCTGCAGCGAAGACGTCAGTCACTTCATAGATTGCCTAAAATCGCATTAGCATTTAAGTCGCTATCGAAAAACCGCCATTAATTCATATTTTAACGGGCAATAACCTTCGCCTCAACGAGACCAACTTTTCGGAGAACAATAAAATGCCGGTGTTGCTAGACGTTTGCATAAGTATGATAATTTGAACACAACACGCGAGCTTCCGCTATTTATATATACATATACCTAATATTGACAAGCAATAGAGTCACTAAACATAGTTTGAATGTACAAGTCATTGTTTTGATACACTTGCTTAACTAAAACAAAGTTTGATTTCTGCGTTGACGCATGATTTTTTCATTGATCGCTGCAATAACAGATTATAGAAAAATGGATAAATATGTCCACGAAGGCATGGCTTGTGTCACCTAGAGCTGAGCAAAATGGGAGTTATTTAGAGACGAGTTTTGAAAGTAATCGCAGTATTAAAGCCCAATCGGTTTTCTTTCAAATTCAATAGTTAGGTGCCATCGCAGTCTAAATAATATTTTTTTGCGAATTTTATCTAAGCGTAATATCATGTTCTTCTCAATTATCAACAATGTAACGCGATGTAGTACAAAAAAACCGATGACCAGTAAAAAGCATGAATATGATGATCTCTAAAAGTATATCAAAGTTTGAGTATTTAGTGTTCGACCTTTTGAACAAAACGATGAAGACAATTTAATTTCATTTCAATTTCTTCGTGGTTTTCAAGAAAAAACCAATTTTTTTACGTTATAATATTAAACAGATGTTGTAATAACGTCTTTGTGAGCAAGGTTAGGTTCTCGACCCGCAAGCGCGTCGGAATTCGCGCAATGGCCGACATTTATTCCAAAAAATGGGGCTGAATTATATTCGTATTTTTTAAAATAAATTCCTACTCATAATTGTGGGAAACGCAAGCAGCGGGGAATGTTCTTGGGAAACTTGTGTATGATATGTGAATAGTAGAAAAAAAAATCTAACAGGCCGCTTAAAATGGATATAAAAATTATTTTTCTTAACAAAAGTTTACAAAGACGTAGTCCTTCGTTTATATTATGTACCTTTAAATATCTTACTTCTATAAGAAACATGAAAATCTGTATAAAAAAAACAAAATATATAAAACTGACAACACCTAGCACTGTATATAAGCAATTATTTGTGTTTGTTAATAGTATTTTTAAATTACGCTACTGACTACTCTACTATCTACTAAAGATTAAAAATAACAAAATCAATATGAAAACATTTTAAACGGAAAACCATCCTGTAAATGGAAAAAGTGTCTCTATGCAAAAGAGATCTTTTGCATTGTCTCTATGCAAAAGAAATTGCCACATTTCTGTATAAGCAAAAGTTGTTAATAACAAGGATTACAATTTTACCTTTGTTATTATTATTTTATTATTATCATTAATTTTAATTAATAGCCGTAAGGCCAAAAGACACGTCACGAACCCGTTATAGGGTTAGGCCAATTCGACACTAGATGGCAGAACACAGACAAATGATTAAATGCATTTGATCTCAATGCGTCGTACTTATTCAATGTTATGTCAGCATTTTTAGATGCAGATCGCGTCAGTTGCATATTGCGCAAGAGCCTTCATCTGTTCCGATTTCGGCCGACAATTCCGGTTTCCATTAATTTCGTGTAAAGTATCTGGGACGAGAACCTTCGCCGTGCAGTGAGTGTGTCAGAAGGGCGTCATGTGGCGAAAGCTGCTGGGTTTTCCCATTTTGATTAACCTTACGGAATGCTGCTGTTAATAATATGGGCAATATTAATCGGACCATTCTACCGGAAAATATGGCCATGTTGAGCTGCCAACTATGTAACAAATAGCATAATTATTTTCTGTTCCTACCTCATTTTACATCGTAGCAATAATAAATACCTAATACAAGATAATATTGTACCTACTCATTAAAAACGGCCTAATGTGACATGACGTTATTGTGTGACATTACCCGTAAGTCCACTTACAAAGAAATTAGTACCTATTCCAAATATATATTTTTTAAATATTTATATCAATATACGCGTTCAAAGAGGTAATCAATCTTTTGTTTTAATATAAAGGTGTAGTTGATTTAATTATAAGTATTTAATAATAATAAATTGTCTGACAAAATAAATTACACAAATTTTGAAAATATTGAAAAAAGTTAAAATTAAATTAACGCTTCTAAAAGGCGTTAGGTATGAAGCCAATTTGTAATAAAAAGAACTGTACTGTAAATACCCCGGAAATAGCATTCTATCTGCAGAATTCAAATCACACAGGTCCATGACAGATAAATAAACAGATACAAAAGAGTAATTGTTATAATTCCCAAAGTATTTCCCTTTTTAATCCTTTAACACTTTCTAAATAAATGTAAAAAAACACTTTACTGACCGCAGTGGACAAAACAGAAAACCAATAAAGACTCAAAAGAAGTGTTCCCATTTATGATTATTGGCACGGAACCCTGAAGATGCCATTGCAAATAAATCTGGAACCCAAAGAAACGTTGGTAGGTGTTTGTCACTCGCAGGGCTAAGCTGCGTAATAGCTTAGGGCCAACTTCAACCACAAACCGATGATGAGGCGTCGCGAGACATATTCGAACTCCCTCGGTCGTGCGACGTCTGTACAGTAGACGAAAAATTAAATGATAAAAGTGTCGTTAAAAAGCAATAAAGCTTGGCTCGAGGGATGACGACTTACCGATTAACTAATATGGTTGGAATACTTCATCATGAGCCATTAATGATATTTCAATTTAAATTATTTCAATATAGGTACTGTTTTTAAATAAAAAAAATGAGATATGTTTCATCGACACTTTTATCATTATGTCGTTAAAAAGAAATGATAGGCCAACGAAACCACACAAATTAAAGGCGTAACCCAAGCAATATATAGCTCTTTTGATTTTGACTTCGTATATTGATAGACCACGTTTATAGCCTTTTTATACAGATCATAAATCCTAGATTTTTAAAAGTTAGGTAAAAATAGGTTATTGCTTACTTTCAACATAGCTCACTTCGAGAAAATAGCTCGTTAGAAAAAATGCTTGTACAGTGACTGCTGTCCAGTCTATACCTAAATCCAGAAAGATCATAGATCGTTGATCATATCAATCATGAATAATCAACGATTCTAAACATGTTCTAATCGTCTGATTTACTATTGTTTTTAGCTTAAACATGCTTCAAATGTGCTCTAGATAGTTTGAAGAATGCCGTGATTTCTATCGCTCACCGCTTCGTATCGGCGGACTACTCAATGTTGAGCTAAACACCTATTTTATTGTAAACAATATTTATTAATAATAATGACAAAAATCATTACATTTTAAAATAACTTAATCATACCTAATTGGCCACTGCCTATACTAAATTAGGCCCGTTACGAACGAATCTTTCAGTCATAAATGATTTTAGCGATAGGAATATGCAACGCCATGCAACTTGTTATCGATAGGCGGTGGATGAGTCAATGAACAAAAGACTCGTTTTTTTTATCAGTTACCGAAAGATTACTAAGATTGATAAGCACCTAATTTTTACTGTAAATACCCCGCTTATTATTCAAGCTAAAAGCGATAGTAAACCAGCCGATTAGAACATGTTAAGAATCGTTGATTATTTTATTGCTTATATTATTTTATTAACCGACAATTTTATACTATAAAAGTGTCGATAAAGAAAAACATTTTATTATTTAAAAAAAGTAAATTGAAATAAACTTAATTGAAATATCATTAATAGCTCATGCTGATGCATTCCAACCATATTTGTTAATTATCATGCCGCTATCCTTCGCGCCAAGCTTTATTGCTTTTTAACGACACATTTATCATTTCATATTTCGTCGAAAATAAATTGCAGTTTTTCACTTTTAGGCGAAACATTTTTGTTCTGGGATCGCTTATTCGTTGTTGAAATGCTGGGTCGAATCCTTCATATAACCACACACATCCCGTGGGCCGTAAAGTGCACAAGTCTTTTTAAAAGTATAAATTTCCCTTGCCACAATTAGTCGCGAATTATTAATATAAATAATTTTGTAAAAGTTAACAGGTAAAATTTATAACAATGGTCTTGCTGGAAAATAAGGTAGGTAATCGACTATTTATAAAAAAACTATTGTGACCGTTACTAAAAGACTATTTAAATTGAGGACAGCGAGACATTAATAATTATTTTATGATAAAATATAAAAAACCTTGTTGTGTATTTTAAAAAATATATCGTGATAAATTTGCGACTGTGGCCCGAAATACTTAGAAAATTGAAATGTTTCTAGAGGTGTTTTCTTTTTTTCCTTTAAACATTAATAAATACGATGTATTGTTAACACCCCAGCGTCCACCCAATCGTTAACACCCCCTTTTCAATCAAACCCACGCAATATCACATTCACAAGCGAGACACCATTATGGAGCAATATCGCCCCAATCAATGTTTTCAGGCTTCATTCAATTTCCCTCCGTTTTCTTTAGGAAGCCTCACAAATCACGTGACGCACATCGTCCCGATTCAAAGAAAATATAAAAGGGGCAGTTCCAGTATTCAGAATCACTTGGAGTCACAGGACAGCCGGTGAAAAGTTCATCTTTACGAGGCGATATGAATACCATAATAAGAGTGGTTCTCGTTCTGTGCGCAGTCGCATTCTGCGCTGCCCAGTTGACATTTACACCAACCTGGGGAAAGCGATCCCTGAACCAAGGTCAAGGGCAGGGCGATCAAGGATGCAAGACGTCTGTGGACTCTCTGATGCTCATATACAAACTTATTCAGGTAGGTTCTATGTTCAATTTTATCTGTTTAAGGGGGACTTTTTTTCCAGTGGCGCGTGCTTTTATTTTAAATCGTACTATCTCATCTAACGCATAAACACTGTGTTGGTTAATTACGAAAAACATACCTAATCAATTTATGTCAAAAAAATACTTGAATTTGCATCTTTATAAAATAAACTACGCTTCTGCACTTTATTTTCCTCGATTCTTCAATTCAGACAATAAGATATTTACGTCCAAAGTTTTGATAATTTGAAAAAATACTAACTTTTCGAGTATCTAACTTTTAGACAAAATAAAAATTTAACTTATTAATTCTATAGATATTTAGGGGATAAAATGATACCTAATATTATTTTTCTTCTACATCTACAAATAAGAGAGTCACGTATTTATGGAGAAATGACCCCTTTTTGTTCATACTGTCATCCATCACGCTGGCGAAAAGCCAACGCCCTACACCTCCAACCTAACAATTTTCTATGCATATTTCACCTTTTCTTGCTTTGTTTCCGAAAAACGATTAAAAAATACCCAAATACACATAATGAAGGAAACGACAAAGTCAGAAACACACCAAGAGGGGTTTTTTATTGAAATAATATTGGGGAAGTGCGAGTAATTTAATTATAATCGAATTGTTGTAAGTTGTTTAAAAAATCTATTATAATTATATATACACATATTTTTTTAAATGTCTTCTCTCCATTATTGATACTTTGGTAGGTTTTAACTCACCGTCGTCCCCGTGTTTCACCTTTCTAGCTAATATTTAAATTAAAAATGAGGTTGAAGGCAAACATTACAATTTTTCAGTAAAAGATAAATACACCTCTAGTAATCAAATCCAGACCTCCCTATCTAACTTCATGTGCATAGACCAACGGGCTATACAACTACTGATATACTGTATTCACTTTTTACTTTGGTAACTATTTTAGTTCTATTTAGTGTTATAATTTTATATTATCTTAATAATTGAGATAAAAAAATCCACCCAACTTTGAGTGGTACCGTTGGTTGCTACATTTGGCATATCCATACCTGGACACTTCCATTACTTATCTGTAAAGGCATGTATGAATACGCGTGTAAATTAAATAAATAGGATTACATACACACTACTATTACATTATATAGATGTATTTAAATTTTATTTATAATAATTAAAACATTGACAATAAAATTTGTTGACACTAATATTATATATATCTATATTATCCGACCAGCCCCGGCTATGGCGCAACTTGTACGGACAGACGGCCAAAGATCAGGGAATGTATAGTAGCTTCGAATGTATGTATGAATGCATAGAAGCTAAAAACAGCCACTTATAAAAAAATATCATTTTTCAAATTAAGGGCACAGATCTTTTTTGTTTTAAATAGTTACGAAGGTCAAATACGTAAATTATTCTGATACCTATTCAACTAAACTAAATATGTTTGTGCTAGAAAAAAAGAGGAAATAATAAAATGGTGGCGATGAAGGGTTGAAAAGGTTATGACTTAAAGCGCAGATTAGAAATCGTCTTCTTCACCATTTGTTTTTTTTTTTTTAGATTTGATATACCCTTTTACCTCCCTATACTTTAGCCAGTGTTTCGCTTCAAACAGTGAAAAATGTATGATAAGACACTGGCTTTGGTCGACCCTTGCTTAGACAACGAAACTCTAAATTCTTGGTGTCCATTTAATATAAAACCATTATTCGAATTGACTCTTGCCTATTGTTTTAGCGGCTAGGATGGTTTCGATACTAAACGTACACAGTGGCTTACCCAAACCCTCGGATATCCGTGGGTTTGGGTAAGCATTTAACAGAAAGAATAGTGCATCATTTTTGAACAGCAAAATAGTACAGTGTGCCGTTGCGGTCGTTTGGAAGCAATAGGTTTACAGGATCATGACCGTTCTTATTATCAAAATCGATCGCTCGCACATATGACACCTGTATGGCCACTCGTACTTTATAGGTATGCATGGTTCACAGTTATTAGGACTCGTTTTTATAAGTAAGGTTTTTGTAAGTTCTATAGAGTAGCGTCGCTAGTGAAACCCAATACCCAATGGCCACGTCTTTAAAAATGAATACGTCAATGTTTTATATAAAAAAGTACTTAAGAAATGTTGCGTTTTGGTCTGCCAAGATGAAAATTACATCACGACATGTTCTTCATAAATCAAAACACATTTTAGAGGACCAAATAAACCAGGGAAAATTTATTATACTATATGGAAGGCTTTGGAAGGTTGGAAGGGCAATGTGCTGCGTTTTTTTTTTCCTTTTTTTTAACTCAAATGATAGCAGAATTCATATTTCATCACATATAAAAGTCCTTAAAATTGATTGTATAATATAATTTATGTTCCACAATGTCAAATCAGCAAAAATGTAAGGTTAAATAAAAGAAGAAAAATAAAAATAAAAATAGGGGAGAAGGGGGCACATTTGAACAATTTTATACTATTTTTATATTAGAACTACTATATTTCATTATATACCTATAAGTATTTTGTATCTTATTTTTGAGCCTAGTCCCATAGACATTAATTACACAGATTAAGTAAAGATATTTTTTTAGTTCAATAATATTTTTTTGTGCCCCCAACAAGTCGTTCAAAAGCTCCCAGAGAAGGGTACTTAAAACAAGCTTTGGGGCCCAAATGAACATAGTCTAATAATTGAGATAACAAATATTTAGGTATGTACTTTTAACATTTATTTACAGTTTTGTTACATTTTAGCCAATGAAAATTATTTAAGGAGTGATTCAAATTGAAAGAAATTAGTGAAGCAGTTCGGTCAGTTCCTCTGTCTTTTGATGGATTTACTTTCCGAACTAAATCATTTTTTCTATTATAGATATATCGTCTACAAAAGTGAAATAATATTTAGAGCCTTTTTTCCTTAAAAACTGTTTTTTCGAACAATTGAACAATTTTCTTCATACAAAATTGTTCCTGTTCAAAGGTCCCATCAGGTTAGTTTATAAGTTATAAATGTTTTTAAAAAATGGATCATACATACCGTATAAACTTGCCTTTTCTTGACTACTTATAAGCCCAAGTTATCTCTGGAGCATCACAACACAACAAAATTAACAACTTGTTACCATGCTTTTATAAACACCTGCTTTGAAACTTCAAACGAGGGATATCTATCAGACAGACGTCACCAAGTACAGGCAGCGTTGCCAGTGCTAGAGAAGTTTAAGAAATTAATCTCAACCATAGAAAAAAGAACTGTTCAAAGGTCCCTCGTGTTAAAATGTGCCCCCGTCTCCCCTACTTAGATTTTTTTAAATTACCATTATTAAAACAAATATAAAGGTCAAGGTCATAAGGGTGAAATACTTTCAAACGGTTGTTAAATAATTATCTAATTGATACGATTTTTTAAAACATATAGATACGGTATTTCATACTAAATGCCGCCGTTCCGCGCGCCGCAACCCTCTGCCATGCTGGATAGAGACTTATTGCGATGACATATGCGAGCAAACGAGATGCACGATACGCCAGGAGTGTACTCGACGCAAAGTGGCGTACTTGGGCGTGGTGCGTTTTTTACCATCAGTTGCCTTATCTATGAACTGATACATACACACACGAATCTATGCTAAAATGTTCACATTTTCATGAACCTCGTACTTATGAGGCTCGTGAAAATGCCAAGTAACCAAAATCCCCTAATCACAAAACATTTTTTATAGTTTGTTTTATATCATCCTTTTCATATTTCATCTCAGTAATTACATATATTTGACAATAGAGAGTAAAAATGCAATTTTATAAAACTCAGATCTGGGTTTAAATACCCAAAGTAAAATAATAAGGGTCAAAGGCCCAACACAAATTCCAAATAACCTAGCAAAATGTAGACAAATATTAAGGAAATTTAGGATGGTACAGACTCACGATTTTCTGCAGATGTATGGCTGATCATAAGAACAAGCCATGCCATTGTACTGTTCTTAATTTGTGAAGTTATCAATGTCTTTCAATCGCCACAGCCCGAATGGCCATCTCGAACCATCCCCCAATTTCTACTGCCTATTCAGAAACTCAAAATCAAGAAATAATCTGTTGCTGATAAAACAGACAATTGGATACTCAAAACCCGACCGGAACCGCCCCCCGGCCTTTTGCCTCAATATTCTACTGTATCCTGAAAACAGACTAATAGTAAAGATAACCATCCCATCGGGAGACAACATCCTCAAAGACCACCTTTTCATATAAAACAAATATAATAATTTACTTTATTTGACACCCATAAACACGGAGACAAATAGCTCATACTAAGAAAATGGCAAAAATGTTATTTTTCACGGCCAAGGTGCGACCTTCCTTTGAAATCTCTCAACCATCTTCTTCAATATCTGAACACGGGAAAAGGGATACTGTTAAGAAGGGTGCTCGTAAAGAATTCACCCATCTAGATTGTAATAAATTATCTACCTGGTCTTCAGTCACTGATCAAGAAACACAAATTCTTAATATCTTTTCATCCTATTCCCACTTCATCTTTTATAATAAATGACCTCAGTCAGTGGTTTCCATGGCAGTTACGCTCCTGCCACATATTTATGATTTAATATTTAATGTGTGTAATTTGTTTTATTTATATAATATTTATTTTTTATTTAATATTTAAAATACAGAACTTACAAGAGCTTTAATATTTAAAATACAGAGAAAAAACACTTTTTTCACTTTTAGAAATAAATCTAATTTGGTTTTTTTTTCCAGACTGAGGCGCAAAAATTAATTGATTGCCAGAAATAACCAATCGAAAAGCAGGATGTCTCAAACACAAAACTGTAATTAATGACTAGTTAGCTACTATGTAACATAACCTAATATAGAAAAGAGCCAATGCTTACCAAAAACAAGATGGACATTTGAAAAATAAATATGCTGTACTAAAACCATAATTGTTTTATTATAATCTCTGCAATTCCTGCGAAACTAATAAGGATTATTTTTAGGTTAATCATGGGTTTAGGTCGTAATATTATAATAATATAGTATATACCAACCTGTACACATTCTATCTCGCATTTTTAACAGACCGCAAAAAAGAAAGAGGCTCTCGACTCCCCAGGTCGCTGCTATACAAGGTCCTATACGGCAGGGGATGGAAGCTATTCTACTCCACCAACACTGAAAGCATGCAGATTCCCATCTGCGCCAATATGTTTGCATGTGCGTGAAAACACCTCAGGCAGGGCCGCATTGTAGGATAATGTAGAAATAAAAATAAAGTATATTAAAAAGATAGTAATGTTTAGTGTTCATTAGACAATTACACATATTGAAAACTAAGTACTATTATTTAAATGCGATGAGGTAATTTATACTATATAAAAGTGTTTCCACTACATTCATCCCTAAAATATAAAACTAAACTTCGCAGGATTACTATATTTTTAGTTTGGTAAGGAGGTATTGCGTGTAAATAAATGTTACAGATAACCTTTTCCAAAACCAAGATATTTAATTACTTATTATTTTTTTGTATAAAACGCTATCTAAAAATTTAAAAATTAGATACGTAATATAACGTTTACTCATATATTATCATTTTGAATGAGAATTGCTCGAATATCATAAAAATGGGCAGTTTAGAAGCCACACCATTTTACCAAGTGGCCAATAATACACGCAATCTCAAATTTATTTCGAAAAATATTTTGATAAAATAGCTATTTATATATATTATAATAATAATTAATGTATAATATATTTTAGTCCCGGTTTTACCTTCTCTATCACCTTCACAGCTTCTAACTGTACAATTGTTTTTTCACCCTTTTAAATTAGACCTGACACAATGGTTTCTGTTCAAATGCGGTTGTTTTACGAAACGTTAGGTTGCCTGCACTTCTGTCACAGGTCACATTGAGCTCTTATTAGATATAATAGTACCTTTGTGGGGTGAGAGGGAGCTATGCATGTACAGTCACTAAAATAGCAGACTTGATGGTAGGACATCAACAACAAATTAATATTGCTATTGTTACATGTTTCTTTGTTCTGTAGAACAAAGGAATACTATTTCGAAAAAGTGCATAAGACCATCAGACTTTTTAAAAATCATTTTATTTATTCATATATATACATATATTTAAAACATCTATCAATAAACGCCTTAAAATATTTAACATAAAAATATATTTCTGATACACCGCACCGCAATGAACTACGAATATGAAGGGAAAGATACAAATATTTGAGAAATTAAAAAAGTTAACCAGGAATGAACAAAGAAAATGATATTGATCCAAATTCAGAAGAAAGATACTGTTTAACACGTTCTGTCAAAAATTTAATGAAACTATTTGCACCCTTCCAAGATATCATTTTTGCAGTGGCCCCATACCTATCAGTATGAAAAAGTTAGTGACTCACAATGTAAAAAATATCTAACTAATATTTGAAAATTTAACTGCAAAATCTGAAAATTATAATACTAGAACCATTGATTATATAGTGTTTCAATGATAGAACTATGATTGTAAGGTATGGGGTTAAAAATATATTTTTTAACATTACAATTTAAGAAATGTCTTTGAATATGACCCATTTTCAAATAAACACTTAGAATTTGCCAGACTTCCTGAGTGTTAAATGCATTTTGGTGAAAGATGTAATAATCGATAATTGATACACAAGAACCCACACATCATGTAACAATGTTATTATTTCAAAACGTCAATAGGATGTTGCTTTTATACTATATACTGTAACAGCTCGCATTTGAATGTAGCGCCAAACGATTTAGTGTTATGATGCGCCGCTGGGAGCAGTAAGGTCGACGCGTAGAGGCGACCGATGTTCCTCTCTATCAAGTCATCGTCCCGAGAGAGAGAGTGTCGGTCACCTCTCCGTGTCGACCTTACTGCCCCCAGCAGCGCATCATAACACTATATAGTTTGGCGCTACATTCAAATGCGCGCTGTTAAAATATATATATATATAGAGAATATGATTATATTTCTAAACCCAATCATTTTGCAAATTGTCAGTGTATCCATCTATTAGATTTTTCAATGTAACGTTTCAAGTGGCAGATGGTGAAAGAACTATAAGAGGAATGCTGTTATCTAAAGACATTCTATCTGAATCTGGAATAATGTCATCGTCAAGCAGTGCATCACGCATTCTCTTCTTGTAAATTTCACTGTCCGGATTATTTTCTTGATTGCGGCATTTCTCCAACTTTTTTTTCCAGCAATTTAACTCGATCTTTAGGTGGATTTTCAACCATTTTCACCAAAGATCTAATTTTTCTCCACCGCCTCAATTAAAATTGCCAATTTATCCTGTCCGGCATCCCTGAAGAGTGTTTCAGTAACATAACTGTCCAAATTCTCCTGCTCTTTACTGGCTGCATGCAAAACGGCTGCAAGCGCAATTTGAGACGGCGCATATATCAGGCAAGCATCTGTCAAGAATGACTTGTCTAAAAATTCATCGATGCCATGCCGCAACCTTTCGGGATTTGACAGAGAACACCTAGTTTTAATATCAATAAGGAACCCTTCTATTGGTCTAAAAGGATTGTGAATTGTGAGATGATAGTTCAAATGTTGCATCAAAAGTAGTTCATTATTCAAAATTATATCCGCTGCCTTCTCACGGTCACCTTTTATGTTGGCCAAAAACTGATTGATTGATATATTAAATTCTTCCACTTTACACGATAAATAAACACAAGTAGCCAAGATCTCTTTGGGGTGGTAGTCCATGGGCGAATTGTGCAAATAACATCTCTTAAAGTAGTGGAATGCTGTTCCGACGACGCTTTTAGGCATGGGAGGACTGAACCGCTTACAGAAATCTCTCAAATGTAACTCATACTGTCGCAAGAGAAGAGCTTCCTCTTCTGGAGATAAAAAGTACTGATATTTAAGGTTATCATCCAGGTGCGCGCCGTGTTTACTAACAAATGCGATATTATGTTTTTCACGAAGACGTGCCAAGTCCTGCTCGTCGCCGAAAGTCCAAAATTTACGCTGGGAGCTAACGGGAAACATTTAAATTGAAATATTAAAAACTGGCAAGCAACAAATGCAAATAACAAAAATTAACACCGCTATGTTATTGCCAATTAAGTCTGTATCATCGACGGACGGCTATAGGTAGATCAAACACATTACCTAGTCTCAGATTTTATTGTTGTAACACTTCACATAACTATATAAATTATATATTTTATAGATAGATAGACTTAACACATCAACGATAACAAAACAAATGGAAAGATTGAAGTTGGGGTGACAGTTTCGCAAAGGGAGGGACCCAGTGTTGCCACCGTCAGAATCTATCTGAACAACCGTAGGTACTAACTAAAGTAGTGAAATTGCCGTATTTATTATAAAAAAAAACCAGAACTGCCGTATATCGTACTATTTTTATTATTAGGTAATTACAATATTTAGGAGCTAGCTCCGGTGATACTGTCGAGTTTAGTAGGTGAGGAACAAAAATAATGCTTCACAACTCGCAGCTTTAAAAACAGCCTTTGAACAAGGAAATGAGTCAAATACTGACCTATGAAGAGCATTCCACTAGCAAATTGTCCTGGAAAGAAAACAATTAAACCCGTGTTCTGTTTACATACGAACATATGTCTGCTTACTTTTCTCTGAACTGCTTCTAGTTCGTCTTTAAGACATTGTGTGTGAGAATCCCATACTGATAAGCAGTATTCAAGGGTAGAACGAACCGACATTTTGTATGCTAATGCCAATACCAATGCAATGTTTTGTTTTGTATGTGTTTTGCTTTAAAATCAGCACCTTTAAGACAGTAAATGTCTGTGAGCCCTTTTCACTACATCACCAACATGAGTTCAATGAAGATTAGATGACAGGGTATTTCCATGATGCTTTGTGGTAGAAGATTTCGACAGTGATTTGCCTGCTAATGCGTATTTGAAATCATTGTGGATTGAACCGAACTGTATCAAAACCGACTTGTCTGAACATACAATTCACATTAGTTTCTTCACTATTAAATTCCTCGTTATCTTCTTCGCCATAAAGATTTCTTACTATGTCTATTAGATTGGACTCTTGCTTACTCAAAAAATATTTCGCCTTCTTTTTCATCTAACACACATATCGTGGGATAGGTACCTAAAATTTTGTGCAGATAACTTAGTTTCTAATAGCCTGATTTGCTAATTGCGGTGGAAGTTATTATTTGGTTTCTTTGTCTCATTTTCATATTGTTAACTTCATTGAAACATTTCTCAAAGTCAGCATTAGAATGAGGTATGCTTAAAATGTCGAGAGCAAAATTCGTTAAATTTTGATAGTTACCAGCAGAGGCGGATTTGCAGTCTTGGCCGCCTTAGGCCGTTTAGTGGTGGCCGCCCTTATCTACTGATTTTGTAACTTAAAAATGTAAAGTAGGTTCCTACTTATGAAAACAACATTCAACTTCAACTCAACTTGCACACGCCAGAAAATATTTACTTCATAGTCCAGGAGTTTTGTTATATTACTTAATTAGCCGTCATAGCTCCATTATTTACTGAGCTGAGATATAATATGAACTTGAAGAATAATGAATAGCCTCAAATTATAAGGAAATTATAAACTAATATGTGTTCATTTTTCATTTTTCAATTGTTATTTGATATAAATAGAAATATTGAATACATATAAGCACGCTTTGTTTTTAAATTTCATTTATTATTGTGTTTTTTAATACCGTATTACTATATTAAACAAAATTCAATGTTGTTTACTAGTCCGCGAATAAGTAGGTTAAAAATATAATATAACATTTATTTTTTTACAATAATTTAAATTTAATGTGCTAAAAGAAACGCCTTTATGAAAATGTGCAACTGGGCAACTTTTTCCATATGGCAATGTGCTAAAGAAACGCCTTTAAGAAAATGTGCAACTGGGCAACACTATCTCAGAAATGTCGATTACGCTAATCGCTAGCTGTCTGTTGCGTCTTGTCAAATATTAATTTTTATTGTTATTTACAATTTTTGATATGTCTCGACCGGGTGAAAGGCAAAATTATAATCCAACATTTAAATTAGTTGTTGTCGGTGGAGGAGGTGTTGGAAAATCTGCAATAACTATTCAATTCATACAGGTAATTTATGACATTTATATCTATTTGTATTCTTTCGTTCGGTAGTGTTTTTCTTTTTTTATGAAGATTATGTCTATGTAAACTTTACACTTTCTTCACTATTGTAATAATTAGGCCCTTGGCAATTGACCAGATGTTTTCGAGCCATTCGCTTGTTGCTAAACCCACCTTGGAGATTAAAATAGTCGCCTACCCACAAACTCAAGGTCTCGGTGTTTAAAATAATTTTACGCCGACGCCCACCGGTATTACGAATCTTACAATATTTGCAGATGTACGCCCATATTTAGCTGTTTTATCTTTTCTTTTTACAGAGCTATTTTGTCACTGACTATGACCCCACTATTGAAGATTCCTATACCAAGCAATGTGTTATTGACGATATTCCGGCTAAACTTGACAGTAAGTTAAATTTTGATTGAGAGTCGAGAACCTGAATAGTCATGTAATAATACATGTAATTGTTGTTAACTAGTGAGAGCTGTAGCGCCCAGACACAATAAATTGATAGCTTGCACATGATAATTATGAGATTGCGGTAGTCTAGCTGCTTAAGCATTTGACTGTTTACCCAGTGGTTGTGGGTGCGAATCTGCTCATTGTTATAAAAAAAAAATGCTTAATCACTACACAAGCAAATTTAGCTTAGTTGAGGAAGCTCCAAAACAATTTTAAATGCCAGGGTCTTGAATTAAAAACAAAAATGAATTTGATGTACAGATTACTAAACTACTTGTGAAAGCTAGTTAAATTAGGAAATTAGTAGGTAAATTGAACTGAAATTGGAAGTCACATTAGAAAACTAAATAAGTACTTTATTTATAGTACGTTCAATATTGTACTGGTACAACACACGGAAACCTTTCTCACATATAATTATAAATAATGGCATGGTCACTTGACAGCAGAATTCAGTAACCATTTACAGTACCCATTCATATTCGTTCAACAACTTTGTAAAAAAGCAAAAAAACTGGTCTAAAATAACAAAAGAAAGAGTCCTAAAAACATTTTAAAGTATGGTCACCTAATAAAATATCGGAAATTCACGACCCAGAAACCGACCGACTCCACAGGGCACCGTACCTACAAATGTATTGACAATGTGAACAACGGGTAGATTGCCGCGCTGATGTTGGCTAGGTCAGGAACACAACAATACGTGCACCGAACGTTCAATAGAGTATTTATATTTTTATATGGATTTTTTTGTTAGCTAAATTATTATTATTATTTCGTAATAGGCAGGCAGCATAGCTGATAAGCCTATATCTAATTCCATATCAAAATTGTTATTATTTTTTCTTTGTTTTTATTTTTCTTATGTTCGTCTAGATTGTTTTTAAATTGGTTGACTGTCTTTGATCCTATGACACTTTCTGGTAATCCATTCCATGCTTCCACGACTCTGTTACTGATGAAGTGCTTCCTGGGGTTGCTTGAAAAGGACGTCCCATCTAACTTCATACAGTGCCCACGTAGTGAAAACTTTTTATAGTTAACATTGGCCCCGCAAGCAGTCTTTAATCAGATAATGTTATTTCGGTAGTCGAGTGGAAAAATAGTTTCAAATTTGCTTCATGCATAGTAACAATTTTTATACTATTTTCTTAATCCACTGTTACCACATTTACCGACCTGCGCGTAGAATAGGAACTTCCATATTTCCGGCGGTGGGAGCATATACTTAACCAAAAACAAACAGTCACCATGTGAATATCAACTAACAAACATTATTTTAAATATAACTAGCTTTATGTTCAAATCTAACAAATACAGACCTTGAAAAAAAACACTAAAACATTTAAAAAAATATTTTTTGGATGCCTCTCATCATAGAGAGTTGAACCAGTCACGCCATTTGCCACGAAACAATGCACATGCCAAGGCACTCCTCGATTAACCTGCATACGAGCATACAGTGCAGGATTTAAGTTTAAGCTACACAAGCTTAGGTCCCCCACTATCTTAGGGGCCCCCAAAAAAAATTGTCCGAGTAAGCAATTGTCCTAAATAAACTGCAACATTATTTGTCCCAATGTCCGGAACGTCCTATATTCTTCACATCATTTTTTTAGCGCATCTTTTCGAAGAACAAAGAGCTATTTTTCCCTAGGGTTTGCATTACTGATAACCGGTTAACCGGTATTACCGTTAATTATGACTACTGAAATTACTGATAAATTTTCACCGCAATTTTCGGTAATTTTAATATTTATTTCATTATTATTTTATAATAGAAATGGAACGTTTAAAGTATCCAATTTCTTTTACTATAAAAGTTGCTCCCCATATCTCAAATATCTTAGGGCCCCCTATCAAGGTTAAACCTGACCCTGCGTGCATGTTCTTCCGAGGGCGCTGAATGTGTTATTCAAATTATATTTTTACTTTAAACCGACTAATTTCATCAAAATGTAGTATGAAACAGGTGATATTTCAAATAATTGACGCCCAAATTAAAAATAATTGTTTTGAATATTTAAAACTGTACCAACTGTCTTTTAAATTATTGTCAAAGGAATATGGAAGAAATACATGTGCGTCTGCATGAATCAGCAAGTGCTGCTTTTGCAGCTTAGACAATTTATGAGCCACAATATGTAACACTGGAAGTAAAACTTGCAAAACCACCTTATGAATAGTATTCGACAGTAAATTTGATCTGTTTTTATTTGCTACATTTACTTTCTAACTTTCAGTCCTTGACACAGCTGGTCAAGAAGAATTTAGTGCAATGCGAGAACAATATATGAGATCGGGTGAAGGCTTCCTGCTCGTTTTCTCTGTAGCCGACCACTCCAGCTTTGATGAGATCTACAAATTCCATCGACAAATTCTGAGAGTGAAGGACAGAGATGAATTCCCCATGTTAATGGTTGGGAATAAAGCTGATTTGGATCACCAGCGACTTGTAAGAAGCCATCCTCTCATTTTTTTTTTTATTATTTTATATTTTTTATTTTATGCTTATGTTATATTTATTTATTAATTAATAAAACTACCGCCCGTGCGGAACCATATGCATCAAGTAAACCATAGAAAAATTTTGTACTTAGTAGGGCAACATAAAAACGCTTTTTTCAACATCTTGTCACTCATTGACCATCTTTGCGTTTACCCGTTTAAGGTATTTGTTATGCACTCTAAAATTAATTATATCAATTTACTGCTATGCATTATTTAAATAAATTATTAATTTATTTTTTGTTTTCTTCCCAAGGTCTACACATATTGTTATTATGAATTTTTTTTTTTGATATATGAGATTTTAGAAATATGAGATGAGATGTCCCTGGGTCAATTTAATTAAGGTTTAAAAATGTGTGTGTGTGTGTGTATGTATGCTGTAACTATTTTGTGACCATGATCTTGGGAACATGACTATTACAATCTAGGATCTACACATAGGTCTGACATAGGTTAAAAAATCTGACCCATGCTTTTAATAGAGTTTTTATTATGGTATGAATCCTTAAATTATTTAAATAATTTGTTTATCAAGAAGACCTATCCGTGGAAGGAAACTTATTGTAGTATTCTTGTTTGTCTTCCAACGAAACTTATTGGATTGAGTTTATGATAATTTCGCCAGTGGAGCTGAGATACACGCCAGACCGTGTCTAGACCATTCAGCCTTTAATTAGTTTATTGTTTATTAAGACCATATTTGGTTGCCAATCGAAATGAAAAAGTAGACTGATTTCCATAAAAATCCATACATCTATGAAATTAAAGCATCTAAGTATTTCTAAAGAATCATGTTAAATGTAAAAAAAAAAAATATTCTATCGAAATATTGTATATTAAGTATAGCTTAGTTTTATGTGCATCTGTATTGGAAATTGTTATTTATGACTGTTATATTACGCTTAGGACAAAATGTCTTAATTACAGGTGTCTTTAGAAGAAGCGCAGCAACTATCGAGGCAATTAAAGATCCCTTACATTGAATGCAGTGCCAAAATCAGGATGAACGTAG
This sequence comes from Neomicropteryx cornuta, assembly GCA_020383195.1. Taxonomy (NCBI): domain Eukaryota; kingdom Metazoa; phylum Arthropoda; class Insecta; order Lepidoptera; family Micropterigidae; genus Neomicropteryx; species Neomicropteryx cornuta. The sequence goes on from JAHKQU010000028.1 coordinate 7,705,109, forward strand.
ACCAAGCCTTCCACGAACTGGTCAGGGTCATTCGCAAGTTTCAGCTGTCCGAAAGGCCAAACCTCGACAAATCAAACTACAACAACAAGTCTAAGAAAAAGTGTATAATATTGTAACACGAAATTTGACATTTCCCATGGCAAACATTTAAATCAGTCATTGTTTTTATAGTTATTTTTGCTTTTAGTTAAAAGATTATTACTTTTGTTCAATTTTAATGGGTTTCCGCGTATTCTGTTAAGAATAACATCGTTTTATATCTGATGGATATATAGTTATAAGTACAATTTTTTTTTTGCGTCTGTAACTTATGGCTTCATATATCTCAGACTTTTCCATTAAATATTATGGTTAGACATTATTTTAATTAAAAGATCAATCATGATTATAGATATCAAACAGATACCAGTGTCTATACTCCTTTCTATAGTGATAAATGCCGAACCCAACTGAAAATTTTCTAATGTCTCCCGAATTGATTAACAATTTGAAAGCTATTTGATTAGTAATTACATTCTCCAAATGTGATTTTTCTTATGAGCAACATAGTAAGAAGAGTTTGTACCGAGAAACATAACAAATTTATGAATTTAGACTTTCATGGTTGGTTATAATCAGTAAATTTCATTTAAAGAGAATATTTCACTAAAGTGGAGAAAAATTAAAATATTTAATTATGTCTCATGGAATTTGTGTTGTGTTTGCTTATTATTGTTAACCTGTGGAACATAATGATTGTGAGCGATAAAACAACCCTGTCAATTTTTCAGAAAATATTGTCAGCAAGTTTTATTTCTAAAAATCATTTATTGGTTCATACCCCTGCTAGCACAGGGGTATAATGCCTGCTTCTGATCCAGACGTCCCAGGTTTAATCCCTATCTTAGTCGAATTCGGACAGGTCATCTTTCGTCGCTAAGAATATTAACTGCGCTTTTCTCAACACTATCGATTGAGTTAAGTAACAAACAGAAACACTTATTAAATAACAGACTGCGAGAGGGTACCTGCCTGTTACGAAGTTGCATCATAAGGACATCACTATCAAAACTGTGCTTATTGCACCTTCCGATAGCACAGATTGATTCAATTCATCATAGATTCTAAAAACGTTGTACGTTTCTATTGCTACCACAGTGCAACAATTTTGCAACCATAAAACATTGATTTGCATATGAAAAAACTTTTAAAAATGGATATTTTTAATTAGGTTGGGTATTTATCACCAGTGGCTAACTATATTTTGTTCAATCTACTAATTTCTAAATTCAGAAGCGCTTATAAAAGGAACCTATTGTACTAATAATCTTACATCCCAATCCCAATCTTGCTTTAACCACAACCAACATTTTGATAAAGAGAGGAAAGTCATTTCTGGTGGGTTAGATTTTTTATGTAATCGCTCGTTAATATTTAAATATGAACTATATATTGTGTCTTTCGGCGAACCTGCTTCGGCTTCTTATGTAAATAATAAACCTCGCCACCACCGTGTTAAAAACTTGAGCCGCACATTGCTGCTGGCTACGTGTAAGAACGACATTTAATTTTTTTAAACTGACACAAGACATACATATAAAATTTATGGTATGTATATGTGGAGCAGCTATTCTTAGAGCTTATAAGTGTATTTATTTTTTTTATTTAATTACTGTAATGTAATTTTACATATCTTCAACAATATAACAATGCAGTATTAGGGAGTTATATTTAAATTTTTTGTTAGGATGTTGACAGAAGATAATGGTAGATCAAATTATTATTTTTAAATAACTTCGATAGATGTGTTTGATTATTATACTGATGTTGTCGACCTTCGAATGATTTGATCCCTATGTAATATCCTTAACTGATCAGGGACTAATTTAGAAGATGTAACAAGAAATTGTGTGGTTTTTGGTTATTTTAAACCAAAAGCTATCTTTTGTTGATTTAATTTTCTGACAATTTATCCGAAATCTTTTACACAATATTTATTATTAATCAGTGCTTAAACTTTTACAAAAAAACGCATTTATCATCACAAAAATTAGGAATATAATATTAAGATTAGAGGAATAATGATTTAAGTAATTTAATATGCCCCTGCTTACTAATTTAATAAAAACGAGTCAGATTTACACCAAACTAATAAGGGACTTAGTTTTAAGGTAAGGCATAATATTATATTTTTTATATGTAATATACACGAACAATAATGTTTTGCTAAATTAATTTTAAGTCTAATGTTTCATTTTTAATATAGTGAATTTTTAAAAATACATGATCGACTTTAAAAAAAAACATTGTTTTGCGTCAGACTATATGCTTTTTAAATTAACGATTTGATATAGATTTTTTTAATTTACATTATACCTTTTAATTTAAAATGCTCATTATATTTTTCAATGTAAAATGTTTCAATTGGACCTATCATGATTTCTATGGATTATACGGGTATATTGTGGACTATTTAGGGATTTTATATAAAACATCTGATCTGAGCTAACAAATTTGCATTTTAAAAATGTCAGATTGATTATGCCACTGAAATGGAATTATGCCATTTTGAACCAAAATATGTTTCATATTTTGAACTAAAATATGCCGCACATTTTGAGCGCTTACACAAAAGTAATTAATCTTTCCTTTCGTCGAGGTGTCACCTCATAAATGACTGCCAATTGCCCCCCCCCTCCCCTAACTGCTCCACAAAAAAAAACAACTTTTTCACACTTTAGTTTAAAAGTCAGTTGCTTGTTTTTTTAAGTGAGCCAATTTACTATTAAATTTGCAACACAATTTGAAGAAATAAAAAAATTTGAATGATATCAAAATTAACAGCTCTATACAACCACTTCGAAATAACTTCGCTTGGTTGGACATTTCTTTTTTACAAGCTTTTATTTGCAATGTTTGTTAGGTTGTTTAGGTCAAACCTTGCAAGCTGAATTAAAGCCACTTCCTCTTATCCTACGGAGTTGAAAATTGACATGTGGTTCAGTTCCGATGATAATGCATTTTTATAGTAAGCATGACCTGATTCTAGACCCGGAAATGGCTCTAGACGAAGGAACTCCTCAACGGTCAACAGCACACACAAATTTTGCATACGCATTCAAGCACTTAAATAAATGCTTGTTTTTACTATTCATTTATTTTTATTATAGGAAAGCAAAACAACCTGGTTTTTTTAAAATTCTAAAAGCATAAAATAGCATTTTGTTCAAAGTTTGTTATCAATGTCTTCTGTATTATAAAAATAATAAAAACCGACTGCCATTGTGTTGTACTGATGCCATTTGCAATGGTGCAATCAGGGGGAATTATATTTTTTGCGTTTTATTGGCGTTTTGCGTAGGAAAATGGTTACTTTTATGGCTTTACTCGTTTTAGCCATCCTTTAAAACTACACTTTCTTACCAATGTCCCCAATGTTACCAATCCGCCAAAGGTTTGACTTGAAATACTGCAGTATATTTCAGAGCATAATAGATTTTTGTTAGTATGAAATTATTTGTTCTTGCTGTCCATAGGATGTAAAGCATAAGTCCGATCTATATCACCGATAATTACACTTCAAAGACCTAATTTAACATAAAACTACATAATTTGCCTATACCTGGCAACATTTGTTAAAGATAAATTATTTCCGATAAGAAATGTATGGATCGTGAATAATGTGTCAGATAAGGTCATATTCTTATTATATAATTATAACAACCGGATAAAATATGTAAAAAAAACCCATATAAATCTTCAAAAAGCTTAGTATTTACCCTAGAAAACTTTATACATTTTTGTTATGAATTTTTAGTTTGTTTCGTTCTTAATAACCAAAACTGCAAGGTTACTGATATTAAACTAAACTACAGTGCAATATTTTTTTCACAAACAGTATTTCATGTTGGTATTGTTTAATTTTCTGTACATTTATCATAAAATATCTTTAAATGTAAGAATTTTATTTGACATTTATACCTACTCTTATCGCTTGTAGACATCGCAAATGCAATAAATATTAACCTAAATTTTAAAAAAATCTTGTCTGCACATACCTATATATTAAAATAACTGTTTAGTTATAAGTTAACTTAAAACTGGTCTACTTTAATAGTTATAGGTATATTCAATATTTTAAATACTTTTTGTATTTGGTGAAAGTGCCTCTTATTGTAAAATATAAGATAGCTGGAATATTAAAAAAAGAAAGTTATTTAGGGGACTTGTATTAACATGTCAGCTGTGGAAATGAAATTTCAAATTATTTTAAGGAATTTGTTTCGTATGGCAATGGTTTTAAAGTGTGATGCAATCGCAAACAAACTTAATAAAACCCGCTGATTTGATGCTCGTAATCTACTCCATATACTTTATCATTCTAAATTTTTTCATGGCAAAACCGTCCCCCCAAGCTGACGCAACCCCCAACCATGTTTTCCTCAAGTGTACCCAATTTCGGTTTTCTATTATTTTCAGGAAAACGGTAAGGGCTACAGGAAAACGGATCATATTATAAAAGTATTTTACCACATAATAATAATTACCTTGATTAAAACAACAAATACAATTGCAGCTGCATGACCTTTCTTGCCTCTGTGGTAATTCGGCTGGTAACAAGTTTTTTTTCAACCCCATTGTTTCGTTGAATTTTGGCTCGTAGATTATTTACTCTGTTTTGTACAACCATTGCTTGAAAAATGTAACTCCTATCAAAATGAATGTTTAAAATGAATGAATCAACATATTTATAGCTAATTTATTAATTCACGCTTTGGTTATTTTCTCGTAGCACTTACGTTTTCCTGAATTAGAATGAGCATTATTAATGATTATAACGCTATAATAATCGCAATAGTTATTATATTTTATTCATGCTAGCATGGAATAAGAAATCAGTATGCAATAAACGAGTCACAATAGTATACTTGTAAGACTTCATTTTTGCAATGATATTTGCTCTAAGACTATGTATTTTCTTTCAATAAGCCATTTCTCCATCTTTTAAGAAATATGTATTTATATGCGAGTAAATATAGTATTTATATGCGAGTAAATATAGTATTTAAAATTTTGCTTCTTGAAACGGGCCCACCATTGAACTGCAACATAAATTAAGGTAGATGTAGCAAGTTTTAAAATATATACTATTTTTACTCGTAGAAATTAAAAATAAAAATGCATATACAAGAGTATATTTTAAAATCATAGTATTGGAGTGTGTAATGTTAACAACACCAATTAATTTGTGTATAATGTGTTTGTGCATAATATGTAGAATAATATGAAATAATATTAATACATTATAGACTTAATATGTAATTAACTAATAAATTTTACCTTTATTAACAAAGCTAGCTTGATTTTTCTGCTTGGTGCTACTTTATTGAATATACAACTTTAATAAAAAAGAAAATATTAAAATATTTCTTTGAAATTGCTATAAATGTTGTAATGTGCCAAGTTTTAATTTAAGCCTTTTTTTTAAAGATAGTTAAAATTTGAATGCTGTTATCATGTTTATGATTTGTGAGTCTTTCATTAAAATTTAAATGCTGTTATCATGTTTGCAATTTGTGATTCTTTCATCGACATTATGGGCCATACAACTGTCTAATTATTATCAAAAACTTGAGGCACATTAACTCACTTAAGGGAAACGTATGCCGAGCCCCGTTCATACAAAAAGATTTTATTTTTTTCTCAAAATTCGGTGGACCCTTCTTATTGTGTGGCAGTTTGTAATTCATACAATTCTAGAATGTTGCCGCACTAAACTTGTATTTTTCCTACTTTTGAAACCTTTTTGCCAAAACAAAGACAATTGTTGTCCTGCATTTCAATCAGTAAAAATTGTCCCGAGTGCAGTAAAATATACACTGCTTCTTACGAGCCAGTAATTTTCGTTTATAAGAATATTCAATAGTGAGTTTTTTTTTTCAAATCTGTTAAACGGGTTAAAAAAGAAAAACTGTAAACTTACAGCCTCCAAAAATGAAAGACAAGGCTGTCAGAACAGCGCTAAACCTTCTCGACAACACGAATAGTAAATTATTATTTGACATTGTATTAATGGAAATACATAATGTATTATGGACTATACACATTATGTGTTATGTATTACATAACATTATATAGACCAAATGTCTATGAAACCTGCAGTGTGATTTTGCACTTAGTATACGATAGCCCGAAGTGGCGGAATGTGATATTTGCTTACAGTATTTTACTATCATAATTGCGAAACGCCCATGTCCAATTGCAGCCCTCGCCCGAACACAAGCAACTTAATTGGCCAATTAAGGCTCATACGATCCATAATAGCACATTTGATGGTCAGAGACAAAAGTGGCCAAAACTCAGATGTAGAAATTTTGCATCGACAAATCTCTTAGGTTTTCTTTGTTGGGCTAGTAAAATAATTTTGTAAAGATTCATTGTTAACTACATGAAAACACAACACAAGACATAAATGTCACAGCAACGCGAAATGGTATCCAGTTTACTCCTGATGCCTGCATCCAGGATTCAGTAGACCGTTTGCCGATAACAGATAACCGGTTTGGTGTAGTAACCATGTAAAGTCCACACATGTCTTTGGTTTAAGTCTTTCATAATAAATTTGTGGAGTGATAAGTTTTTTCTTAATAAGTATTACAAAAAGACCAAAATCAAAATTACCGTACCATATTATAGTATAATTTTCTGTATTTCGGCAGAATTTTGCTCCTAATGTGGCAATTTACAATCAACATATTTGGTGAACTGCATTTGAGATTTGTTGATTTACCAATTAGGTATCAATATTTTTTTTTAGCTTTTAGGCGTATCATTTTAAACAGCAAATACTATGTAATTGTTATTAAATTAATATGTAGCACACTACGTTATTTCTACTAAAATGTTTGAATAACACCAAAATTATAACTATTTACGTGATGTACTAATTATTATATGATGTAATCCAGAAATTTATGTTTGTATGTACAGGCAAATATACAATATTTACACATTGGTTGGGTTTCATTTTATTAACTATTTGGCCAGTGGAAGGGAAATAAAATATTGGAAAACTTTTTTATCAACGAAAAATAAGTAAAATTAGTAATTTGTCATAAGAACTCGGCTGTCATGGAAATCCCTGACCGAGGTAAGACCAAATCAGGTTTCATGAGAGAGGAGAGGGGAAATAAGCTCGGGGTGTCCTCTTAATGTGATTTTGAAATAAAACTAGTCTTTTACTTCCTTTGTACAATTATAATTGCAATTCTTAAATAACAATAAATATCATTAGAAGAATTTAAAATCTGTTAAGTTTTTATTCTTTTTGCCTTGTTCTTTTTATCATTCTAAACTATACATTAACAATGCAGAAAAAAATACATATGACTAAGTAAAATATCGCTTTGACTGGAGACCAAACTGTGACGGAGTAATATCTAAATACATTTCAGAGAAGCAAAAATGTATTAATTATAAATGAAAATAATCAAATGAATGTGGCAATAAGTGAAATTTCATAATGAACAATCATCGAAATTATGTTGATAAAAATTGGTTCTCCAGTTTTGCTAAGTATTACCGATGTATAACCTGCGAACAATTATTGCTCAGATTCTTATCTTCGAGTGAAAATTACTTCTGTAAATCACACAGTAAGAATTTTCCGGGTCTCCGTGACATCATACGAATTACTTTGAACGAGAGGCAAGTGCAGCCAAATCTCCTATGCACTGGTTAATAGTGGCCTTCTCTTGGTCAGGCGTTATAGCCTTACGCACATTATCCAGAATCCAGTCGATCATTTCCTTCTGGGAAATACGACGCTCAATGTTCTGTTTCTCCAAATTATAGTCGAGGCGCTGTTTAACAGCCTGATAGGTAAGCATCAATCGTTCCCTGCAAAAAAGTTTTGTATTGTTTCAACAGAGGATAATATTATGGAAGGTGCAGGTGATTCAATCTTCAATATAGTTAAAAAAAAAGAACATTTTGTGGTCTTCCCAGGAGCTGTTGGTGTTTCATCCAGTGTTTATGTCCTTTCCGTCATCTTCATAAAATAATAAATATAAACTCTAAACCAGTCTAAAATAATGAATTATTATTAATTTATTTTATTTAAAACTAAAAACAAATATATTAATCATTTTATTGGGTATAAACCTCTACCCAATAAAACATTTTTTAAAAATGAGAATCTTATTGAAAAAGAAACAAAAACATTGTTAAAGTTTGTAGATTGCTGAAAAATTGGAAAATTATTAAAAGAGAAGTTGGGATCATACTTTCTTTGATTTTTTTAAATTTGCATAAAATCTTTACAACCAATATGTTTTATTGTATGCCAGCCCAAAGCCAGCTTCAGGTTTATCGGGCTGAAAAACAAAAGCAAAATCGATGACTGTTATCAATTGTATTCGTCAGTCCATTGTAAACATAAACAATTTAGTTAAAAAGTATGTTGACGACAAACAGCAGAATATCTTTTGCTATATATATATATATATAAATAACCTTTATATTTTGAGTCCAATAGAAAAATATTGAGTGTAATATTTGGAAATGAATTGCCTATCGTACCTTCTACTAGCAAAATATAACATTTTAAGCAAACTTCAGTGAAATGAGGAAATAAGGAAAATATGAAATTTATATTCAAACCAAAGTGTTTATTTAATCATCATAATTAGTTTTCAAGATACCTGTAAACTGCTTCCAGCTGAAGAAGGACATTTTCTTTCTTAACCTCGATGAGAGTTTCCTGTCCATCGGCCTGCCATTGGGCCTTCTCAGCAGCTGCGATGGAGTCTTTCAGGTTTTCTAATTCGTTTACACGGCCTTGATTCCACTGGGTTTCGTGTTCCTAAAATACAGCAAGACCTAAGTAAATATTTGTGATAACAAACAAAATGCATTTTGTTCACTTTCTGCTCGGATTTAATCTAGCTTGGGACTTTGATAAAGGCCCCGGCATAAAAGACTCATAAAATCTAAAACAGTTATTAATATTGAGAAATGAATATTCTTTAAAATATTAGCCTTGTTTTACAGTTTACAAACGGCAACTACACTAACACTGTCATTTTGGTACGAGCTTTAACAATAACCAAATAAAGGAAAAAAAACATCTGCCTGCCATCACATATTGTGTGCATTTGTACAAAGCTAAAATAGACCTTCAGTAAAGATATTTCAGTTTTCAAAAAAGCTATCAACTGAACTTATTGCATTCAATTGTTTAATAATTAGGATATTCTTGCTCAATGCAAATAAATACCTACATAACGTAGGACATGGGTAAGGCTGAAAATTAGGAAATGGTACTGCTAGAAACAAAGTACTTAATTTTAATGAACCACGAAACATACTAGCTGTGAATTTTTACGTTTGAAATAAGTTTATTGCAAACCTCGGGCATAGCTCGGATTTATCCGCTTGCAGATAAATAAACAAAATCATTGAAAACTTACATCCATGCCTTTATTGAGAAAAGCTGCGACTTCAGGCCCATATGTCACAGTAATGTACCAAAACATAAGAGCGATAGACAAACCATTGTAATACTCATGTTCCAGTACATAGTATTCTTTGCTGACAAGGTAATTAATGAGTCCAGCACCAAACAGGTAAGGGCCAGTCACACCAGTTTTATTATGGAAGAATGTGAACCTGTAAATTTTATCAGATTCAAGGTATTAACTTATTCAGAATAGCCACATCATATTCACATGTATTCTCAATGACAGTTTAAAATTATAAATAAGAAAACGAAAGATTAATAAGAGTAAAATGCAAAATACGAGGTGTGTTCAAAAAGTAAGGTGACTTTGTATTGTTAAGAAAATATATTTATTTATTCATCAATGTTGTCCCCTTCAAATAATCCTCCTCAGATACAATACACTTATGCCAACGATTTTTCCAATCCTCAAAGCACTTCTCATAAGCACTTTTCGGTATAGCCTTGAGCTCTTCCAGCGATGCAGTCTTTATCTCTTCATAGGTCTCTTTAGTTTTGGGAACAAGAAAAAGTCACATGGGGCCAAATCCGGTGAATATGGTGGCTGAGGCATGATTGTGGTATTGTTTTTGGCCAAAAAATCTCTCACAAGCAAAGATGAGTGAGCAGGGGCATTATCGTGATGCAAAAGCCATAAATTGTTTTTCCACAATTCTGGACGTTTTCTTCGTATTGCTTCTCGCAAACGGCGCATAACTTCCAGATAATACTGTTTATTGACCGTACGACCATATGGTAAGAACTCCTGATGCACCACGCCATGGTAATCAAAGAAAACTTCTTCACTGCTTGAACGTTTTCATCAGTTGTTGACGTGCTTGGGCGTCCAGAGCGAGGCTCGTCATTGGCATCTTCCCGGCCATCTTGGAAGAGTTTGTACCACTTGTAAACATTTTTTTTACTCAGAATAGTTTCACCGTATGCCACTGTCAACATTTTAAGTGTTTCGGAGCACTTAATTTTATTTTTTACACAAAATTTGATACAAATCCTTTGATCCATATTTTTCGGTAGCAAAAAATCGCTGAGTACGCAAAACACTTAAAACCTTTACGCCTCTAACAACCAAACAAAAAATGCCATTCCCTTGAAATTTGGTACAGATGTTCGGGAAGAGTGTACCAACATAACAAAACAAAAAAAAACGATAATCGAAAATACGTTGCCCGCGAAATTTGAAAAGTCACCTTACCTTTTTGAACACACCTCGTATAGCTAAAAAGTTTCTACTTATACAGGTTGTCCAGTAAATAGTGGATAAAATTTTAAGAGGTGGTAAAAGGGATCATTTCTTACAAAAAAAAACAGTTAATATTTGTTTGGTTCTGACCGCTTTGGAGTTAGGATTTTTTTTTAAATATTTTGTGGAAATTGATTATGAAATTATACTGGTAACACTGCTTAAATATTTTGTTTATTTTTAGTCTTGACAGTAAAATATACATAATACTACTAAATATATTTTTAGTTAATGAAAATATTAATTATTATTAGCTTAAAGCCGAGTGCAAGTGACAACCTTGCAATTTTGTTCGGACTTTTTGGAAAAGTTATTTAAAAAAGATTACTGTAAAAAGAATATACCCGATATATCAAAAAGTTGCCTAATTAATAGACTATTAAAAAATATTTTATTTTTGACAGTAGAATAAAAAATATATTTTTTAGGGAAATTTCCGCGGTTTTTCCATGGTTAACTGGTATAAATATGTACATGAGGAAACCTGTTTTGTAAATTATTATAAACGTGTAAATAGTTTTATGCTTCACTAAACTTTAATTTTCTCAGATAAACCTCTCTGGGATGAGTACTCAATATAATGAACATATAACCCTGTTTCACTTCTTTCGAGGATGTTCAATCGTTCAGAACAATAATATTGAAAAGTTGCTCACCATTCCCCCGGAATGAAACCCATCCTGACAGGAGGCTTCGGCAGCCGAACTGGTCTTGGAAAGTTCTTTTCATCCCTTACACCTGTCTCTGCAACTTCGGTGGCCGATGTCCGCACGGCCAAATCTAGACAACGTGCCTGGGCGTTCACTGTAGAAAATATTAAAAATAACTATTTAAATTTTGAACAAAGGTCATTCGCAATTCTATGGACATTTTTGGTATGTTATAAAGGCAAAAAATCTATAAATATATTTATTTTTTCTTTTTTATTATTATTTTAAGATATTCCCATTTTAAATATCGGTGAGAGATAAAGTTTGCACGACCAGTAACGTTGTAAGCAGTGTAAGTTATAAGGTTGATAAAATAAAAATAAAATGCATTCATTTTCTATATTTTATAAAGATTTATCACCAATATAAAAATATAGTACACACAAAATACGCCTCATTCTAGTTAAAACTTATTATCTAAAAAGGTAATTTAAGTATAAAATAAAATATATCCTCAAGCAAGGCTTGTACTTATTATTTTAAAAGGGTAACTTATTGTAAGTTAGTTGTAAGAAAAAAATTTACATCATGACAGGAGGTGATTACATAAAAGCAATGTTGCCGATCAGAAGATCTAGACCTAATAAAATTAAATGAAAACTAAAAATAATGTATGTAAAATATACCTGAACGCGTAGCAAGCCTAGATAACATCTCGAAAACTACAAAAAACACCGAACGTGAAAAGAAAGGACCCTCACCAACTAACCCTTTTTTTTACTTTTTCTACCAGAACAGACCAGAACGAACAGAAAATGAAAATGACGTTTAGGCGACAGAGACACCCTTTTCTTCTTCTTCTTCTATGGCAATTAGCCGTTAATTCTAGGCTGTGTGCCAGAAAACACTATTTTTTTCAATTATAAAAATAACCACGAATAACCAGTCAGAACAGCAACACAGCGTACTTAATTAATTAATTTTAAAAGTACTGCTCTCTAAATTGCGGATACGATTAGAGATTAGATTTTATTTCATTTTAATAAATGAAGTTCAATTCTGCTATGTTATTTCAAATTATCATTCATTCTTTATTAGAAATCTATGATGACACTTTGATCAAACTAAATCTTTAACAAGCCGACAAATGTTCCCAATAATATTTGATAGAATATATGTATAAACAAACGACCTGTTTATTCGAGTTACTCATTTTTTTTTCAGTACTGGACAAGAATAAAATCCTTATTTTTAATATATTATTAGAGCGAAGCGAGCGTAGCGAGCGAAGCTCTCATAAGGAGACTCCAATTAGAACTTTGTCACGGGCTAACTTGGTCATTCCTTGACCGATTTGAAAAATTTTTGATTTTGAGAGAATCTACATGAAAAAGTGAAGGTCGTGACGGAGCTTGATTTTAAATATTGTCAAAAATAAAATTTTTGGGGTCAAAAGAAAATTGTCTATGGGAATATCCATTATAAAAAAGTCACGCGCTTTTTTGAAAATTTTTTATTCGAAAATAATTAATCGAATTTTATTTTAAATTATTTAATTTGATATTAATTTAATACAATTTAACAATAATAAATCGTTTTTAACAATAAATAAAAATACAAAAAATAATTAGGTAAGTTTCACGCATAAAAATAGTAAAAAAAAACAAAATTCGCTCGAAGGTCACGTCACTTTTTTTCTTAGCGATTTATTCTAATTTCGATTTAATTTTCTAAATTAAGCATTAATTTTGAATAATTTATCAAGATTTTTATTTTTAAAAACCATCTCTATGGTCGTAGTTATAAAGAGAAAATAGCATTCATCCAAATTATAAAGTAGTTAACTTGTGATGAGCGAACATGTCTTTTACTATGGCTTAATCTGCTTATGTTTTTTTAACATCTAGAATAAGAGCAATGCCTCCCCTCCCATAAGAAGGCGACAATTCGGTCGCAGGACAAATGACGCTTTACGGCAGCAGTTATCAAGGGCTAGACAACAGGAGGATTCACAAGCAGGAAATATAATGCATTCAGAAATGCTTTTGATCAATGAATTTTATGCTAAGATTCAATCTATTGGTTATATTCAATGTTCAAAATGCAAATCAATGTTACTATTGGAAGAGACTGATACCATTGAGTGTTCTTCCTGTCGGAAGAAGCCTTTAAAATACTCAAGCTCTAATAACATGGAAGTTGCTACTCAACCAATTGAGCTCAAACATCTAACTCAAATCGAACAAATGCTTATCAGTCGAGTCCAGCCAGTACTCAGAGTCTATCAGGTAAAAGCTTGTGGAGGTGCAGGACAGTATAGATATACTGGTAATGTTCTCAACATCCAACAAGATATTCAGCCCATCGCAAATACATTACCTCTTATACCAGAAGAACTTCAAGTAATTTTAGTAAGACGAATCGGCATGAATGGACATTCCGATTTCAGAGTTCGTAGAGAAAAAGTACTCACAGCTTTAAGATGGCTCATTCGCAATAATCCTTATTATGCAGATGTTACAATCAACCAGGATGTATTAAATTCATTGCCAAGCGACGGAAATATTGCTGAACAATTACGATATGTCAGTGAAGGAGAAATAATGACTGATGAACTTGAACAAGATTCATTGAATGAAAATTGTGTTCCTGTTATGAACCCTATTCGTAATCAAAGAGATTTAATAACAACTGCTCTAACATGGCCAGTTGCTGACCAAGAAGCTGTAAATGAGTTCAGATATGCTGGTTACATTGTCAAGGCTTTCCCACATCTTTTTCCTGATGGGAAAACAGATTTTAACGACACTTCACGTTCTGTTAAAGTAACTTTCGCTAAAGTAAATCGCTTCGCTCTAATATGTGCTGCAGCGAAGCAAAATGCGAGCGACTGCGGCGACCTAGTATTATTATAATCGCGTTTATTTTTATTTTTGTTATTTTAATTTTTTAACAAACAGTATTGACATCAGACGGAAGGGGTAAAAAAAATCAACAAGATTGGACTGTGGGAAGTGGTTTAAAATTCGATTCCAAGATTTGACGCATACAACGACTCGGCAAGCTAATATATGCTCTGTTATAATAATAATAGTAAGAAATATTTTTTAAAATAAACTTTTATGTAAATAGTTGAATGCGTATACAAAATTTCGTGTGTGTGCTGTTGACCGTTGAAGAGTTCCTTCGTCTGGAGTCATTCCTGGGTGTAGAATCAGATCATGCTTACCATTAAAATGAATTATTATCGGAACTGAACCAACATGTCGAATTTCAGCTCCATATGATAAGAGGAAGTGGTTCTAATGCAGCTTACAAGATTTGACCTAAACACACGTCGCAAGCTAAATAAAAGCTTGCAAATAAGAGATATTATAGCGTTTTCATTGCGAAATCACCGGATCGAGTCTCTCTTGAATATTACGAAAAGTTCCGTTTTCAATCATAAATATTCCTTTTTTATCTCGAAAGGGTGTGTCTGTTTTTCGCAATACGTTGTTTCATTTACAATTAAAAATCACAATGTCTTTTTGTTCAACTGTGCGTTGTTGGATTGATTTGATGTTAATACCATTTTCATATCTATTAGTCCATCTCACAAGTTTATAGATACTAACACAAAATTGAATACGAAAGTTCCATATTATTTATATTTAATACAATTATGTATTTCTAACAATATGAACAAATTTTGTACATTAGGATACAATTTAGGGGATTTTTAAAATTGCGGGCAATTTGAGCTCTGCTGATCAAAACTGATAGACCTACAGAGTACAAATTTCTACTATGTGTAGTTTTCGTTTTAAGAAGCATTTCTATTTTATCTAACATAATTAGAGTTCATCCATACTCCCATTTGTGATTGTAGTTTATGATACGATATATATTACGATATTGTTTTAATAATGATTATCCTACTTCTGATATTAAGAGCCCTTAAATTGCAACTACATTTAAATTCATCGAATTCTTTGTTGTGTCTCTCTTTTATAATTTTACTTGTTAATAATAATATTTATAATTGCCATAATACTTTATTTGTTTATTTATTGACGTGCTAACATAACACATAAGTGACACATATGCAAAATTGTACCTAACTAGGCAATGCCCGTTTTTTCAATTAAATTGAATTGTATGATATTACGTACTTCATTATTATATTTACACGTTTACAACATATGACATCAACATATTTCAACATATGTAACAATCATATCTATTTATGAGTATGTGTGTATATATATATGTATTATAGTTCTCTTATATTATATTATTATACCATGATACAAATTATGTATAATATTGTTAGTGAGGTTTTAATCAAAAACAATTTAATTATTCGTTCTTCGACTTGAAACTTTTAATAATCTACAACAAATAAAGCTTACCATAGTACGGGCGCTGCCTAGTTAGGTAGAGTTTTGTAAAATATGTTTGTGTACTTTAAAAACTAATAAATAAATTATTATTATTCTATTTTTTCTTTTCAAGTAGGTTAGACCTTTTTTGTTTGTTAAATAATAAAAAAAAACAATTAAACAGTTGAGTGTGATTGACAGTTGAAAACGGCATCTTCAAATTTTTATAAATTGCAAACTTTTATCCTCTGGTCAGAACAAAATATATTATTGACCATAATTTAGTACCAACATGGGTAATTAGATCATTATTAGAGGAAAGCATCCTCGCCCTAAGCGAGAAGTGACGGATGTGAATGTGACAGACGTCAGGTAGTCGAACCAGCTGTGAGCTGATTAAATATAATTTTATGATTTGATTAATACTGTAATGAAGTACCTACTTCTGCTTTAAATTGATTATATTTCTAATGAAACACAATGGGACTGTGTTCCTCTTGTTTTAAACCGACCGCCGTGGACATTCCTACTCCAGATGCGGTAATTTTTTTAAACTTACATGTTTTGGTAGAGCCCTACAGGTAGACCTAGAGTAGTTCTTCATATTATTATTTGATATTTATATTTGTGCATTAAGCTTTGTATTATTGTTATTTTTATATCAACTTTCTCTTAATTTCCGTTTTGCCTGATTTGGGGTAGGTGGAAAGGGTCAGCTTGTGACAATTTAATTTTGAGGCAAGAGGACAGTGCAGCGCGGCTGGGATTACTACATAAGGTCTTTAAAGAGCATATAGATCGTTATAAAAGGAGGATTATAAAATTAAAATGTATATTTAAGACAATTAAATTAATGGTTCACCTGTATTATTTTGTCCTAGTTGTATTATTGTATTTCTGCATTGTTTTAAACTTTATTTTGTTATTCTGTATTGTTTTTATGTTTTTTCTTAATGTTTTTATGTTTGTATCGCTTTAGCAAATATAGCACTTTACCACACCTTATTCTATTGTGTTCATAAGATCATATATTAAAAGCCAATTGTATTTTAATTCTTTCCTTTAATTACCTAGTACAAGTAAATATCCAGAACTAGCGTCTCAGCCAATATGTCAATAATTATATGGTTACCACAGTGATCATTTTAATCTATTTTTTATTTACAGGAAACAAGAAGGCGTCAAATAGTGGATGCCGCTGAACGAAGACAGCGTGAAAATGAAAGCAGAGGCATCCAAGATGTCAATAAATTTAAGAGGCAAAAGCAAAAAGCAGAAGAAATGGAAAAAAGGCAGGAAACTGCAGCACGTTTAGAATCTGATGCTCCTGTACTTAAGGTAAATTAATTTTGCTTGAGATCAATTCATCATCCTTAGCATCTTACTTAACTGAAAAACATCAAGCAACTAATAGCAGCATTTGATAATGTCCCAAATTTGATAATGTTTTAATTAACGCTATTGCGAAAGGCTGAAAGGATTCATTCATATATCAACACTTTTTTAAGGTGAACACTTTTTTTATGAAAATATCTTTCATCCAGCGGCTTTGGTCCTAATGTGAATAATTGAGGATTTAATCACATAGGCACACCACTTAGCGCGCTGCAAAATGGGGCTGATATAAAAACCATTGTGTCAAGATAGTAAGCCTACATACATTGTTAAAACGGTCTATTTCTGGATACCACATCATCTTTCTCTTCATCCTCACCCTTACATTTCTAGGAAGAACCTTGTTTCCATGGTCACAAATGGTGGCTCCATCGTTTAGTGTTTTGTTATATCGACAGCATTTACTAAATAAACATATGAAATCGTAAGTTGACAAATTTTCAAAAAACACAGCCATGCCATTCGTACTATAATTATCGTATTTGTACAGTAAATCATTGCCGCCGTATGATGTATGATAGCAATGTCATTATCATACACAAATGTACTATAATTTACGTTTTTATCAGTTACATTATTCTGTGCAACAATTTATTATTGTGCAAATTATTCTTTGTAATGCAATAATTTAACATATTGACGACGACGGGACGGCCGACCGAACGCTCTATCAAAACGTTTAAATTTCGCCGCTCCATCACATTCACGCGTTATTCGATTCTTTTCATTTAATATGGATGGTGAAAGTAATATTCTAGATTTGGCATTGCTCAATAAACATAAACATCGTCAACAAAAATATTGTAAAGATGGGAAAAAAAATCCGAATTTAGTGGCAGGTTGAGTTCTACTTTTGACAATTTATAAAGCAAAATTCATTTTTTGTAACACAGATCGCAGAATTCGGCGTCTTAAAAGCACACATTTTAAAGCTCATTTCGTTAAAGATTTTTTTAACAAAATTGAGCTTAGGCGAGAAACGATCTCATAACAATAAGGATATCGATAAATTGCCTGATGAATTTTGGTGCCCTCAGTTATGTGTGAATGTCGGCAATGACATTGATAATGATTCTAGTGATATTAATAATAGTGATTTGTGTTTTCAGTGAGCGGGTAAAGTAACTTTAGTTTTTTGTTTTAATAAATATTTACTTATGGTTTTTGTCGGTACGTACTATAATTGAGAACTAAAATACTGTAATTTTGTCAGCTAGGTACGATAATTTGATTTTAAAAGATGGCAGTATTGGTCATTACCATACGACTCTCAAGGCATCGAACTGTCCTGTCTTTTCTTTTTTTCTTTACCTGCTTTCTCACTCTCTCTGGTTAATCAACCATCCCACCTTACCCCCCTACCTTTTAATGTATCATCCCTTTATGGTTCTCTGTGGTCCGCACGACCAACAACAATTCTCATAAAAGCTACTGACCAGGTGAGGTGGCAGGTTAACCTAGAAAATATTTGAAATTTATTTATATATTTTCGACAAGCTGATCATACAACCTAGTGTAGTGCAAAGGTGTCCAAACTACGGCCCGCGGGCCAAACCCGGCCCGGCAGGCGATTTTATCCGGCCCGCCAAGGATTTTGAAAAATTTCATTGCAAATTTCGTTAAAGCAATTTAAATTTAAATTTATTTCTATGTATGGCACTACCTATATGTGCGAACAAACTTTTTCCAGGATGAAGTATCTGAAATCTAAATATAGGGCAAATTTATCGGATGATCATTTGCAATCATTGCTAATAATTGGTGTTTCCGATTTGAATCCCAACTTTGAAGAAACTCTCCAGGAAAAAACCCAGTTCCACCATTTCCATTAAAAATTGCATGAAATAATTTTATAATAATATAATTTAGACATGTTTGTTTAGTATTGTTATATCTGTAATTTACAATAACAAATTTTTTATAGTGTATATATGTGGCAACAATAAAAAAATTAAATGCTGCTTTACTTGTAATAAGGTTTTTTAATTCACATATTTACAATGCTTGGCCCCCGCTAATGAATTTAAATACCAAACTGGCCCTCGCAGCAAAAAGTTTGGACGCCTCTGGTGTAGTGTGCAGGGGACTTTTAAAATCAGTTATAGACAGATCTAATGCCTATAACAATATTATGTTCAGACTTAAATATTATATCATATTAATTGATGATAGGCACATGAAGTTTAACACAATTTAGAAAATAAATATTTATTAATGGCAGACATCTCTGACATCTCATTTAAAGAGGAGATGTGCGCTAAGTGCGCACATCTCCTCTTTAAATAGTCAAAGCGGGAAAGTAATTGTCAATAAACTTATGTTACAATGTTACTTTTAACTAAAAGTGGTTACATATATTGTATGTGTATATCATGACACTAACATACCTTTTTTTTTTCAGTGGCAATCAAATTAATACCGTAACTGCCTCGTGTTATCAAGTGGGTCAAGAATATTTCACAAGACTTTAAAATAAACCGTTATAATGTTTTAAACATATTCAAAATATATTCGTAATGTTTTTGTTTATTATATTATTTAAAAAATTATGGGCCCAATATTCTGCAGGGTCAAATTCTATTGAGATTTGCAATAGTAAATTTTGTTTTATTACTTAATATTAAAATATTATGTAAATCTAAAGAATAACTTAATCTTTAATATTTAAAAATCTTTAGATTTATAAGATATTTGATAATCTACATTATAAGTAAGCGTTAAATTTAATTTAAACTCATTTTAAAAATATTTTTTTCCAGTTGATCAAATTTTTTTCATTTAGATTCTTGGTCCTATATTATGTTTCTAGTCTGAAAAATATCTTTTAAGAATGTACTAAGTAATTTATATAGTATTTGAAATTATACATATTATTATTCAAAATATATTATAATGTGAGCCGTTGTGTTTTTCGATGTTATACTATTGCCAGGATAAGAACAATATAGAAATATTTTTAGGGTTTAGTCCAGTAGCAGTATTTTTTTTTTTCGTTTTTAGAAAGCAATTTTGCCTGCCGCAGGTGCACTTTATCTTCCGAGTCTACTGTCATTTTATACCCCTTAATGAAAATGTGAGGAAATGCTGCTATATAAATAAAAATCATAAAAAAAGTTTTTTTTTACACATTAACAAGAAATAATATTTGTTCTCAGGTTTGTGCCTAAGAATTTTAAACAACTCACTGCTTTTAATCAGTAATTATTTAACCGGAAACCTTATTTTATTTAATTGTATTTTATTACTTACTACAGTACTACAGTTTACATATCTACTAATATTTTTTATATTTGTTATTTGTCTTTTAAATTATCTTTACGCGCAAAGTTATCTCATTTTTACTATAGGATATTTTAAATTTAGCACTAGATGCTGATCTTATTTTAATCCTGTTCCAAATACGTGTGTGGTTTGCGATGGAGTTTGTCAGCAATTAGCAAGCAGTCATGAATTCTTTACTTTATACTAATATTGTCAATGAATTGGTTTTACAGAAATATTACTACTCTAATAATAATATTAATAATGATAAATAACAATTTAATACCAATTTTATTTATTTTTCATCTACAAAAGTTTTACAATTGATGCCATTGGTCTTGTACAAAAATACAGATACAACTTTGGTAATTTTGGTACATTATGCATTTGCAGTAACAGTGTTTATTAATCCTATTAATAGAATAATATTAATCCCATTTAAGTTATCATTTTAACAAAATATAATGAATTTTATTCAAATAAATGAGTGCTAGGAGTTAAAGGTCATTTTATTTGGATTTAAATAAAAAGCATAGTCGCTAAGCTTTTTAAAATTTTGCAATGTTATTATTACTAATTTTGACATTTCATAAAATTATATTTTTCTTAAATTGTAAAAAGCTGCATGCTTTTGAGAAATGAGTAGTTTTTCGGGTAATTTTAGGGCCACAGTGAATTTTGTTCTCACAGTATGCTGAAAAAAAAATATATAATATTTTGTGAATGTGTGTTTTTTTTATAGCCAATATTGTATTTAAATTTGAGGAGGTTGTTGGTTATCGGTAATTAAGAATTGTCAGTTGTCTAACTATAGGTTTACCAGCAAACATTTAATCTGGTAATGATAAAAATGTTATGTAACTGCTTCAAAATAATAATATTGTTATAATATATAGTCCAAACATGGTAAAACATTTATATTTCATGAGTATGGATCACGGCAAATAACTTTCTCTCCTTTTAGAGATCTAATATTTGATACAGAGCTTCCATTACTGGTCTATTTTTATGTAACTGCCAAATTATTAGACCTA
Source organism: Neomicropteryx cornuta (assembly GCA_020383195.1). Classification (NCBI taxonomy): domain Eukaryota; kingdom Metazoa; phylum Arthropoda; class Insecta; order Lepidoptera; family Micropterigidae; genus Neomicropteryx; species Neomicropteryx cornuta. The sequence goes on from JAHKQU010000028.1 coordinate 7,726,552, forward strand.
ATTTCTATGACTCTAAAATATATGGGGGTGGGTAAATACATTATTCTTTAGTTTTGAGTTTATATTCTAGTTGTTTTATGTGAAGAAATTACAAATTTATGTAATTTTTATCTAAAACACAATAAAGTCATCTTAATTAATTAGACTGGTACTTTAACAAAAATATTTTAACCATAAAGCTACCATATGCAAGTATTCAAAATATTCATTAATTTTTGATGTTTTAAAAAGGAAAAAATAAATCATGAACTACTATTTTTTTTTAAGAGGGTATACAATTTCAAGGGTATTAAGCACTGGCACGCTGATGGATCACGAAGGCTTCCAACAGGTTGCGTCAAGAGAGGTCAGATTAATACGCTTAGATCCTTCATCAAGCATGAAGATAAGATGGATTTTTGTTTAAAAAGTGTCTACCATCTAAGAATTTCGATCTAGTCAGGGCACTGTGCTCGTTTTGAATGGTTCCCCACGACAATGGTCTCATTAATAAATAAATAAAAAATCACATTTATATTTTTTCAATAGAAAAGTTCTATTTAGATTTTCAAAATCGTAAATATAGAAAGTCAAACAGCAAAATAATTTGACTGAACAAAAGAGTTTCTGGACTTGATCATAAGAGGTTGGTTTAAACCTAATTGCTGAATTTTATAAAAAGCAATTAAATATTTCTATTTATGGTAACAAATTTACAGGTTTTATACGGGCCTTTCACAAAAAGCGCAATTGGATATAGTTCTCAACAGTGCAATGTTACACGACAAATTGAAAAAATAATTCCTAGAAAATGTCTTCAAAGCATGATAAAAAAAAACTCTGACCTAATTTAGCCTCATCAGGAAATGACAGTCGGTCAGTGCCAGTAATATAGGGTTGCCATACGTCCCTGTACACCGGTTTCGAGCCTCTGTCCCGGTTGTCCCGTTTGACCCACCATATTTCCCGGTAAACGAGTAATCATGGTTTTATATTATTGCTAAAATTATGTGAATAATTCATGCGACGATGTCAGATCACGTTGGCTGGTGGTGAAAGTGTGGGGTCGAGGGATGTACTGACATTTTACAAATATTTTCCATATTTACAGTATGGAATGAAACACTGAAATACCTTTGTGAGGGAGCTGATCTAATTCATGGTAATCTACGATCTCACTCTAAAACTAGGTGGTTAACCGTCTTTGTTGTCGGCCATTGAACGTATTCTGATAATGTGGTAACCATTGAAAGATTTCCTTTTTTCACAAACCAGATTGTGGCGCTATGGGGGGTACCCACTCCTCCTATAACTTCCTTATATTTCCTCCTATTTGATATCAGTCCTGGTCCTGGTTATGGCAACCCTACAGTAAATAATACCTAGCTTAAATAATCCACACATAACAGAACTATAGTTTGGTTAATCACGTCTTATGTGAAAATCGTAATGGAAGCGAAATAATGTTATACATATATTATGTTGCAAGAAATGTATTAATAAAAATACCAGAATATAAAACATATTTCTACATTTTCCTGATTGATGAAACTCAATTTATTTTTAAATTACCAGCACCTAATTAAAATAATAGGTGACATTGTATTATTTATATGTCTTTTATTAAAATGATTTAAAAAAACTGTGTTAATTAAACGTTTTAGTAACTAACAAACTAAGATCAAAAAAATGTTGTTTAAGTTTACCTTATACCTACATTATTAGAAATTGATAAATATTTCAATAAAAAATTGAACTCCAAACATCATTCTAGCAGCATCATTACACATCTGGGTATGGAAAATGAGGGACTGGAAAGTAGTTTACGTTGATTCCATAACTATTTTAATTTATTGCCTGTTCAAAAAATTTAAATCTTCAAAAGCTTTCTTCTAATTTCTATTCTTAACAAAACTTAGGATTGGCAATACCATTCCTGTAGCCCTCCGCCCAAAAACATTACATCCCGATATTCAGCTGTAAGTACTCTATATTCCCAAAGTTCGACATTTCAACTCAAAGAAATATATGACCTCACTTTGGCTGTTAGGAGAAATGGCTTCATATTATCTACAAGGCTGAGTTAGCGGTTCCTCTGCCAAATACCTCTAGCATTTTCTTAAAGATCTAGGGCTGACCAGAAAACCTTTAAGCACCTTCTTTGAACTTACTTCAAGAACTGATCTAGCAGCTGGCATGTTTGGATATGTAAAGAGACTATTCAGGAGGGTGAATGTCAGTGCCGTGAAAAAATCTTTAAGCCATGTAGGAGGTTGTGTTTTTTCATCTGTTCTCCAGTTTTCAGTCCTAATTAATTCTAAGGACCATCGGTGCGATGTGTATGACCTTGGCGTGATTACCATAGTAGCTACACCTCACATAATTTGGGATCAATTTCAAGAAGTTGTATGTGACTCAAGAAATTTTACCTCCACATTCCCGCTTTACTTCTGGGATTCTGGCCAACATAAAAAAAATAGGTAAGTACATAAATAGAACCATCTAAATGTTCCTGTAGTTATCATAATTATTTATTGTAATCATTTTTAAATAATGGGCCAGAATTAAAACTATATTAATTTCACTGCAAATAGTTATTAATTTTGGTAGGATCGCGACCTTAATTGTATTGAATGTTCTTTCTTTATTTTCCCGCTTAGTAATAGCTACGATCACCTTAGATTTTCAATGGCCATTGTTAGAAGGCGCCTCTTGTTATGTACCTACCTGTTCTTACCAATACTTATTAATTCTAAACAAATTACTCATAATTCCCTGTACTTTTTATTCTATCCCAGAGCACAATAAGTTTAATTATTGCCAAAGACTAATGAAGTCGATTAAGCTAAGATTTAGGACTTGTCTACCTGGTAAGTAGTAAGTAGTAATAGGTACGATACGGTAACACTATTAGGTACGTACACCTCTTGTATCTGTCATTACTCTCCCGCTGTCATCTGTTCATATGATGTGCCATTGTGTCAATTTGTGTTGGTCGTTTTGTCAAAAAGCGGATTGCTCGGTACGTTTTTAAGTTTCGTAAAATTCGCGTTAACGTGTCTTAATTTCTAAGTTCATTCAATCAAGATGGTCGAGCCGGCGCCAAATGATAAAAATGTAAGTAATAAAAACGGCGATGTGTTTATCTACTTTGAAACTTTGATCCCTCGTTATCTGGCCGTAAGCAAGCGCATTTGTTTGACCTTCCGCTTTTAGAGGTTACATTAATGAGCTATGTGATTTAAACATTTTTAATATTATATATTAACGTAACCGAAGTATTATGTCTGAAAGAATAAAAATTTCCTAGGTATTAGCAAGCTATTTATATTTCATCCCAGTCCTTGCTGTTTGTTGATGCACTTGAAAACGATTGACATTGATATTATTTGCCCTTTTATAGGAACATGTATTATTCCTATCTCAGTTCGATATGACAAGCTTGATGCCATGTGATCCTTTGGTCAAAAATTGAGCTTTACTAAGTAAAATAGATACCGTTACAAAGGCATTAACATAATTGAGGAAAATACACTTTCTGGGTGGAGGGAATATTTTAATAATACTTAATCAATTGTCAATGCTATTAAAAAAATAAAAATTTTGGATGCCCGGGGAGGACTCTTGGAATTGACAAATTGGTCAAGACAAACAAACGTTCTACAAAAAAATACATTTAATATTTTTGCATGAAATCCATGGCACTGAGCTTGTCTTGTCGAACCGAGACACTTTGTATAATATTTACCATAACACAATAACTTTAATACCTCTTCAAACAAATTTCATGGTTGAAATCGCCTGTTGGTGGATGCAATAGGCGTCATCCATTCCCTGTGAAAACAAACAATAAAATGAAAATAATAGATATTTAGCAATTAAGAACGGTTAGTTCACTATAAAAGAAAAAATGGCCTTTTATAGTCAAACTCTTAAGATTCAGGGCATAAATTCAAAAGTACGGGTTCGTACCAGAGTAACATTTCCAGAGTACCAGAGTAAACAGAGTTTTTTTTGTGGTTTTCCATTATTAAATTCGTCATTAATGCGACACTAGAAAGATTTGAGAATTCTGTATGGTACCAATGTTAACATTATTGACCGGATTCCCGTTACTCATATTCAGATGTGAAATGTGGCTTATTGAGAAGTCTTTAACTTAACGCGGATTTATGCTGGAAAAATATTTATTTATTTATTTAACAGGTTTCCCCATGTACACATTACAATTAAAGTAAAAAAGTTTATTTACACAGTATCCAGATATTATATATATCCATTAATCAGTTATGACATCAGCATCACATAAAATTAATAATTAATGGTTTTTATGTAGCCGAGGAATTTTTTATAGGCATCTAATTGAAATAGCTTTCCGCTAAGTATTCCGTGACCTCTGAAAAGGTCAATTTTACTTATGATTGTCTTAAAATAGAGTACAGAGTAGGTTATACCTAATAGAATAGTCACAGAATTAACTTGACTAGACTTATTGTATAAATTTATGTATGTTATTTTTATGCGCCAATGCCTTTAGGCAACATGTTATTACTTTATTAATTCTACCTTTTTTGTGATGTCACACATTAAACTTGCTCAGCTCAAGTCCTATAATGCATACATTATTCACTAGTGTATTTATGTATTTTTAATTTTATTTAAGGTTAAAAGAGGTGGTGTAACAGACCTCTACTTACTCCATTGCCATTGCGATTTATATATATTTTTTCTTTTTTGCTTCAGCTTCCAATTTAGCATTTTGTTAGCAGTAGTTTAACTTATTCTTTTAAATAGCTATTGCATGCAAGTGAACTACTAAGGGGTGTTTAAGGGTCGGGAAGATTTTTGCCAGTTTCCGTCAGCTCCGCCAAAGTGTTGCTAATGAACAAATTACATACTAGAGGGTAATAAATTGCTTAATGGTAAGCAACCAAATTACTCTTTTTGTAAAATATAGCTAGCCTTGGTTAGATTTTGAGTATAATAAGTGAGAACATTCCTTTTTTGTATTATATTTTGAAAACATTAAGTTTTTTATTGTCAAATACGTTATTTGATTGTTGATCAGTTATTTTTAAACTTATTTGGAATATTCTAACATACTCTTGTACCTTTTCTCTGTAACCTCAGGAACCTATTCTAATTCCTAATAGTTGCAATTGCAATTTTATTCCTGCTTCTGTTTAAAAAAAAAATTAAAATACTTTGCCATTTCTAAAACTGTTCTAAATTTCTTCTAAAACATTTCTAAAAATGCTTCTGTTAACATCGCTAATCGAAATAAATAAGTAGGTCCAAAATATTGAAAATATTCTTCCATAGGCGTTATTTTTTAAGTGTTTTCTTTCGCCCTTTTAAATGAAACCACATTCTCGTCTTCATTTCCATTCTATTTCATCTCAGTCTGGATTAAATCGCCTACTCTTAAATATAACTTATATGTTTATTGTGAGCCTTCATTCAATGTTGGTCGTTTTGTTACGTGCGTGTTATATAAGCCTGTTAATTTTACAATTCATATTTTATTACCCTAATTATATAAACAAAAGAAAATAAAGTCGATGTTTGAGTTATTTTCATATATTACTATTTTAGAACTAGGCATCATATAAATCATACATTAGGCTTAGTGGAAATAGTCCATATCACTCATCTGTAAGAACTTTGGGTATTATTTTGGGTATATTTTTTTCGCTTTCTATGAATATCTTAGCTGGAGAGAGTACGTAGTCAGCGCTATCTTCATATAAACTTGTCATTTAGTTATCATCACGGACTGCTGCACGAGGTAAAGATGATCTATGCGCAACGATTTTATGCAGGCAATGGATCAATGCTCGTTAATAAAAATGTTTGAGTATCCTACATAGTTAAACCCTAATTATGTCGTAAACCGCAGTTCATCTATATCTTACCCTCGGCTATTAGCAGGCTGCTAAGCAAACTAAGATGAGTTTGACCTTGATGCAGCTGAACGAGGAAGAAGACAGGTCGCACGGTCACCGCCCACGGGCGACGGTTCATTTTGCGCCAACTCCACCTAAAAGCCCGACTGCGTCGACGACGTCGGTCCCGTCGGACCCCCTCAGCTCAGTGGCGACGTCCAGTCGAGGTCCGCGGGCCCCACCGCGGGCCCCACCGCGCCCTGCGACAGGGCGACCGCTGCCGCCGCCCGGCGCTCCGGCACCAGGGACGCGGTCCTCGCGGCCGCTCGCCCGCGCGCCCCCCGCCGCCGACTTCAAGACCCCGACGGAGGCCCGCTCCGTGAGCACTGACACCAACCTGTCGCCAGTCCGTCCCGACGGAAAATCATCGCGGTTCAATGTCAAATCAAACGATGGCACCACGTAAAAACTGAAGCCAGAATTTTCGACAAACAGGTCCATGCAGTTCTGTGAACAGTATTGAGATCAGGGAAATCGGGTGGCGTTAAATATTTCGAAAGTTTTAATGGAATCTGGTGTTTCCTTCGACATTTGTGTTTAAAAAATTTGCAACAATAGTCGCAAAAAATGTCTTCGAATTCTCCGTTTGAGGTTATCCTATAAGGCAATCATTATTATGACGTTTTTAAATTAATTGTAGTTGCGTGGCCACGCCGCCTTACATAATTTATTTTTTAAATTTTAACTGGGTTTACTTGGATTAGGAGTTTTGATTGTTACCTATTTGATAGGACTACACGCTATTGGTGGTTGATTACCGACTGAGCTGTTATAGAATACGAGTCTAAGGCCTTCTGTTAGTAAAAGAATGTTTCAACTAAGCTCTCTTTTTATCCAAAACAGGCCAGTTAACTGTATAGGATTTATATTTTTTCTGTAAAATATTAAAAAAATAAATAATCTTCAGCAAAATATGTTGAATTTGAGGTTAATACTTTATATACCTATAGGTTAAAGCTTGTTGGTTTTAAGTATCATTTACCTCCACACATACATTGTAAATATTACTAGAAACAATAAATATTGTATATTTTTATCGTGTAAAGTTCCTTTCTTATATTAAGATAACAGTATCGATATTACGACTTGATTAATCGTGTTTATCCAGTTTCTTGAAACTATTTTACAATACTGGTTCCAGTGATTAAATGTGGAAGTTTTGACAATACATTTTTCCTTGCATTTGTAGAGCTGAAAGATCTACAAATGCAATGCCTACAGAGATGAGCGAAATGTTAACAAGCCCTTCATATTATTATTATTATTATTATCACAATAAATATCAGCCAGAAGTATTTGCCGTAAAACGAACTAATCGTTTGTCAGTTACCGTTACCGTTTCACATATGCCTTTAGTTTCTAAATAAAGCCTTGGGATAAAATAAACATAACCTAAACTTTAGATGCCGTTTATAATTGTATTATCCCAAAGTTTAGCTACTTTACGGCCGAGAAGATTTTATGCATTGAAATTGATAAAAAAAATCTTGCCTTCTAGTCTAATCAAAATGCGATTTTTATTTCCGCGCAAAAAGAAATATTTCATGAAGCTAGAAAAGTCTACAATTTTATTGTTAATTTGGGATTAAACAATCGTAATTATTTATGTCATTTTTTTTAACTGTTTTATTTAAGATCAGATCCGTATGATTTAAAAGATACAAATTCTCTCAATAAATTACATGAAGCACGGTGAGAAATTCAGTTACAAATTACACAATTATTTTGTAGCCGTTTTAATATTACGCTATTTTGAAATCGCATATAACTGGGGTGCCCATAGCTCTCAAGGTAAAATACAGACTTCAAACATGCTGGGGGGAGGGTCCTCCCCCGGATTTTTTTTAAAAATACATTAATTTGAAATGCAACAACTTTTAACACAAAAAGTGGGTACGGTAAATCAGTATTAACACCTTCAAAACTTAGAGATAAAATACAAACTTGTATTTTGTACGGTTTGTAAAATACAAACTGTCCGTACAAAATACGGACGTATGGCAACCCTACGTATAACGTAACCTCAAATTGATGGGAATTGTTAGGTTCTTGAGGATAAACCCGAGCGTCCCGAATGCCGCCCATGTTTCTTCTGTGGTCTGTTATATCCATCCGGTACTTACTGAAATCCAGCAGAACTATCGGACAAGCAACAATAAATTGCAAATTGCATAGCCATTTTTTTTTGTTGTAGTTTGTGTAGCTTTGCAAGTGTAGTTTAATATCATAAAAACTTTTTCGGATTTTGTACTATAGAAGTTTTGTTTGTACTACGATCAAAAAGCATAAATCGCCAATAATGTTGGAATTAAATTCCGATATCGAAATCATACGACTAATCAAATATGCTATAAAATCAAAATATGCTATCAAAATATGCTATAAATTTCAATTGGGTACGGCAATCTCAAAATTTCCGTCCACCAAACATCCAAACGGTAGTTCGAAATGAATTCTGATTTAGCAAAATATGCTCTATCAAAATTGCTATGCTTAACTGTTTAAGTGGAACTTCTTATCACTATACGAAAATATTTTCCTAAATATTTTCATTTATTTTTAGAATTCCATATCGTGATGTCGTTAAACAAAACCTTATTTTAACGACTCTAGTGTTTGTCTGTTTATTTGTCGCAGGTGGTTACAGGTCCTCACAGTTCCTGCACCATTTAACTTCAACCCCAATTTATTGTGTGGCCTTTAGACTGGCGGTTGCGATCTTCCTCACGTTAAAAAAATTAAAAAATACATATAAATTTAGGCAAACACTAGCATTAGTTAGGAAATTAATATATTTTAGGATGTGTTAAATTGTACGAAATATGGTTACAAGTGACATAAATGTTTGGTAGGAAAATTGATAGTAGGGAGATAGATGTAAAACTTATCCGGCATAGAGGCGACTAAAAAGTATCTGGAGGATTTACGACCTCCTAAATGGGGAATCTTTTAGAGTACCAACGCTTAGTAGCACAACTTATTGGCCGCTGAACAGCGGTTCTTTTCAGTATCCACGTGTGGAATTATACCACAGACCTGTTTTAGTACGCATCTTATGTTCAATTAGGTTTTTGTGCCAAGACATTCATTCTCTAACCGCCGGATCGGAAGAAACTGCCCAATTCCATGGCCTGCCAGGTCCTGAATTTCTATGTTTGAGGATGAGCAAGGGAAATTGTTTATGAAGTAAAAATACGTGACCGAGAGAGATTATTTATTAAGAAGAACAAATGCGGCATTCGAAGAAATGAGGAAAGAAATAAATTTAAGAGTATCCTCCACATACCCGGCGAAGGGCACGTGCCTGCATTAAAAATCGCGCTTCACGTTTCGTCCCTTCTTACATCAATTAGTACGAGTTTGATCGTTTTAACACTTTGGACACTTGTTTAGATTTTCAATAATGTGTTTTGTTGAACAAATACACATTACGGTTTATAAAAAAACCTTTAAGTTTTTTATAGTTGCCATTTTTCAATGTATTTTAAGGAATGTTACAAAAATGCTAATATCTCTAAAACAGTGAAACATTAAATAAGGGTTATATATGGTCAAATGGGTTCCAAATTATTTCTCCTGTAACTCCTTAAAAACTTTGCACTGCACTGCCAAACACTGGTATATTCCTTTTTTCTCCTCGCAGTTGCGTTCTTTTCTAAACAAATTAGTTTCATACGTCAGAAAACAACATACGGAAAACAATTGAATTTTACGGATTTTTTAATAGTTTTTGTATTTTTTGTAGTTCTTAAATATGTAGCACTATTTTAATATACCTAAAATGATTTTTATTGCAATGACCTTATATAAATAGCATTATTAATAAATTATAAAATTAAATATATGGCCATTATTTTACTTCCTCGAAAATGTAATTAGTAGGTAGGTATGTAAGTTGTTATAATTATGAGATGCCGTGTCAAGTAATCTTGATTGTGAAAATATATCAGAATATATTTAATAAATTACACATCGTGATCTATTTTCATTATTTTTAGTTATTGTATATAAAGAGTTACATAGTATAGCAAAAACGATTGAAAGTACCGTATAGATAGGTATTTTTTCGTGTTAAACATATGTCCGTGACGGCTAGTGTAGATAACACACACATGGTCGTAAAACACATGCTAACCGCCATTGTCGGAGGCTAGAGACCGCTAAGCTAGTAAACAGCAATAAAAATAAAGTAATAATATGTAGATTTCTACAGTATAAACACAAATAAAAACCCCGGCCGCGTGTAAACTAAGTTTACAGCTCAACAAATCTACTTAAAATATGTGGAGTGACGGTTAGGATGTAAAAGATTTATTTACCCAAGAATGTTTTATCGTTTGACACGGGTGTGGGTCCGGGGGGAGGGGGAAGCTGGGGTTGTGAAATTTGTTCCACAAAGCCGGATAATAAAAAAAAAGTCTGGAAGCAACATAACCTTAAGTCTTACATATATGTATATTTATTAGTACCTATATAAATATACAGTTTACTTGAGTGGCCGTATACACGTATAAATAAAGGCGACAGAAACTTAAAAAACCTCGGTTTATCGCAAATGTCTAATCACGGGGTTGACAACTTTTTTTCATTGCAAGCAAAAACGCATCTCGTCGATAACACTGATATTCATTGTCTAAGCAGTATAATATAGGAATCTGTGTTTTAATTTATGTAATATTCTCATTTCTATTTCATTATCATTAAACTAAATACTCTAATATATAAATAATTAATAAATTGACTTGTCAATTGGTCAATTGGTGACTATTAACTTTTGCTAATTGACAGTATCATGAAAAATGCATAAATAAACAAACAAACCACGTATTCACCCTTAACTTTTCGCAACAGGATGCGGAGCGAGACAAAACGCTGTAATTTGCGGTATTTAATTTCCTAAAATTAGCAAATGACACTTTTTTGGTGTTATGGATAATTATACCCTACAATAAATGTTTTAGAGTAAGCCAGTTCGCCATTTACAACTGCAATAGTTACCGTCTTATAAAAATAAAATCAAACAAAAAACCTGCACTTTTTACCCTATACTTTGTCCTCATATTTCCAGCCCGCCAAACGCTCATTAGATTCTTCAATCGTCATATTAAAGAAAACTACAGTAAAAATAAATACAATCGTCTGCAGCAAATCAGAGTGCCCTACAGGCATCATTAACGGCATCTTCCCCCCAGATTACACGCGCCTGTGGTACCAACAGCTATGGGTTGCTTTATTTCTTATCTATACTTGTGCCTGCGGCACTTTAGACCATTCGATGTGCGTTTTGGATGGTGGGTTATTTTTTAGGTTTGATCAGATTAAAGTAAAAAAAAAACATACAATGGTATCATGAATTCATCATAAATTTTAAAACCATTTTAGTTGTCCTTTTGTAAGTTTTGACGCGCAACTAGTAATGAATAACTTTCCTCTCCCCCCCTTATTTATTAAATTTGTGATTTATTTAATACTAACTTCTCACAAACTAATATTTCAATAAAAAGGCAAAAGTTTCGCAACGCTGTCGTAAAATACTATACCAATGCACAAAACCACGCTCCTCCTAGTTTAGTTATGTATTAAATCGTTTTTCTTTCTTTCCATAAAAACGAAAATCAAGTTTAAATAGGTGTATTTACCGTTCCTTTTTTTGTATATTTGTTTTTATTCCGATTTATTTTATTTAATTTAAATTCTATTAATATATTTTATATTATTCTTTTTTACCACTAAATATTATTACTTAAATTTATATTGTCTTTACATCATTACCTGTATCGTGTACAATTTCTTTTGGGTAACCACATAAATAAATAAATAAGCGCTGTTCATCTATCTATCAGTTTAATCTATCATTACAAAAGAATTGACGATACTTACTTGTATATACCAAACAACTATCTTTTAAAACATATAGATACGGCATGTCATACAAATCGTCCTTGTAAAGATCCGACACCGGTAGTTTCCCCTCGCCGTTCCGCGCGCCCGCGGCCATGCTGGATAGAGACTTATCGCGATAAAATATGTGAGGAGTGTACTCTATGCAAAGTGGCGTACTTGGACGTGGTGCGTTTTTCACCTTCAGTTGCCGTATCTATATGTTTTAAAAGATCGTTGCGGCCTAACATGAATGTATATATGTTAAAAGTACCTACGCATTTCGGTCGGCCACATATAATATAATAGATTATTTAATTTGGTTTTGTTTGACTGACATTATTACATTAACTGGCGTGATTACTACGGCCATTGTGTTGTATTACGAGTTCAAACAAATACGTTATCAACTCTGTGATAATTTAAGCTGGTCGAATTGTTTGCCCGGTCAAAATCGTCAGTGGATCAACGAGCGGGCGTTTGAACGACACCAGCGGGGTCTGTCGTGAACTCCGTTCTCGAAAAGCTGACCCTATTGTATTTTTAAGAACTTAAAAACAGTCGAAACACGCCGGGAGTGATTATACAATATATATTCTAATATATAATTGAAATTTGATCTTTCAATGGATCAACTGGAAAGGGTGAGATTATTTTTTTTTATTACATTCAAATCCACGTTGAATTCTTACACCTCTCAACACCATATTTGCTCCTGCGCAGAGTACGTTTATAACCGACCCTTGGCAAATCCTTCCATGTGAAATCATATCACAGTAAAAAAAATAACCAATGTGTTTACAAATAACCACGATTTATGAACTGTCCTCTGGGCTCGCGCATGAGGTCACTTGGCTCCTAGGTTCATGCAAATAACCGGGCATTGTTTTCAATATCCTTGAAGTGCCAGAATTTCGAAAATGTTTCGCTTGACTGGACTTGCAGCCAACCAATTTTTACAAATTGAAATTGTCTGGATAACATATTGTAAATATTCTACGCCCTTTTTTTTACTTTTTAACATACCTTTTTAATTTTATTGTTATTACTTAAAAATGTTTTTTAGTTTTTTATTTATTTAATAAAAATTCGCAAAACCAATAACATACACTTACAAAACTTTACCACAGATATAATAGCTTAATGTTATACTTTACCTAACTAGGAAATGCCTGTACTAAGGGAATATTTCCAATCTTAATGTCACAAAAAAGTAAATTTAGACGCCACGCTGAATACTGTTTTTATGAACCTTTTTATTTATATATGTATATTTAATAGCGGCAAATCGCCTGAAAAGATAAACAATATTGAACAATTTAGAAAAGTTTCATTAGTTATTTTATAAAGCCTAGGATATAAAGCCTTATTAAAAAATAATTATAAAGATACTAAAGGGGTCCTGTACTCGAAAGCGCGGGATGTCGGCTTAAACCTATCGCTGAGTTTTATAAAAATGCATTTTTAGTAAAATAATGTCAAATATTATGTAACTATCTAGAATTATTAGCTGTTGATCACCTAATCTCAATCTATCCTTTTCTACTTTTTCTCCATCTTATAATAATTCACTAAAAATTTGAGAAAAAAATATTTTTAAAATCCTTAAAAGTGGACCTTTCAAATGATTCGCTGCTCAATAAAACTTTTTCTTGAGGATGCCCAATTAAACATCAAAAAAATAAATATATTTTTTTTCGTTCGAAATATATGCGCGGTAAAACTAAGCTAAATTTAAAATACTACATCGCGTCGTTACCGAATAAAACGTCCGCGACTGACAGACGAATGGATGCAAGAATAATCTTCTAAAGGTTCCGTTTTTTCCTTTTGAGATACGGAATGCTAAAAAAAAGTAGGAAAACAGGGAATTGGGTCCCATTTTTAAGACTTACAAAAAAGAAGGAAGAACTTAAGAGTATTTTTTTTTCACGATGTTCACTCATTGCGCTGTCATATATATTTTTGCATATCATACTATTGACATATGTCATACTATTTCTATGTGGTTACTGTAGGCAAACACTCAAGAACGAAAACAAAATAACATTTTATATCAATATGGTTACAAATATTTAGAAATTGTACAAGAAAATACTAAAAATTAATGATAAAAACACTTTAAAAAATTAAACCAACTTCTAAATAAATGTGGAGCAAAAACTAAACATTTTTTTTATTGTTAGTCAACAACAAACTGAAACGATCCACCAAAACTTGTGAGACATGGTTTATATTGAATTTGTATTAGGTTTGGTTTTGAGCCGATTTTTTTACGCACGAACCCTATTTTATTTTTTTTATGTAGAGCATAGCCAAATGTATATCTATCTATATGTAATTGAACATACTTTATTGGTTAAACAAATGAATAATATTTAAACGCGTAACTAAATAACACGCGCCAATATTAGGAAGATTTTACCAAAATTGAAAATAATCGTCTGTACCGTGAGGTTATCACCGCCCGGTTATGAAACTGAACTCTGTCTAACTTGTAGTAGTTAGTGTATGTGAATACGTCATTTGTAACCTTGCCGAGATAACAAATTGTTATATGTGAGCCACTCTAGCCAACGCGCCTTGAACAGCAGCATCATCAGGTCACAGAGGACTTCATTACTATGGTAGATCGGCTCCTCACACGCAATAAGAGCTTCCAACTTCCAAGATTCTTTTGCTTCGCCCCAAACGATCACAGTAGCTGCTTTGAAGATCATTAGCATTGAGTACCATCTGCTGAAAGAATATAAATAAGCAAGAATGGCTATGACACCTATAGCTATAATTTAACATCAACTGCTTCTATACATCGTTTAGTAGTAGTAATTTATTTAACCAGACGTTAATGATCAACTTATGTACAGACCTGACACCTAAAAGCTATGTCCTACACGTGCTTGTCGTTTTTTTTTCTATTTATTTATTTTTTTAATTTTCTGTTTATTTAAATTCGTTTAATATATTTTATATTATTATTTTTACCACATTATCTTTACCACTTTGTTGTGTAACCATAATAAATAAAAAATAAATAGACACAGATATAATATTTCAATTTATATTAATTGTAACGTAGTACTGAACATTCTTTTACATATTTCTATTTGCGTTCATAGACTAGTTTATATTAATTTATACTGGCAAGCAATAAATAAAACGCTCAAATAGCCGCGCTGTCGAATGTATGAAATTCGTATTGATCGCAGCCTAATAATGAGCGCTATGTCAGTATCATACTAAAAATTTGATGACTTTTTAAATGTGCCTACTATTAATGGTTTTGGTCTTGAATTTGTCTTATCATAAATGAAATTAACTTAATTTACTATATAGGAGACATTAGAAAAAATACCGATTCCATTAATTACTTCAAATCCACGAATATTTTTGCAATAATTATGTGCAAATTAAAGAGTGCGCGGGGAAGCATGAGATTAGTCCATTTCCCTGCAATTTCGTATTTTTTTTTAATATTTTACAATCAAGCGCAAAATAACTGGTCAATATTCCTTGGCAGGTGTTTCGCAACCCGAGGCCAAGGCAACGAAAACCTGGCAAGGAATATTGATTAAACTTTTTAGTGGCTATTTTGCACTTGACTGTACAAATATTCTAGAGATACAATTATATTCGGGGAGAGAGATAAGGAGACTCACAGATGGTGAGATGAGCGCACGAATAATATTTTCTGTTATCGGGAATTACTTATCTTCGTATTAATTATTATTTTCTGGTGAATTAATTCTAACCTAACATTATTGTTTCGACCACACGCAGGACCAAAAATGTGCAATTTTTCCAAAGCGGTGGTAGGCAGAAGCAATAAGCAAATTTTACCGACAAGAGAGTAAAATTATACTCTGAATTTGCCACTATCTCTTCGACCCTACCGTCTAGGGTTAATCCACGCCTTACCGATATCACCAATCACCAAGGCCGAATGATAATCAGGTCTTGGTATCATCCCTCTTAAAAGAGACTCCGACCGGCGTCATCCTTGAACCCTTTTACCCGAATTAACAGTTTTACAACTGAGGCACACGTAATTTTAGATTTTTTATCGACTTATTATCATGAATATTTTTTGAAACTAGCAAATAATTAATTATTGTAAAAAACTGATATTAATTTCTATTTATTTTTTATTTTAAACGTAATTTGTCAGCTGACTGAAGGTCATGCTATGTATGTCGACGCTATGATTAGATAACGACGCAATACTGACTTCCTTGATAATATTAATAGGAAGGTTTTTATTCGATATTTCTGCAATATCGACGTAGAAATAGCCTTGCACTTTGCTAAAAATGGAATGTAAACTAAAAACCTCCTTCAGTAGTCTGACAAAAATAGATGTGTGTTGCCTATTAATATCTCTAGCAATCTTACATAATGCAAAATTATAAGGTCCGCGTAATAACTTCTCTCCTTAAACTCAGTGCATTTAATCAGTTGACAGGAAGGTGTGCAAAGTGCAGTTCCGACAGACACAAATAGATAACACTCTACAAAACGTTTAATTTTATGTTTGGTATGTTTTCGACTTAACTCAGTCGACTGTCTTAATAAATACATCGTTGAATATTCTCAGCGCCGAAAACAGACTTGGTTGGGTTGGAATACCCCGGGGTTGTGAAATATTTTGCTATTTTTTTATCACTTTTAATAAGTAGGTAATTTGGGTAACCACAATAATACGTCCCAACGGCCTTGTTATCATGTTTTTGAAAGTTGAATATGTTATATAAGCGCTCTATCGAATCATCAATCAATACTAAAAAAAATGTTGTCTTTAATTATATTATTTGACCAGCCTCCGATCTAATCTAAAAGGCTATGGTTGTTTTACAATAAAATCAATCTACGCACAAAAATTCAACTCATTCGCATTTATACTTTTCGAGTTGAAAGTTGCAAAGACGGACGGACGGACAGAAAGGACGAGGATAGTAGCTTCTGACACATGAATGTATAGAAGCTAAAATCATATCGTGTATCGATGTTTTTACTTCGCGTCGCACTCCCTTGGGAGAAGAACAATCTTGACGAATGATGTAGGTATCGATGTCTTCAGCTCGCGTTCGCCTGCCCTAAAGAGTGGCAGAACGCATTCATACGATTGCTTATTAATTTACTTATTACCAGCCGGCGGCCTATCAATGTGATTTGTTTTTTGTGTGCAACAGACGTGTGCTATGCCATCCGGCGGTGACTACATTAACAACCTGGTACGTTATTCGATTCAATTCACGCGTGCCTTCTTCCGCATTTAACCGCTCGCGATTTTGTATTTATTGGACGCCAAAACCATGCTTTCGATGGAAACGTATAAAACATCAAACGGAAAAAAGCACTATGAGTGGTTAGTATACTCAGCAAACCGACGAATGTATATAGTAGCTCTTGCGATGTGCCCTTTTTACTGATTATTTTTTGCAATTTGTGATTATTTAATTATAGGATCCGTTGGTACCAAAAGATTACAAAACCAACTTTTGTTTAGACGGTTTTCTCACTGACTGGTTCATATTATTTTACACTTTATGATAATTGTTGTATAATGTTACAGTATTAAACGTTATGAATGTTTTTTTTTATTTTTTGTCCTTCATACATTCTCACAAAATATGCTAACATAAGTTATACATCCTAAATTTAACCCTAAATTATTTTACATTTCAGCAAAAACTTTTTAAATCGGATACCATTTACCAATTACATAATCGATGCTAGTAGAAGATATACTTATTTGTACAATGCAATAATTTATAATATAATTTATGTAAAGTACGGTATACTCGTACCAGCTAGTAAATATTATTTTATATTATGTATATCATAAGATGGGATTATTTAAATATATTTTAAAAAGATTTGCCAAAGCAAATATATCGAATCTACTTACTGCAATACGTTTTGAACGTAGATTACAAACAATATAAATATTATCATTCGACACTCGAAAATATAGTTTATTATTGACTTTATGATTCGACTGCGAATCGATTGCTGGCCTCTTAATTCGGTACCTACTTCAAACGAGTAGTCTTTAGCCTCATTTTTTATTTATTAACCTTGGATTGGTAAGTGCTTACGATTTGAACATTATCTTGGTTAATATACCTACTCTTTTATTTTTAGCATTAACTATCATTACTATTATATGCTACCCCGGGGTATTATTATACCCCGGGTTTTAACAAAGCCCTACAGGCGACTCGTGAGGCGCCTTCGGTGCGCGACGACTCACGCCTGCGGCATTCGGGATGAGTCGCTTCACGACTCATCTTTAGGCCCTGCAGACGACTTTAATGGCGACTTCGGCGCGCGATAATGTGCACTGTCAATTATCAGTGTCAGTGTACATTGAGGTTAATGAATTTAAAAATAACGAAGAATTTAAATTTGGAATAGAAATAAAATACATTTTCAGTTTTTCTCGAATTTTACAGGCAACTTTTATATATTTTTTTTAAAATCTCATTTGAACTATTACGATCAGTTAAAAAAAATGCCAAATCGACCCAGCCGTTCTCGAGTTATACGCTTACAAACGGACAGTATTTTTTTATTCTTTATATAGATATAACCGTAGATATTATCAAAATATGAAAATTATAACTACGGTTATCCCACAAACTGATTTGTCCAGTATCACTTAGTGTGTTTTTTTGTAAGTATTCTTAACTATTCAATTATAATATAGACATGGATTCCAAAAAATGGGATTTCACTGTATGTGAAATTTCGTTTTGAAATATAAAATATAAATCACAGCTTAAGTTTTATTATTTTATCGATTAAAATATAGAGAGATGTTTCAGATATTGAAGTATTTAATACCTCCATTAAATTAAACAGTTGTATGTTAAGCCTTTGAACTTAGAAATAGCTGATCGCGTATTTATAATTCGACCTATGAAACTCTGGTATTGAGCGAAAACAATGGTTATTATTAGATATATTTTGTTAACTTTAGACATTATTCAATAGTTACGAGTTTTAAAACCTTTACTTTTATTTAAAACTACTTACCATGATCGCCTTACGTTTCGTAAGCATATTTAGTGACTATATTATGATGATTTAATATACTAAAGTCTTGAGAAATAATATCTAGACTACTTTGAGAACCATAATAATATTTAATTAAACCCTTTAGCCGTAGATAAGAAACCTTCCTTGGTATTCTGTATCTTCGAAGCGCGTGATATTAATTAAATGAGTATATTCTACAGCTAAACTAGTGATTAACACGTTATAATAATTGCTACAAGTTTCAATAAAGTTATCTATATCTTGTTTCCTTTAACACCTGTCATCAATGTTTGCAATAAAACTTGCCTAAAGCCGCCTCAGTGTGACATCACATCGTCATAATAATAATTTGTTATTACAATTTACAGTGACAAACCTATGAATGTGTTCGTTTCCGAGACACAATATATCCTTCCACTCATTCCTTCGGTTTGAATTATAAATTAAAGTAAATCATATAAATAAACGTTTATTATGTATTAACATATCGGTTTTTTTTATTAAGGTACACATATTTTATGAACGAAATTAAAAATGCGAAACAATATTTCTTTAGATATACCAACAAAAAATATTATTTTAGATACTTAACTACTAGGATTCTGCGTGTAAATTGAATGTGCAAAAAACCTGCGTGAATCACATATTAAGAGTCATTTTTACATGTCACAATTAATTCAAACATAAACTTTTAATATAATTTACAAGTAAAGTTTTTAACTATTTGGAATCTCGGCTGGAGGCACAGACTGAGAGGGCAGTTGGTGGTCAGGTTAAAGAACTGAGCGATTAATAGAGCCAAAATTTAAGTTTGCAAACTTCTGAACAGTAATCCGCGCTTAAAGGCCAATGATACTAAAGAATAGATATAGGTACTTGAGGCGTCATGTGAAGCTAACAGGTTTTTTTTAAATCACTTATTTAATTAACCGACGCATAATTCTTAATGTGGCTCATTATTGAATGACAATTTTCCACTGTAATACCAGGTGCTTGGATATTAAGTAATGTTGTCAACAGGAGAGATTGTTTTACTATAATTTAATAAAGTATTTATTGTAAAAAGACACATATTACATTAAATGGGTTCTGGCAAAAACGTGGTTTTGGCTGCCAGAAACTCAGTTTTATGGCAAGTCTTGCAAAACATCAAATAAATCTTTAGAAAAGCGTTTTTCGTTCTATGGATCAAGAGGAGAGTTGGTGATCGCCTTCGGAAGATCTCTAAATATTTCATCAGACTAGTTTTTTTTTATTTAATCGAAAGTATTAAATGTTGCAAGTGCATATTTTTATCTTATTACGTTCAAATTTCCGCATCGGGTAAAAACATAATAGGCAAATTCCTCCCCTGAAATATTAAATAAAATGCTATTGATGTACTCATATAGTTATAATATCCCTTGGCTCAAACCTTCGTTTTACTGGATGGAATGGATCGACACAGATAACACCGCGAGATCTCCTGTGCTTGGCAATAACAGTAGACCACACTATTATGGCAAGAACGATTCGAGAAACCACTCGCTGATATTTGACATTTCTTTAAAAGCGTTGCCGCGTGCTAAATGAGGACGACGAACGCGTTTACTACGCATTATCATAATGAAAATTAGTTTCCTTTTCATTTGAATTTATAATACGCGGGAAATCACGGCATAACCTATTAAAACAAGCACGCACGTGTATGACCGGAATACGACAAAGATTGCTGGATGAACTGACACAGGCAATACATACAGGTGTATTTACTGACAACTCTCTCTGACGGTCTCGTGATAAAAAATATTCATTTTCTTGTATTTTCTTGTGTGGTCTTAGCAGCTTCCCGCTGCCCGTGACTATGCATAAGGCCTACGATTCTGACGTGAATGTATCTATCAGTTTGCTCTTGTACTGAAAGCTTAACAGAAAATGTATCAGGGGTATCATGTCAGCACAAACGCGGTCCGTGTGAAATCGTCTGCTAGACGATTCGCGCACTATAGATTTCTACTAAAATTTAACCGACGACCGACTACTCACATTTCAGTTTCAGAAAGCTATTGCGTAGGAAAACGCAGAGTGGCAGTTCGCACGACGATTGGCGTCATCGGCGACAAGCGGTGCGAGCCTACAAAAAAATCCGATCACACAATAAGTTTTCTTAGCTTGAAGTAGCTACTTGGTTTCTCCAGTCTTCGGCCCGCGCTCATCTCGACACCTTATCGCATTATAATAATTAACATTTTTAGATTTCGTATTTATCAAGACTTGTAACTTCAAGTTAAGTGATTATTCAGTTAATAAAACATCTCCACTACAATCTTTATTCTTCTCATCTTCAACGATAACGGGCACGCATTTGAGATCACGCAATTGTTGCGCTATGGTGACCATAGTGCATCGCGCGCAGCGCAAGAGGGGACCGGGCACAGCGCCATTTTGGATTTATTTCGCCCCAAATAGAAACTTCCGCGCAGTATAGCTTTTGACTCGATGATGTTACGACACTCATTTTGATGTGAATAGACAGCTTTTATCGGCATCTATTGGGATTTACTAGATTGATATTTTTGTATTTTTTACTATTTTATTTAAAACAGATTTTAGCGAAGTTCGCTAATATTAAGATAATCATTTATCATAGAGAGAAGTGTGCTACTGTTATGAGAGCCCAAGGCGGTAGGAATTAATCGGTCGTTGGGGATAAATATTTCGTCAAAACAATCTGATTTGAAATCTGTTTTAAAGATTTTGATCATAGTCTACTAAGTACGAGTGTGGCATTAGGATGGTATTCATTTTAGACATAGCAGTTCTGGTCGTAAAAAATATAAAAGTTATTGAATTTTTAAGCATTTAGCACCCAGTTATTAATTTATTTTTAACTTTGTTTAGTAAGAAAACGGGAAAATCGCGTTGAGCGATTGTCATAGTGAATCAAGCTGTGATTTTGTTATTTAGCACTGGAATTTTAGCCGAAATAAGCTTGGAAAAGTGTTGAATTTGAGAAATTATAAAATGCCAAAACCTCTTTGTAGAATTGTTTTATAATGATTAAATGATTTATTTGAAAAATAACACAAAGTAAATCGGAATATGCCACCAAAGTAGTGAAGAAAATAATCACTTAATAGTTATGGTAAAGTTGAAGTTAAACATTACAGAGCTTGGGCGATTTCTATGAAAAAATATAAGTAGGTATTCTGAACTGACATTTTAAAATTTGTCAGGTTCGCAACCACCAGCGTACTCCGTCTGGTTCCCGCGAATTCAAGCAGTCCACAAAGCGCGATGCCCTACTCCGTCTCCAGCATGACCTGGAGCGGCTGGCCTCCCTCGCTCCCGACATCCGCAAACCGCTCGTCGAGAAGGAGCTCAGCGGATTCTCCAACCTCTTCTCTAGATTCCTTGAAGAAGGTTAGTATTATGCATTGTAAGCTCTCTTATTTGGCTGACCAGAAACCTTTCTTTGCCTATTTCGTCCAGTTTTAAGTTTGGTTAATCAACCAAACTTAAAACTGGACGAATCTATCTTTACCAATCGGTAAAGATAGATATTTTGCCTGTGAGTACAAAACTAATTGACTATAATTGTATAATTGAATTTGTTATTCATCAATCAATAAGGCTTCTTGGGGGAGGGGGAGTTTTCTACAATATTGTTTAAAAAAAATCTAAATACTATTATTTCACTGATATAGGATATTATTTATTCTACAGTACAGTAAATTTGATGACGAATTTGAGACAATATTTGTTCATTATTTTGTTTATTTGTTTGTAGTATTATAAATAGGAATCTGCTTCCAGACTTATGTAGTATTTCACTTCGAGTGTAAATCTGTAGATTTCTTTAAAATTAAATAAATAAGTCGTCCTCGAGAACCATGTAAAAATTCATCATGGTTTCCAAGAAAAAAATGTAAACTTTACGTGATAATATTAAATCGTTCTTTTCATTGGTTCGCCTGATCGTAGACCGGCCTTGACTAAGCACGAGAAAAATACAATGAGGGAATTTACAAGAGTGCTTTAAAAAAATTAATAAATTTAGGAATGAAATATTTTCGCATTTTTTAAAAATAATTTCATACATGTATGTAATAGGGAATATAAACATTCCCTTAAGTCTTCAGAAATGGTCTTGGGATTATTTTATAATGTATTTAACTCATTTTTGCGAAAAGTGTTAGTTATTGATATGATTTTTATACTTAAAATAATGTTAATGTTATGGTGAAAACAAATATTACCTCAAGTTTACAATCTCACTCAATATTTTTCACTGAAGTTAATTTTGATTAATAAGAAATTATTTTGAAATATTTTAAATCATTTGGAGAAGATGAGCTAGAAGACTGCACATGCTAAGCTTGGTGTCATGGCATATTTATTCTCATAACAAATAACATAATAAATAAAAATAAAATAAATAATGTGAACTCAAATATTATTCAACTTGTTTGTTGCACAGAGGGGCCATCAGTGGAATGGGATAAAATAGAGAAACTACCCCAGGATGCAGTTTTAAACTACGAGGCACTTCTAACGCCAACGACACAAGTCATTCATGAAATGCTAAACAAATTGATTGTGGTCAAACTGAACGGTGGTTTGGGCACTTCGATGGGCTGTCGAGGACCCAAATCTATAATACAAGTGCGGAATGACCTCACTTTTTTGGATCTTACCGTACAGCAAATTGAGGTATTTATTGTAAATATTAAAGTGGTGTAAAGTTAAGAAATATTACTAACATTAAATAATTAAATGTAAAAACAAATATTATAATTTTTTATTGTTTCAATGATTGAAATATTTTAAACTTTCGCCCTTCGGCGTCATCAGAAAATTATATGATATATATATACACACATACACACTACACTGCTAATATATGTATATATATATATTATTAAAATCTGCCAATATTACTTAACAACCTAATATTAATTATCACTTGGATTACTTATATCTTATACACATTCTTTTTAGCAAAAGTTTTCATTTTTAAAAATAAATGTATTTGATGTGAAATGTCATTTTGTCAAATGTTAACGAAGTATACGCTGCTGTTTTTCTAACAAATTAGTTACATAACTATGTACTTGTACTGGTTCTCCTATTTAAAATAATCGTCAAAGTAATAGTATTAATCGTGGAATTACTCATAAGCTGAAAACGGCTCAATTAAATATCAATGTGTAAAGTTGGCATATAGAATGATGACTGAAGACTATGGCGCGTCCTATTTTACAAGCAAGAGAGTGTGTTGTTTTCTAACAAACGGAAAAGAGGATTTTCTGATAGGGCTGTTTACCGCCTCATATTAAATACTTTTGAATTTCCATTGAAATATGCAATGGGAATTTACTCTAAATATTGTGGGATTCCCCTGAATATCGTGACAGTTATTCCCAGTCTATGTAATATAATTAAATTTACATGGATTAAGATAAACAATATATTATTATTAACAATTACATTATTATTATTACAAATCTTGTTATTTTAATTTTAAAGATAAACGGAAAGAGAGATGGATTTGTATAAAAAATTTGCTCGTTTTACTTTTCCTATAATAATTACAGGTTTCTTTATCAAAACACACCTTTTTTTGAGGGCTGGGGACATTTTGTAAAACAAAACAAAGATATTATATGAAAAAATAATTATAACAATATTTAAGAAAAAACAATGTAACCACATGGTGCAAACTTAAAAAGAATAGGAGTGAGTGAAGTAAAGCTATTTTGACGCAACTGCGCCTGTGACCCTAACGCCGGAAGAGACTGCTGATTTTTTAAAATTTAAATTTCAAACATCCCAACGATATCTCGCAAGCTAAATAAAAAAAAATATATCCTAATTGTGAATGACATGATGTGCGAATGACATGAAATGAATGTGAATTTTATATTTAAAAAACTTGCAATATCTGTGCTACACGACATTCTATTTGCACGCTAAATTACAACTTTCTGCGACTAACAATTTAAATGTTACAGTTCTGTGATGGATGGACAGTTAGGCAGATAAACGATGAAATCTCAATATAAGAATTCGCATTTTTTACATTTTTGTTTTACAATAATTCAATTTTTTATTCTCTCATTACAGTACTTAAATAAGGCATACAAATGCAACGTTCCATTGATTCTGATGAACTCGTTTAACACCGACGAAGATACACAAAAAATAATAAGAAAATACAAAGCTTTGAAAGTAGAAATATTCACGTTCAACCAGTCCTGCCACCCCCGCATCAACAGGGAGTCATTGTTGCCAATTGCGAAAAATTGTCTTGTTGCTAATGACATTGAAGCGTGAGTTACATGTCATTTTCTTCTGTATTTCTGTTTTAACAATTTTATTATTAATTTTAAATATGCTGAATTGCTGAAATATTGATTGGTTGGTCTTGGGTTGGATTCCCAGTAGCGATTGTTCATTATTTCCAAAATTAATAATCTGTATTTCATAATTATGCTACATATGTATTATCGCATTTTAACCTAAACATGACTTGCTTTATTGAGATTAGAAATATATGCTATTAAATATATCTGTAATAACATCGAGTGTTATTTATGAATAATAAATTTTTAGATCCCTACTGTAGAGCGTATAAGGTGTATGTATGGTTTGGACTACCTCAAGTACAAGGTAGGAAATTTTTGAAGTTTGAAAAGTATATATATATATATATATTATATATATACTTTTCAAACTTCAAAAACAGGTGGTAGAAAATTAGAGAGGGCTTACAGAGTGAATGCCAGACGTTTCGTTGCGAGATGCTGCCTTCTTCGGTGGCGATTTGGCACTGATCCTTCCGGCTGTCACCCGAACATAACAGTGCTAAACCAGTGGGTAGGATGAGATTTTAGAGGGGGTCAAGGCACTTAAATAAAATATTAAATTAAATATATATGTAACAAGATTTGGTAAGATATTAACATATTATATATAACATAACATATTATTAACATATAAAACTAACACATACACATACATACTAACTACATATTAGTGGTGCGCGATTATGAATAATACTAATGGTATCATTCGATTATGAAGATCTCTCGAGATATCTCGACTGTTGACTACTATTAGTAGTCCGTATTAGTAGTAGGCACTGAGAGAACGAGAGACTGAGCGCTGAGGCGTTGAATGAACAACAGATATTCGTTAGTAACTGATCTAGGATCTCTCGATCCCCAAATGTGTCGCTACTGTCAAACTAAATAAAAGAAAAAATTAAGACGTAATATCGAGTCATTTATTTAACTGAGTGCTTTATTATAAAATGTAGTAAAGCACATAGGTACAAACAGTAATACAAAATTTAAACTAAAAGTCATTAGTAACTACTAATTAGCATCAAATGCGCACCGTCTGTCGAACGAACGAAGACCAAAAGAGACCGAGACATTAGTAGAACAGAACAAACGAACATCCTGTTGCGCCGCATCAGATTAGTATTACTAATTAGTAGTCATTACTCGATTCTAGAAATCAGTCAACTACTAATTTGATAATCGATTATGAACTATGATTATGAATAGGGTGGTATTTCGACTATGAGGATCTCTCGTAATCGCGCTCTACTACTACATATACATATTTGATATAGATTATTATATATTAAAAATATAATTATATATGCATTATATATTATACTCATTATTATTATATATTATATTAGTATAAGTGCATTAGTATCAACCAATACTTTTAATGAATTTTTATTTTCAGGTGGTATCCTCCAGGTCACGGAGACTTTTATGAATCTTTTCAAAATTCCGGTCTATTGAAAAAATTCTTGGATGATGGTAGGGATTACTGCTTCGTCAGCAACATCGACAATCTGGGAGCAACAGTAGACTTAAATATTTTAAACTTATTGCTTAACCCTCTCAACGGCAAACCTAGTCCAGAATTTGTAATGGAAGTGACAGACAAGACAAGGGCCGATGTTAAAGGAGGAACTTTAATCAGTTACGAAAACAAATTGAGGTTACTTGAGATAGCTCAAGTGCCCAAAGAGCATGTGGACGAGTTTAAGTCAGTCAAAACCTTCAGATTCTTTAATACAAATAATTTATGGGTTCATTTGAAGTCAATAAAGAGAGTCTTAGATCAAGGATCCCTCAACATGGAGATAATAATCAATAACAAAAACTTGAATGACGGCCGAAACGTTATCCAACTTGAAACGGCGGTCGGCGCTGCAATGAAATGCTTTGACGGTGGCATCGGCATTAATGTGCCTCGAAGTCGCTTCTTGCCCGTGAAGAAAACTTCGGATCTTCTGCTCATAATGTCAAACTTGTACAGCCTCTCGCACGGTTCACTTCTGATGTCGCCACAGCGAATGTTTGTTACTACACCGCTCGTAAAACTAGGTGACAACCATTTTTCAAAAGTGAAAGAATTTCTACAGAGATTTGCTACAATTCCCGATCTACTTGAGTTGGATCATTTGACCGTTTCTGGCGATGTCACTTTCGGACTGAACGTTTCTCTGAAGGTACCTAAGATATTTATTATTTGTTTCATACATAAATTTTAATTTCGCTTGGTTATTAATGGTAATTATGGATAATTAGTTCATTTATGACTACTATTATAATATAACTTTATTTGTCGAGGATCTCCTAACCTAACTTAGCGCAGTGATTTATTATGGTCATTAATTAGAATCAGATAACATTTTACATACTAACTGTTATTATTAGTAATGAATGTGTTGCATTATTTGACTTAATTGATAGTACCAAAAAAGGCTTTGTTGGTTGGATTTACTAATAATTGTAATTCATTTATTTAATTTCTCAAAAAGAGTTTATCTCCATTTCTTACTATAAATATTTCGATTAAGAAGCTAGACATTTTGACATTATATGGGTTCCTAATATTATATTCAGAATCCTAGGAAATAAATGACATCTTAAAAAAAGTCTCAAATACTTAAACCTTCAACCCTGGGTTTATCTGGTTTTGGTTTTGTGGTATTTATTAATATTAGCATAACTTATTTTTTTATTTCCAGGGTACAGTCATTATAATTGCAAATCACGGTGACCGCATAGATATACCATCTGGAGCAACATTGGAGAATAAAATAGTATCAGGAAACCTTCGAATTTTGGATCACTAGTCGATAAATATTCTGGTTTACAGCTTATGATTGAGTTAACCAGTTTGCGGGTATGTGGGTACGAGGGCCAAAACAATTGTGCACAATTATACATTGATCGAAGTACATATCAAGGAAAGAAGATGGCGGAGACACAACTTCTCTTTTCAGTGGTAGTTGTCAGAAGATGGCACATTTGATGTTGCCTTATGTAATAAAAGTTGCATATTGCTGGAGATCCGCATATATCTTTCACAATATAAATAATCAACCTCTAATATCTTTTACAATATTATTCTCTGTCGACACACAAAAATACAAATACTGGTCAAATCTCGCAACTTTGAATAATAATGAAACATCATTATTGCATAACCTGTTCGCACCAAAGTAAAAATTGCAAGTGTTAGTAACTAGGCTGGGCTGTATCGAGATCTTTATTATTGTGTTAACGGTTCATTCCAAAATGGTTAACAGACGAATTATTTATACTCCCCTAGAGTCTTTATAGTATGTGTATACCTAGCTATTCTATTTTTTTTTAATGTGTCATTTATATGAAGGCATACCTAGATTAATTCATATTTATCTTTATAAACCTCTAATTTTACCCCAAAGGTCTTGTGGGCCCGAAGGGCTTATCAATTGACCAAATAACTTTATCCTTATAGAAAAATATTTCAAAACCCATTAAAACTCGTCTTTGTTCATTATGCCACAACATTTACGTTTAAGTTTTATTGTAGATTTTTAATAAAGGTTTAAAAAATCAACTAACAAATATTGTATTAGGAAATCTGGTTTTATATTAATGTATTCTTAGGTGTTTTGTTTTCTATATTTGTGTTTATAACATTTTAGTATACTTAGGATTAATAGCTGTACAAAGTGCCATTTTATGATTTAAGATAATTTTTATTTTGTTGAAATAAATTGTTTTTAAACTTGGTTTTTTTTTTAACATTATAATTTGCAAAATGTTACCTGTCATAAAACTTGGCCGAATATGTTTTATTCTTACAGGCGGGCAAAAATATCTACACAACTTCAACATAATAATAAGCATTTATCTAGGTACATTGTTAGTATGATTTATTCAACAAAGCATTCTATGTGACACATAGAATGTGTCCCACAGAGAATGTGTACACTGCCTGGATAATTAAGGATAATTTACAATTGAATACTTAAAACACTAATTATCCCTCCCCATAATGCCATTGTCACTGGTTAGTATTGGTCAAGGAACAGTACACGGAAGAAAACCTTTTAGTAGCACTCAAAAAGTATTTTAAACCAATTCAGCATTGACTATTCGAGACAGTTTGGATTACCTAGTTTACGATTCACAATTAAAGTTCGTCTTTTCAAAAAATCAAGGTAAAATGTAGAATTTATATCCAAAACCTGGTCATTAACATTCATTAACAAGATTACTGACAAACATGTGATATTTGTAATCGTAAATCAAACATCGGGATATCATTAAAAAAATCTCAAATATCACTATGTAAATGATTAGGTAACGTGGGTATTTTAAAACCTTATTATGTGGTTTATAGGATAAACAAGCATAATCAACTTTTTTTTTGTCCGGCTTTTGCTCCAAATATAAAAAATATATAAATGATCATCTAAGATATAAAAATTAATATTAGTTTGTTCGTCTTCTATTCGTTCCTAAACCATGTATTCGATTACAATGAAACTATGGTGAGTTGTTGTTTCCCAAGAAGGTTTCTGACAAAAAAAAACCCAAAAAATGTGCCACATAAGAACCATAAATTAATGTTTGTCTGTTCGTTTTCTGTGCATTCCTAAACTATTCATTTGGTGTTTTGTGTTTTCCCTCAAAAGCCTAGAGATGAGGAGTGAAGTGACCCATCCCGAGTGCTGTAGGCACGAGTCGTTGCACGCCGAGGCGCCGTCACCTATCAGGATAGTACAGCTAGTTAAATATAAAGTTTTAACACGAAAAAATTTAGAATCATTTAGAACTAGCTACCAAGAGCACATAAAGCAGTAGAAACACGACGCAAAGAGATACTCGATTATAAAGTTAATAATTAAATGTATTTTTTTTATATTTAATAATTTAATATACT
This sequence comes from Neomicropteryx cornuta, assembly GCA_020383195.1. NCBI lineage: Eukaryota > Metazoa > Arthropoda > Insecta > Lepidoptera > Micropterigidae > Neomicropteryx > Neomicropteryx cornuta. The sequence goes on from JAHKQU010000028.1 coordinate 7,756,629, forward strand.
ATTCATGAGTACATAAACTGTAAAAGGTCAACCAATTATTTTATGCTCATGTCGATGTTGCAAAAAATTAGTATTTTAATTTATTTTAGTCAACATCTTGTTATTTTTTAAAGGTATAGTCCAAAAGGGGGGAATAATATCTACGATTTAATTTTTTTATAACTGGAATTAGTTTTGGCATAAATTAAAATCTGGACAGTTGGGTAGCATGATGCTTATTTTAGGAGATAATTATGAATTTTCAAGGTTTCCATTTCTGCATTATATAAAAGAGGCATTATTAAAAGCGACTTTGCAGTGTCGCAGACCTGCGAGCGAAAGATAGAACCGAAGAAGCGTGTCAGTCAGTCTCATTATAGTGTTGCGACACCTGCGATGGACATGTCCGACAAACTACAAAAATTTATATTGTCAAGTTCGTTTTACATTATTGTTTTGACCTCAGGAATCATTTACCGGTGAAGTCAGAATCAATTTGCATACCAATATAAAATTATTTCCTCAGATCCTACTGAAAATTCTATTTTATTAATTTCAGATTTTTTTTATACATTTTCTTTTTGCCAACAAATTTAAATTTAAAACTAAAATACAATGAAATAAACAACAAGCCTTTATTAACTACAATCACAATGTTTAATTTTCATAAGGCACAAGTTCAGTCTCCCTAAAACTATTTACATAAAATACAAACTTACCCTATATTTAATTGTACAAAATATATTTAAAAAAAATGTTTTATCCTCATATTCTCTCAAAATAACTTTACTATTTAATTATCTTACTTATAATATAACCTTTACTATAAAATAACCTTACTTATAACACAATACACTCTCGAAATGTTTTCAATTTCGAGTTTTGGGAAAGTATCTAATTTAAAAGGAAAAACACATTTTTTTTTTTATTGCACAAAAATTAATATTGGTAAATCAAAAGAACACCACATTGAAACGAATCCTTTCAAAATTTGTGAAAAATAATTAATGTAAAGATAATATTTTGAGACAGACAGATTAAAGTATATTTTAATTAACACCTCTAAACTCATTCATATATTTTTAATATAAAGTAAGAAACTAAAGTTTTTTTAAATGGATTTGATAGAAATATTAGTAAAAATTATGACATGACTGTAAACTGCACTACCGCTGATTTCACATTAAGACCTCTAAACTTAGGTTTATACAGTATGCAATGCAATTACTACACATAAAGCGAAAAAATGGTGCTAGTTTTATTTAAACTTCTTCTGCCGTTGAAACAGTTGCAAGTTGCACCCAATTAAGGTAAACCTTTTAAGACACAGTACAGTATTTAAAAAATGCAAAAGTGTTTTTGAAGATGAACATGTCACTTTATTTAGATTCCAGATCTGCAGCTTAGTTGGATATTATGTAGTTGCAGATATGACACGGTAACGAGCAGGAAGTCCCGCCTAGATCAAAAATTTATATGTCATCCATTTTAATATATTTTATTTATTTATTTCAATAATTCAAGATACAAATGGTTATACAAATCATATGTTTTATCTGCTATATTGTCATGTTTATTAATAAAATGATATACACATTATCTATCATCGCATTAACTTTAGGGCATCACACATTTTCAACATTTGTACTAGGCACGCTTTTCTTTCTTTTTTCCCAAAGTAAAATAACAGTACAAAGTACTTTACTTTAGATTAGGATAAGTTGAAGCCAATTAATTTCCTCTAATTGTGGAGCTCAAAATTATGAGATATTTGGTACAATATTTTTTCTCTTTGTATGTAAATGTAAACCGCTATGTATGTAGATTTCTTTAATATTAAATAAATACAAGAAAAAGTATTTTTTTAGGTCCTCCAAGTATTGGTTAGTTGGTCAATCGCTATGACACTTGACACAGTGCTACGCATCTAAAAAGAGCCAAGAACACTATTATAAAGCTAATAAATGAATGTTGATAGTGTATAAGCCCTTGAAGGTAATGTGAGTTCAATGTAAAACCCCTAAAAAGTCTTTATTAAAAGTTGTAATTCAAGTGGCCTAATAGAAGATAAGATGGCGCTATGCACCAAAAGGATCACGCCCGATTTGCTATAGCCAACCTCAAATCGTTTGTAGCAAAACTGACGACTGCGTTCATGACTGCCATCTGTATATTTTGGTTCTTCAGTAAGAAAGGTAGGAGTAGGGAAGCATCTTCGATACCAACGTCCTTGACTGCATTGTAAACACGCATGGCGAGATCCTGCCGTTGACTCGGTGTTAGGTCATTTTTGATTATGATTGCAAGGGGTTTGAAATTACCTGAAAAACAGAAATGAAATACTATAGATCATGAAACGTTAAGTGAAAGCTAAAACGCCTATAAAACAATACAAATATGAATTTTTACAAACTCGCTACCATTCCAGCCTCAGAATTCACTACTGGTAAACTTGTGTAAGCTTGTTGCTCCAAAAATAATATAAGAGGTTGTGAAGATTTTAGTAACTACACGCGAAATGACTGAAGGGGTCACGTTAAGTTGTTTGGGCTGCACAATAGTGGTTTACGGATACTAAAAATGAACCATGAGATGATGGTTTAGGTAGAAAACTGCTCTGTGCTTAAATATGAGGTATTTTAGTTGAATATATCTTTTTAAATTTCAGATCTACATTTTAACTCTGAAACTAATAATTTGGAAAGTAGGTAATGTAGAAGGTACACTTTGTTAACAATTACTTATGACCAGTTTTCATTACTCATTTTTAGAATAATAATAATTTATTTATTGGGTTTAAATTGCACAAACTAGGCAGCGCACGTACTAAGGTAGGCTTCATTTGTTGTAGATTATTAAATATTTCAGGTCGAAGCACAAACAATTATATTGTTTTTGATTTAAAACTCAGTATACCTACTATGTGTAGGTAATTATATTCAAGGTTATGGTTACAGTCAGGTGATTGTTTTAAAAAAGTGTCTGGTGGTACTTACTCAAGAAAAATGTCCCCAAATATTAAATGAATTGAAAATGCAAGTACTATTAAATTAACAATTTTCTAGAGCAAAACATTTCAGCAAGGGTGTAATTTTTTGTCAGTAATTTTTAACCAGTATAAGGCAATTTGTCAGATCAGTTAGGAGGATTTTGTCGGCATCCAATAATACTTTAGAAGTAGTGAATTATATACCCAGAACCTCAAGTCTTACAGCTAGGCCCTACAGGCGTAATTAACAGCATCATCCCCTCCAAACTACACACGTCTGTGGTACCAACTAACTATGAATTACTTCATTTCCTGTCTCCATTTGTGACTGCGGCACCTTTAACCCATTCAATGTGCGTTTTGGATGGCCATAGAGGTGACAGTGGGTTAGTTTTTAGGTCCGAATAGAATAGATTAAAATAAAAAGTCATACAATGACATTCTTTCAATTCATCAAAAATTTTAACACCTATTTAAGTTTTTTTTTTGTAAATTTTGACCCCTAGTAATGAAACAACTCCCCCTCCCTATTTACTGAAGTTGCGATTTATTTAATACTTCTCCCAAATTGATCTATTTCAATAACTCGGAAAATGTTTCTTAACGCTGTCTTAAAATACTATAGCAATGCCCGAATCCACGGATAAACCACAGATTCTGTATAAAATCAGTTTTTATTTTCTTTATATATAAATAATCAAAGCTAAAATTGGTATATTTCATGTTATTTCTTTTTTGTATTATGGTTTAAATTTAAAATTGTTTTTTTCTTATTTATTTTACCTTATTTAAATTCGTTTACTACTAGCATTTAAATTACTTACTTATTTAAATTCATTTACTTATATATATATTTCAATATAATTATGTTTTACATGTTTAGGAATGTATAGGTACTTTAATTTATATTGTCCTAACATCATTACCTGTATTGTGTACAATTTCTGTTGGGTAACCACAATAAATAAACACGAACATAAATAATACAATTTATAATAATTATAACATGGCACTGAAGCATTTTTTACATATTTCTATTTACATAATGAGTTTGTATTAATTTTAACTGGCAACTAATAAATAATACATTCCAACAGCCGTGCTATCATTATTTTGAAATTCAAATATATATTAGAGCACAGTATCAAACTGTAAAAGTTTTATCTTTTAGTACTAAAAATTTGTTACTTTAATATTATGTATCTATATTATCCGGACAGCCTGCGATGTGATCTAAATGGCTAATGGTATCAATCTATATACAAAAATTCAACTATTTTACAATTGTACTTCTCGTTCGAGTTGAAAGATGCAACGGACAGACAGACGGACGGAGCGGCAAGTGGCCAAAGGACGGTGATAGTAGCTTCTTAAAGATGAATATAACAAATTCTTCACTTCCATTACTCAAAATGGTGGATAGCAAATCAGCATCAACGCTTAAAGATGGGACATTTGGTTTGAAATTACTCTAACTAAGGAAGCAACTGTGTTATGTTCACTAAGCATTGAATATTAAGATTTGCCAATTAAATAATTGGCAATTATATAAATTAACTTGCAGACTTTACTTTAAACTATTCACCAGATAAGGTAAGATATTTTGAATTATTAATGATTATTATTACTCTAAAAAAAGAAAATTAAGGTTTTTTTAAACATTTAAATGTTAGTTAAATAATGTATTACAATCTGTTACAACTGTGTAATATGTGGTTAAATAAATAATCGATTTAGTGGTAAAATTGACCAATTGAATTATTTTCATATTTATCAGGTTTACTCGATCATATTTCATAACCAAAAAAGGTAAGGATCAATTTTACCAGACACCACAATGATGTTCTTAAGAAAAAGACATGTTTCAAGAAAAATGAAACATATAACTTTGAAAATCAAGCAGATTCCTATATTAGGGTGCATAAATAATAAATGGTTACATATTATCAAAGTATGTTTCATTCAACTTTCCTTAAAATAAAGAGCAAAGCAAGATTTACCTGTTTACAAGTTAATAATGGTATTTAATAAGTGAGTACAAAGTATGAATTATTATATATACAAAAGAAAAGGAAATTGGCGAAAACCGCACTAGGCTTTACCTTTCGTCATACTCGCACCCGCAATAGATCCAACTATCCCACCAACAGCAATTCCTGCCGGCCCACCCACTATACCACCCAAAAAAGCAAAGAGGCCCGCCGTCAGACCACCTTTCATTGACTCCTTTAGTGCCACTTGAATATCATTTCGTTCAGTCAACTCGGACGCAACATGTAGTAATGCAATTGTGTCAATCGGCATGTTGCTTCACAACGAAAAATCCTGCTATAATTAGCAAACTGCAAATACCGCAATAATTATTGTGTGGTAGATAATAACCGACCAAAGAGAAGAATGCTTAGAACGTGGACTACAAGATACACATCTGAGGAGCACGAATTTACTGTTTTTACACCGCACAATAGACTAAACCACTTGGAGGTTATACATGTGTGGTTATTTTAAATTAGTTTAGTTAGTAATTTTAAATTGTATTGCTGTATAAATATCGAATGTGTAAATGTGTAAAAAGACCAAACAAGAAAATCATACGGTCGGACGCGTCGTGACAACCCTAAATATCAGTTAGGTGATTCCTTCTAGGATTTTACACACAAAATTAATCCTTGATAAATATGGGCGACGCGACCGGGTTGATAAACCTAATACTCCTGATAGAATGACGAGTGAACTCAGAACTGATGATGAAACTGCGTGAACTGATCAAATCAAATGACTCATTATAAATATCACATAAACTGCCAGTGACACTGACAGTTTAAGACAGATGAAGTGACTAGTGACAACACTGACAAGACTGACAGTAGTAACTGTGGTAGTCAACGATCTTGATCAACATAAATATGCAAAACACAGTATATTTAGAATCAATAAAATAAAAAAACAACAAAACCATCATGTAAATTGTATTCAAAAGTAGCAAAGCCTGAATTTATTGGGACCGCACATCATCGTCGTCTAACGCGATAAAGGCTGCTGGACAGTAGGTATATAATAACTCTAAAGATCTAATTATCTTTTATGTTCTACATAATCGCCATCCAAATTCCAAATTGTTTTATTTTGTTTAGTGACGGTTGATACTTCCAGGAGTTACAGTTCCGGGATTTGGCAGTTCGCTAATTGTTATTTCGCGACTTGTGTTACAAAATATAGCTTGTATTACGTTACGCAGGTTACAAGATCGTATAAATTTATTCAGAAAAATGCTAATAAAGCTTGGCATAAGTCGGGAATGTTGCACACACGCCCGATTTTGATGTTTGATGATACTATACAAATACTACGTCGTACTTAATTATTTTGCACTACGGCACAACGTAATTATTCTTTTTTTCTAATTTAATTTTGCAATATTTATATGCTTATGATGTATTCAAATATTATATTGGGATTTTCAAAATGAACGGGGAAAGAATTTGGAATGACAAATAATACAGAAACCTAAAAATTCTGCCATTTACCAATCCAAAGGAAACAATTGCTTTCTGAATCACATACTACACCTCAGTAGGAGAGAGGTAAGCTTTTTCAGATGTTTATTCATAGTTTCCTTATTATTGTCTGTATATCTTTGCCAGTAAATGTATTTAAATACCTATAAATTAGTTTCCCTTTTTTTGATAAACTAAAAACACCAAATTCAGCGCATTACTTTACAAAACAATAATGAGGTACAAGCCTTACACCACCTGGGCTATGGCTCGAGTTAGCAACATGGCCCTCCGGGTAGCATGAATGGTGTCAGCTTTCCATCTCTAATTCATGTCTCCGACTTCCATTCTGAAAGATGAAGTAGCAGTAAGTTATTAATACGACAATATTTAAAATGGGACCCGTAAAAGATAAGATGTCATGAAGTTGATAAAAGTGTGTTTACATCCCAATTTTCCATTCTGTCAAAAGCTGACCTGAAGATTTTTATGAAAGTAGAAGCAGCTTGCATATTCTGAATATGGGCTTATCAGCGATGTGCTGCTCGCCCATCAAAGTAATAATATTAATAACGTTGCAGCAATAAGCTTAACCCTTATAGAGACTCAGAAAAAACAAATGTGCGAGTGCCGGGACTCACTGTTAAGATGTGTAAACAAATTCGGTTGAGTGTAATGAGGATTGAAAATTTGAATGAAATGATGATATGTTTCTTTATTTTGATCCTAATTAATAAATTTCAGATACAGAGTCATTAAATACCCTCCCACTTCTCCAATTAAAACGCAGCAGACGACGCTCCACTTAGATAATAAATGTCAGTTGCTTAGTAATTGAATATCAGTCGCCTTCCAAATGCGTCGTCCCACATTGTGTATGCTTGTCACTGTCACCAAATCGCAATTCACTCTAGCTCTAAAAATCTTAAGAGGTAAAGCTATAAATGTTTCCACATCAAAATATATTCTATTTGAAGTTTTTGAAATATCAACTATTTCAGTAGAGTAAATCCTCAGAGCGAGATGATAATAAATACCTGTTATTTATCTAAAACAAAATTCTATGTGATCATCAGTTAGAATTTTAAAATCGATAAGTTTATAATTTAAATTGAAATGAATAATTCCAGATATGCGCATTTCTCTAGGGTACACACGTGGATTATTGTGAGCAATTTCATTTGTTCAGTATTTAGTAGCTCTTAGATTGGAGATATGGAAGATAGTGCCAAACTTATAATCTGTTAATATTTTTTAATATTATCAATTATAGTAAGGCGACTGATGAATAAAAGATCCTGAAATTGTTAAGGAACCTCCACTATTGGAACTGAGATTCGCCTCTGTACTGAGAGGTACGTTAACACTGAGAGCAACGCAAGCGATATCATGGTGAGATATATTTTATGATTATTATTCATATTAGGAAAAAAAACTATAAAATTGTCTCTAATCACTTGTCTTTTCCAAATGTTTGCTAGTCCCACTAACTCCTTGTACAAAAGTAAAAGGACTGACTGTATGGCCGCTACCTCAGACCTAAAATAGAGTGTCTCGACCCCCTTCTCAGGTGCTTCATTGCTATTGCAATATAATAGGGACAGAGAGTATCTACGTACTTTTGCATCATAATACAGTCATAACTGTCAATCTTTTCACTCGTAAGCGGCTAACAGATTTTGATAAAATTTGGTATATATTTCCTGCTCTGCAATTCCTTATTTAGAGTCAAGTTAGCTCAGTGCCTTTAACGCTGCCCGCAGTGCTTAGCTAACAACACAGCATTATAAGTTTCTTCCAAAGTAAAAATAATGTCATAAATAACAAAACCGACTAGTCAGACTGCTGTGCTACTCTTGGGCTATTTAGATTGCAAACGCTTCGCTCAACTGACAGATTTTGCAATTTCTCAGTACAAACATTAAAAAAACAGCTGATAGGTTTAAAGTGATTGAAAACAAATATTTATACATTTTTTAGAATGTACAAAAGGAGAGTGCCGATGAAGATATCATGCGAGGCATGGTCGCAGAACGAAATCTCAAACTGAGAGAAAGGAAGATTCTTAATGAAGCCACCTTAGCCCTTAGAAAACTACTCAACCGAATACAGGTTTGTATGCATATTATAATGAATTGCACTTTTTGGTAGGGCGACCATTAGATTTAGAAGGCCACAGGTTGGTTAGGGGCCTTTATTCTGGAAGGAAGACAGGAATCATTTTTGATGGAATATTTTGTTCCAAGATAATATGAATTGATTCTGGCTTGTGACATCGCATGTGACACAAAAAATCACATAAAATGCTTCTAAAAACCTGGGGAAAATTAATACATAAATAGACAGACACACAGACAGATCACAAATGAGATAGAGTTGATTTTTATTTGTAAGTATATTATTCACAAGAATCAGGAACACAGCACATCGGCAGTAACCGAGGGGGGGGGGAGGGCATTGGTAGTAATTAGTACAGTAACAGTGACAGTTGATTTACATAAAAATGTAAATTTAACTTACGTTTTTAAAGTAAATTGATACTGTTTTTCAAAGCATCTTGTGACGCACTGGTTTTGTATGAAAACATTGTGTGTTCCATCAAGCTTAGCTAAAATTCTACGATTTATCTACGGTTATCAATTTTAAAACCTTCTGGTTTTCAAAAATAATTTATTTTCTTATTAAGGTCAAGGAGTTGTCTTTTTTCTGTTGAAGTTGAGTATTGTGTAGGTTATAGCATAATTAAAAACAAAACAGTATACCTATAAAACACATTTTTGGTACATATTTTTAGTAGCTGAAATGCCAATGCTTTAATTGTGCATTTTAGGTGGAGCAATTAACACTATTAAACTTGATAGAAAATAAAAACTCTCCGGGGACAAAGAGACTAGACCACCTTCTAACGGGAAAAGACAATGGTCTCAGTGTTAGCAATCAATTGAATGAAATAAAACCCATCGTTTTTGAATTCTTAAATGTTGGCCATGCTATTTCAAATGAGACAACCGAAGAGGATATTAACGGCGATGAGACAATCGATTTGAGTATTAACACAAAAAAAGGTAAGAAATGCTTTCTAATAGTTAAAATAATGTTCACCTGGGAATGCGACAGATAGTAGGATAAACCTCACCACAACTATTTGATTGATGCCCAACAATTTGAAAGAAAATATACATTCAATGATAAATTTTATTAATTACAATTTACAAAGTTTTCTATTACTATAAAATTATCTATTAAACCTTCTTAGTCCTGGCTTGGTGTGCTTGGGGAGTTCGAGGGGATATAGGATGGTTATGCATATTATATATATATATTACTTACTTATTATTACAACTATTATACAACTTATTATATATATATTAGCTTAATATATATATATATATTAATAAATATATATGTATATTTTTATGTATTCGTAGTACATGTACGTGTATGTATATCAATGTTAATTTTCGTAGTTTTTATTTTGTACTTACAAAAAAGCTCAGCGCAATTGCATGTAACCAATCTATTAAATAACTATTAAAATTAGCCTATCTTAGTACGGGCAATGTCCAGTTAGGTATGGTTATGTTAGAAATATGTAAAAACAAAAATCAATAAATAAATAAATATAAATTTTGTTTATATTTAAATTTGAATTTATTATTTTTAAAATTAGAATTTGTCCGAGATAACCGAGATTTTAAACAAAATTATAACAAATGGTATGTTTCATGATTAGCCCAATTATACTAAGCGTATTTGTGGAAATAGCAGTTTATTATATTGTATAGATAGTTTTAATGAGAATAAATTATCATAAAATTAAATGATGAATACAATAATTGCAAGCGATTGATTTGCGTCATCATGACATCACGTAAAGTCACACCATTCGATAGAGCATCGCAGAAACTACTAGAACATTCGCACACATACCATCAAACACCATAGGCTTTTATTATAAGAGGAAGTTGAAAGGCGCCAGTCCACTTACCAGCATCTAGCTAGCAACACCTAGCGCTCGCGACTCGACAACACAATGTAGTGTGTGCAAAGTACATCACCCGCACCGCGTGAAGTCCGAAGTTCCCGCACACAACATCTACTGAATGAACCTGAAGAGAGTCATCTACAACGGAGTAATTCAAGTACACGGTTTGATATTGTGATACTAAAATCTGCTAAAATAAATCTGCATTTACCACCTTCTTAACCCACAGGCCACACCACGTGCCTGCACAAGTAATTATTGTTACAAAAATAATTGTATCGAAAAATATAATCAAAATTTATCATGTGTTCTCATTTATAAATTAAATGTTGCTTACAACAGTGTTAACGGTAACGTTTGTTTTAAATGTTGTACATTAGATTGTTATTATCGTAATAACATCAAAATTTTAAATATTTTAAAATCTACCTAGTCGTAAATAAACGTAGTTACTGAATTCAAATATTTAATGAAAATACTATGTTAATATTGATCAAATGAAAAATCTAATAATAATGACTTGAAGATTTGATATATTTATAACCTAGCTTATTTATAACAGCATCTGTCGTCGATAGGCAAGGTGTAATATTCTATATGCGTTAGTATTTAATTTGCATCATTTTGATTATTAATTTTTCTCAATGGCAGTTTTTCAATATATTTTTCTTAAATATGATGATTGATTAGCCTAAATATCAAGTATAAATTATCAATATTTTCAAGAGATCGTTGCATAATAATTGGATCTCAAAATAAAAATGACAATGGCTGATGGGCCTGCAAGTCTTGTTAATATCTGCCAGTTGCTTCCACTCTTTTCATATTCCTTCATTATTTTATTTGTCACCCTCGCCTCATTCCGTGGCAGCTTGGCTTCCAACATCGTTAGCTGATGGCATACCATACTTGCACGTTTTTATCTTTTTGTTTTTTACGATAAGTTTTTTTTTTACCCACAGATGAAGCAGACGATAGCATAGAGGAATTGGACACCGAATCCGAAACAGAGGAAATAGACTTCTTTAGGTATTGAGAGAATTTTTTATTGTTTTAAACTGAACATTTATTAAATATTTAAGTTGCAAAACAGTCTCTGGGCATTTTTAATACCCATCCTCCTCCATATTAGAATATAATCCTTTTAAATTATTAAATCTACATTTATCTCACTCACACATATTATTTACAAAAGCACTTCGTCAGTACCAGAGAATAAGTTTAAAAAAATATATTTTCATACAATATTTACATTTTAACAAACATAAAATCTTAGGTCTATACATGTTAAAAGCTAAAAGTATATTGACATCCACTGTGTTTGGTGTCAAGAAATGACAATAAATAATAATTTTGGGAGCGAGTTAGTACTTAACTAATGAATATCAGTTTCTTGTTCAGTTCCTTTTTGCATAAAATATTGTAGATATCAAATTAAAATCAACAACAAAATACTAGGAATTAAACCTCGGATCTCATGTCTATCGCTGACATTAAGTAAGGCCAAATCGATCGATTTTACTTGGTATCCAGTAAATTTCTTTTCTCAAGAGTTAGAGAATAACTAAGCAGATTTAAAACAGTTATTTCTTTTTTTTTAAGTACATACACATTTTGATTACAACATTTAAACAATTAAAATAATATAAATATAGTTCTTAAAAAGGATAAATCTACTCATTTTTTTAATCCAAATAAGACACAAGATGCAAAAAAGTCAATTTATATTAGTCAAACTAGTGCAAAATATTCACTATTCCTTGGCAAGTATTCGCCGCGATATTTGTTACTTCTTATCCGAGGGTTGCAGCAAGGACAAGCGATATTGACTAAAATATAAAGTGGTTATTTTGCACATTATATATTATTAACAAAATGTTTATCGACAGTTAAACAGTTACTTTATAAAACATTTTTTTTTACATTCGTATATAACTAAATAATAATTTCCTAATAAGGTGATTGTGGTCAACTATTATTTCTTTTTTACAATTAATTTCAGTAGAGGTTTTGTACGGTCACTGGATGTTAGATGTTCTTTTAGATTTGATACTCGATTTGTATGATACGTTGCGTTTGCAAACATTTCAAGCGGCAGTTTTATCAGACAAAATAATTCCATAGGTTGCTTGTAAATTCCCTCTTCCGGTTCCGATTGCCACTAGACGAAATATTAAAAATAAAAATACAATTCTAAAGAAATATTGTTCAAAATGAGACAGAAAAACTTATTAATAATGACTATTTAGGTCGTCCATCGTTTAAATACTTCTCAGTCTGAAAAAAGAACTGTCTTCTCTTTATAATAATACACTATAGCACACGGTCTATTAAAGGGTTTATATTATCGTAAAGTTATAAACTAATGTTTACTTAAACATTTGACAGTCTGCAACCCGCGTGCTTTCCGTTAGACGGCTAAATCACACAATTTAGCAAAAAAACTCCTTCACAAGCCAAAGTTCATCGGAAGAGGGGCATCGACGCCTAGCCTGCCGGCCGCAAGAGTAAACCATCTAAAAAAATAAACGCCCTAGTTTAATGAAACACTGATGCCTAGCAGGCCGTCTGTTAAATTGAGCCGTCTAAAAAATATACCCCCCTCATTAAAACGTTTTTTTTTTTTATAAGTGTGTAAGAAAAAAAATATTAGATATTATTAAATGTTTTATGTGTAAATGTTTAAAATGTGTGAAAAGTATCTTTTATACAGATTAGTATATAAAATCGTTCAAAATTATACAAAAGTTATCCAAAGTGAAAAAAAGGTTATGGAATGAATGAAAATTTGTAGAAAGAATGAAACTTTGACTATTTTTATAAATAATATATAAAAACCAAAATGAATGCAGTGCATTGGAACTTTCACTGCGATTACAATGACAGCAAACATGTTTTTTTGGGAAGTAAAACATTATTTTTACATTATTACTTCATATTTATGACACTGTTGACGAGCGTACATTAATAACTAAACTTAGAGAACATTTTATATAGATTTCTACCATCGTATAAATAATCCGTGCTTGTGTGTAAATACTGGGACTGGTCGGTTATCAGGATAAAATTCTATTATTCTGGGATAAAATCCTATGAATTTAGAATTATAATTCAATATTATATGCAGGCTAATTACGCAAACATAAAGGTAAAATAGAGTATATGAAACGAAAGATGTAATTATCCCGTTGACCGCTACTATTTTAGAGCAAAATTATATGAAAAGAAAAGTCCTTAGTAACTCTTTTATATTGAATAAAAGTTACCTCGCGTAAGATCGCGATTAATTGGAGATATACTGTTTGAGTGTAACAGTAAAAATTAATTGACAAAGGCATTTGACAGACAAATGGCCATTGGCCACACAAACAATCAGCCGTTTAGTGTTCAATCCACCGCCATTTTTATTAACAATCGATTTTAGTATTGCTAGTTCATTCTTTTTTTGTTTTAACATTAAATAATAAAATATGTTTTTATTATTTAAATACTTCAATCAATACTTCTTTGGGATTATGGTAGAATTTTTAGCTGTGTTTTTTAATTACTTTATTGTTTGTAATGACACAAATACCTATGTTAAAATTCTACCAAATTCGCAGCGGTGATATTAAAGAAATACATTGGATCATTTAGTGGAATTGGCGATAAATCATTTTTATTATACCTAATAATATTTCTGCAATACATATTAATCACAATGATGTATGGCACGAGTTTAGTTATTTTTTTTTCTCGGGTTAATAATTTTAGCCAGAGCGATTTTATAAGTCATTTCTTATAAGAAAATTTCACCCTAAAACCGCTCATCATTGGAATCTTAAGCTAAGCCCAATAATGATTCTCGGACTTAAAAAGTCATACACTAACTCGCTTACAAGTTATATAACCATTCTAGTGATTTAACGCGATAATAAATATAGAAGTTTAGCACCAAAATTTCTATCGCTATTGGACCGCCAAAAATATTCCCGATTTGGCACTCGATATTGCTGACAGCTACGTGTCGGTCGTATAAAAGAGGATGTACGCTGCGCTGGATTTGACATCATGTGGAGAGATTTCGGTTACTATGTGGTCATCATACTTGTACCATCTGCAAATATAAACAGTATATGAATGATATGAAGTAACTAAATGAATGAAAAATTGCAAAAAAAGCCATTCCGCTGACTTGAAAATTTCTTTAGGCTTTATGAATAAAAAATGAAAAACAAGGAGGAAAAAAGCCACTAATAGTTCTTTTGCACTGTATCTTTTTAAGAACTATATTATTTACAATCTTGAAACTGTCAAGTGCTTTTAATTGATAAAAAAAATAGGTTAGTTTTCAATACTAACATTTAGACAAATCAAAAGATAACTCAACAAGAGTGTAACATGGTAAAAACAAATATCAAAAATTTATTTTATTTAAAAGATACAAACCACCCTATTTAGTTTTTTTGTCGATAATTTTGAAATAGTTTCGTATGACAACGGCTAGTCACTTGAAACTGGGTCACATTGTATAGAAGATTATATATATTGAAGAATTATATATAATAAATTATAATTGTGAAAAAAAAACATGTATTTGGGTTGCAAAACATCGAAATTTATGACAGCAGAATTTTGGAATATATATCTACATTTTAGAATTCCTATGTGATACACCGTAAAATTTTGTTATGAATATTATATCCATTTTTTTAATACAAATATATCAAAGATACAAATTGTCTTATTTACCTTTGTTAAAACATGGCGGATGGCGCAAACGCATTTGAAATACTTAAAACATTTTATTTATGTAATATTATAAAGAAATAATAACTTCTAAACACTTAAAAACGCTAAAAATTTATCGTAAACACAAAACACCTCCTAAACAAACAGAAGAAATGAGGATCAGGAACAAGTAAATCAAATTTTATTATCACATTTAATATCACCCGCATGGATCGGCGTTGAATAGTGACGTCATTATGAGGTACGACGTTGGCAATGGGTAATGTGTTTAAGTTTAGTCTCTATGCGATATTCGTATAGTGAATGATCCTAGTGACGTCACTCTGTAGCGGCCACATCTTTTAAATGTTATTTGAATAGCTCAACTTTGAATTGCTCTAGTTTCGTCATTTTTCATCATATCGCATAAAAAAAAAACAAAGACGTTAAGGGTTTGACAAGATGTTTATATTTATGCATTAAAAAAAATGAAACTGATCCTCACTGCAAACTAAATACATCGGAAGATATTTGACAATTTATTTTTTAACCTTTCAATCTAGTTTTCTAACAGCCACACCATCCAGTCTTTGATGTAATCTTATCGGCTATTTTTGTTTTTTGAGAGCATCTATCTAAACACAAACATTCAACTTTTTCGCATTTGAACTTTTCAAGTTGAAAGTTGAAACGGACAGACGGACGGACAGATAGACAGCCAAAGGACGGGGATAGTAGCTTCTTACACATGAATGCATAGAAGCTAAAATGAGTATGAATTAAACATCAAACAATTATACTCCATGAATTAAACTTTCATTATTTATATTTATTGAAAAAATAAAAAAAAACAAATTTTCATACTATTTGTATTGGTGGTGGTATAGTATTGGTATAATAGATAGCGTTGCGAAACTTTTGCCGAGTTATTGAAAAAAGATCAATTTGGGAAAAGTTAGTATTAAATAAATAACAAATTCAGTAAATAGAAAGGATTTTATTTTTATTTATCTTTATTGGAAAAACCAACAATTTTACACAGTACACATAACAAAAAAATACATATGATTGATCGATAAAAAAACTATGTAAAATTAAAAATAGGTTTCTACTAACAAAAAGTATTAAAGTTAATAACAAAACCGCTTTATATCTATATATACATATCTACTTCCACGAATTTAGAACAGCTAATTAGCCCTATTATTTTTACACAATAGATCATTGGTGAACACTTTAAATTGCGACTTATTCAGAGTCAATTTATTTTAATCTACTCACCCATCACAAATTGTAACCACAGACAGGCACGAGTAGTCTAGGGGGAAAATGCCTTTAATGACACCTGTAGGGCATAGCTTTAAGACGTCACGTTCTGTTTAGTAATTTACTACTACTAAACAAGTTGATATTAAATGATAGCTACAAGTGTCATAACAATTCTTTTTGATATTGAGAATAACTTTAAATGAGGATGATGGGAGAGATTTTATTTTACCATACAAACTATTGTAGGCCCAATACATTGGATCACTAATGCGTCAGGTTGATGATATCAACCGCTTCCCGGGCCACGATTAAGCACAAAAGCGCAAAACCGTGAAGATTGGAATGTACTTGTGGAGGCCTATACCCTGCTGGCTGATGATGATGATCAAACTATTCTCAATAAAAATTACTTCTTCATCGTCTGAAAATGCAACATATTCTATTCATAGCATTTATTACACTTAGTAGCTTTATTTTTATTTATTATTGTATTTCTTAATAGAGTAGCATTTATGAATAAATACTGGAAGAATATGCTTCATATGAAATAAAGTTAATCGTAAAGGTAAGTAGTTATTAATTGTACTTACGTGGAATATAAGCTACTCTTGCAGTAGGCCGTGTAATGACCCCCTTCCATCGAGCCATAGTGGTTAGAAACACCGTACAAATTATATATTCGACTGTTACCATTCTGTAAATCGAGTGAGAAAGATCGCATGTCCAGATCCTGAAGAGGAAAGTCTATATAGGTCTGTTTTTTTCGGTACATGTTAGGTGTGTATTCTTTGGCATCTACGTAGAATCGTTTAAAATGTATTACTAATACTGGAGGTAGCCTTGAAATGTCTAATTTTTTCCAAGCTTCTCTCTTTTCTTTGCATGATGGACAGTTCCATCCAACGATTGTCTCACCGTTTAAGTACAACTTTAAGCAATCCTGAAAAAAATGTATTAAACCCCATCATTTTATTGCTGAAATGATGAATATTAATTATTTATTATACGCAACACCAATAACAGCCGGTTTTACCTTTACACAAATATATTTGTTAAGGTTAAACCAAGTGCCAACTAGGTAAGTGCCGGATTTCATGCATTTGCTGGCATGTCTGCAATAAAGAATGTCTGGTAATAGCATGCAGTCCGTGGGCTTTGGTCTCGCTTGCGCTCTGAAGAGATATCATCTTACATTGTTTGTGTAGGTGAGACTATTTTTTTCTTTATATTTTTTGGTTTTATTTGAATATTACACAAAAGTTACCAGGTACCTCAAAAGTGGGTGAGTTTTCATATTTAATTATAGATTTAATTACTCCTGTGGTTTTCCCAGCAAAACATTTTGGCGGTAATGCTTAAGTACTAAAAGGGTAAATATAAAACTTACACTCAATGTGCATTTGTTAGTGTTCCCTGGAAGTTCAAGGGAGAGGTTTGAGAATGATTCATAAGTGACACTCTCTTTAGAGCACATCTTGCATTGCACCGTTGATTTTATTTGTCCGTAAAATAAGTTCAATACGAGGCTCTCCTTCGATTTGGTGTACTCGTACCACGCTTTGTCTGATGGCTGTAAACTATCCTGAAAAAAAAAACAGATTTATCACTCTAGGTTAGGTTAGGTCATTTTTCATTCTGATTTTTCCCCTTTTTTTTGTGTGTAACATTGTTTCTAAAAGAGGCTATGTCGTATATTTTTAATTATGTCAAAAACAAAGTACTTGATAAAACAGGTAATAAATCAGTCATCTATAGACTTTGTTTTAAGACTCACTAAATAAGTTTTCTTATTTACAAAACAGGGTTAAATTTTTAAAATAAGTTATGGCTAAATGTATAACAATTACTGTAAGCACGGTATGATGACTAAAGAAATATACAGGAAGTTTAATAGAACTGACAGCTTGAAAGTACTACATTTTTGTTTACAGCTACATAACAAACAAAATAAACAAAATTACACAATTTTGTAACTAAATCACTGAATCACTTAAGGTCAAACAAGGAATGAGAGAACAGGAAAGGTTAAAAGCAGTACTTTGTTAAAACTGTGGTCTTATCTAAAAGATGGAACCCTTGCTTGTTTTTATAAATATAAATAAAATAAGAAATAAACATCAAATTAAGTTACTGTTTGTAAATTTTTCAAATATTGTTTTCGTATTTACTCAGCACTGTATTTTTGAACACCTACCGAACATTATTAATCACTAATAACAAAAACAATCTAAAACTATTACCTTATTTATAGGTTGTGAAGTAGGGAACTGTAGGTCATCGTGAAGCCAGTCCATCAGTATTGTAAGAAATTCATGTGAATCTTGTTGCTCGGCCCCTCGGAACATTTTTTGGTGTTTCCCGACAACATTCTAAAAAGTAGAGGTAGATAAAGTTTTACTTCATCATAGTTTATGTTACACAAAAAATGTAAGTACCTTAATTTAATTACAAGAGGTTGGGTGTGGTCATAAATCATACTATTTCATATGAAGGCTCTTTAGTTTAGTTAAGCTTGATAAGATGTGCGACATATTCATGCAAAACCAATGCTTCACAAAATCATATGCCAACTTTCTCTTGAAACCAAAATTGATGTATTTTAAGAAAATTAATTGATTTTTTAAGTGTTGAAAAATGTATGGAAAATAAAGATTTTTCGAGGCTCTAACTTTAAATAAAGTAAAAATGTACCTTTTTCATTCTATATTAGCTTATATATGAGGGTTGTCTGAAAAGTTTTCAGCCTCAACGTGAAGATGGTAACACTCATCAACAAAAGTGGGGGAGTATGTTTGAAAGGTACTCACCAAAATTTCAGCCATTTTGGACGCAAAGTCGTAGTTTGAGAATTGTTGATTTGTGTTTTTTGTGAAAATGGAAAAAATCGAGTATTGAGCTCTTTTTAAATATTTGTTTTTGAAAGGTAATAAAAGACAAGTTGGATGCTGTGTACGGGGACTCTGCACCATAATATTACCACAATGAAATTTTGGGCAGCTGAATTTAAACGTGGCCGTACCAGCTTGAGTGACGATGAACGTTCGGGATGTCCAAAAACTGCAACCACCGACGATAACATCGGTCAAGTTCACCAAATAGTGCTAGACAACCGTCGAATTAAATTTAGAGAATAGCTGAGGCTATGAATATGTCCAAAGAACGTAATGTCACATATTGAATCAAGATTTAGGCATGAGCAAGCTGTGCGTGCATTAGGTGCCGCGGTTTGTTGGCGCAGTTTAGGTGCAATAAATCGGAGTTTTGGGGTCGATTAATTACTGTAGATGAAACTTAGATACACTATTACACCCCAGAAACAAATATACAGTCAAAACAGTGAACTTCAAATGGGGAATCAGCTTCAAAAAAGACAAAGGCTGTCCCTTCAGCTGGAAAACTGATGACGACTTTTCTGGGAGTCATAGAGTTATCTTCATTGATTATTTTCAAAAAGGAAAAACTATTACAGGAGCATATTACGGGTCATTATTTAAAAAGCTGAAGGCAGAAATACCTGAGAAACACATTTGCAAAAAAAATTTGTTTCACAAAGACAATGCACGATAATCCACAAATTATAGTTTGAACTACTTGGCCACATTCCTTACTAGATCTAACCCCAAGTGACTGTTTTTTTTCCTTAAGCAAATGTTGCGCTCAGACAGAGATTTTCGTCGAATGAGGAGGATTTCACCTTCGTAAATAACTATCATTACCTGTATTTAGTACAATTTCTGTTGGGCAATAACATAATATTTCAATTTATAATAAATATAATGTGGCACTTAACATTTTTTAACATGTTTCTATTTGCGTTAAATAAATGAGTCAGTACTAATTTTAACTGGCCAGTAATAAATAATACGTTTCAACAGTAGTGCTGTCATAATTTTGAAATTTGAATATGATATATTGAACTGTCAAAGTTACACTAATCAGTACTAAAAATGTATAGACTTTAATGTTATGTATCTATATGATTCGACCAACCTTTGATGTAATCTAATCAGCTATTTATGTTTTTCAATAGTACCAATTTACACACAAAAATTTAACTCTTTCACATTTGTACTTTTCAAGTTGAAAGATGCGGCAGACGGACGGATGGACAGACAGACGGCCAAAGGACAGGGACAGTAGCTTCCTATACATGAATGTTCAGCTACAAAATGGTTAATATTGCAAAGTGAAAACTATAATATAAACAATACACATACATAAAAAAAAATTTTATTACCCTTAAATCTCTCGTAGCTATAGATTTGTATTGTCCTAACCATAAAGTCTTCATAACTGCCGCCACCTCTTCAGCTATGGCACCCTTTGTGGTCAGGTTTCTATTAACGTGCTTCCTGTATGCATCTTTAATAAAATACGAGCTCAAGTTTGTGGTGTTATTTAGGCACTGAATTATTGAGTTCATATAACAGGTATTCCCGAGATTTTTCAAACCTGTCAGACCTTTACCCTGCAATATAAAAGATCAACATATATATTTTATTTATTATTTTCTACAATGTAAAAAAAAACAAAATTGATATAACAATGAATCAATATATTTTTGTTAGTTTTTTTTTTATAATTATTAGTGCCTAGTAATATATTTTAATTTGTTCATCTGTCAAGGAAGATAAATTATGGTGATGAAGAGTAACAAAAATGTATAAATCTATGCGGACTTAAACTCGCAACCACTCTATTGACCTTAACCACTTCAGACAACTTCATCACACGACCACAAACTATAGAGATGGACACATATATAGATGGTATTGAGACCTATAGTTATTATTAAGTGGTAAAAAAAAACAAAAGTAAAATGAACATACTATTTTAAATATTAGAATAATGTGTTTTGGACATTTTTTTAGTTTGAATTTTACATTCAGAACCATTATCTTTTAAATTGGGTTATCATTTCTCACTTATTATTGAAATCCAAATTGAAGGATGGACCATTTAATGAGAAAAATATCACCAAATTGAATACCGATTGTGCGCTGTTGAATACCTTGAAATTGGGAATGCAAACACAAGAAAAAATATCAGAAGCAATTGGAAGAAGCAACAAATGATGAAGATCGATAACATTACTTCGAATAATTTTGTACTTCAAGGGCTTGTTTTATAAAGATCAAAAGTCAGGTTAAATTGAAACAAAACACTGAACAAATATTGTTATCAATGATTAAAATTACTACATTAAGAAAAATTTCATTAAATATTTGTTACAGATTTTATTTGAGAAATCCTAAAATAAAATGTACGTTCCCTTATATCAGAGACGTTTTACAGATAAACTACAATATCACTAAAGGCAGAATATTTTAAGTGCCCGTTCATTCACAAATACTAAAAAGTAACTTGGAAAGAGCTTTTCTAAATATGGACTACGACACACACATCCACTATTTCATCATACTACTCCAATTATCCATATTAACGTATACAGGGGAATGCAAATATATTTACTAAAAAATTGATTTTTACAAAATTTTACAAGGGAAGAGATTTTAAAGAAATATGTTATTTAAGAAATATGTAGTTTTATAATACAACTTTGGTTAGTTCATTCTGTTGTTCCATTAAAATTAAAATTTAAAAAATATTTTTCTTCTTAGTAAAATGTAGAAATATAACAAGAAATAATAAACAGGGAATTAGTCAAAAAAGTTAGTTAAATTTTCCACAATAACTATTTCCTGTTCTGTGTATAATAAACTAGCTAAACTAATATAAAAGAAATATTTAAAAAAAACAAAACTACATTTTATGTGATATAATTTAAATTGATGATTTTATTATTTCATTTATTTATTTATCTAATCAAGGGAAAATAACGGGTACAAGAGATGAAAAGAAATCCTAAAAAAACTTATAATCTAGGTTAGTCTTGAGATCACGATTGAATGTTTACAATTGGAAGTATAACTAACGCAGTATTACTTTAAATACACAAAAATAAAAATAAAAATAGTGGCAAGCAAAGTAGCTATAGAGTTGAATTTATGCGACAATATGTAATCTTTTTTATATGGTAGCAACCATGGTAGCACCCTTGGGGTTGGGTATTATTATTATTGAATTATATTGTCAAGAAGGATCTACACACATTATAACTGTTTGTACCCTATATTATTATCTATCATATTCTGCGAAGAAATTCCTCATTTATTCCATTCATTTGAATATGGTAACTTTTTGGTTTAATTCTCGTTGAGTCTCTGCATGACTTCAGTATAAGATTTTGGTTGGTTTTGAGCTGCTGTATTTTTTTACTGGTTAAGTTATTTTTTTGGTATAATTTAAAAATATGAATAAAGTAAAAAATGTGATAATAATCTGTTTTTGAGACGTTTTGGTAGATATAGTCCTTCACATTATTATTTATTTTATTTATTCTTTATTGAAAAATCCAACAGTAGTAATTATTATAATTACAAACAAAACTTATTACTAGTACATAAAACCAATTATGGATATCGGACCTTTTACATATTAGCATTAACATAAAAAATTTGGAACAGTGTTCTTAAAATATATATAGATTATGAATATTATATACATATACAGTAGATTTTTTTGATGTGTTATGTGTAATTTGTGAGTGATGTTTGTGGTAGTTGTGAGTGTGTGTGTTTAATTGAGTATGTTAACAGAAATTAATATATTAAAATATCTATAAAGAATTAAATATTCAAATGGCAACTCACAATCACCTGGGTTTGGCTATATGATTATTGCAGTTGTTAACTTTTCAGTTTCTAGGCTGACAACGGTCTTTGAGTCAACCCCATTTATATATTTTTTTAAAATAAAAGATCATCCTTTATGTTGCCATGCGTAAAAAGATTGAGAACTTGACCTCACCAAACACACGGCATGTGTGCTGGGGAATACTTATCTGCTTAAATGTGAACGCGAGTGCCGCGACGTCACATAAGTTGTAAGGCTTCTCGGGAACCCATATGTAGGTATACGGCAGTGACATTCAACATATGATCTACATTTGTAACATACCATTTTAATGAAGTCAAAAAAAGCTAAACATCATAAAAATATTGATTTTATAGGACTATTTCTGACAATAAAATTTTGATATATTTTTGCATTTTTATCTCACTAATTTACCACTCAGATGATTAACAATGGGGTTAAAAAAAAGTTTCAGAGTATAATTATGTAAGATTTGGCTACCGCGTTATCTTTAAAATTATATTTTTTAAGGACTTTTTAGGATCTAAATGACATTTTTTTTACACAACTTCACAGAGTAAGCTGGTAATGAATATTGTCTTGCGGCAGTAAGCTCACCCTTTTATAACTTGAAGAGATAGGTCAGTCTACTTTAACAATTTATTTCAGATTATTTTTGAAATGAACGATATAGTGATGAACGCATTGGAATGATGTATAATTTATTCAATTATTTTGTCAGAACGCCTGATATGGTAACTTTTTAATAATAATAAGATACCAGCCAATGGTGTAGCCCGTAAATTTACGGGCTGGGCAAATGTCGGGTTAAGCGTTAAGTAAAAAGACACACTTTGTGAGATGTCTACCTATTAATAAGGCAGCTGGAAGTTTATAATTGTTTTCTTACCGAACCTCCCCGAACACCCTGAAAATCCCTCTGCCTCGTGATGTTACTCTCAGCAGCAATTGATCTGAAGATCGGTTTTGCAGTTCTGTCAAATAGTGGCATTTTGTGATTTTGCATTGGATCATCCTGGTCCACCTGAAAAATAAAAAAATGAATTATATGTTTTCGACAAATTTATATTCCCTAAGGTCGACAAGGCCTGATGCTCGTATTAATTCATAAAAATATTTGTTTAGATCAATGAAAATCTGATGAAAAAAAGTATTGCTTTTCGGTAGGTAAATTATTATACTTTAATGTGAGTCTTACAAACCTGGGTAATATCCGGAGATGAAAAAGACCTATCCAATCCAGATGATGAGCCAGCTTCATTCAATGTCTCTGTGTGTGTGTCGCTGTCCTCTGATTGCTAAAAAAAAAATATTATAAAAAGAATTGAACTAAACAACACATACAATGTCTATGTTGAGTTTTTGTGATCATTTCTTATAAATATTTCCTCTCAGATATAAAAAATACTTAACCATTTGTGCATCTAATTTTGTTAGAAATATTCAAGTATCCATCCCGACTTTCCAACTTTAACAAAATTTAGGAACATCCAAGACATAACCTATGTGCCTAAATAACAAATATAATATAAAAGCGTATAATATAATATAAATAATATAATATAAAATAAAAGCGTTGCATAATAAAATTAATTTATTTATGCGCAACACATATGATGTTCATACATACAAACATGCACACACGCAACCACACACCATCGAACACACAACCACACACCCTCACTGACCCTTTTACACCATACACACATACACCTTCTAAAATAGCATTAAGCTCAAAATATTTTGTACAAAGGCGTAAGCTTTAATTGGCCTTATTATTAACCTCTTGAAAAATGTATATAGTATTAGTACGCTGTATGCTTACATGTTAATAATAAATAAATAAATATATAAATCTCTTGATATAATAAATTTACAAAATTTGACATTGCCACTAACTACATATTAAATATTAAACTCAAAAGACAATAATTATAATAATTCAAAGAAACTATTCGGTTGATCATAATTTTTCACGATTGCTTAGCTTACTATAAGATTGAAGTAATTCAGTGAAATAAATCTCAAAAATATATGTGGTGAAATGAATATGTTTTCACCTGACCTATTAAGGTGATTTGTCTAACTCTCAAAGATGATAAAATGTCATGGGTGAAATAAAGATCGTACAGGTCAGGTATTCAAAGTATAGTATACGGAACACCTATCCCCATTACATTATGGCTTTGTAAATTTATTACCAATGCCTCTTACTCCGCCCCTTGCTCACCCCATGGAATAACACTTATTTCTTCCTAGAACCGACAGTAATAATTCAACATTTGCACAGGTTTCCACCCCACTGAAATATCCTATGGGATCTGGCAAGAGTATTAGTTAGCAAGAGCATTTCACCTCAGAATTCCGTCCTTAACTACGTAAACTGAATAAAAAAAAAGTTTTACCCTTTTGAAAACTGGCTTTGCTTTTTCCCGAGCTTCCGCTAACTTCTTCTCTCTTATTTCCTCCAACTCCAACCTTTGTCTGCCCAAGGCAGCTCTTTCTTCCTCCGTTGCTCTTATCCTGAGTTTCTTTTCTAATTCCTCAGCTGCCATCTTTTTAGAGACTTCTTCGTACGAGTCGTCCAGGGGCAAATCATGAGCGGAAATCGATGTACCTGATTAAATTACACAAAATTTAAAAAAAAGTAATAGAATTTGTAATGAGCATTACTGTCATAAAAAGTGCAATAATTTATTGCATCTGTTTTAAATAGTTTTAGTTTGCAGCGTATATAGCAATATTTTAGGTCTACAAAAGTCTGAAGACAAACTTACCCTCATCACTGGTAACAGGAATACAAGTCTTTTCTTCGTCAATGTCTCTCTCCTTCTGTTCTTTTGCCATTCTTTCTGCCAATTTAACTGATGCTTCTCTCTGTTTTTGCCTATACAATTCATATTTCTCAGTTAAATCTTGTTTCTCCAAAGCCTGTAGAGTATAAATAAATATGAATAAAATATTTTATATATACAGGAGAATATCAATACTAAGCAGTAATAAGCTTTAATGCAATAATGCAAAAAAAGCAGCGTTGACTAAACGAAGTTATATGCATTATCTCTTACATGGATTTTTGTTATAATATTCAGAGAAGTTGACTGTGGCATTTTCCAAAAACCAGCTTATCCGAATCTCCCGCTATTAAAATAATCAAGGCTACAATTTTATGTTTTTTTAAATTGTGTATACAAGTGTCCATGATTGAGCATCCTTGAAGGGAATTAAGGGGGGAGGGATTAATATATGCATAGTATTTAGTGATCAGATTTACTAAAAAGGCTGATTGAAAAGGAATTGTTTTTGATATTTAAATAATCTTCAATAGAAAAAAAACCATTACAGTGGTAACAATGAAAGTGTAGCCTTTTCACTATCACATGGTTGTGCCCAGTGCAAGATTCAATATCGATTTTTTCAAGAATTCTGTTCAACAGAATGCTTGCGAGTACTCATTCTCTCGGTGGTTTCGAATATTGTAATTGTGCATTTCTATTGTAGAAATACATAATGAATATCTCACAAATGCACGCATAAAAGGTTCAGATTACAAAGCAAAAAAAACATAATTTCATTAAACTAAATGTGGCTCTTGACTTTATGGGTTACAGTTGGATGCAAAAGGCGCTAAACCGGCGATTGAAAAGTCCTTGGGGATACCTACTTCCCTGCAATGGGCAGATACAGGCTGATGATGATGATGGATCCAATCCAAATTAGCTACATGTCAGGGTAAAGGAATATTAACTTACAACATCGCGCTGCTTATTCTCCAGCTGTAGAATTGTGTAGATAATTTCTTGCCCTTTGACGTCAAGATTAGCTCTTTCTTCGTCTTCAGGTTCAAATTCTCGCTTACGCTGCGTCAGCTCCCAATCCTTAAAAATAAAAAATAATGATAAACATTCGCAAATTCATTTCAAGAGTGTTTATTACAAATTCTCACATTAAACGTCTTATGTTACAAGTGGTACAAGATTTACTACTCATACTTTTGTGCATCAAAACTGAATCTCTTTTTGTCTACTGAGGGTTTTTCATTCCACATAAGCGCATTAGATTTGGTGAGCTAACCTTTTGATTCAAAAATATTCAAAATATAGTAAATCAAAACAATAGAAGCTCTCTACATTTAACGATACCTCTACTCTTAAAATGTATACAAAATGTAGTGCGACTATATATATTTGTTAATAATGATAAATAGCCTGACAACATGGAAGGCATCATTTTTGAGGATATTGTTTTTTTTTTCAATAAGTTTTATCAATTGTTTAAAATGCGTAAGTTTTACAGCCAAATTGAAGAATAATTATAAAGGTTCTAAAGAGGCCCTTGAATTTGAGGTCGCAGTATGTTTATATACTTTAATGGTGGCAATATGGCATAGAAATTTAGAATATGGGAAATCTGAAATCTGAACCACTGAGATATTCGAATAATCTACATATTTAGATATTTTTATGTAGCTATTAGTAAAAAATAAATCAGTCAGTATTTTGAAATAACTTACTCACGAGTATAGTTGTGTAAAACAGACGTAACAAAATCGCTCAGAGAGACGGACTGCCGCATAGATTTGCGCAAGTTCGCAAAATGCAAGGTAATAATAATATAACGCGCCGAGAAACATGCTCTCCCGTTGAGAGCCAACCGCGGAGCGGCTGTAATTCTTTCGCTTTGTGAATATATATTTCGTCGAAACAATGTTTTGAAATCGATTTTAAATTTTGATATTGATACATTTTAAAAAATATATATATCTAAGTCTACTAAATACAAGCGTGGCATTATGATGGTATTAATGTTACATATTAGAAATAGCCATTCTGGCCGTTAAAGTTGATGAATTTTGCAGCAATTAATAGCCAATCTGATAATTTATTTTTGGCTTTATTTAGTAATAAAACGAAAAACCGCGTAAGCGATTGTTTATAATGAATAAAGCAATGATTTTGTTATTTATCTGTATGAGTAGCACTGGGATTTTAGCCAAAATAGAGCTTGGAAAAGTGTTGATTTTGAGAAATGGCGCTACTTCGACACACGCTGTAGGATTTAATATAATATAAAATAAAAAAACCACTTGGTAAGTTGTTCTATAGTATACATTTCATATAATGTGATATATTTATTTGAAATATAAAACAAAATAAAAACAGACTAAGCCGTCAAAGTTACCCGTTTTTGGTCGCGAGGGTAATACTCACTCTTAAGTTCATATTGATTTGTATACATCTGGAAGCCATGAATATAGAAATCGGGACCAAACTGGCGTTTCACTAACTCAACCCCTGCAGCCAAAAATTAGTCTTGTAAAGCTCCGCGCTATAAATGATCCTGATACATAACCACAATATAAAAATTTGAAAAATTCAATAGCATACCCTTTCAGCTTCAACTCTTTCTTTTTCCACATTCAAGGAGGTGTCCGCGAGTTTGACCTGCTCCTCTAAGATTTGATGCATCTGTTTTGCTCTATCCGAGTACACCTGAATAGCAGCCGCCTGTTTATTCAATTGTATAAAATATCATTAACAATTAATAAAATAAAATACATTTTTTATACCAAAAAATCACAATCTATGGTTTATGGTTAGCAAGTATGTTGGAAATGATTGTCACAAATAATCTAATTATTTAGAAACCAGTTATTTATTTAGAAACCAGAAGAAACATTGCGAAAATATTGACATTAAATTTAATTTGATGATTTTTTTTGTACATTTTTTTTTCATACTAAAAAAATATATATTTCAAATAACTTCTTAAATTGAAATCAGAGAAAAAAATATGCAATCACTTAATTTGATATGAATAGACTATACTTTATATTCGTTATTTTTATGTTTAGGTATCTATGTCCAACCACTTGTATGGAGTTTGCTCCACATTCCATTTCTTTGTGCCTTTCATCCAATAGAAGTAGAACTTTGTATTACAAAACTCATTCAAATTGCTCTAGGAACATGACACTCCGAATCGTCCATCGCATGAGAGTAAGCACCTTGCTCTAGTACACGTTGACGTTCTATGGAAATTGTATTACCTGCACTGACACGCTTGAGATTCTCAGGAATGGATAAGATTTGAAAATATAATTTGAAAAATTGTCAGTGTCCAAAATATAGGCATTGATTATATAGTAGTTTATAGATTACCCAACTACTAAGAAGAGAAGGGAAACGACTCTTTAGGGTAACTAAAATGTAGATGTAGATGTCGCATCAAGTCTCAAACGTCTAAAAAAACATTGTAAGTATAATATTTTAATGACAGATGGCAAATATATTCTTTAGGCTTATATTGAAAATTATTTACAAAACAGTGCACCATCTGTTTAACAGGATAAGCTTTTCTAAACTGTCAGCATTTATGCCACTATGAGGTTTGCGTCTGGGCTAGTTGCATCTACATCTCGGAATGATTTTTTGGGCGCCTACTAATTGTTTTAGGTTGAGCTATCTAAAACCACTATATTATCAACGGTAAAAGATAGACCTATCAATATTGTTATGAATAACACTGATTTTAATTAGAGAATTAAAATTCAGGCTTGTATTACGTATGTTTCTTGGTGTAAACTCAGCCACGCAGAGGTGTAAATTGCAACAAGAACATATCATTTGTGTTCGGTAGCACAGAATTCTTTTCACATCCCTGTGCACTTCTTGCCTAGCGTTTTAGAAGCAAAAATGGGTTTAAGACTTAATCTATATAATGGTGTATGTTCAACATTATGGCGTTATCAGAAAAAAAAGGATACAATAAAACAATCTTGAAATCAACATAGCTTGCAAAGTTTAAAATGGCTCCTATAGCAAAATTATTCATTTCTTAGAATTAGAAAGACGTTTATGGAATTATGGTGTCCTATGCTGAGGCACCTGTATATTACCTTACTACTGCGATCAATTTTAGGATTAGGGTTGACTTTAGTATCTTGAAAGTTGGTATCTTTTGGTGGTGGTATATCAATTTTAGGTTTGGGCTTTACCGGCATTAGGTCGGAAAAATCTGGATATTCAATTCCATCTGAGGACAAAAAAAAGTAGTATTACAATAGTTTCATGATTGCTCCATTATACTCTAATTTTGCATCAATGACTTGATTTTGGGGATTCAACATTATTATTCCGAACAGTGTAAATATGAAGTATTGAAATAATATGAAACACAATAAGACTTCACGCTAAAATTTGGTTTTTCTCCAACCTCAAAAACCAGACACAAAAATAAATGAAAAAGTTTGCAAAGAGTGAGATTTGCCACCTGACAATTGATACCGTTTGACAGCGCAGAAAATGTAGTAGTTTTGAAATGCTTAAAAATTTTAACCAACAACTGCTCAAAAATCTACTATACCTACTTAGAATCATTATTTCTACAAGACTGAACGAATAATAGCCTTATTTACATTTTACTGGTTTTGATTAAACTTCAAGTCAAAAGGTATTTATTATAATATTTGTGATATAGAGTTCGCTAATAAGTGGATCGTCATTGTCCAGAACCTTTATACAAACGGTTTTCCCAATTTAAAACGTTGGTATTAAAATTTGGCATAAAAGGAGAACAAAACTGACTATAACGTTAGCCATAGCACGAAGTATTTCAGTTTGGCTAACTCAAACACCAGCGCAGCCGTCCATTCTCGCGGGCCATTTTGATAAACGAAGGTATGATATGCTGTGGGTATTGAGCCGTGTGTTTTATTATTAATTATTTGTATTAAATTTGTTTTGTTTTTTCTTAAAAAAATGTCATCATATATTATGTACTAGGCCATTGACTGTAATTTCATTTCGATTTAAATAAATTATTTGAATTATTTAAGAGTAATTTCAATCAATGTGTCTTTTCCTAAAATGTATCATGGTGACGACTAAAATATTGAATATACTAGAGTAGTAAAAGTTAGTGCCTATTTCTATTTATTTAATTATAAATAAATTAGCTTTTATTTGATTGTACTTTGCTTACGATTTTACGTACTTAGGTTTGTTTTTAGGTAGCTACTTTCTGAATTATAGTGTTTTGTGGCATAATAAGGTATTACGGTTTGTATTTTATTTATTTTTATTTATCTTTATTGGAGAAACCAACAATTTTACACAGTGCATATAAAATAAAAAATACATATGATGGAACGATAAAAAACTATGTAAAACTAAAAATAGGATTCTACTAATAAAAAGTATTAAAGTTAATAACAAAAATAACAAAACCATTTTATATCAATATATATACATATCTACTACACGAATTTAGAACAGTTAATTTTTACACAAAAGATCATTGCTGAACACTTTAAATTGCGATTTATTCAGAGTCAATTTATCGAAGCAGTTAACAGTTTCATTAAAATAACTTTGCATCCGTGGTATCGTTGTATGTGTTTATGAGCACATTTTCTATGATCATGTAAAGAGAAAAGGAGAACAAAGGGGGATATATGCTCCTTTGAAAGGCAAGATGCATATTATTTTACATATAGCAGCTGTCAAGAAAACCTTTACCCAGTGGAACTCAGATGGCATGGGTAATAGATAATAGGTAAAAAATTTGAACAAAAAAAAATATATTATCTTACGGGTTGCATTTACTGGATGCGAGGCAATTATCAGACAGGCATCTTGCAAAGTTATAATATTGCGTTTTTTTAAGAAAAGCGCTGTTGAATATCTCGAGCGTTGATGTTGCAAAATGGTGCGAACTGAGGTAAGTAATAAATAGTATTTATCATGAAAGTACATATTTACCAAACATTTTTATTGGTATATTTTGCTTTGGCCTGAAGCGTTTTAATAAATATTAAGGAGTTAAATCTAAAATACCAACGCAAAAAATTATCCATAACTGCATTTTTATCCGGATGGGTCACCTTAGCGTTCGTCGTGTGGCTTGGATAGCGCAGGAGCCATTCTTCGTATCCTCCCATCAAGAACACCGGTTCTCTTTCATATTTTACTTCTCTATCCCACTGGAAATATTAAAACGAGTATAACAATTTTTTTTTTAAATTACCGTGGATTTACTCTCATGAGTGAAAATTTTCTCTCAAGGGCTGTTTTTATGATAAACAGACAAAACATCACAAAAAAAACATATGAAAAATTATGGGAGGCCTAAAGAAGTTTATTTCAAAAACGTGGCTTCCTACCTACCATTAGGTTTACTTATTTATGATACTAGGCAGGGAGTTAGGTCATAAGCAAAGACCTGCGTTTGCATGGACCCATAAGATGTTTATCAAGCGTATTATTAAATTTATTCAATTATTTTGATCATTTTAACTGTTAGATCATTCAAAGTGCTTACAACTCTGTTTGGTAAAAAGAGTTTATTCAGATTTCAGTTGAAAATAGCAGTGGAATTAATTACAATTTATCAAAATTTTTTTACAAAAATGTATACACCACTTATAAACTATTGATGTGCCTTTGAGGTGTAACAGATGAATGAGTTTGATCTTAATCTTATGTATAACAGGCCGTTATAT
The DNA here is from genome assembly GCA_020383195.1 of Neomicropteryx cornuta. Taxonomy (NCBI): domain Eukaryota; kingdom Metazoa; phylum Arthropoda; class Insecta; order Lepidoptera; family Micropterigidae; genus Neomicropteryx; species Neomicropteryx cornuta. The sequence continues at coordinate 7,789,277 of JAHKQU010000028.1, forward strand.
TGATACCACAGACTAAGCCACACAATAATTACAAGTATTATTTGATTTAGTTGATAAATTTTTATGTTCTTGAAATCCTGGTTTATGTTCCTGACTTTTGGATGTTCCTTTGTTATCATATAACCATTTCAGCAGCATCATTCTACATCTAAATAACGAAAAAGCGAAAGCGAGCCCAGTCAGTAGAGTAAATGTTGATATCGTATCGGAGGTCGAAAATTCTCCTGCTGTTCTCCTGTTTCTTCCACCCCCCCCCCCCCACTCCGAATTTGTAAATTTTACATCCGTAAATTAAACCTAAGGACTACGAATCCTTAACTTATTTCCTTCATATTCCCTCTATCCTTTCACCAGCTACACTCTACATGAATATTGTGATAATTGACATATAATCTGAAAAAAAAAGAATGCAAAGAATCTTATTATTATTATTGTTTGTTGAGCAAGCAGCTATTTAGCTGATATGCTCACATTTCATTCTCAGTTATTAGCGATTTGCCTAGATTCAAGAAATTTATCAAGGCGGTTCTTGAACTGGTTTACACTTATAGCTTCCACCACTTCCTGTGGTAGCCGATTCCAATTATCCACAACTCTATTGGAGATAAAATTCTTCCTAGGATTAGTGGAACAAAGAGATTTTGATAACTTCATCGAATGGCCGCGAAGTTGCGGGTTTTGGTTAAACATGAATATGAATCTTATTCTGAAATTCTTTACCTTTATGTGATAAACATTATCATTTGACGAGATTTGATAACAATCATTTCTGTCCTCAATCTGTACAGATTTAAAATGCTTACAGGTCATCACAAAAAATCAGTTCAGTTGGATATAAATAAATATTTCAGTCATTTGAGTTAATTAAAGTATACTGAATGTGGCACCCAAGCAACTTAAACTCTCTTAGTTTGAAATGAAACTTAGATAAAATATCAATAGCTGATACCTATTGACCTCTTGGAGCACAAAGAATTAAATACAAAATGTTAAATGTAAAATATTACCTTAGTTATAATGGTTTTGAATATTCTGAGCGTAGATCCAGGTGCTATTTGATGGCTCGACCAATCAATCATTACAATCAAATCTTTCGATGTCCTCACACACCAGAGCTTTCGTGATTCTAAAGGGAATTTTTCCTCTAGTACTTTAGCTGATAATCTAAAAAATATATTTTTATAAGATACAAATAAAGTGTGCACGTAAGCGTCAATTATCCTGATTAAATCCTGGATACTCAATAGTTCTATGACTACAGACCACACATTCAGCCCTCCTCTCCCTTATCTGAAGTATAAACTTGTTAAATTTAAAATAGTAATTTATTTACTTTATTTTTAATTCAAACATAAATCAATATCCTTTACATATTTCTACCATGCTGCGAAACTACCACCCATAAAAGATACTACCATCCAACAGGGTTGGGCTGTGGTATATATTTAAATCAGTGAACCTAAAAATTGAATACTAAAGTGATCTTACAGTACGGACATAAAGATCGTAGACATGTTTACTTAAAATATCAGGTAGAAATGATGAGATTCACAAAGTTATCAAATGAAAGTAAAAAATAAAATTTATAAGCAACCATGGTCAAAATGAAAAACCAATTGAAATAACATATCTAAAGATGTGATCGCAAGATGGTCATTTCCCATTAGAGAAGACTTCCCCAGGAAAACCGGAACAAAATAGGTATATTGTATATTTTTTGTAGGAAGAGCTGTATAACTGTGTAAGGCTGGTACTACACTCGCGTTTTTATCGCGGCCTGAATTACGCCACCTATCGTCGTCATCAATGTAGCAAGGGCCTAATTCATATTCATTTTTGACACGGCGAGAGCACACGTGCAGTGGATGCCTATTTTGCTAATGGCTGTATCTGGAACTAGGTGTGAATGACGCTTAATGCAGTTCGGTCGAAATTAACTTTTTTTTTACGCTTATCTTCACCGCGTTATTCGCTCAAATGTACTAGCCTAAGGGTTTTTTTGCATTGAGAAGAGCTGTTTGAAAAAATAGTATAAAGAAACCCAATGTAGAAAGTGACTCACCCTTCGGTTATGATTTCTTCCGGAACGTTAATGCAATGTGAATGAATAATATGTGAATCCATAAAATCTGTTGACGGTCTTATATCTACCAGTAAAATATTTTGCTTTTGTGACTTATTAAATACAGAAAATAATTGTAGACACGAAATTTTGTCTCCATCTACAGCTGTAAAAAAATAATAATGTATTATAGAGGTGGATTCATACATAATCTATTATGAAAAACTGAATCTGTCATAAAAATAAATTATCAGGTATTTTGTCCTATTTAATTTGGGATATTTTTTTTAACCTAAAAATAAATCTTTATATACATCAGTAGCTTTCCCCTGATTTATTACCTTACTCTCTTAGTTCTCTGCTTAGTTCAACCCCAGCTATGTTAAGTTTCTGACCTTATGCTGTATTTATCCACAACAAGAGTTATCTTATAAGAACGCTTTTGGATGATTAGTTGCTAATTTTGACTTTTTAGGAAATAAAAAAAAAGTTTTGCTAAAGTCAAGGATGATAATGACAGAAGAAGCATCAAAACTAAATGGTCACAAGCCAAGACCTTTAGATTACAAGACCAACTACTAAATCACCATCATCATCATTACAAATTGTGGAGTTTGGTGAATGCATTATGTTGCTACAATTAATTAAAACAGAAATAAAGGATATTCAAAACTGATTAATACAACTTATTTGAAAGAGACTCAAAACTCTTATTAAAAAATGAGAAAAAGGCCATATTATTAGTGAATATAGATACTATGGGCAAAGTTAAAAAAAAATGTAAATTTTAAAAAGTTAAAATAAAATAAATAAAAAATATTAATATCTAAAATAAATATATAAATTCAAAATGCTTAACTTATTGGCAATAAATATGAGTTGCTTTATAATCGGATTTAATTTAATGTTTCTTTTTAATATTTATTTCAAAAGAGGTAAATAATCTGGTAAGATTATTAATGACCTCGATCATTATTTAAACATTGACTTAATTTGTTTTAATAATTTGAAAAATATTAAAAAAAGGTACTCCATTTAGTTTTTAAGCTTAAGTTTCACTTAAAACTCAATACAAACGTTATGTAATTTTCATAAATTTTTAAATGTCCACAAATGGTAAAAAGGGTTTAAGGGAGGAGGGGTAGGGGAGAGTAGTGGAGTTACGCTAAGAGGTTCGGAAAGTAAAACATTTAGACACACCAGGAATTCCAATGCATTCAGCTTTGACACTGGACGGCAGATTTTGCTTTGCTTTTTGGCGGTCGTTCATTATTTTTTGTTTAACTTTCTCTTGTTCTTCAATGTCTTTGAGTTTTTTCTTTTCCTCTGCTGCGGCAAATCTATAAAAAAAAAAATACAATGATCGTCGCTAATCCGTTGATAATCGTTAGAGTGTCGATAATCCAGACATCAAAAATCCAAACTGTAATCCCGATTTGAGTCCGGGGGAAAAAAATTGAAACAATGTAGCTAGTCGCAACCGTCAGTTGCGTAGTAGATCAAAATTTAGGTGGGAGAAATAAGAGGCATAACTACAGGCCGGGTGGGGTCGTCTTACCGCTACCAAAGAATGCGTGAATGTTCGAATCACTACTGCAGTTTAAAAATCAATAACAGATTTTTTAAAGAGCTCTGACAATATATAAATATGTATATTCTTTCATTAAAATACATAATAAGCTCATATCAATTAATGGTTTTATTTATCTGCTCCAAGTATGTATTTAACCACTAAAGTGAATTATTAACGTTTTTTTCCTTTTTTTATGAAACCAAACAACCTTTTTTGGTTCTTTTCGAAAATTCGGACATTTTGATATATGGACAGGGGGTCCGGTCCGGTCACATTTAATCCAGATTATCGACGCTCTAATGTAATAAAAAAAATGCATTTAAAACTGTATCAATAGCAGTTATTTATTGTTATTGTATGGACTATACAAAGGAAAGAAAGGAAAGGAAAATAACGTAGGTGTGAAATTTAAAAGAGCAACTAAAAGCCAAATATTATTAAAGAATAAAAAAATAAAATAAATAAATAGGTTATTGTTATTTCGAAAAGATGTTTAAATGCATGTATGGAGCATATGCATTGATAATTTAAAATATAAATCATAGGCATACCTAAAGTGACATCCTAACCAGCAAAGAGGGAAAAAGTTTCACTCGTTGGAAGATGGTAATGGCAATCAAGTTCAAGTTTCGTTGCCGCAGAATGGTGTATATTTCCAATTAAATCAAAACAATAAGATAAGGACCTGTTAGTCAAAGACTCTCCTTTCCTGTCTTTAAGGTTAAACTAAATAAATCACTAATTACTAAACCGTCACTAGATGTGTTTTACTGTAAGTAAAAAAAAATAATTGTAGCTCTCCACTTAACGAAAAAAAATCACAATATTATAATGGCGGAATCCTCACATCTATAAAGTATATCACTGATATGCGGTATCAGTAAAATAAATGCTTTTAGATAGTCGAAAAGTATTTCTCCGAGTACATGATACTGCGCATTATTTTAATATTAGTGATATATTTTACAAAGCAGGCTAGATGTAAGCATTCTGCCATTATAATTTTGTTTTTTTTCCCGATTAATAGAGAGCTACTTATATTTTATTCTCTTCTACTTTTAGTTAACCACACGCCATCTAACGTTGGGTTGGTTAATTAGTGATTAGTGAGTTTATGTAACCTCAATGTGGCATAAGATAAAAGTAAGGTAAATAAATAAAACCTTAAAATGAGACTCTCCTTAAGTTTCTCGGCATAATCTAAAGCTTTAGAAGAATTATTGACTCCGATCATGTCTTTGTAGTACTTTTTGTTTTTTGTATAATCTGGAGATTTCTGTAGAAACGAGATTACCCGCAGGTATCTCATGTACAAAATGTATGCCTTTTCTTCATCTCCAGCCTCTCTCTCACTTTCAGCTTTTTTGAACAGTAGTCCGGCACTTTTGAATAACCTAAAATTGAAAATATGCTTTTATAACGAATACCTTTACAATCCAAATTAAGCTCTGATTCCTTCCAATAAGCAGCGCCGTCTATTATTTATGGTTTTTGGGAATAAATTTAACTTTCATATTCTGAAAAAAGGGGATGTGATATAAGAAAATTTCTAGGAGCATTATGCAAATTTATGGTTTTTTATGAACTCTATAGAGTTGGGTATATAGATTTTTGGATGTGTAACTTAAGTTTATACACATGTATGTTTTGTAAACATGAAATTGGAGACTATCGAGTGCTGGCAACCTGCGTATGAAATATTTAAGAATTATTACAATTACTCTCTGTATGTTTACTTTATAAAAATAAATAAATATAGTTCATGAAGAATATATCACTATATTAAAAACCATGACTTTTCCGAAAACACTAAAAACTGATAAATAAATTAATTACTAAAGTATTACTAAATATTATACCATTCTTTTTTAATGTAGATAAAAAATTACAATTTGATCAATATTTTAATGATAGTGCGTAAGGAGGCGTTACCTACTCATAGAAATAATTCAATAACTCAATTTTTGATTAAAACTTCACAACCATGAAAGAATCAACTTTAGGCAGATTATCTGGCTATTCTCTCAAAAATCTTTCTTCCATATCGGAAAGTATTTATTATGAAACAATCAAGCAACAAGAAGAATGAGAAAAAAGTTAAACCCATGTCCCTCTGACAACTCGTACTGGAGAGCGGTGTGAGCCGCAGTACGTGACGAGCGGTAGGAAGCTGTGACGTAAGCGCTTGATTTTCTAAAACCGCGCGTGGTTTGATGCTCTACTTTGAAACTCAATAATTCAGGTTTATGAAAGATATAAAAACAAAATAAAAACCGTTATTTTCCAGATTTTTTACCTCATTTTTGAAATATAATTAATTATCACTTTTGGATTTTGGTATGCTACCTCATTGCTTGGTACTAACGGTCATTTCAATTATTTTTGGAATTTTAAAAACAAAATGATTGCAAATGCTATAAAGCATAAAAATACTAGGTATTACTCACATTTCCGGGCGTTTATCTTTCAGGTCGGAAGAATCAAGATTTTTGTCCAATTCATCAATATTGTTGAAAATATGCAATTCCTTGACATGAGCATTTTCAGGCATAACGGCTTATAAAATAACTACGATTTCACTTTGTCTGCAATATGCGTCCAAGCGTTAACCAAATAAAAATATCCTCGGTTGCAACTAATTGGAGTGGATAAACAAGAAAACACCAGAAATTCTGAAAGATGAATGTCAAATTATGTCAAATTGTCAAAAATTAGATCTCTTGTTTTCTTCTTCTTTCAACTTATTAACCTTCAATAAATAATTATAACCAGAATCAAGTTACAATTATTAAATAATATAAAAAGGAAAGACAGATCATTAATAACATTTAGACAATAACAAATTATTTTTAAGAAGAAAAATGCAATAAAAGTATTTGAAGTATTTACATGTCGCACAAAATAAAACCATCCTTCGCAACAAAACGCAATCACCGATACACAAGCAGATGAAGACACCATTAGCACAATATCTAATTTAATAGGTAAGGACAAACTTCATGTAAATGAATATGCAATTATGCCAATTTTTAAAGTCCTGCTATATTATAAATTCAACAAATTTCACCCAAAATATTAAATTTATTTTTTTTCTTTCGCGAATGATAAAATAAAAGATTTTTTTAACAATATATTTTTTTTCAAAAAGAATTTACAAGTGGTTCGTGTTCTAAATTCTTGCATTCACACAAAAATTCCACCATCTTAACTTTCATCACAACTTAACCTTCTTTTGTAGCGATTAGAGCAACAACTTCATCCATAGGTCGTTAATTTTTAGTAATTGTTGAGTAGTGTCTATATCAAAACTATACATATTGGCGTAGTTAGAATTTCTTTCTCTGGGGTGTGGGGTCACGAGGAGACCAGCCTTACAAGACAGGGGGGAGCTAGCACACAGGCATGTTTTTTTATGTCCTCGTGTATTCTATAGGTATAGTTCAATATTTGACATTGGTAATTTTATAAGTGTTATTCATTTTATTTTGACTTACCTCTACATTATGACTCACTAAAACGAAGATATTATTGAGCATAAGGAGATATCCAAAAATCGGAATGCATTTAATACTACATTTAGAATTAGTACTTTATCGATTTCGATAAAAGATTTGTTTGAAAAACAAAGAATTAATTTTGAAAAAAAAAATATTAAAATTGAAAATAAATATAACGGAGAATCTAAACTAGATAAAAATTACTTGTATGTTAAATCAATTCATCCATCTCTTTACAAAAACTTCTCTAACATTTTATTTTAAAATGAACCTGTCCGCAGTCCGCTTTAAATCTACTAGTTCTTTTTCGATTGAAGATTTAGAAAGCTCAGAAAGTCTTTGTAAACCTTTGTAAAATACGAAAATACGTGTGCATTTGTTTAAGGGTTGAAAAGGATAGCTATGAAATTGAAAACTATATATGCCGCTACCACCACCGCGCTGCCTCATGGCTTTTTAATTTTAATATCTTTTTAATTTATGTATTGAAATTGGTAAAATAGCTAGTTTTTTATACAACTTACGATTTCACAAAAAAGGTTCACCTTCAAATAGTTCAAGTGTTATAAAATTATTTTGTTTTGCTTGCTTGGGTTAAATTAATAATAGTTTGTTTTTCAAGAGAAGGGGGGCACGCCTAGCCTTGCCCCAGCACCACTGCTAATACAGTCCGTTTAAGAAGTTTATGAACAATTTTTCACATAAAATATACGAAATTAATAAAATCGTACCTCTCAATAACTACGTATCACAAAAAAAATGAACCACCTACTTGACTTTACTTAATAAATCACAAATGTCAAAGTACTCTTTGATAGCCTACATAATAAGCAAAATAAGATGTTTATCTTAAATCACAATACTCCCATTGATATTCTCGAAGGGCCAAAATACCCGAAAATTGGGTGATTACCAGCAGTTTGACAATATTGGTCTATTTAGAGTTTTGCTGCAGTAGGTAACAGAATTATTAGCAATCTGTGCTACCAGCTTCGCAATATTTAATATTATGGTAAACGTACATCTGCTAATATTATTATTATATTTTTTGACTCATAATATTCGATTTTATCGAAATACGTGTTGATGTTTCGAATTATTCCTTTGTAAAATTACCTTTAACTTTTACTCAGCTTAACTAAGAAGAAATGGTATCTTAACCATGAACTATCCAAACTATCAAAAACTATCGGTTGGATTGTTTGATTTGAGATGTTCGTATATTGGAATACAATAATTCGGATTGTATTAGTGATATAAAAACTTATTTTTGTGTTAGATTTAATCATCACTTTGGACTTGTTAACAACCTCATCTTGAGAAAAAGGTTTTTTCTCAAAGTACATAAAGGAAATAACAAAAATCATCAATGAATCTGTTCTGTGGTTAACTTGAGTATGCATACGACTATTGAAATGTAATATGATGGATGTAAGAAATAATGGTTATATCTTTATATGTATTATTAAAAAAACAGAAAATAGATGATTTTTTTTTTCTATAATTTATGTTTTGCAAAAGCATAGGGTATTTTTTATTAACTAGTTATGTTGGTGGAATTTTTAAGAATGAAATAATTTATTAATATAAGTAATCTCCGTTACATCTAGAAGTGCTGCACCTTTCCATTTTTAGGTAGTAGTAGTAGGTGTCCATTATTCATAACAATAATTGTTTTCAAATTCTCGACTAAATTGACAATATTTGTCATTTTTCTTAGTTTTTAAGATATATAATGATGCTTTTTTTTTGTTTTCTTATTAAATTAAAGATTTATCTCATATTTTCATGTAATGCATAAATAAAATAGTTAAAAATGTATGTAGGTAATGAAAACGTATCTTAATCATAGATAATAGAGATCGCGGTATATTTTTCTCGTCTATGATAATCGCTGATGGTTTGTTTGCATGACATTCGAATAGGAAAATTGGAAAAGCGCAAGTTTTCTTGCGCAGTATTATTTTGCTTATCGGATGGTTTGGTTCGGTTGTCTGTAAATTTTCGCGAATCGTAGAATATACAGCTGATTCCGAAGATCAACTGTCGCTTGGTAAAAATATTATGTTATAAAATAGAAGTTAATGCACAATTGTACAGAGGCCATAAGAAGTCGAGGTGGTCGTTCATAAGTATTTATTGTGTTTGAGTGAAAATGTTCTCAGGCCTCACAAATCAGGTGAGCTCCTGGATGGGAGCTGCCAAAGGGGAACCTCAAGATGAAGAAGTCCCAACCCCTACAAAAGAACCCATAGATGGCTCTACAGGAAATGAGGCCGAAAAATCACAAAGGTTGGAGTTATCGTCGTTTTCCCAAATTTATATTAACTGCTCTGTTGTTTACTTTAGAGTACTGAATTGAATTTATTTAGTTTGTTTAGTTTCTGAGAGGCTCTCATAAAAGAGACTATAATCTATTTAGAGAGGTAATGTATCAGTCAATACTTATCTAGTTGAAACTGGGATGATTGTAATGTGGTAATCTGGTGTAGAGTGCGTGAACATTTTCATTAGAATAGAGCTATTGCTAATGATCGTAAAGTAGTAAAATACAACGTTTTTTAAAAGTACGTTATTTTTAAAGAGTAATGTTAAAATATTTTCAAGTCTAAAAATTTAGTGAGAAGGATGGTGTTTGATTGTGAAAGAAGTGAGTAGAAAGTTAAATTCAATTTCCAACTTAATTTTAGGCCCAAATTTGGCTCTGGATTCAGTTTATTACAAAATCTAGAACCTTTTTACTGTCACTGTAGTATAAAATCAAGTTTTTCACAAAAGTACAATTTTTAAAATCTGAACCATTTTTCTTCCATATTACTTAGCGCAATGTTATCTTCCTATGGAATGGTAAACTACATCATTAAAGCGTTTTGAGGGACAATATTGGGGCGTAAATATGGTGTGCCAGAGGGTTGTGGGAAAGTGGTCTTTCCGGTTATGGGTCAGTGTCAGTTAAATTAAATTAGACTGTGCAATTTAATACTCAAGTAAATTTATCAAAGGCGCTTACCGAGCCGCCTGCAGGGCCTAGCTGAAACCCGGGGCGAAGCCCGCGGTTAACAGTTAGTTATTGATACAAAAGGTTATGAAATGCAAAATACTAGGCTGTTTAATTTTTTTTTCTTAAAAGCTAAATTGTAGTTTTGATTATTTTATGGTTTTTTTTTTGTTTGTTTCAGCCCTACGAAAGGAGGCAGCAAATTAGATATGTTAACAAATGTCAAATCACAGGTGAGCGGCTGGCTGGGCTCAGGCATTCCGATTCCTGGTCTTAGGAAAGGAAATGAGGCTAATGCAGAGACGACGGAGCCCGCTGCACAGCCACTCGAGATTGACGGGCAGAATCAACCTGCAGAAGTGGGCGATGGAACGAAAGAAGATGACGACAATTCTAGGTACAATAGGTACGGGTGATCCCAGAAATGAGTCACATTCAAGATAAATTCTTCCCGGTATTAACTGTGTTTCCAATTTGTTATTAGCGCTGACGGTGAATTATTTATTCTGTGGTATAATTCAATCTTTACATTCTACTTTTCACTTTATAATAATTATTTGAATAAATATGGACACTCCAAATCATCATACACGAGGAATGATAATATTCTATGGTTTCTGTCATAAAGTTTTAAAAAAAAATTATATATTGTACCTTTGCTCGTGTGCGTCGTGGTTGTAACCTTCCCTGTAGATTCCCTTCAGATTCTAGCGTAGGCATATTTGGACTATTTGAGTAGGGCCCAAAATAATTGTATATGACGTAGGTCATAGCAATTATTTTAAAAAATATCTATTTACTCACTATGACAACTGCGAACTTATACTGTGTGAAATGGAGTGTCCACTGCCCGCAGATTTGCAAAACATCTTTTTAATACTTGTTTTAATAATTATTAATCTAGTTTACTTTGTATGATTCTTTAAATTTTAACTATAAATAAAATGCATTGAATTTGAAAAGGTTTTTGAAAAGAAAAAAATTTAAATTTTATTATTTTGTAATCTCATTAGTTTTTTATTTTTGTTACCGTAAGGGATATATTTAAACCACTTATTGCTTTTAAATATTTATGGAGTATGTCTTTAAGTAAATATATATTTATTTTTGAATATAATATCTGTTTATCTCTATTCCATTCCCATATTACCTACATATTGTGTGTTGTTATTTTTATTACGTAACAAAAACAAGGCATCCGAACTACATCCTATAAGAAAATTTTATCAAATTTTATATATTATGTTATCACCTTTTCAAATTTCATGCATTGATTATTGGGTATTTTACAATTTCTTTTTAAATTTTAGTGGTTTTTTTTGCTGTAAATATTTATATGTTTTTTATAAATAATAATTGTGATTTTTTTATTTTAACGCCCTTCATTTCATATACCGCTTAGCGCTAATAATGATTTTGTCATAGCATCACAAGCTTTAAATCAACATGGTGACGTCATTACAGGAGATCCCCATTTTTATCAATTCACCGCATTTTAATCAATGATAGCAATATTTGGCTTATTTTTGAATAGTGTACACTGACTTTTATGTTAATTTAAATATATTTATACCTTTACCTTTAAAATAATATTTTTATCTCTTTTCATAAGCCTCGTTTCTTTTGATCATTATTAGTAGGTAGGACTTTTTACCCAATTAGTCAGCACACTTAAAAGCCGTCCTGGAAAATTAAGGTTACTCGTATCTAAGGCTATAATCATAAGATAAGTATTACATTTGCTTGGAGTGACACTTAAAAATTGAGGCTGTAAAGTTACTCATAATATTTTATAAATATTTATATTATTCTTAAATTGATAATTTTGATTTGATTTGATTGATAATTGTCTAATTTTGTATGTATTTATTACTTAAAATGTTCATAAAGAATAGTCAAAGAAATATATGTTTGTTATAACTTCAAAATAATAGAAAAATTTAATTAAAAATCATTAGTAAATTTGTTACAAGATTTTTTTTTAAGTGGTTTGTCTAGTCAGCCACAAAGCCAATTTTAAACTTTATCTATGTTTTAGACATTATTTATGGTTTTAGTGCAACTGGTGGTGCCGATAGCAGACCTGCTTCTGGAGGTGGCACTCCTACGGAGGAACAGCCGGCAGGAGTCGGAAATGGTGGGTATATTATATACTAATCCATAATCTTATCGGTGCTTACCTGTCTTGCTTATTAAGTGCTCTATATGCACACCATTTGAACAGAGGATTGTGTCTCTGCATGTTATCATGACATACCTTGGCTCTCATGCTTTGCAGTACTGGATCAAGTATAAATTTCTCTTTTTAAAGTGGTCTGACCAATCAACTTCTTTGGATGTTTTTTTTCCATTTTGCAATAGTTTCATAGAGTCCCAGACTGCAAGTTCTATACACTCCTAGGCCATTTAACAGTTTCCGGAGACTGCTTGAAAATAATATCTTTAGAGCAGGGGTGCTCAAACTTGAACTGCTGGCGATCTACCTCAATATTTTTAGACTACTTACGATCGACTCTGAGAGACTGCAAGTGTGTGTGATGCAGGGTTGTCGTACTTACACGATACACCCTACCTACCTAGGTAGGGCGTACCGTAGCATATATAGATATTAGCTTTCTGCACAATCATTTCTGCGGTCGATCGCGATCGACCAGTCGATCGCGATCGACCGTTTGAGCACCCCGGCTTTAGAGTATGAAATGACATGACGTTAGTTATCACTTTGGTAATTTTTTTTCAATAATAACTGTAGTATACATATAATTATTTATATATATTCTGTACTCTCTTGACAATTTGCCCTTATGAAAACCAAGCAATCTGCTGATTACTGTAAATGTAAAAACCACCTAAATATTTTAATTATTAATAGGTACAAAAAATATCTTCATTGTAGTTTGTTTTTTACTAGAAAATATTTTAACGATTACATCTTTTCTAATTGACCCACCCGGGTGGATCATAACATTTGCTATGGGATTCCAAACGGTAGATTATAAAGTATTTTACGAAATTTCTTAATATAGGGTGATGATTTTAGAGGCGTGGTTTTCAAGAAGAGATAAAACGCATATAATTTGATGTTATGGCTAAGAATTTAGTTTTATTATAAAGATAAGGGTTTGCCATTATGTTTTAAAAATGATTTCGGGTAAGTGGCCGCCGCGGCTGACTCGAACAAATTCCAGCCGAGAGGCCCAATTTTCAACCACTTTTTGCAGCAAGTTGGGCCGTATATCAGCAATAACGCGCCGAATATTCTCTTCCAAGGCATTAATCGTGTCCGGCTTATCTGCGTAGACAAGCGACTTCACATAACCCCACAAAAAATAGTCCAGCGGTGTTAAATCGCACAATCTTGGAGGCCACGCCACAGGCCCACGACGCGATTTTTACTTTATTATAGAGTGATTTAAAAAAAAATTAGAGTGATTTTTTCTAATTTTGCACTATTTGCAAACGTTGTTCAGGAGTAAGTTTATTCATTATGAAATGGCAAACCAAACTTAGCATAAATCAAGTGACAGCTGTCAAAAACACCAACTACGAAAAAAGTAGTGCCAGATTGAAAACCACGCCTCTAAAAAAAACATCCTATATCATTCATAACTGAGCTCATTGAAACATTCTAACTTTTAATTTATGTTTAAAATATCTTACATTGATACGGGTGTATTACAGAGTAAAATACCTTTTGCGATTAATATCTTTTGAAATTAATAAAATCCGGATACGGGTATTAAAAGGTTCTCAGAGATAACATCTAAACAGGTTGACATATTATACATATAGTCTTTCGCGTTAGTGACACTGAATTTGTATTTGTTGTTTGTTAGGCCAGAACCATTACTTTATGTCTAATAATCTAACTAAATGCTTAGAAGCATTAATGCCTATAAAAATATTAAAATTGTATTACCTATAAGGTATTACTTTTCAATTATTGAGCCCATCTTCAGATACTTACGAGTTTCACATCATCTTATAAATTTGAACATATTGTTATATTGGTTTTTACACTGTTTTGCATGTAATTTATCACCTTTTATCACCTCGCTGCATATTTGCTTTTAATTTACTTTTTGTTATAATTATTATTTTGATTTATTTTTTTCATAATTTGTTTTTGCTTTGATTTATTTTACAGATAGAAGAATTTCTTTTCTAAAGAAAGTTGAAAATTCCGACATTGTTCCCGAAATCCAAATTAGTTAGTATTTTAATATTTTTAGTTTATTTATTATCTCTATGCTGTTAATCGACATTGTAACTATAAATAAAATTCAGTTATCTTTTTAATGACACTTTTGTGTGTTTGTATTTAGGACATGATTAATTCTCCAGTCCCATTACCTTTAGCTCACATTTAGCATCATCCCAAAGTTGACTAATCATTTAAATTCATGAACCTTATCCAGTAACCTTTGTCCAGTAAAACTAAGGTTTGAACCATTTAAGGTTTAAGGAATATGGTTTAAGGAATGCAGACTAATAATTTCTTTTATATAATCAAAATTATGCCTAATTATACGTTAAACGGATTGTTTATCAAACAATTTTTGTGTGTGCATTTGTTTAAAATAATATTTTTCACATTTTCGCATTGGGTAAAAATCATAAGTGGATCTCTTTTGCGGTGCCCTGTTTAGTTTTACAAAGGCTGTATGATAAATCTGGTTTACCACCTCTAGCATGTTTTCAAAGATTCTGCTATGCTCGGTTACCTTAGTCGTATTTTCCATAGTCCGAATGATTGCAGCCGAGAGACAATAAATTCAGTAAATTACAGGAAGTAATACAGTAAATTACCAAATATAAAAAAGTTTTTTGATGCATTTGTAAAGTGAAACATGTTTTCAAATTTTTAAACACTGATATCCCTACCCTCAGTGACAACTAAAGCTGTCGCCGGTGCAAAGTCCATTGGCAACTTCCTGTATTCGGCGGTCAACAAAGCCGGAGCCAAAGTCAGCGAGGCCAGTGCAAAGATCAAGAAGACCGTCGAGGAAAATGTGAGTCATTTATATCAGACGATAAATAGCTTTAGAATTGCCGTTATATCTTTGCAGGATTTATCCATACTAACTTTTTATTTTTATTATGCATCCTTATTAAATCCAGCAAATTATTCTTATTTAACAAAGATGAATTATTTAGCAGTGTGAAGTGTCTAAAGCAACTTTTTGAATCATCCTGGATTATAAATTAAACGTTTAATTAAACTCTTCAGTGAGAAATATTAAGTGTGTTATAAGTTGTCACTATTGATTAAAAGAATATTTGGGCCTTACATAAGCAAAATATAAAGTTAAATAACAACAATTTGATAGTCTGGTCTGGTCAGTTTGTAAATTTAAGAGGGTAGTAATCAATATTTATGTATTCATAAGAACTGCTATTCACGGCTCGTCCTACTTCCTTCCCACAACCACCAATCTCCCCCATAATCCTACTCCCTTCCCACAACCACCATCCTCCCCATAATCATAGGCAAATTTAATTACAAAGAGTAAGAGTAAAATATTTTGATAGAAATTGTTCATTAGTTCTCATAATTCTAATTCAACACGAAATGTTGACAAAATATTATTACTAGTATCTATATATTTAAAAAAAAAAATTAGTAACGCTTGTTTAATCCATTACTTAAATATTTATTACTCAATATTTGATTTACTCTATATTATATTTACTTTAAATTTCTAAGCTGTGAAATTTATTTACACATTATGTTTATATTTACACATTTAAAAAAAAAATATGAACTAAATATAAAATGAAAAAGCAGTGGTGATTTGTAGAGTAAAATTAAGTATGTACTTCGTTCGCAAAGGTGAGGTTTCCGTAATTTTTAGTATTATTTTCCCTAGCATCATTATCTAGGTTTTTAACAGACTTCAAAAAGGAACGAGTATGTTTTTTTTAAGTATGTTACACATTACTTCGGCCGATTGGCTTAAACGAATTTGAGTACTTTTTCTGCATATAGGAATTTCTTGGGCGTTTTCTTGATTTTGGTTTCATCAAGTTATGTTTAGAGCAAAGTAACAAAAATAAAAAATAGCAGTTTTTCATTTATAAGATTTTTATGTTTGATTTACCTTAAGCGATTTAGTTTTTTTTTATTGCTTCGCGATTATTCAATTAAAGCTTCAGTGTTACTTCTTGTGTACCTTTTGTAAAATAAAAAAAAAACTGATCAATATTGTTATGATTAATATTTAGAAAATATACTAGTAAATAATAAAACCGACTTCAAAAATTTTAAATCTACAACTAAAAACCTAAGAAATAATACAGTAAACTTCTTATCCACTAAAACGTTGAAGTAGGAGTAGATATGGTTCATATTGAAGTTGCATTTTTTTATTAAGTATTTTGTCATCCATGAGAAATGATCTTCCATTTCCATCTAGTTTTTTTCAAGAAACGCTGTCCTCATTTTTAGGGACCCGAAAATAAATATTGATTTTCTGGGTTATTCCACCCGCCCGCCCTCAAGCAACCTTGTCAGTCTCAACGTCACCAGGATAACGTCACGGTAAAATTTTACCCATTCATGTTTTCCTTTGTCGAACTTACAAGTCTCATTAATTCCGTCGGCAAGTTGCGCCTCGCCCTTTTCTTTTGTTCGAGCGTTGGCCGTTATTAAAAACGTTATCTTCGCAATAAATGTCTTAGACGAGCCGACACTGCTAAATCTTCCTTCGTCTCCCTGCCCCCCCCCTCCCTCCCTCCCTCCCTCCGCCACTGCTTCAGGTCTGCAGAGCCATAGCTTACAGGTGAAAGGCGCCACTGGCATAGAGTAGAAAATGATTTTTCACAGAGGCGTCACGTCCTTTATTTTTACCTATTTACCGCCATGGCATTGTTTCGTCCATTTTTCAGATCATACAATCTATACATACAAATCAAATGGAAATATCTGTCTGTGATTTCGAAATAAACCCTGTCTTCTTATTTCATGTAATTATAATTAACCAAAACCTAAACGCGTATTTTTATTTATCTCTCTGATTGTTTATCCGGACTAAGGTCCGAAATGGTTGAACCGATTCTAACGAGACTTTAATTCACCAGTTAGGCTATTTTTTATCACGGTAATATTTAGGGTTCCTGTGAAAAAATGTAGAAAGTATGGTAATGAAACCATAAATATTCAAAGGCCGTCGAAAATGCTGAATGTGTCAATCCTAGCTGCCAAGCCTGTTGGAGTTCCGCAGTCGCGACACCGTCGAGCACCGTCTCGCTCCCTCTCTACGACCTCTCTCGTAAATGTGACGGATTTAATTCGGACGAGGCTTTCGAATTCGAAGCGCCCTCTCTTTGTACCTACACGTAAGAATGTAACTTTCAGTGGCCGAAAGACAATATCACTTAATCAAACGCTTCCGAGTATAATACTTTGTAGCGGCGCTACATGTTTGGACTGCGGCTGGCAGCGTCGTTTTGGCCGGCGACGTGCGATCGCAGCCGGGCGCATCCGATTGGTCGGCATCTGCGCAGGCGCGCATTGAAACGGCGCACGGGCGATCCGCCAGCGACGCAGGCGGTCGGTCGAAACGTTGGGCTTGCAAGCCACCGCGCGCATTTTAATCGCCGACAACTTTTTCTTACCTGATTTATATTTTATTCATTGTTATATCTTAATTTCCGTTATTTTACCATTGTTATTTAGTTTTATTTTTGTTCTACGACGCAATTGTTGAAGTAAATAAATAATACCGCCGGCCTCTAGCGGTTCAATGATCGGCTGAGTTCGTCATTTCTACTCATCGTGGGCCCTAGACATCCCCGGCATAACTTCATTAATAAAAATATATATATATTTAAAAATCGTTTTTTGACGGAACCACTTCGAGCACGCACAATTAATCGTTTGATAAAATAAATAGCGGGTAAATTATTTCAATCTAGTTTATTCAAATTTTTTAATAATTTCCTCGGCCAGACATCGCCGCTTTGTGAATAGGCGAGTTAGTACGCTCGTTTCGACAGTCATTCCGATCGAAAATACCAATATTTTCGAATTCCCAAACAATCATTTGCCTTAAAGTTTTGTAATTAACTTTCCCAAAAGCTTTTAAACTTTCTTTTTTTTCAATATTCCTATTTAATTGTCTACTTCTAGAAATAAATAAATGTAATACAGGTATTCATAGGGCGTTGATATCTTACCTTAAAATAAATCACATTTTTTAGAAAAAGCATGTTTGGAAAAACATGGTGACTGTTTTACTGCGAGTAACGATATAATTGGTTAAAGTGCATTACCCCTACCTACTGAACATAGTATAGGGCCTTATTATTATACGAGTATAAGATACATTTATATATTATTCAATCGTAGTATACTAGACAATTGAGAAATCTTTTTTTTTGGGGTAGTAGTTACTTAATAAAATATTTAGTTTTAATATTTCTTCCCTATTTTCCAATCACGAGCAGATCATTCTAAGGTCACCAGCTGAAGTGACTTGGTGCATCGGAATATTTTTTTTTAAAAAATGTATTGATTGAACTGCATCATAAAATTTATAGTCCGCGAACCGGTAACACTTTAACGAATGGAATTAAACAGGCGCATACGCCGAGGAACATTTTCTGCTCATCAAAAACTACCTTAATGTAACGTGATATGGCAAGAGTAGATATTATAATCGGATATTTTTGCCGAGAAGCCAAATTAAATTGGCATTTCAGCATCTGACGCGGTTGGCAAGCAGGATGCTGAATATTCCCTCACCAGCTTTTCCTTCGCTCCGCAATCGAAGATTAGTGATAAGTTATAAAAGTCATTACGTTTCTATTTCCTCGTGAATGCGTGGAGTTGCGCAAGAGGAGGGCGGGGAAGGGGGAGGGTGTGGGGGGGGGGGTGGTTTCAGGGGTTTGCTGCAAGTTTGAAGCGTGGGGCGATTCACTGGGATATACTTGACCCACTGACACACTTCTCGATTGGCTGGCTCATGGCTATTTCCGAACTATATTACACTGCAATCGAACTGACCATTGTATCTAAACAATTCTGAATAATTGAAGCGGTTGAAATGGCGTCTTAAATTATACTACAACAACTGTAACGATCAATATAGGCGTCTCCCACAGTTCGTACATGGTTCCCTTACTGCGAAAACCTGATAACTGCACCAGAGTTCTATAGACCATGTTTTGAGAAGGTGTTTAAATTTTGCAAATATACAGCCGGTTAAGAGTAATTCATAAAAAGCGCTGCATCTTTACCGCTGTTCACGACCAGTGGCGGACTTGGGGGGGGGGGGGGGGAAATAGAGAGGCGCTTTGAAAATAGGAGCGAAGCCCGCGATTGTTGTATGATTCAACCTTTATTATACGAGCGAGTTGGGACTTGTTTCTGGAAATTCGCCTTTCCGGAGAATCGAGCCTGGATCCGCCTCTGTTCGCGACCCGTTGTCCCTCTCCCACACCACCAATCGACAACTATAAAGAATCAACGCAAAATTTCGGATGAAAGGGTTCAGTAGTTCCCATATTTCTATTTCAAAGCGAAACTTTGACGAAATATTATTACTTTTATCTATTCAGAATGCCGCTAAGCAAGTTTCCCCGCAACTTTATACATAGCTATTAACTCACATGGACCTTGCAAAAAAAAAAAAACTGTTCAAACGATCGTTAAAAAAAATCGCTAAAATATTTATAAAAAAATCTTATTTCACGGAAAACATATTTTTTGATCAACTATTTCTTAATAAGTAACTTTATGCCAAATTCTAACAACGTTGCAAATTAAAAATTGAGTATATATAACATAAAATACACAATTTGAATAACTTTAAAGTAATGTTATGTAACTCTAAAGTAACTTTATGGGTTAACCCCGGAAGGTGGGGTACAATTAACAGAGCCAACATTTTTTATAGAATAAATTTTAATACAATTTTCATTTTGGTTTAAATTAAAGATATATTAACCGTGTAATTGCAGCACCCGTTTGGTACATACCAAACGGGTGCCAAAAAAAAATCTTTACACATGTAAAGATTTTTTTTTCACGCAAAATAATGTGAAATTGGCTGCCCCAAAATTCCGAACTGGTCTTCTTATTTTTTGGCATGAGACAGAAAATTTGCATACTTATCTTAATAATCATACAAATTTTATGAAAAAAAAACCTTTGTGGATTTTTCATTTGTACAAGTTCTCCCATAAGATTTTTAGGAATTTTATTATTAAAGCGGAAAGAGCGGAATCTTTATGTGAAATCAGTTCAGCGCTTGACCGTTTTTCTGTCATAGCGACGTTGCACAATTAGTCCGGAGCACGTAGGCCGCGTTATGTCAGGCCGCGTCGCGCGCGCGGCCGTTACGTAACGCCGTTAGCCCCGCCCGCCCCGCCCGCCGCCCGCCCGGCGCCGCGCCGCCCGCCGTCGGCGAATATTGATCTCGCGCCGAGGACGCTCTGCCCGACACGGAAGCTGGCTCTACCCCTTCTTTTTTTTCTATATTTAACTTGGGCAACTTCCGGTTACACGCTGACTGGGATACCACCCTTGGCACACTCCATTCGTTTGTATTTTGACACTTTTAATATGATAATTGAGGCAAGGCAGAAAACTCTTAAAAAACAAATTTTCCGAAAACTAAAAATATTATATATTTTAAATTTATTTGTTTTTGTTTTTTATGATATAGGATAAGTAATTTTCAAACAAACATCACACTAAGTTATCATTGATATTGAATTTGGAAGTTTGAATATTTATTTGACAGCTTGCATGTCAAATTAGTAAGGGCGGCCATTCCTTAATTAACGCATGTTAAATCAAATTACATTATTGTCTATTCGTACTACATGAACCTATTTTAAAGATTACCTTAGAACCTAGTAGTAGCATGTACTCCATTTTAATTTATTTATTAAAGTATACAATATCAAATTTTAAGGTAAAAGTCATACCCTAACTAAGCTACTATAAGGTAGATTTCATCATGACATATGAACAGTCGATATGTGCACATGCTTTCTAACTAAATACAATGTAATTATTTAATTTTATAATAAATGGGTACACAATGCAATTGCGGACAAAAATCGGAAATAATTTTAAACTTTAATATAACCTACCGCAATAACTACCTAACTCATTTTTTTATAATTTGACAATTTTGATTACATTTTACAGCGATTTTAAGTTTCAATATACAGAGGCTAAAAATGAACATAACAAACAAATAAGAATATCTGAAAGTAAAACAAAAAAACAACTAAATATATAAAGATACAGGGTAAACGTGTGGCGTGTGGGTGTGGGTGATGGCTTTATTAAATTTAGGGTGTGTAGGTGATGGTGCCTGAATGTGAATGTGAAAGTGAAAGGAGGGGAAATAGAAATAACGTCTACCTACATAGGTATTTGTAAGATCCAAGCTACTAGATATTTAATAAACAATTCCGTTCACATCGGAAGGCGATAGGACATCCGAATAGCAGATTGAAATTTATTACGGTAGCACAGAGAATATCAATCGGGTCTAATACCTAATACCCATGCGAGCATAATTCGTTTTACATCTGGGCACCTGAGATAGATTATCGATATACTTTATAGTATTAAGGCACCTGAATGCTACAAAAATGTGAGTTTTACAGGTTTTCAAAGACGTCGAGAGAGATTTCCACAAAAGATATAAGTAATCTAGTCGGTTTAGATTAAAGATAATTTATTATTCTAGGGAATTACCTGAGGATTTTTTTTTTCTGAATTATATCAGTTAATAAATGATAAACAATAATAATTCACAAAGTAACAGTTCTTTTAGGTCGTTCAAAGAGACAGAAAAATAAACAACACCATATCTACTATTTCATATGGTGAATCAGTTTATCTCTTACGAGGTTATCTATAGAGTTTCAACTGCAAAAAAACCCGCATTTTGCCGCCGAGGGGTGAAAGTTCGTCGAAAATGCAATTCGATGAGTATTTGCCCGCTTGAGCCGAACGTTTGAAATGTGCTTGTCTCATTCCTTCTTTTCGAAGGCTTCGTCGATTGAAAGAACGCTAAAAGCTTCTAGGACGGCAATCGGAATAAACTACCCTACTTTTTCGCAAAATCGCACGCACTTTCAGGGTTTGTTGTAAACCTATGCCGACCACTTGACGCTTCTCAACCAAAAGAAGATACGGCGACAATGAGCGCTACCTTAGCGCTGTTCGCGAGACTGAGACAGCTTATATGCCGATCGCCATATTTTAGTTTGTGCTGACATTTTCAGCTCATTTGGGTATCGCAGCGGTTAAAAATTGTGTCACATACCATTTTCTTTATGTCTAAATATCATGGTGTTGTGTTCCCATTTGCAATAGTGATTATCGGGACAACGTGCCAGTCAAAAATTATAGACAATCTTGACATTGAAGTCAAACAAGTTAATGATCGGATCTTAGGCCCAATTTTAACGAACCATGGTGAAGGAAACCATGAGCCATGGCTTCATCACTATGAATAAGAGATAAACAAAGTCCAAATAATGCAAGCACAGAGATTCTCCGACCTCGAGGAAAGCACAGCGGTAATTTCAAAGGTAAAACTGTAGGAACTCATCTAATATTCAAATTTCACAATAAATAAAATATTCATACCGTTAAAAAATATATCACTCTGATAATTGCGAAACGTGAGAACTTTAGCCACGGCGATTTTTGGAAGAAGTCCCTAAGGACATCAAAACTATGGATCATGGACGCGGGAAAAGTTAAAATGCACTATGCGATACAAAATTCACACATGATTACAAATTTTCTATTTTCATTTATTTTTCTATAAATACAACAAAATTAAACAAAAAAAAAATAAAATAATCAAAAAATACTTAATATGTTAATAAACGTTAAAATGCTATGCAATCAAAATATATAGTAAAAGCAGCAGTTTTCTATTAGATTATTAGAAAACAAAACTTTTGCCATTAGTATAAAAAAGCAACCCTGCACTACCTAATCGGTTTTTTTCGGTTGGTACAAACAAACAGACAAATTACTTTCTGTGTTGAGGTATCCACTGAGACACCTCTGCCAACAATTCTTCCGAAATATATCACCCTGATTAGATTTTCCTGATATTAGCTACTTGATTGACTCTCAAACAGGTTATTTCTCCGTACAAATTTGGGGTTGTGACTCTCTTGTATGAAGAAAAATAATACTAGAGATCATTATCTCCGAATTATCTCTGAATCTCATAATAATCACATAATTATTATGTAGGCTTCGATAAAATTAAACCGTAAAATTTCCATTTTGCTTAAAAATGAAAAGTCTCGAAAAATCTGAATTTTACCATACATAGGCGAATATCTTGTTGATTGAAATACAAGGTTCGAAAAATTAAAACTACAAAAGCATAATTTATTTCACAAAAGACACAAAATCAATTAAGTTTTTTAAAATACACTGATTCCTAGTGTTGAATAAACCTAATTTACTGTGCAACAATATTGTTGTGCAATGCTAATGGATGAATGCTGATCGGGCGCTACACAATACCTACCCCAGAAGAGGGTTCCGCTTGCTTTTCGTCCCACGTGGCTTGTGCAAGGAACGGAAGCTAGGGTTTAAAGACCGTCACGTCCTACGCTTAGTTTATAAAGTTATTATTCGAAGGATTAGGCATGCCCAATTAGAACGCTATCTGCTTTATCTGTATTAATTATAAGTTTTCGTAACTTTCCTAGTCGCGACCAGAATGTCGCCTGATAACTCCAAGCCAACTCGAGAAAATGAGTCTTTTTAAGTAAAACAATAATCAGTTTATTTATTATTTCGTCGTTTTATGGTGGTACATTTATTTCAAAGGAAAGCGCGTTATTTTGAAAACACAGGTTCATTAATCATTTTGACGTTCACTCTAACCTTAAAAAAAAACAAAGTGTAACACTGGTGATTATCATAAATTAAAATGTGGAGCAAAATATGTTGAGATAAGGCGGTGACGATGTACCTACGTACCTACTCGCATGTAGGTCGGACCGCAATTACTTGAGCCGAAATGTTTGCCAAGTTTAAAAGAACGCCTGTCGGCACCCCCACGCAACTGGTGAGCGTTCTCTCCTCGTACCTGAAAAACAGAAGGTTTTTCGTGGAAGTCGAGGGCGAGAAATCCGAGACGCTCATCATGGAAACCGGAGTTCCACAAGGCAGTCCACTGGCCCCAAGACTGTACGTGACGTACATCGATGACGTCCCGAAGCACCCGGACTCTGAAGCGGCCCTCTACGCGGACGACACGATGTTCATGGCATCCTCCATGAACGTCAAGCTGGCCGCCCGCAAGCTGCAGCGTCAACTTGACCTGCTTCCAGACTGGCTCCGGAAGTGGAAAATCAAGGTGAATGCCGGTAAATCGGAGGCGATTATGGTGGGCTCCTTGAAAAGGACGCCACCAGAACTAATGCTAGAAGGCAACAAGATCCCCTGGAAGGAGACGGTCAAGTACCTGGGGGTTCACATTGACCGTCGCCTCAACTTCAACAAACAGGCAAAAGCTACGATATCGAAAGCGAAATATGCAAGGCAACTCCTCCGCCCGGTTCTCTCCTCGCCTCACATTGCCACTTCCACGCGGGTTGGACTCATGAAGATGTATGTGAGGTCCATCCTCACCTACGCCGCCCCAGCCTGGAAGCACCTCTCGTCCGCCACGAACCAGAAGGCCATGGAAGCAGTCCAGAGTGTCGGCCTGCGAACGATCACGGGCGCTCCGTACTTCGTCAGGAACGAAACCTTGAGGCGCGACCTCAAGACGGAAACGGTCGACAAGTTCGTGAGAACACTCGCCCGCAACATGTTCGAAAGAGCCGACAACTCTGAGCAGGTCCACCTGCAGAACCTGGCCCCGCTTCACTCCAGACCTCCGGACGTCAGGAAGGCGCATCCTCGCGCCCAGCTGGACAGTCCATAGTCGTCGGCCCCCCCAAACACTCATCGTCCCCCCCCATTTCCCTATTTGCACTCTGTGCAAACTGCCACCTACAAACCCGTTTTAGGGTTAGGCAGGCTAGCCAGAAGGGCTAGCCCATCCGATGCACCGACCAAAGGCCCAGCGCCTGGTATCGGAGTCAAAATTCCTAGCAACATGCAGGAATTGACCACAAAATCAAAATCTGTCGGCACCATGTATGTTTGTACGCCGATATCTGATGCAATTTATTGTAAAGCTTGAAGCACGAAGTTGTAGATTGACCGAGTGGATAGAGGTATAGAAAGTATTGTTCTTGTTATTTTCATTGCGTGCTCTTGGACGCGTAAAGTTAAAAACTAAGCTTTTATTTAAGTGCTTGCGTATACAAAATTTCGTGTCTGTGCTGTTGGCCGTTGAGGAGTTCCTTCACCTGGAGCCATTCCTGGGTGTAGAATCAGGTCGTGCTTACCATAAAAATGCATTGTCATCGGAACTAAACCAACTCAGTAGGATAATTGTAACAAATATTGTAACATTCTCCCGGCAAACGTGATGTTTATATATAGGATAGTGGTCCACTTCTTCGACTCTGACAAGTTCAAAACACTCGTTCAACATACATATAGTACCCGGCAAATACAAAATGAATGCATACAATGAATTAATACATGCATTTAAAAATGTTTACGGTAAACGAGCGTTGCAATTCATTGTACCATTCTTTTTTAATAATTTGCCAAGATCTTTAATTAAAAGTAATATTAAATAAATATGAAGTTAAAAATATTTGCTATGAAATCGCACAAAAACACTCTATTTAATTGTTTGTAGTAAATTGACTTAGCGTGTTAATTATTGTTTTAAAATGTATTATAAGTATACTTACTTTTGGTTTGTAATATACTACTAAGATTTAAAAATGTACCTCAATGCATGTGTATATGTATATTGTAAAGGACGTGTAAAATACAGAAAATAATAATTTGAAAATATTTCACAATTAATGATATCTGTATTTTACACACCTGG
Source organism: Neomicropteryx cornuta (assembly GCA_020383195.1). NCBI lineage: Eukaryota > Metazoa > Arthropoda > Insecta > Lepidoptera > Micropterigidae > Neomicropteryx > Neomicropteryx cornuta. The sequence goes on from JAHKQU010000028.1 coordinate 7,815,372, forward strand.
TTTCCAGCAGACAAGCCTTCGGCTTAGCTGGTACATAAAATAAAATAAATGTAAATTTGATGAATAAACTAAATAAATAAAAAATAAGAGGAAGTAGTTCTGATTTAGCTCCTAAACCGGCATGCAAACATTAAAAGCTAAATAAAAGCTTGTAATAATGGCACGTGTTTTACATGCAAAAGATAACCTTTAAAAAAGGAGGTGGAATGACGATCATAAAAGCATTTAAATGTGTTTTTTTTTCTTGAATGTAATAATTTTGAAGAATAGTGTCAGAGGCTCAGTTATTTAAATCTACGATTAAGCGTCAAAAGGTTATTAAAATAATTCTATACATATATCGTTGAGTAACATTCATTTGTCGCACCACTTTACATTTCAAAGAAAAAATAAAACCGTTCTAAAAGAAACATAAAAGAGAAAAACTTAAACATAAATTGCTCGCCTACCCGTTTCTATATACGCTTTAATTTCCGTTCGCCGTTAAATAAATCATTCTCTGCATAGAATGAAACAACGCTATCGCAACTGTCGCTACAATAACCATAGAAAATAAGTGGCTAAACTGTTTATCCATTGGTTAGATGAACATTTTTGTTAAACAAAAAACATGGGACAGTTATTAGGTAAGAGACACCCAGACTTACTCGAAGCTTTTAAAATATTAAACAAAAACGCATATTTATTTTAAATTTGTTTGGCCATAGAATAAGTACTAAAATGCATCCAAAATACAAAATATAGGTATCTTTTTTGTCTTTTATGTAAGGTAATTATCGTACATACTAAATACACCGAATAATAAGTTTTATTAATAATTTATAGATGTATTTAACCTCCCGAAAATTTATTCCATAGTTACAGACTGTATAGATAAATAGGGTACCTTTACAGATTTACAGGAAATGATCATCCACAGTTCAAAATTCCAATAAGTTCACTGATTGTATTGAGCACTGACCGAAATTTACTACCGTTTGGCCGCGCGAAATCTCTCATTACTTTTTATTCTGTTCCCCTAAACAAGGACTCTGTTTTTAGACGTAAATTAGTCTATACAAAAAACATCAGTTGTCAATACCAGCAGTATTACCAGAAGCCAGCTCCGATATAGTGTTATAACTAATTATAATAGTTACCAGATATGAATTCCTACCCAGCAAAGCAATATTAGTCTTAATTATAACCGCAAAACGGTTATAATTAAGTTGGATGATCGCCTTTGCTCTTTTACTCGTATTTTATCCGCAGGCCCGTGGTAATCAAATTACTCTAGGCAGAGTGAATGATTTTTTGCTGAATGTTTGTTATTTCAGATATGTTCTGATTTTAGTGCTAACCGTATTGTAAGGTATTGTTTTTGGTATGGATCCACTCGGAATGAGAAATCTTTAAAGACGAGAATTGAATCATCACACATAGCGATAACTCCGATGATAACATGCGATTTCCTATAAATGGAATGTTAGAGAATAGTCCCTAATAATAATAATAGGGAATAGTTAGTAGGGAAACGTGTAAGACATTAGAAAGTATGTATGTTACGAGTATAAGGTTGGTCCTCTAAACAAGGATGTTGAATTTATGTAGTTCGCTGTTGTAAGATCACTTTTGAATGACCCCGCTGCAGAAGTAACTAACAGAAATATGGCACTGCACTTTATGATTCAGGGGTTGGGTGGGGAGGAGGTCATTACATACACTTCCGATTGTGGTCTGTCATTTCGCAGCCAGCAAAGATGCTGTTCGTGTATACGAATGAAACGTGCCAAATATTGCTGCCGCAGCGACAATAGCGCCTTTTCTACTAATTTAATTTTTAAGATTTATTTACGGGCGCAACCATGTGGTTGTTTTTCAAGAGCACCAATCTACCAAAAAAAAAACAACTCTTTCGCATTTGTAATTTCGAGTTGAAAGCTAAGAAGCTAAATTAAAGGGGTACAATATTTTATCTTCACGTACTAATATATAGATTTTTGACACACTCTAGTTGCCTCATTTTTAATGTTGGTCAATAAACGAAAATACATTCACATAGAATGGAACGTTATGTAGTGTTCTGTAAATTTATTTATTTAATATATGAGTTCATCTAGCCAAAAAAAAGTAAATTTAAAATTCAATTAAAAATCTGTGACTCCTGTGACTTCGAGTGATCTTTACGTGTAGAGCCTAGATAAGCACCATTAATGATTGGAAAAATACCTATGCATCAAATTTAAAATTCTGTTTTATTTACAATGACTAAAAAACATAGCTTTAATAATAATCATAATAATATCTCTTTATTTTTAAAAAATAGAGCTAAGTAATCATTGTTTTACAGTATTTTTTATGTGTGTTATCAAAGAGAAAAACACGATAAAATAAGTCCATATTGTTAATCTAAAGACCATATTTATTATAAGTCAGTGTGCATCGGCCATTAAACATTAACATTTATTGTCTATCGAGTGCTAATAGCCAGGTAATTTACTGCACTAGATAATGTTTTAATTTTAGCATGGTATATCATTCCGATTATTTGTTGCTCGTGCGATTTTTATTTTTGAAATATTTTAAAAACCAGTTATTATTATGTGATTTTTTATTTAAATAAATGTATAATATTATTTGTATTAACAGTTTTCAAGCGACACTTTTGTACAGAGCGTATTTAAAATCATTACATGAACTATATAAACAACTAAAATTTATGATATACAGTCAGTTTCTTTTGTGGATGAAAACGCAATTCGGATAGTCAATAATTAAAAAAAAAACACATAGGCAGTCATTTAGAACTGCCGACAGAAGTGAAAACTTCAAAAAACAAACGTGATAACCACTAGACTACGGAAACTGATACGAGCGGCGACAGGAATAGGGGATTAACAATTAATACTGTTATCATTTGCATGTCGTGACGCCAACCCATTAAATTTTCCTCATCCAAAACTCGCCCGACCGAGGGTAGGAGTCTATAGGAGTGTTCGCTTCAGAAATGCTGCTTTCGTCATTTAGGTCCAGCTGTGTACGACACGGGTTGTTCCTTCGTATTTAATTAACTCCACCCGCGTCAAGGCATCGTGCTCGTACAAATTTGCGTGCTATCCCTTCTAAAGTTAATTTTAGCATTATACCGTGAGCGCGGGTGCTCACTTTTTGCTTTTGATGTACCCGCAATAAAGAAAACTTGTTGAACTCCGCCTTCGTTTGTTCTCTTTGCTAATGCTTTTTTCTTCTTCCTTTTAAATGTTAAGCTTTACCAATTTTATAGCATTCGTTTTATTATCGTGCAGTTGACGTGAATCGAAGTAAAAACGAAATGTATGCCACTGGTCCAATCTACCAACACACACGAGTGTGGTATCAGTAGATTGGTCTCAACCTCAGGTTTACTATTCAAATAGGTTTACCCCGAAAACACTATATTTTTTTCCGAGATCTGAACTTATAAATCATTGTTTATGTTTATGTTAAACAGGTGTTCTAACATCTATGACATATGGATACTCTCATACATTTGACTAACTCCTATAATAAGAATCGAACTACAAAATATGACCTTTCTGGTGATATTTTATTGTGGTAGGTAGTATAATAAATAGTCCTTTCAAATTTGTGACTGAATTTACCCATATAATTATATGCTAGTTACAAAATAAGAAAGGTCTCATTTTGTAGTTCAATTCTTATTATGGAATATTAGCTAGTTTCTCCGATACATTTGAGCATAGCTCCCATAATATAAATTGAACTACAAAATGAGACCTTTCTGATGACATATGTAATATTTGTTCGTCAAAATTCATATAACCAATAAATAAAATTATATGACTTTTTTCTCAATCGACCTCTTAAACTTTATTGCCGGCTATTTAAAAATACATGTCGATATGCTAATTACAAATGGTCTATTTTTTATACATTCAATATATTCCCTGATATCCGGCTTTTATATAATAAATGTATTGGTTCGTTAATAAAAATATAGGTTATTAACTGTTCAACTCCGGGCTTCGCCCTGCAGGCGGCTCTGTAGGCGCATTCGGCATGCAACGACACGTGCCTGCGACACTCGGAATGAGGCCATAAAGATTTCTAAAAACGTTTGGTGGAAGATTTAGAGTAGAAATAAGTAAAGGTATGCATTCTAGCACGCAACTTCATTCATTTGAAAATACAAGATTTATTTTCCATATTACACAACTTTGTAATTTTTTATAGAATATTTCTAAATGTTTCTGCATATCCTTTACTCGCAATGGAAATAAAATCTTATATAATTACAGTATTATGACTTGGTGAATGTAAGGAAAAATTAAATAATGGATTTAGGAATATATGTTCAGATAGTAAGCACAGTATAAAAAAGCTTCTTTATACTGTGTAGTGGGCTTATTTTTGATCGCCACATTGAAAACATGCTATACGGATTTTTATTTAGAATGAACAAAAACTATACTAATAATAAAAGATTAAAATTTTTGTATCTTACTAGAAGCAATATAGAGTACGCATCTCAAGTTTGATTCCGGCAATGGGGTATACATTTAAGTAAAAAGAATAGAGAATGTGCAGAAGAAATTTGTGAGGTGTCAAAATCAATTGATGAGAGGTAATTATGCACTCGACCGTAGACACAGTATTTAGCTCAAACATAAAAATAAAACTCAAACATATGACATAAACATATTATAAATTCACAAGATGCTCAGTTAGTATGCAACTGGATCCTCTTAGGCGAATAAGCCTTAATTGGGAGTCCCGTGATCATTATCCTGAAGCAACATCCTCAAAACGACGCGACGTCGCGTTGGAGCATTTAATATTTAAAATGGAAACTCGAGGCGAGGCGGCTGACTTCATTACATTCACGCAACTTACGCACTCCTTCATTGTTATTATTCATTCGCCTTAAATAACCCGCGGCTTTTTAATTTAAAGTCAAAATTTTTAAAAATCCCAAGGGAAAAGAAAAGAAAAGAAATATTTTCGCAGCGCGGTGATGCTTTCATGTTTTCTCCGACAATAATCATTTTCTTTTGATACGCATCGATTATATTATTTGCTTGTGTTCTCCGACCCAAAATACACATATTACATTAAACGGGTTCTGACAAAACATGGTTTGGCTGGCAGAGTTTGCAATAATGGACTACCAAACTTTTTGTTTGGTTGGTGCTTTGGTAGTTTTTTTTTTCGTAAAACTTAGCGCTGTTTTTAAACCGACGTCCTGTGATCTCAAATAGAGGAACTCCTTAGAATCTATATGATTACTTAGCAATTTGTCGAATAACCGACGCTTTTTAAAACATACAACAAAACTTTTTTTAATATTGTTAAAAATTATATGAAGCGATTTTCCGTTATTTAAAAATAATGTGAGTGGTATATGTACATGTATATATTATAAAAATGACACAGATACTTAATAAATAGAAACTAAGGTACTAAATTTTAGTTGTAAAATATATCCACGTTAAAGTTTTTTTTATTTTAATAAAAATAGGCATCTTAGGTTCTACTTGCTGTAAATCTTTGACTTTACTGCAATTTATGGTTTTTTTGCGAATCCCGTCATTGGGTTTCCCATATTATTTTGTGATTTTTCTTTATTAACGAACTTTGATCAGCACATGAAACTATTTGAAACTGCGCGGCAGAGATAAATAAAAACGAAACAACCTTTTTTATTACTGGAATTATCAATCAGGGGTACAAGCAAAGTAGGAATAACATCTCAACTCCGCTCCGACTATTAGAAGATTTACAAGGCCGCCGCCGTGGTACAAACGTTTCCCAAGGTGGAGGAAATGTGGGTAACGAGATTCACCCGCCTAACTTTTTAATAGCGAGGCGTTTTCCCGACCGTCAGAATCAGATATTATTTGACGCAATTACGTCGTCGTTTCAGCGGATCCCGGAGTGGGTCTTTTTGTGCGGGAAGATTTCCCAGCAGAGCAAGCTTAGGAAAGCGAGAGGATTTTTTTGTATTTTGAGATTTTTAAATGTTTTTTGGCCGGGTGATTTATTGTTTCTTCACAAAAACGGCTGACAGCCTGTAGGTATCATATAATTTCAACTGCTTCTATATATTGTTTAGTTGTAGTAAATTATTTAACCAGAACCTGACGTCTTACAGCTAGGCAACACAGGCATTCCCACCTAGACTACTCGCGCCTATGGTATCAATTTGTCTCCATTGATTCTAATGGTACCTATGCAAATGACCTTCGATTATATTATTGAGTTCCGGAGATTAAATATAGCGCCAATTATAGTATAATTCAGTTCCTCTCCGCTTAAATGTTGTCGAGAACAGCGCTTGGCAATTTCCAAGTTTCCTCGACAGAGCACGAAATAACATAATGATTCAAGCAAATTAATTTAGTATTATTATTAAAATTTACTAGACTAGAGTAAAAATATATGTACATAGGGCGTTCCAATCTCGTACTGTTCTATGATGAAAAGAATGGAAACTAACATTCTATTTTCAGACCGGCAGGTTCATCATCGTAGTTTTAAATATATTTGTAAGATGAAACATTAAGTGATTTCGAAATCGGCTAAACCCCTGAATACATTTCGACTTGCTTCTCTTTGGATCGGTTTTGAGACACCATAAATGGATCCCTTACTGGTGCGAAATATTCTAAGGGTCTTGCTTTGAAGTTGACGCTTTTCAGGTTTCATATTACAAATCGTAGTTAACTGTCTTTTTATTACATCACTAATATGAATACCCCAGTGCAGTTTAAATGACAGGGTTAAACCGATACTGCAGGGCGGGATATTTTGGTGGGTGATACTTTAAAGATTTTTATGACCAATGTCATATATAATTATTTTGGGTCGGCGGATTATGGTGGGATGGTGGTAATGAAGCGTTAAAAATGGTATGACTTAGTGTAGATTCAAACCTGCGACCTCTGGGCACTTAGTCAAACATCTGGGTCTATCACGATCTCTAGATTAGATTTTAGAATTAAAATGGTTCTTCACAGCAATCTAACGTAATCGGACATATGGTGTCCGTGCGTACGAATTCACTAGTACCTACGTTTTCATTTCACACCTTAAAGAAGTCCGTGGTCTATAATTTGATCCTGCATAACGCTGATGGAATTCACCTATCCCACTTCTGAAAACGGTTTTCCGTCGCGGCGTTTGGAGTTGGCAGACAGACTTGAATCAATAAATCGACTGCAACGGCGCGGGACAGAGACGGCAGACGCCGCTTCAATGCGGGAAAGCCGAGCGCCCGAGCGGGATGGGCGATGCGCTCTCGCTTCCGCGGTCGGTCCTTGAAAGCTTATTAGCCTGATCGCCGACAATAGTATTTTCTTTATATTTTCTCGTCTTTTCTGTCGTCCGCTCGAGTAATTTTCTCTCATTTTGATTGCAGCCCCGTCCGTTTTTAGAATATTTATACATTCATGTACAGGAAGCGCTGGTTATCACGGCTACTGCCATGGTTGCATCTTTCAACTCGAAAAGTATAACTTTTATAGTTCGATAGAAAGCGCAAATTGAATTTCAAAAATATGACGGCACAGCTGTTGAGAACTTAAGGACGTATTAACCCGCCACTTAAAATTAATACAAACTCATCTATGTTCCTAAAAACGTGTAAAAGAATGTTCAGTGCCACATTATAAATTGAAATATTACACCCGTGTTGTTTCATTACCAGCCGTGCTTCAAAAATTTTCCAAAAAAAAAACTGATTTGTGATTTTTTTTATGAATTGTACATTTTTTTTATTTTTATCTACTCAATCCTAAAAATTAATCCACTGTCGCCGCTATGGCCATCCAAAACGCACATGGAATGGGTTAAAAGTACCACAGGTACAAGTGGAGATAGGAAATGAAGCAACTAATCACAAGTTGGTACCACAGGCGCTAGTGATCTAGGTGGGAGATGTTTTTAATGACGCTTATAGGGCCTAGCTCTAAGTCCTAAGACGTCAGGTTCTGGTTAGTAATTTACTACTACTAAACATTGTAAGGTAGCAGTTGATATTATATCATTTTTTTAAAAGTTTTTGTAATGTTCGTAGTAAGGATACATTTTTGTTTTAATGTATTCTTATTCCGAAATGGGTCAAGCGATTTAATTTTTTATTTTGCGTATGATTTCCCAGAAATTTCCCAGATCCCACTTTAGTGTCATTGCGTTACGTCAAGTGTATGCTAGCAAAATATTAAGAATTAAGTTTTCCGTTCAGAATCTTAATCTATTTCAGTATTTTATTTTTTTTTTGAAAATTGTACCTTACAGAATCTACGAGTTGAATCTATTGATGTTTTATTAAATTGGTTATTTTAAGGTAGACATGGTTTTTACCCAGTTGCATACATCACACCGTGTTCAGAAATACATTTCCGCGTTTTGATGTATTCGTTTTTTTTTATTTTGTAATAAGAAATTATATGTAGTATTTCTTAGTTTTTTAGTTGTAAATTTGTTTTGAATTTGGTTTTATTTTTATTTTTATATTTGTAATGGTTGTATTTAAAATGTACATTTACATTTAAAAATGAATAATATTGTTATTCATTGTGTAACTTTTATTGTATGTACTTTTACTTACAATTATTTTAAACCTGTTAGTTTATATTCTAAATCAATAAAATAAATTGAAATTTATAATGAATATAAGTATCGGATCTTATGTTTATCACTCACTGTTTTGTACGGGTACTTATAGGTAACATCCGTTTGTCCGATAATCAAAGCAAATTGATTATCATCACTGAAGTTTACTTCTAGCCGTGAACCTGTGTATACCTTTTTCAGTACTGAAATAAAAGATGAAGTTACATAAGTGCCAGTCGGTGCCAGTAATTATTTAAACTAATTAATTTTTGTGCTGTTTTTTGTCCACAAAAATGTCTATTCATCGATAAGTTGCTAAACGCGAAGTCATCCGGCTACGCTCGCGCTAGAAATGACCGAAGCGACCTACTCCCATTGCCGCAGCCATGAGTTATTTCATCACACCTCGTCACCATTACGTGGTACTGATTTTCCACGAATAAAATTATATTAAATTCCATATTGGCAATTTATAAACCTTAATTTATGTCGTGAACGTACGTAATACTATTTGCAGTTTCGATGAAACACTGGCGTCAAGGTGAAAACTAGTTAGTTGCACGCTGAATACATTAGCATTCCATTAGTGGAATAGAGAGCAAGTTGGGCTTACAGCCACCTCATGGTGAGCCATCCCTCGCGCGTCATTGAGGAGGGGAGGGGGTGAGGTAATATGCTCTCCTGGCTAAGTACTGCCGTCTGCGGGATATCTATGTATAGGTGTATAGGTAGGATGGTTAAATTATTTCTACCATTCCTTCAAATTCAGCCTACATGTCCGACCCTAGGGTCCACCTTGACCATTTTTGATTGACGATTTTTAAGATTAATTACGTAACCTCTATGTGGAGAGATTCTCATGAGCAACTTGCTCTTTTGTAGCGTAAGTTACGCGCGTCAAATAAAAAATATATTTTGATTGTCACTGGTTGCTACCATTAATTAATAATATTTTTTTTCTTTATTAAATCCAAAATGCAAACTATGCCAGAAACTCTGTTCTGTACCGTTTACTTAATACCTACAACACGAAATTCGGCGAGGTTGATGTATTTGACCTAAATCGTGGCGAGTTTCTTTCAAAAATCCGAAGCATTTCATGCCAATCTGACTCAAAATAAAAGCGTTGCATAATAAAATTAATTTATTTATGCGCAACACATATGATGTTCATACATACAAACATGCACACACGCAACCACACACCACCACACACACAACCACACACCCTCACTGACACTTTTACACCGTACACACATACACCTTCTAAAATAGCGTTAAGCTCAATATATTTTGTACAAAGGCGTAAGCTTTAATTAGCCTTATTATTAACCTCTTGAAAAATGTATATAGTATTAGTACGCTTTATGCTTACATGTTAATAATAAATAAATAATTAAATAAATAAAAATATACATATGAAATAGCATAACGCAGTTACTTACTTATTATTGACTATACAAGAAAATAGTGTGGATTTTATCACCCCACTAGACAAGGTCTGTTCTGGGGTGATACCTGCTCGAATTTTGTTACACGGCCTTTTTTTAATTTATGTATATTCTATATTTTTTTTCATGTGTTATTTTGTCGCTGATAAAAATAACAAAAGTGTTAATATAGTATAGTTATTGTTTTGTAGTTTTGTTAAATAAATAAAATAAAATAAATGCCTATGAAATAAGCATATTAAAAATCAATAATCGTGCAAGATATAATAATATTAGGTTTTATTGTTGTTTTACTTGACCACAGACCACTTGAATTGAGTAGACTCGGCCTAAGTCAAATCTACGCACGGGCTAGCGTTTCCATTTTCAGACATCCTAACGGTATTAGTGATGATGATATACGGACACAACTAACACAGACGTAATCACTGCCTCACCACAGGCGAAGGGGCGGAGCATAGTTTTCAACTGACGTTTGTGTCATGATTTTATCATATTTGCTGTAGCTCACTTAGGGCGCTTCTATGCCATTAACTATTTCTATGTTCTTCTTTTCCAGCGATAGCAGTGTTTGCTATCGCAGTGGCAGATAAAAAAAAGATTTTAATCTTGAATATTAAATTGACTCATTTCCCGGTGGGATTGAAAAGGACGGGGGCATTAACCTCCCCCATACGCTCCAAATCGATGTAGGCACTGTTTGTAAAAAAAGATGTCTAGGTATGGGGGGGATGATAGGGAGATACGAGTAGGAATGGAAAAGCGTAGGCGATGTGTGGCTAATAATAATTCGTTTGCCAAGTTGTGGGATAAACGCGTCTTCTGGCCGACTTATACAGAGTCGCGGGATTGTGGTCATCCCACTACAATCAGGGCACAATTTACGGGGATTTACCATCTGTATAGCTATCTATACCCGTATATATGTAAGCTCCTTTCGTACTATATTCATTTTCGACTTGACCCACTTTCCGAGATTGACGCACTCGGGCTTTTCGCTGTACGCTCTTCTCCTGGCTAATGGTATACTACCATTATGGCATACGCTCTAACCTTCTCAGTAATCGCTACCAAAACACACACACACAGATAATATGACTGTGTCGGTGCGAATAGTGTCGTAGTCACCCGCAATCGAAATAAAAAACTACTACCTCCATTATATATATATTTTGTAGTGTGTAATTACCTGCATTTAATAGTTGTTGTGTTATATAAATAGTTAGCGATACATAAACTATATCATTTATTTATTTATTCATGAAAGATGATTGCGCCAGCACCGCGAAAATTGGCTAATTTCACAAGCGATATTGCTGAAATCTACAGACTCTGGCATTGAAAAATACCTGTTATTTTTGAGAATTTACCGAAGTAAATTATGGAAAATATCTGCTTTAAAAATTAAAAAATATGTACATCGTGTCCCAAGACCATTCCCGTTATAAAACAGCTATTTGGTTCTGCGATTTCTAGTATTGTTTGTTAAGAAACTATATCAAAATTCATCATGGTTACCGAGAAAAATAAAATGTAAACTTTGCATTAAAATAGTGAAAGGATCATGTAATAATGGGTTTGTTGTGAGCGCTCGGCTGTTGCCGTACGCCGTAATTATGTCAAGGCCATTATCGATCGGTGCGGCAGCGGGATTCGCGCTTACCGAACTGACACCATCTGTTAAAAAATATAATTAATTTGGAGATGATTTTTTATTCGAATTTATTTATATAATTTCTTACTCATAATATATTACACCCCCCCCCCCCTTAAGCCTTCGAGAATGTTCCGGGGACACCTTGTCTATTAACAGCAAAAACAAGAACCATAAGAAGTGCGAAAAAAATAAATGTACCAACATATTCCTCGTAAAATATTCAAAGCTAAAAATAAATTCATCAGTCATCTTATCTTAAATCTCCTTTACGCGTCACAAGCGTGTGCTAACATGGCCTTAAAATCTATTTCTCACAGTCCGATTTATCTAAAGCTAGCTTTAGACTGTTATTTAATAATTATTTTATTCTACTGTAATGATTAAAGGTTAGTTAAGTTCAATTTGAATGCCACTATAAGCTACGTTTATTATTCAGTAATAATATAAAGAAAATATATCTTGTCCTGCAAGAGCCTTAAGGGCTCTGACAGAAACTGAATTCAAGATTATTTATTCATTATTATTATTTAGTTATTCTTCTGCATTGAAATAATCTTGTCCAGACTATATGTAAAAATTGTTTAATTAGGTATTACAAATGGATTGATTATATTGATTTAAACGGTTCGTTTTACTGAGTTTTTTTTCAAATTTTAAAAAAACCGAGTTAAAGGTCTTTAAATGTGCATCAAATCGAACATAGTAGTAAGAAAACTGAACAAATCTATGCTTAGAAGTTGAGGGGCACTAAATTAAATCCAAATGATCTTGTCTGCCTATAAGAACTTTAGTTTCCCAAGGGGCTATAATGCTTCCGCAAAACGGCGAACCATAGGATGTAGAATCGAAAAAGCTTGCGTCATTAGATATCTGAAGTCGCCATTAGAACCGTAGAGGTTCTATTGAATTTGAAAGAACTGAGTGGGTTAGGTTAGTTATCCGTAAATCTGGTATAATTATTTTCTGTCAAAAACACGCTCGCCAGTCGTCGCTTCCTTCGCCGCAGAGCAAAGTGCCGGAAGTGAATCGCAAGGCTCCCCATCTCGCCGCCTAATTTCCTCTTCCGGCCGCCATGTTTGTTTTTGCTTTGCGGCGTTCCGTTTTTCCTGTGAATTTTGCGCAAATTGTGCGCCCTGATTGCTTGCTAGCATTAAAGAGTACTTCCGGACCGTCTGGTTTCTCAAGTGCATATTTTCAATTTACAATTTCAATGTTGCCAGAAGCAACTATTATTATTCAAATATATACAATTACAATGTAAATATATCCAGCTAAGACATTCCGCCGGTCTCTTAATCTTAACTAAAAACAATTTATTTAAACATGCATAAAATATAACAAAATACTTTACTTAACGTTAACTTAAAAAAGTTTCGTAACTCATGTGATTTACAAACAAAATTAACTTAATTTAACTAAAACCTAAATAATTTTTAATATGTTTTTTTCATTAAATTCTTTTAATTTAAGTTTTATTACCGATTTTCTTTTAAGTTGATAACTTCAAGAGGTATATTGTTAAATAGGCTAGGTATTACATATTTTAATTGTCGATACCCATACGTATTTATACATCTTTCGACAATATATTTTTCATTTGAAATTTGTCTAGCAGAGTACTTATTAGTGACAATATTTTTCCATGTTTCATTTGAGAAGTGGTTGATTGCAATAGAACCGTTCTGTAAAAGAGATGCAAAATAAGTTCTTTTCGAGAGAAGTAAATTCACTTTTTAAATTAATTTAAATTAATGTATTTTTTGTTCAATTTTTTACGAGGAATTTTTACCACAACTTTTGATTATGATGTTTTTTTTTCGATGATTAAACGTGGAGAATCTCCTTTTAATGGTTTTTTTTATTATTAAAGCAGATTTTTTTTTCTCAATGCAACAGGTTTTTTAAATTACCCTCTTTTCGCGGTTTTGGCGCAATTAAAATGTTTCTCCTTAAAAAATCACCTTAAATTGTTTTACTTTATCATTCTTTTGCAGCTGTTGCATTGTAAAAGTTTACTGTCAATACCAGAAGCAACTTGGACGCATCACATTGCTTTCATTATTCTTCCTTTCGTATGACAGATATATTTTCCTTTTATAATAGTATTCAGACGTCCTAATTTCGCATTATAGCGGAGGTACTCAAGCCCGGAGGCGTGGGTTGAGTTCGACCCTAAAAAGGAGGAGCGAATTTTCTGCGTCCGTGCGATAGAGTACGAAAGGATCTCACCTATCCTCAATACCCTTTAGTAAGTGATACGTAGATAGGTATGCCGCCAAATTAGGATTTCCGGGATTGGTTCCAAGTGGTACGAAGCTGTACGTTTTTCTGAAAATTTCTCTTTTTTTTAGCTTTTGTATGTATGCAAGGATTGGAGCCGGTCTACCAAACTAGCCGCAGTAACTATTATTTATACTGTTGCTAGTTTCACCAGCTGGCCGCTGTGAAAAACGCATTGATAGCTTAGTTCGCTCTCAGATATATGATGCTTGAAAATATCTCGGAAGCCAAAAAATATATTTTTTTTAATAAATTGCTGAAATTAATATCAGCCCTGATTATATGTGTATGTATATAGCAGGTTCACGTGCCTCTTAACAGATAATAATATGTGAGAAGTCTACGTACGATAAGAATTGTTTACGAGTATATATATATAGATATGTAGATTTGATGATTTTTATTTTTAAGCTTTAGATGATATATAGATACAAAATGGTTTTGCTATTTTTGTTATTAACTTTAATACTTTTTGTTAGGTTTTATTTTTAGTTTTACATAGTTTTTTATCGATCAATCAAATGTATTTTTTTGTTGTATGTACTATGTAAAATTGTTGGTTTCTCCAATAAAGATAAATAAATATTGCAATCGTACATACATTCTACGCTTTGGTCAATAATAAGGCGTAAGGCACGTAATTTTGTAAGCGTTTTGTATGTTTCGAGGCACTGATAGATATGATATTTATTGTACGAAAATTAATGATAATCTTCATTTACTCTTTTTAAACGAATGTTAAAGTAGCATAACAAAAACATTGAAAATTGTAAAAAATTTCGAATCCACCCTAAAGTAAAATAAACTGCTTTGAGGAGTTCTGGTCTAGTTAGTTTAAAAAAGAAAAAAACTATATATGACACACTAACACATTTTGCAAACCGTTTAGATTTCTTATTGTGTAAACAAAAATCAATTAAACAAAATTTATTTAATGTATTGCCAAAAAAAAACCACGAAGGCAACTAGCCGCATTTTTAAATTAAACTACAATGGCTATGACACCTTGTAGCTATTATATAATATCAAATGCTTCTATACATTGTTTAGTAGTAGTAAATTATTTAACTAGAACCTGATGCTTTACAGCTAGATCCTACAGGCGTCATTAGAGGCGTCTCAACCCAGACTACTCAGGCCTGTTGTACCAACTTGTGATGGGTTGCTTCATTTTATATCTCCACTCGTGTCTGCGACATTTTTAACCTATTCGATATGCATTTGGGATGGCTATAGAGACGACAGTAGGTTATCATTTAGGCCTAAGTAGATTGCGCATTTTTTTTTTAAACAATGCGGATATAGCATCTACCTAGGTAAATAAAATAATTGTAATTATTGCGATAATGAAATTAATAAGAGGTTTGGTAGGATGTCCTTATAAGAGACTGGCAGTAACATTTTTTTCCAATAAGTAATCGAATCACCCGTCTGCCTGCATCCATCCATCCGTTCGTCTCGAGATCCAAATAAAACTCCCCCTGCTGAATCTCATTACATTCGCGGAAGAGAAACAAATTGTCTTTCCGCCAATAAGGCACGTTTTCTCATTTTTCTATCGGTTCGCGAGTGCTCGACGGACTTAATAAAAATGATGACTTGCTTATTCGTTAGGGGCACATTGACATTGCTTTCCTCGCTTGCCATCTACTACTGTAGCCCTGTACCCCTCCCCCCCCCCCCTCCCATACATACGAGATGCTTAGATGAATATAAAACACAAATATTAATTTACAATGAAAATGTAATTTTTATTAATCTGACTTAAAATTGTTTGGTAAATTCATTAATTCGTAACCGATCAAAAAGGTTCAGGAGGAGAACTGTCAGCACGACCCTTATCATATTCATTTGTATAGAAAAAAGTGAAATCACAATTCGATATTTGACAAAGCCTCTTCAAACCATATATTGAGTTGACTGAGGATTCAATGCGAGCTATACGAAACAATACAGTGCGTTTTGACCTTTGATATTCGGAGAGAAAAAAATCTTATTTCACCTCATTATTAAAGCGAACGCTTTTCAGGATGGTGCCACATGGGAAATCACCATCTGATGTTTCCCCTCTTCTCTTTTTGGTCTCCGCATAGGATTCCTGATATTGAGCGCCAAATAAGTAAATACGCATAAAAATTTTGGTTTCTTACATTTTTACTGTTACTTGTCTGAACCACAAAATGGAGACAGCATCTGACTGACGATCTCCGATGAGATTCGAATCTGAATTATTTTTCTGCCATTCAGTTTTTGCTTACTGTTGCGACCGTCAATGGACACTGTCTCTTCGCATGTTTATCGAGACTCACTGGCGGTGGATCAGCAAGATTTACTCTGTACCAATATGCTGATTTCCCTTACCGGGATAGTTACAATGAGCTTAGAAATGAAAGGTATGCCAAGCAAGGTGGGATGCGGGGAAGGGTCGACTTGAAAACCGTTTTATTCCATCTGTCCGAGAATTTAGACCACCACACCGGCCAGATCTTTGGGGTCGCTTCCCTCCCCAAATTCGATTCATGTGTATTCGTGAAAGAAATTAATCTGAGAATGACCAGCCCTGACCAGAAGTGGTTCGGTTGCAAGAACATTGCTGCGTTTATGAGCTTTGTTGGAGGCTGGGCCGATACGATTTAGGAGCTTAGTGGACCTGGTACCTTAATCGATAATCGACTTGACGCTGGCGTCTCTTTCATTCGCTGCCGACGGTCGTAAGATGTAAGGGATGGCGCGTACAGTTGAGTCGATTTTCAAATGTCGATCGTCAACCAGACTAAACCTGCTGTTTTTTTGTGTCTAATGTCCGTTGCCATCGACTATTGCTCCCAGGCCCTATGCAAACTCTTCGGACTACACAGCGTCTGAAGAGTTTGCAGTTTCTTCCGAATTTCATCCTTTTAAGCCCGGTATGAACTGAAGAATTCCGACACCACCCATTTCTCATTTGATAATCTTATTTTTCGCCAGTTTTTTCTTTAATCTCAGAGAGGGCCCTTCTAGACTTTCGTCTAAAATGAACGAAGCTGCTCGTTTTCATAAATAAAATGCGGGAGAATATAAGAGGGTCGGCCGATAACGCGCGCTCTGGGATTTGATATTGTCGCATCATATGATTATGTATTAAGTCGGCGAGGGCGGGCGGCGAGTTGGGCGGGCGCGCGGGCGCTGGCGGAACCCGCTTGCTATTACCGGTTGCCGCCCCTCCGCTCCGCAGGATATCACGTAATATTCATTTCCTCCCTTCATATCTGCGTGTATCGCATTTCTCCTCTCAGGAAGTGGCCATGGGTTATTTATTGATTGTTCCATAATTTATTTTGTTTATTTTTATTATAACATTGAAAGAGTTTTTAATGTGTAACAAGGTAAATTAGATTACATAATTCCTACATTACATTTACATTTAACAAAATTTCGCTAAAAGTAAAATAAATACGAATACTATTAACAAATAAACTACTATGGCAGTAGGTATATTTAAACGAATCGCCGATTGCAATAGGGCGAAACACGGCTCGCCGCGCAATTTATACAAAGTTCCAGTTAAAAAATACACCTTATAGGCCCTGTGATATCAACTATGATTTGTAAAGACGACATAAAAATTCATCATCGTTTCCGACATAAAAAAAATGTAAATTTTAAACGTGTCGCGACCCCAACAGCAATTTACACCAACGCTTTAATAAAAATTAAAAAAGATAGGTATAAATTATTTCGCATTTTTTTAGTATAATTTCTTACTTGTAATATGGAATGTAAATACGAATGGTTTAGGCACATCCTGTATATGGCAAACTGACGGCTCGGCCTATGTAATCAATCTGTGGCTCGTAGTTAAAAAATATGCGCTAGTTCCAATAGTATTTATTTTAATGATATGGTGTAAGAGGACAAATTTTGATCTACACTTATTACTTAAGGTAACTAACAAATTTACTTCGTAAGTAACCTACTTTTTTATGCTAAAATAGTTACTTTGGGTCATCCTTATAAAATAAACATATACTGTGGTGGACCTTTTCGAGGTATATAGTTCTATCGCATATCCATTTTCTTATGGTTTAGTCAGCGTAAGCCAAAAAACTAGTTTTTTAGCATCAAAATTTAAAGTTGAACGAATTTATTAATTTTTTTAAACCTTTGACTGTAGAAATAATATGTACGCGACATATGCCAAATTTCTAGGCCTCGCGTTATGCACAAAAGGGAACCGTTTTTTTTTTTGAGGTACGGAACCCAAAAATATTTAAACATCACTGGTTTAAACTATAGAGTATATAAATAAATCTACATATATCTCGTCTGGATAATAACCGTTTTTTACACATTTTTATTTAACATCATGTTTGTTTGGGTCAATTTCATCCAAATTTTAACCGACTTTTGGTAAATTCTAAACAAACACACGCGGTGATTGCTTATCAGTTATTTATGTATGTGTGTAAATACAAATATGTTATACAGTGTGATTGTATTGTCCCGGAGTTGAGCCAATTGTTGGTATAATTGCTTGAAAAGTGAATATTTATTTATTTATTAACAGGTAAGCATACTGCGTAATAATAGAATATACATTAATCAAAGGATTAATAATAAGGCCAATTAAAGCTTACGCCTGCGTATAAAAATATTTAAAACTTTGTTAAAGATTTTATTTCGAAATAACAACATGTCTTAGCAAATGTCTTAGTAAACACGTTTGTTCAACGAAAGTCGTTATTCGTTGGTTTCGTGCGTTATGGGGTTCGTTATATTGAGCGAAAACATTCGTTTTGTTATCGGATTCGTGGCGCTTACGACAAACGACTTACTTTTGTTAAAGATTTTAATCGGCTTAATTGTATTTTTCTTATCAGTTTTTCTTTATTTTCACTTTTCTTAAATTTTGATGTTTCAACTTTTTATTTCGTTTCATTGCCCTGGTTGCTCGTAGCCACAGTACTATCGCAGTGGACCATTTTGGAATATTTACATATCATTGCCCGTTTACTTTCAGTCTTTCTTTGTTTTATTTGTTTGTTTTTTTTTTGAAGTAAAACTTCTTTACGCGTAGGTACACATTTTTTTCTACATGGTGGATACATTTAATTGCGACACGCTCATTTGGCTACACTCGGCGACACGGAGGTCGCATGGAGGTGATGTACTCATTCGGCTAAAGTCGTTGCGACTAGTGCGAAAGTCAAATTACACTTCGGTACTTTCACTTTAACGACACATATTTTTTTTAAATATAATTTGTATATTCTGTTGCGACATAAGTAGTTTATCAAAAGAATCATGGTGATCATAGTATATCACTCCTGCCAGAGAAACTGAGATACTGTGCATTAAATGTCCGATTCGTGACAATTCAAAAGTTTTTGCAAATATTCTGATATATTTTAAATATCTGGAACATGTGTTCTAAAAGAAAGTTTAATAAAAAAGGTTACTTTTTTCATAATTTATGTTCTTAAAAGTTTCTCATAAATATAGGTACCCGATGTAAAGTTTATTATTCTCTAAACGGCGCTGCCCTTATCTATTTCTGAAATGAATTCACAAAATATAAAATCTGTTTTAATTTTATTTTAACTACGAATGATAAGTCCGATTTGGTCAGGGTTATACATTTTGAGTTGGCGATTATTATCACTATTTATTATTTAGAATAGATTAAGACACAGTCCGTCCCTGGGAGTAGTTTTAACCTCATTTTTGACGCTTTGGTTGCTTGCTTTGTTTTTAATGATGACAAAAAATAAAAATATTTATCGTAAGTCAGTAACATAATATTACTATGTTTAAAAAATATTATCTTCAAGTGAAGTACAGATGTAGAGAGGGTTTAAAATAAAGAAGGATACATAGAAGTAATCATTATTATTTTGCACAAATTACACAATAAATTAAAAGATAATGTCAAAAGCTCCTCAATTAAATAACCAAATTCTACGTGCGTGACATTGCCACGCCACGGTTGTATAAACCAATAATCTGCTATTGTAAATTATATTGTGGGGGTCACGCACGTGGAGGCACGAAGCTTGCCCGTCAAACCTCCATGGCCACGTATTATCCAACTTAAAATAGTTCCTAATACCCGTGGAATTGAAGATAAACAAATGTAAACGCTAAAATAAGGTTACAATCAGTGTTTGTTCAAAAGATGGTTTAAATGTTATCTATGTAACAATGAACGTCTGTTGAATGTTTTCCTGTTTTATATTTGCACTTCTGTTCTTTGTATGCATTTCCAGTAGGCTTAGTCTGTCTGCCAATCGGCAGACAGACTAAGCCCTGAGCCGGAAGAGATCGGTCTCAGACTAGGCCCACAGGGCCTTTGTCCAATCGAGAACAAACTTTGCAAATTGTACTTTGTAATAAATTGTAACCCATCGCAGATGAATCGTAGAGAATCGTACTAGAAGGCTGAGTGTTTTCGATTTTTATTACTGTAAACACGTGAAATCAGTAAGAACCCGTTCTTACTAGGGCAGTTAGTTAAATGCCAAATAAAATTATTAACATAAATATTAGATAAACATTGTTAGCATCTAAATATGTACTCGTTACAGTTACTACGTACGTCGTATTCATAACTATTACATGGTTAGATGATAAATGATTCTAGTTGGTTTTTGATACGTAAGATATCAATAATAAAATATTTGACATTTTTTAGACAGAGAGAACATTTTAACTGAAAAGTTCAGTAAAAAGCCGATATAGTCATTTTATTCGGCATTTAACTAACTACCTTTAACTACCGTAAAAACGCATAGTTTCTGATGCTCTGGGATACTTCGCGTATTTACTAGTAAGAACGGGTTCCTGCGGATTTCGGATGTTTACAGTAACATATGCAATTCCATTCGAAACACACTTATGCATTCTTATATTGCCTTTACGCGTAAGGTCTATCTACATTGTGAACTCGTGTGACTGAAAGGTGAGGAACGATGTGATTTGTCCCAAGCTCCGCAGTCACACATCGACTGCCCACACGGCTGGTTTAGTCGTCATTTTTTGTAATGGAGCATATTTATTAGCATTGTTCATCTAAATAAACGTTGAATTTTGTTATACGGGATATATTTTTATTCACTTTGCTCCTTTCAATTGCATGTACACTCGTATATCTCTATCAAAAATATATATATTTAGCAAAAAAAAAACAGCAACAAAAACTTATAAAAATGTTTCCTAACTACGAGAAAAATGAATCCAAAATTTAATCGAGGTCGTTTTGATGTTTGAGAATTAGTTACGCGCCTGGTCGCAGAGATGAGCGGGGCAAGACGCTGAACCACGCGGTAGTACATGTTAAATTCTGACAATTTCAATATTTAAAATCAAATTCAACGTCGCTGTCGCGACCTTTATTCCAGATATCTCAAACATGCAGTTCACGTGTTCTGGAAGAGTTTGCCGAGTATACGCATAGTATCGAAAATGCTCGCGGATGCTTTTTCGCATTTTTATTAAAATATACAAGAATCAAAAAATAACCTACTGGCCCCTAACTAAAGCTTTATTTTGAAGTAAAAAATGGTTAGAATGCTCATCCGATTACTTTTTGCATAATTCTTAAATTACAGAGCTTTATATTCGGGCCCCGTGTCGTCTTAAATATGGCGCCTTAAATATTAAACTTAATAGCATTTCCCCAACGGAGACTCGATCAAATTTGGCCTCAGATTATTCCTATATTCCTTCGTCATATTTGATCATCAGCGATAATTTGTCCTTTGGTGGCGGATTTTTAAGAAACTTGTATTCGAAAAGGCCACTGCCAAATTAGAACACCCGTTTAAACCCCGTAGCTAAATATAAAAACAAAATATATTGGAAGAGTGGGTATAACATTCTTTGTGAAAAAAAAGGTATTTTGCGGGATTTTACAATCAAGGTGTGTCATAATTTAGTTATTGTTTTCATATTTTTTCACAGCTCGTAGCTCAAAAATAAATAATGATTTATTTACATGCAATAATAAGTAAAAATACTGATTTGTACTGCACTCCTCCCTATTTTATGATTTGACAACAACTATTGATCTATGAATAGTATTGTAAAATAAATAGTAGCTCTATAGTCAGAGGAATGATTTCAACATACTAGATACATATCGTTTATATCTATAATCTTAAAGTCCGCGTTTTAATGTTAAAACGATTTTAAGATTATAGATATAATCTCAGTACGATTTTAAGTTTCAGGGTTTCTTTAGCGTTACTTTCGTAAAAGAGAAAAATTTACGCAATAAATGTGATCCTACTTTTTGTTTATATTAGGATGCATTTTACCAGCACTTTTTCACGGCGCGTTAAAATGGCACTGGCGACAAAAGGGACCTACTCCACGTCTAAACCGAGCAACGCGCGGGCGATATAATTTTCTATGATCGCAATGTTGCGGTACCCAACTTTGAATTGGTTTTTTGTAATTATAGACTTTCTAATACGGTTTTATCTTTATTTGCACGTTTTTTGTGACCTCTTGACGCCGCAGCCGAAGAAAAGCCACAGGCTATCAGGTCTTCCCATTCCTTCGCCACGCGCGCCTCGACGAGTGCTCGGCAAACACGCCACGCTTGTAACTGATTCGGAACATTGAACGAACGAGCCGTGGAGGACGGGTGTGCTGAACGGGTCGAACGGGTGAATAACGTTCGCGAACGATAATCGTATTTTGGGGGTCATGCTAGCGGTCTTCTGTCGTCGGCCATGTTCACATCATTCTAACGACCCTTTAAAATGTAGCGTTCAGTGGTTGATTGCTTCTTATGTTGTTTTTTTTTATAATAATAATAATAAAAAAAGATTAACTACGTTATACAAGGGCAAGCTTATTGCCGTATCTTAACGTCTTTCGGAGCTATATATAATAACCTAAATTAATTTGTTAAAACATAAAAAATGTACTTTATTTACATTCGTTATTTAATATGCCGGAGAGAGGATTGGCAAGAGTATAAAGGATGTAGAATCAGGAAGAAGCGACATGATGTTCTTAGAAAAGACGGCTATATTGGGATATTCTCCAGTGCTGTCCAGGAGTTTCTTTCAGTCTAGCCCTGTGTCCTAGCGTGGGCGGTACCGCCACGCCCTGCCCGCCGGTGCTGAATGCATCTAGGGGGCGGTAGTGGGTATAAATGCATTTAAGGGGGCGCTGAGGCGGTCTAAAGGGGCGCTGTCTACTTACAATTGAAATTAATTTAAAAACGTGTTTTTTTTTATCAGAAAACAATTACCATACTGCATTATCATGTCGACGAACAACTATTACACGTATCGAGAGGTGCTTGAAGTAGTCAAATGTTAGGAACGTTGTTTTGATTCGTTCTGCGAGTGGGCTGAAGGCCCAAAAAGGTTGAGAACTCTAGTCTAGCCGCGAAGGACTGACGATTTTTGTTTATTTAGAGAAACCAACTATTGGTTGCAATTGGGTAACATTGTCAGAGTTCATAGCAAACTTTTTCTTTGATTCATTTTACTAAACTTACATTTTTAACTTCTACTTGTATAAGAAACTACTATCCCCGTCCTTTGGCCGTACGTCTGTCGCAACTTCAACTCGAAAAGTACAAAATGCGAAAGAGTTGAATTTTTATGTGTAGATTGATGCTCTTCAAAATCAACCATAGCCGTTTAGATCACATCAAAAGCTGGTCGGCTAACATGGATTTTAACATAATTTTGTACTTTATAATATAGTAGGGAGTATAATACAAATAGGAAGTTGCCACCCGTCCTTTACTCTTTAGCGATTAGAAGTATAACGTATTAATATTTTATTTAATAACTAACTTAAATATATTAAATATCAAATGTATTATTTTTGCAGAGTATTCTAGGGGAGTTTAACCGCGAGCAGGATGCATTCATAAAAGGCCAGAAGTCCAAAGGCGCCGCAGTTCCTCCGTGGAGCGGACATCCCAACGAACACGAATTGAAGGAAGAATGCCTTTTGCTGTCTACGGTGAGATTTCTTTCTCTGTCTATTTGGCTAGGGTCACAATTGCTCCTCTGCTATCATGAGGATGGGGGAAGCTAAGCCTCAATTATTATAATGGTAGACAAATGTGTAAAAACTTAACAGAATTTTATTTCCTGTTTCCATAGTTCTCAATGACAGGACATATGAAACTACACAAACAGCACAAGAATGCATACAGAGCAACCAATATTTTTTTATTAAGTTGTGCCTAGTAGGCAAAAGCTTGGATTTTCTACGCAGTTTTCTCTGATTCAATATAAGTGTTGCTATAGCTAACAATTTAAATTTATTTAAATTAAATTTATTATTTACATATACCTTTGTAGCGTCTGTCAAAAATTTATATAAATCTAACAAAACCTTACTAATCTCATACATTTGTATCCTCAAATTTCTTATTTCTCTATTCATAAATAAAAAAGGCTTCAAAGTATTATTTTATGCTTTCGGCACTGTCTCCCCGCCAAAACCCTTCCACCACATTTAAGATCTCGGTCTTACTGGAAAAAATACAAACACCTTTCTTAAAAATGACTTTCGTTTTAAATATGAGTACGGAAAAAGGAAAACCAGTCAGTAGGGTGAATGTGAAAAAAAAATAAAACTGTTTAGAAAATCGTAAATCCTTCGAATTTTCTCTAGTCTGCCCTGTGTCACTTGTAAACTAAATATATTTTTATATCCTAATTCAATCCCAAATTAATCCGTTTCTAAATAATAACCTGTTTAGTAATAAAATCATAATAAGAACCTGTTTCAACATTTCTTGATAGGCCGACACTTAATTATATAAACGCCTTATCTGTTCTTATACTATTTTCTCTCATCCTTTGGTAACGGCCTGACCTCATTCAATGTGTTTCATGCTATTTACCACTCTCTAATCGTGCTAATTTACTCTCATGTGTGTCAAACTCAAATTTTGAATAGTTTTTTTTATTCTCCAGGACTTGCAGAATTTTGTCCGTGAGCCGCCTGTCGATTTTGAGTTTAACTATGATGTGTCATACCCTATCGCGACGGCTATCATGGACGAAGACCCCAATCTTCAGAAGATGCGCTTCGAGTTGGTGCCCAAAGTGTAAGTATTATTTCGATGGCTGTCTAGCCTAGATTTTGGTTATTACATAAAATCACTTCACAGGCTCAAGACTGTAACTGCAACTATATATTGGCATTGATTGTGGTCTTAGATGCTCAACCTCATACAATTAGTAGGCACCTTAAAAATGATTCATGGAGTGGCAAATAGCCGAGACACAAACCGCATAGAAGCATAGGTTTTTACAGTTTAGAATAGCCGATCTTGCAAATCCACATATGGGTGTACAGTTTTGTAAATAATTTTCAATTTAAACCTAAAGAATATAGCCATCTGTCATTAAAATGATGAATCTGTGCTTTTTTTCAATAAATTGTTTAATGGTTGTTTGCGAATTGGTGCGACTTCTGCATCTTGTTTTAGTTACACCCTAAAGAGTGGTTCCCAATTTCTTCTTAGCAGTTGAGCAATCTAAAAGAACTATACGGGGTATTTGGCAGTGTGATAGAATGTTTTTAAGGGATGACAGAAGAGGTACCTGTATAATCGATGATATCGGTCAGTGGGTTCAATTTCAAAGCGTGGGATGTATATTTGTTTCATGTGTTTGTGTATGTTTTATTACAATGTTAATCAATGTATCATATTTAAATGCTAATGTATTTTAAAGATCTCAAACAAGCATTGGTCTACAGATTGTTTATTGATCACACACAAAAGTATATCTAAAGGCGATGATCTAGCTCATACATAATAGAGTTTGTCTCTCACACGGTAGACTCTTATAAAATTGAATGGCATTCAAGAGCATTCACACTTTAGGCGTCAAACAATCCCTTTTTAGAATACTTAATATATGTGAATCTGCTGACCTTGGTAAATATTTCATTCAGACTATAGTTCCATCCACAGCTCTCGAGGCATTCCAAATTGCAAACGCTTATAATTACTTAGTTCAAAAATTGCAAGATTTGCAATAGTTCTAGAGTAGCACGTGCAGGCATTGCTTCTTATTCTAGTTCTGCTTGGAACAATAAATAGCTCATGGATGAATATGGGTGAATTCACGATAACAACTAATTAGTTGTTATCGTGACTAAGTATTAGGTAAACTAAGTATTAGGTTTGCATTTCTTCTGATTTCTGGATAACGGAATCCTGTATCTCCACAATTACACAATAAAGATAGATATCACCCGCACTCTTTTAACAATTTTACCTTAGTTTAGTTACATTAGTTTTCTGCTGAAATGACATGCATTTTCTTACGTTCGGCGGCCACTTTTAAGCTCAGCAGTGTACTAACCTTAAAAGTGCCTTACATGTTTACTGTGAAATAGCCGTTTCTGAAAAGTATGTTTTTTTTTATTTCGAATTAATTAGAAATGTAATTTAATTGCAGTATCACGGAGGAAAACTTCTGGAGGAATTACTTCTATCGAGTGTCGCTAATCTGTCGTGCGAATGAACCAGAGGCTGCCGGTGAAGGT
This sequence comes from Neomicropteryx cornuta, assembly GCA_020383195.1. Lineage (NCBI taxonomy): Eukaryota > Metazoa > Arthropoda > Insecta > Lepidoptera > Micropterigidae > Neomicropteryx > Neomicropteryx cornuta. The sequence goes on from JAHKQU010000028.1 coordinate 7,841,871, forward strand.
CTAGGTGTGTGAAAACATCTTCATTATTAACTTTTACTTACTTTTTGAAATAACTTTTTTGTCATTGATAAATTTCCAGGGAATATAATGTCAGGTACTTAAATATGTTTAAAAAACTGTTTCTACTCGTACTCATTTTGTTTAACAAGAGGCTGGAGGCTATGCTATGATATGGCATATTTTTTTGTGAGTAATACACGATTGTGCAATATGTTTTTGTCTCATCTTGTAAGATATTAAAAAATAGCATATTTTCATAAAATAAAAGTTATTCGTGCTGTCCAATATATGACAAAATTTATTGTCAGAGTTGCGAGTTCCAGAGTTTCATTTACAATTCGTTAAATATAATATATTATAGCAACCATAATATACTATAATATAATAGATTATAATATTATTTCATTGCATTTTATAAGGTGCTAGTGTGTACACACCCTTATTACGGGTTTGGCAGTGTGGCTGCATCCTAACCTAGTTTAAGGTTATGAGATCCTAACCTACTCGGTTTCTTTTCTTTACCTGCACCTAACAAGCAACACTTTTGTTTCTGGGATTGTAACCGGAGTATGTAATAAATTTATATAAGTCCGAGTAGTTTTACTTTAACTAGACATCTGCTCAGGTCAAAAATATCACAGTGCTCATCTTCTGTTTTTAAGTACCAGTCAGTTATATTTCCTTGAAATTTGATACTTATATCAAATATTACTTACAAATGACACAATCATTTATATCAGCATCATCGATAAAAACATATATTTTGTTCATTATCAATATGTGAAACCCGCTTACTTGCCTTGTCATAATGACTATCTTATAAAAAATGACCAGGTGAATAAAAACAAATATATTGCGTTTTGCACTTACTGCCTTTCCAAAAAAGATTAAAAATGAGTTGCCCCCCATCACCTGCCAAAACCAGCAATATCGCCAGAGCTAACGCTTCTTGTAATTTTAAATAGTGCTAATATTTTAATTTTCATAACAACGTTACATTCATAATCCACTTAAGTATGTTGATAGGATTTTATTTACCAAACTCCATAAAAATGCACACAGTCCTTCATTATTTTTTTCCCACGAAAAACCATTTAAATTGGCATTTAAACTTCATTCGTTGACTATTTTATCTTTGTTGACAGAGTTTTCACAGAATTTAAAATTTTCTTAAATAAATGTTATTTGATAAAAAAGAAGGTGCTAATCTTTCTTTTAATGTTTTATTACTTAACATTAACTACTGCATTCATAACATAATCCTTATTATAGAAAATATGGGAAAGAGTAGACTTTCAAGTAATTCATTTTCAATTCCATATATTTTTTGTTTTTATTTTGTAGTATCTTTTCTTCCAATTTCCTAATTTCATGTAAATAAAATAGAGAAAAAATATACAATATTATATTGCTACTAAATTATATAAAAGTTTTTTTTTGTAAATTAAACTGTTCCTCGATTCCTCTACCTCTTTTCTGGTGTTTCTAAAATTACAAGATATTGCCGTTTGACATGGTTTCATTCTAACTTATGTGAACCTTGCAGGTAGTCCAGCGCTTGTTTGTAAGGTATGACTGATTCATCTTCTATATATTTAAAGATGGATTAGTTCCTGCCCTGCTATTTGCCTAAATGTGTAATTTGTGCATAATATATCTTCAACCGGTGTGTCACAATCATACAAAAAAACTATTTTTACATAGTTTATTCTTGCTGTGAGATGTCTGATGTTAACCAAGTATCAGATCGCTGTGCAAGGCAGGTTTTTGCCTTTTCGTTGCAGGCACACATTTACTGCACCTCCTTGAACTGTCACTTCACTGCAAAGATAGCAAAATTGATCTACTTGTTCTATCTTAGCATCATCAAGCAGCAACGGTGCGTTAGTATTTCCTCTGCACATCGCTCTGATCTTGCTTTTGTTGTTGAGCGATCTCGCTGCTGCTCCATTTAGTTTTAAGGCCATCTTCTCTTCCTAACGCATATATCGTCTGCCAAAACACATACTGACGTAACTCATTTTCTTTAAATTTAATTTCTGAAATCGCATGATCTTGAATTTTTATATCTGAAAAAATACTAATGTTTCTAATTTCAATGTAAAGCATACAAAATGAAGTACTTTTTAAACCATATTTAAAAAAATAACATACATACACCCCAAAAAAATGACAAATTTTAGTTTTTAAATGTAGGTCAAAATTTAATTTGTATCTCCTCTATTATTAAAGAAAATGAGTTACGTCAGTTATGTGTTTTGGACGACAGAAGCTGATCATTGATGCCCCCACTAAGCGCCCGTTGCCCATTGAAGCGTTATTTTTGTCATGCCGATGATGACATCATTGTTTTATGCTTCTCGTAAGACGTGGACAGTTTCATTTTAGAAGTTTGTCTGTTTCAGCGCTTAAGACATATACTTTCTGTATGTACTATCAAAGGCTTTCTCAAAATCCACAAATCCAAGAGTACCACTCATTCATCCGTTGCTCATCATTCTTTTATGTATCAATGTTATTCTGTTCATTTTATTTTTAATAAAAGAATCTTAGTTTTTTGTTCTTTAAGTTATGTTTTCTAAATGCTATTTTTATTTTTAATTTCATTTATTTTCCCCTTGAATTGGCCATGATAGATACTCCCGATCCCGAAATAAGGCTCTCTCCAGAAATCGAAATTGTGTCTGAACATTCCAATGAGAGTAAAAATTCTGGGACCCCTTCGAAAGAAAATAAAATCAAGGGACAAGTCGACAGTAAAAGTGACCTTGAGAATGTGAAAAGTAGGATAAGGTCACTAAAAGTCGACGAAGCAAATAAAAATGGTGAGAAAACATTTTTTTAACGAATGTATAACTAATAAAAGCAACATTATTTAAGAAAGCAAGTGGGAATAATTAATAGTTTGGTCTAGACTCAATGTCAACAGATCACCATACTATAATTCCTTTAATTTCTAATTACGCAGCCGCCTCAAATAACTCATTTAGTATCCCCTCCCCTCGTTGACTTAAGAGGTAGCTATTTACTGCCCAAATGAGTTTTTTTAATGGAGGAATAGTAACCATTTACTTTTTTCAATGCAACTCAACTCAAAATTAAATATTGGATAGAATTTTTTTCCAGACAAAAGGCATATCTCATAAAATTTGTCAGAAATTTAATGCATTATATTTTGTACTTAATCTATAAGTTGATCATTGTTTAAACATTTGGGGCACAAATTTAAAGTTACGCGCCAAACGCTTTAGCCTAAGCCGGCTTAATCCTGTGTCTCCCACATATTCTACTCTCTTGGGGTTTAGAGCTAGACAGTGAACTGAGATAGTGTGAGGGATGTGGAAAGACAGTTTTGGAAAGTGACACCCATAACAGTGTGAAATGGTAATATTACTTCTACCGCTTCCATCGCAACATAGTTTATAGTTTGTCGTTTGATCTGGTAGTAGTAAATTTTAACTTTTAAAAAAGCTTGGCTTTTACAACCCAAACAATCCAAGTATAAAGACAAGTGTGACAAAGTAAATACCGAAAGATGAAGTATGATTGCCTCTTTTTCTCACAATATACTGTCAAATTGAAATTCAGTATCCATAATAATAATAAAAAAAAAACTACTCAAAATGTTTTACTATTTTATTTGTTTTATTTTATATTTATTTCTGTTATATTGATTCACATGTGTTAATGTAGTGAATTGCATATTTTATTTTGTTTTTTTTAATGTACTTATATGTATTATATTATTCTTTCGAGTGTGCAGATTCCTTCTAATTTTATATAGCAAATATTTTATTTCATGCACATAGATTTTAGTTATATATATGTATATAGATACTTCTCCCAGTATCCCTTAGAAATAGGATTTCTTTTACTTGGTTTGTGTGATTTTTAAAGTTTTTGTTTTACATTATTATGCACTGCATGCTAGCGTGTCTCAATCATTCCATCTATGTTGGTACAGTCAAGGTGTAAAATAACCACCTAATATTTTGGTCAATATTCATTGGCAGATGTTTGGTACTCTCGCTTCGACTCCAGGTTGTGGTGACGACACCTGCCAAGGAATATTGATCAAAATATTGAGTAGTAATTTTGCACTTGACTTTAACGATATAACTGCATTACAAAAAATTATATTCAGGATATATGTATTTAATAACAATAGGTATTTCGGAAATCATTTTATCAGATTTTTTTTAATTTTAAACTAGTAATAATCTATAGTTACTTAGAATATAATATAAGATTATAAAGCAGTGTATAAAAATATTTAACATTCATTCAATTTTAAATATATTAAAATATGTAACTCCACAATATAAGCACCTACGATACTGATCCATTAAATTGGTTAATTGTAAAAAAATAATAATAATTAAAATACTGTTTATTTTACTAACTTACAAATACTATGTTATATCCACCTAATCACCGGCAATATTTTCATTGCTATCACAGGAAGTCTCTTCAAATATTTGGTAAAAATGTGAGATGTTGTAATTAGTGTTAATTCTAAAGTTTTTTTTACAAAAATATAGATACAAGCACAACCTAACTTTAAGACAGTAAAATCCGTCAGAGGAAGGAGCTCCTATTAATGGAAAATATCTTAAGCTAATCTAATCTTTGGCCCGCACAAAATTTATCATTCTCGGTACAAGAAAGAGTTTGTTGCTTTAACCAGCTTCTATTATATTTCTCTTAACCGAACCACAATGGTGCCAGGATCAAAACAGTCCTTTGATTTGGCTAGCCTGGGAGAACTCCAGTTTCCCCAAAATCGGTACTCGCATCCACAACTAAACCGGTCTCATGACAAAAAAAATACATATTCAATTTAAAAAACAAAAATTCATTGAATGGTAATTTCAATTTCGGCAATAGTTTGAGCACTCTTAATACCCTGCCGCTCCCTTCCGTAATTCGATGTTCCATTCGTCACTTCGCAATCTTAAAGTTTCGATAGGTTTTGATTAAATTTTAAATAGGTTTTCTCATAGTTAGAAAACATTTTTCCAGTATTTTTAGCTGAATAATATTTAATTTTACTTCATAGTTTAGTGTTTTTTTTTTTGCCAATAGTGAATAAAAATACACCCAGTATAATTATCAAATTTGCAGCGCAAGCAACTAACTGTTAATTGTAATCTTGCAGTGTAACTCTCTTTGTAATAAGAATGTTATTATTTTATACCATAAAATACTTAGACTCTCCAAAAAATCTCAGTGAACATTGATAAAAGTCATTCAAGTAAAAATCTTTTGCCAATAGCTATTTAAATCATTCTAATTTATTAATATTCATAACCGCTTACATATAGTAGGTATCGATGTAAATAGTTTATTGTGGATTTTTTAACTGTCTTTTAACAATACTCAATTATTATATCTCATTATCAACTTACATGTTTTATATACTTAACATTACGAAATCACAATAGTTTAACTGTTTTTAAAAATCAAGTGTTAAAAGTTAATTTTATTCCACAGATGTAAATAAATTAGTTAATAAACAAGACGAATAAACCGAAAAATTATTTTATAATTAATTATGAATCTATTGATCAAAGTTTGTTTTCTCATTCATATTGCTATCCAGGACCCATGACTGAGGACCCATGGGTACTTCGACATACCTAACACTTACATAATATACGTAACCATACATGCCACTCACATTATCATTGAAATACACTGATGTTCATATTTGATTGTATGGTATTTGCATATTTTCGTGGTGATATCTTCCCACAGCTTAAGTGACCTTGGCTATGGCGAGCGCACGTCTACGGCCATACGACGCACCTTTCGTCAACCCTGCTAACCAGCCAATGGCGGATGACTCATACCTTGATGCATAATTTATGTTATACTTATACCTAACTTAGTTTTCAGTGGGGGTTTTTTCTTTCATTTTACTAGATAATTTCAATATGTGCCACTTTGATCTCTATGAATAATAATTATTATATTAATATTTAATTAAAGGATTTTTTCCATTTGGATGAAGGAAAGTGAGGTTCAGTAATAATGCTCTAATCATAGTGTCAATGAAGTATATATATTCAATACATATGTTACTTAAAATATTCAGTTATATAATAATGTTCGATATTATTAAAATCCATTACTTTGAATAAATTGAAATATAGAAAAGTTAGCACATATTGACAATATCTACAACTGTTTAAATTTTAACTCTCCGTAATGTTTTGTAAACTTGGTCTATAAGTGACCTGTAATTATTGTTTTGGGAATAACATATGTATATCAGTGTCAACTCCCAAATACATCTGACAATATTTAATAATCCTATCTTCCGTAAGTTTGTTAATAATCCATTTGAGTGTCTCTTTGTTGTTAATACAATATATAATTAATTATCTGTATAAATATTATGAGCTATTTCTCAGTTCATGGTAATACTTGCTATACTTTTAGACATACTTTTTAAATACCAGTTTTTTATTGCTTAGTTTTTAATTAAGTTATGAGATATAAATACTTTACTCATATTAATAATTACTTTCTTCACCTAATGCTTGAAATAATTAAAATAATTGGAATTGGAAAAATGGGAATTAAAAAATTATATGTTTTCTTTTTATAATGAGCTTATCATAAAAACTAATGGAATTTCTGATAATTAATGATTATGATTTCAATGAGGTTATTAAATTATTTATTACGTATTAATAGTTTGAGTCATCACTTAGCCTCGAGCCGCCCTTGCGGTGACAAAGCGATGATTAAGGATAGGTGCAGTGTAAACTATTACTTCTGTGGTATCTGGTTCATCCATTTTAACTTCGAAATTCAGTCTTTCAGGAGAGTGATAATAAAATTGGAATTGTTTATTATTATTATTATGATATTTTACTATAATTGTACTAAATTGCCCTAATTTTTACGGTTACATTTAAAACAAAATGAATTTATTAAATCCTTTTTCAGGCACTACAAATTAATAATTAAACTGTAGGTTATCAAGGTAAACCATTGCCATTTTAATCTGTCTAACTTTCGTAGTAAATATAAATCTTTTAATGTAAAAATATTTAGTAGAGTTTAACCCCCATAAAACCGAGTTTAACCCCTCATAAAACTGAGTTTAAACCCCTCGTAAAACTTTGAGGTTAACTTCTCATACGACATTATACCCAATTTAAATTATATAAAAAGAAACACGGCATATAATATTTATACACAGATAATAATTAATATTATATTATATTGATGCAAAGGTTAATATCTTTGCTTGTAGTTTAAAGATGAATGTTATAAATATATAATTTATTAAAATATTCTAGAATAATTAATAATTACCATCCGCATCTGGATGAAAAATAGATAAATGATTGTTGCATTAACTGCTTAGACGTAACAATAAAATATTGTTAGTCTAAAATGAGTAACCGAGTGTGGTTATTATTGCTCAGTTACTTAATATTAAGTATTGCATTTAAATGCCATGAATTTAAATATTAAAAAAAGCTAGTATTGCCTAGTAAAAAGGTCTGATGGTCATGTAAACCTACTTAAAATAACAGTCAATCGCTAAAAATCATTAAACATTTTCTTGCATACAGCTTTAACGCATTGTGGCCATTATCTGCTGTCAAATTGATAAATATTACACAATGAGCATTTGAATCCAAGCAGTAAGTTCAAAAAAAAAATATCTACGTGGCAGAAAATTGGACCTCAATTTTTTGACACTCCTAATAAAGTTTGTAGTGAGGTCACTCTGTGCAACAGTTTTTTGTATTTAAATAATGTTGGCAATAATTGTATTTGTATTTGTAAAATAGGTCTAAAAGCGATGCTAAAATTATTAAACTAAATTCACAATTATTTTTCTCTATAAATTCATAATTTTTATTACCTAAGCTAGAAAGCTTCTTTTAGACCTTTTAAAAATATCAAAGAAATAATTTAGATGTCAGTATTGTTAGTTGTACCATAATGTTATGACAAATTTTCGTTTTCAAAATGTTCAAAATTTTCATCTTAACACCGTTATTATGTTCCAAAGGATATTATTATTTTTAATGCCATAAATACTGGGTGTACATGTGAAAACTTACTTTAATAAAAATAAACATAATTTTGGTTGAAAGTCAAATTCAGAATTTAATTGTAGAAATACATAAAAAAGAAAAAAAATACATTTTTGTCAACTTTTGGATTTTTTTTCCATATTTTTTAACCACCTATATTTGACACATAATTTGTTATGAAATAATGATATCCAAGGATGTTATTTTTTTTAAAATTTTACTAACTTACTTAAACTGGAAATATCTCTAACCTCTACATCAAAATTATACCAATTGATTTAAAATGAGGCTTTGATGTTTATGCATGGCTCTTATAATTACAAAGATTTGAAAGTATAAATAATTTAAGGTTATTACAAATACTAACAATACATTGAAATGATTAAAAATACAAAGTAAGGGAATGGTTATAAATATTTAAAAAGCAATACTATGGTAAAAAATTTTTTTGCTTTTATTACACGTATTTAATTTTTTTAAGATCACTGTTTTTGATATATTCTACATGTGCATGTTCTGTTTTTTGCTTGTTTCATATCAATGGTATTTTTTTCTCCGACTAATCTTTCTGATGGATACTGGGAGTTTTGTCTATCTTGATTTTAGTGTCATAGGGATATTTGTTGATGAAACACTCAGCCAATTTAATATTTAATTGTAGAGGTGCTATTATAGATATTTAAAAAAAAAATACTTTTAGGGGTTGGTCGTATTGACATATTTCAATTTCATCACATGGTAATTAACATTCTGATATATAGTTTAATATTCTGTCACCAGAAGTAAGGAGCTGCTGGCAAAACCAGACATATCGAAATAACCATTTTGTCGGGAATTTTGGACCATTTGTAAACTTGTATGGCTTTTTCCATGAAAAAATATTTGTTAAGATCTTTCATATTTACATTGATGTGTATATATGGTTAGAAGTTTTATAAAGCATATCAAACACTTAAGAGTGAAATATCATCACTTTCCTATGTCCTATGAATTGTAAGGTGTAGATTGAAAAATATGTGAATTTGTGAATGAACCTTCGTGACTAAAAACGTGTAAAAATTTGTTTTAATAAAATGTTTTTATTACTCAAAATGACAAAACTGAAAACCATTTTGTTAATGTGGATTTGTCTTGTTTTGTTTATCTAATCACAGTATTGACGACTAATATTTTTTCTCATAAGTATTTTTTCTTATAGATTCTCAATTTATATACGCTAGTATATTTCTTTTGAGTAAATGTGTTGAGTCTGGCATTCCTCTTTCAACTGACAGTGGAGTCTCCATTTATGTTTGTAGCTCTATATTAAGTATATTTTTTATTTGATGTTTGTCAGTTGTTTGTTTGTTTGCATATTTTAATAACAGAAGAAGAATGGGAAAAGGAACTCGAAGCAGAATTGCGTGATTATGAGGTTGTCTCCGGCGATAAAAGCGCTGCCACCACAACAGCTGACGATAAGCAATGGGAGAACGAGTGTGAGGAGCTACTCTGCGATGAAGATGAGGATTTAAAGTAACCAAATACTATTTTTTTTTGTTTGTACAATTTTTTTATAACTAATTGCCCTTTTTGCCAACATTCATTTTTCAAATTTGTGCCATTTATTGTATATATATATTTCTAAAAAGTACGTTTGACATTGAGTGTTTTGCTAAACCTCTGCTTTATAAAACGCTTCCTCTTAGCCTCCCCACCATAACCAGTTTACTCTCATAACAATACTAAAATTAAATAATTGTGATTTGAGCTGTAATCTGATAATATAAATAGTTTATTTATTTGTCTGTTCCATCACCAAAAATATTGTTTATATATTTATTTTATCGAAATGTTGAATGTTGGCAAATCTTAATTTCTAAGTCATTATCGATATAAATGTGGAAAAACAAATAGTGTAAGGTTTATTTATCCATTCCATTTTTTTTAATAAAGTCTTCAAATTTTTAATATTGTTATCTTAAAATCTATGAGCAGAAGGACTATAAGACTACTTTCATATTCAATTAATAGTACAGCAAAATTTGACGCAAATATTGAAACCATTCCACTACTTTGCCAAGTATTGTTGTATATCTACGTTGGTGGCGGACCATTTGGTATGAAAAGATTTGTATCGTAACTATCTGTTAATATTAATCTAATCTCTTGATCTATTAACTGTTGTGAAACGTGAACCCGTATTTTTCTCTCGCATGTGTTAGGTGTAATATAAATAATTTGCATAAATTACAGTTGTATTTCATTAACTATAAAAATAAAGGTCATACACCTTATTTAAACTGTCTAAATGTGTTAATTTTTATATCTGCTAATTTAACCTTAAAACACAAATGAAGACAGGTTTATACCTAAATATCAAGGTTTAAAAACTACACTACCTTAAATTATGTGAACTTAAACTTGGAAAGTCTGAGAAATTTTTGACTACGAAAATATAGGAAAATCCATAAATATCGGATACTATTCCAAATACGTTCCTTTATTACTACTTAACACGTACATTAACGCATTTGACTTTATAATCATTTGGAAAAATGAAATAAAAAAATATATCGATTTCACAAAGACCGAGACCGATCAACCGAAGGACGAGGGTGTTTTAAATTGGACATTTTCATTTTCATAAAACCGAGGATGAACATGAACTGTCTCGTTCTTTTTACTGATTTTGACAACATTCGTGGGTCCTCAGGCTTTTACTATTCTTAAAACAGTAAACACTAAATATTACGGAAATTAAAAAATAAATGTCACACTAATAAAATGCAAACATTTGCATATCAAATTCCATATGGAATTCTTAAGTATAAAGTTAGATTCCCAATTATTTACTACAAAAAAAATATATGTTTGTTTGTCTCCCAAGAAAATGATAAATATTCCATTTATAGTATTATATAAATGTTATCACATTTTCTATAAAAGCATTCAAATGTTATGCACCACAATTCCTTTGAATTTTAGCTTTCAATATTGTACAAATTTACTAAATACATGTCGTCTGTGTTAAACTAGAGATCCCTACTCTCCAATAAACAACAAATTGTTATGACCCTTTTTATGAACTTATTATTCGTCAATTTACCAAAATTAGTTATAATAACTAGCTTTTCAGAGGTGTAGAATTAGATAAGAACAATAATAGTTGATAATAACAACCTAAGTTTCTGTTTTTGATGATCGCCTTCTAGTGTGGATATTCTACATTTTAAAATAACCTATTACATTAATAATAATATACATACATTGATAAATTTACTATAGTGTTTTATTGAATCTGCCTGAAATGTTGCGAATGGTTAATTATAATAATAACTATAACGTTCGCATTAGCTCATTAATTTGCATCATTTGTCCCACTTGTTAGAAGATTGATATTTTATTGTTATTTTAACAAATGAAAATTATAGAAAATGTTGGCGAAATACTGATGTTCTCGTAGCTATAAGGATTACCTATGTTATATTTTAAATGTACGTAAATAAACAATATATCAACAGTTTGCTGTTTTATTTTTAATTTATTTTATTTGTGTGCCCTCTGTGGAAGTAACATTTCCACGACACTTATTCAAATACTGTAGTGTCTCTCAAGAAACCTAGAAATTCAACAGCCTAATATAAAATTTGGTGGATCAAATGGCTTCAGAACTTTTGGTCTTCCTTTGTCGCATATCATCTATCTCTCCTCTAATGGTGTTTTACCAAAAACATGGAAGAAGGCTATTGTTACACCTGTTTATAAAAAGACAATCAATTACCATCCCATTAGATTGACCGTGTAGTCTGTAAGATAATGGAAAAAATAATGCGGAAATTCGTTCGTTCTTATCAGCCAATGATGTTATTCCAAACCAACAACACGGGTTTGTACCACAAAGATCTACTGTATCGAATCTCCTGATCAACCTTGACAACTGGACTAGATAATTTGATAAGCATAACTGTATTGATATAATATACCTTGATTTTGAGAAGGCGTTGGATAGAGTGCCCATTCGTAGACTTTAGGCAAAAATTGAACATCTTGGCATCAGGGGAAACCTACTTCGATGGATACAGGCCTTCCTTACTGACCGAACAATGCAAGTGCGAATAGGTGATCAACTGTCGACGGAGCACCTATTAGTTCAGTACCGAAGGGATCCGTTGTCGAACCAGTTATGTTTATTCTTTATTTAATAGAATTATATCTGTATTTAAGATCAACGCCGAGTAGTTTTGCTGATGATACAAAGTTTTTTGGTGATCCATTAGTCAGCTCCGGTCAACTCCAGGAGGACCTCAATAACATAAGTGGACGAAAGACTGGTTGCTGAGCCTGAATATCGAAAAGTGTAACGTTATGCATATTGGCAGAAATAATCCAAAACTTTTGTATTACCTAAATGGAGCTCAACTCAAGCCTGTGACTTCACAAAAAATCTCGGTGTCATTATATCAGCCGATATGAAATGGGAGACCCACATTCTAGCAATTGTGAAGAAAGCTAATTCCTTTATATATTTAATTAAAAAATCTTTTAGAAACATGTCTCCTCAAGTAATGCATATGCATATGATCTATAAGGCATATGTGCGGCCTTTGCTTGAGTATGGGTATCAGATATGGAATCTATACTTTGTTGCTGGAAGGAGTTCAAAGGAGATTTACAAAAATATCCGCACAACTAAAACGCTTGGAATATGAAGGAAGGCTGTCTGTGTTAAAATTGACCTCATTATAGGAGCGACGTGATCGTGGTGATCTCATTGAGACTTAGAAAGTGTTATCTGGACATTATAATTGTGCAAACATTAAGGACATATTCATGTTTAACCAAAACTTATCTAAATCCTTTGTTCCACTAATCCTAGGAAGAATTTTATCTCCAATAGAGTTGTGGATAATTGGAATAGGCTACCACAGGAAGTGGTGAAGACCAGTTCAAGAACCGCCTTGATAAATTTCTTGAATCTAGGCAAATCGCTAGTAACTGAGAATGAGATGTGAGCATATCAGCTAAATAGCTGCTTCTCAGCGAATAATCATAATAATAATAATAACTTAGCCAGCCCACATATCGCGGTGAACCGTGCATCCAACGCGTAATTGGAGGTCTGGACCCTAGTGGTTCCCTGAAAATGTTCATAATACACATAAGAATACTCAAGTCGGTCATTTCTCCATACAAATGTTGGCAACTTGTTGAAAACTATGGAATACGGTGGGCGGAATAACTACGGAGCAAAAGAAGAAGAAGAGAGGATGACAGCGACCGCGGAGCGGCGTGACGTTTGGGGGAGGCAAAAACGAGTCCCGCGTATTGAATATTATTGTGGTGGATAAATCCTTGAAAGTAGTAAATAAATGTAGTGTGTACATACACGAGTGCCATTCCTAACACAAACGATGTAGTGTTGACATATTTCTATTTATAAAAGAAAAATAATAACGGATATCGTTTTATCGCTTTAATGATTATCTCCGCTTATATAGAATTAAAAAGTTAAATTTCTGCATTAACAGTTAAGAGCTTCAAAAAGTGTGTAATTTCCATACATTTTATCAATTTTTTAGACAAATACCTTATTGACACAAGAATCAACCAAATCTCGCCGCTTCGCTGGAGTTCGCGGACCTTCGCGGTCCCCGACCTTTGTTCGGGTAAATTCGCGTAAACTCGGCCTCACGTCACGCACTTTGTCTTTTGTTTACTGAATTATAAATCACGATGAGGTAATTACTGAGTGCGGTGAGGTACTGATCAACTTTTGCCCTACAAGTTTTTCAGTTTATCAAAAAAAGTAAGTTAAAAACAAAATCCTATTAGCGTTTAAACGCATACTTACTCCTGACTCCTGGTCGGAGCGCGCGATCTTGACCTTCGCGACCTTTGGAAACGACCAAACGTTTCCTGGAATATTATTCATTTTGTATGGAAAAAAAATATGTCAAAATTATGAAAACTTTTAGAACAAAACTCGGTTTAGTTTTGTTTGTAGAATGACCACATAAAAGGATGTGCATGAGAAAAATTTCATCCTGTATAGCAATAAAAACATTTATAAGTTATTCTGGTACTAATCTCGTTTTGAAACTTTCGTGATATCTACAGTATACATAGACGCTTACACGATAACACCGTCTAAAGTTTTATATACTACCCTCCAGAGCAAAAACTATTTTTTTTTTGCGTTTATGCCTTTTTTGAGTGCAAAACTCCGCTATTTGTAAATATAAACACAGCATCTTTGAGTGTAAAATGGTTTTATTTTTGTAAGTAAACTCGCAATATCTTCTAATGGTACATAAACTAGAAAACAGTATTTATGTGCAGATACTTTTGTTTTACTTAAAAAATTCTTTTACTGTGTTTTGTCTTACAAAAAAAATCATATAATCAGCTACAATCAAATTTAAACCGACTTACGAAGTGCCAAAATAATTTTAGGATATTTTGTCATACATATGCACCCTTTGCCCTAGTCTTATCTAGCCTAGGTTTTCTTTCGTTTTATTTGGTTTTAATTGGAATTTTGATTTATTTCTTTTAAAATTTATCGTGTTAACAGTTTAAACTGTTATTAATTCGTAAGTAAAAAACTTGATAAAATGCTTGTTTGTTTCTAATTTTATTACATAAAAAACATTAAATAACATTTTCTCAAGTGTCACCTTCGCAGTGTCTTAATTTACAAGGGCATTATCACAGGGCAGTATAGATTTGGACTTTATGTTCTGGTGTAGTGTATCAAAACGCTATGAAACACGCCATCGGCTCCCAACCTTCGGTTGTACTTCCTTTAATATCACCGTTGCGTGTGACACCAGCTCTTATAAAAATGAACAGCGACTTTTAAAGCCAGCCAATTGCGCGCGAATCGCCATAATGCTAGTTTCATCCGCGGACCGCGACTTTGAAACAATGCCACGCTTTCTCGGCAGATATATTTAAAATTCGCAGAGTTTTTCGTCTTGCTTTGAATCCATTGTGCCGGTGTTGTTATAAAATAAATACTATTTATGACATTCGTATTTTGTAATCGAACTCTGAGAATGTTAACTTTGTGCTATATTTTAACAGTAATTTTAATTATACTAGTGACAGGTAAGTTCGTGCATATTAGATTAAATAGTCGTGCAATTACATGTCAATTATCATGAAATGCGCTAGTTTAAATATGTACGACGTATCATATGTATCAATAAATATAAAGTAGTAATCATCTTATAAAGTAGTAATTTATACTAATATTATAAATAGGTAAGGTTTGGATGTTGGATATAAAAGGATATAAAATATGAATCTTGGAACGTAAGTCGACGAAAAAACAGTCAACTATGAATACTTGCTATAGAAAAGTTATAAAGTTATAAAGTATCTATGTGTTGAGGTTATTTAAAGATATATTTAAAAATATTTTTTATCTATCGTGGGTAGTTTAAGTAATGTTAAATTATTATCAAACTAAATTTGCTTATCGGCAGGAAAATTTTATGTGTATAAAAATTGCCTTTACACAACATTGTTTGGACGAGCAGTTTTATAGATTTTACGATCACGTTTTTGCAAAAACAAAATAAAATACGCGTTTGACTGAACGTTTGCCTATTTGTCGCTTAAAATAATGAGCACCTATATTTTGTCCCATCTGCGTCCGTAAAACATTCATATAAATTTAAAGATAACATCAAGGCCAGCATTATAATTTTGGTGACGTTGGTGCAAGTTGCCCGAAGAGCGAAGCGACCCATCCCGAGTGCCACAGGCATGAGTTTATGCAAAACCGAAGGCGCCATTAAAGCCGCCTGCAGGCCTAACGGCCAACCTGGGGCGAAGCTCTAATGGCGCTAGTATACTATAAAGAAATATGTAGTCATTGTTTTTAGATGTTAAATAAATAAATATATAGTATTACAATGTAAGGTTTATACAGTTTAATTTGCGGCACGAAACTATAATGATTGATAATTAGAATATTATTCTATAAAGTATTTAATATAAATATTCACAATACTTTTGGCTAATTTAAATGTTTATAAAATAAAAATTAGCGTTCATTAGCCTTATATTTATTGCCAACCTTCTTTACATAAATAACCGATTATACACATACATAATACAAGGTATCCCGAGACCATTTCCAAAGACTTATTTATGGTTTTGTTTTTGTTCCCTATTAAAAGTAAGAAATTATATAAAAAAAAATGCAAACATAATTCTTCTCCGAATTTCCAAATTTTATTAAAGCGCTAGTGTAAATTGCCTTAAGCGTGCCGGCACGTGATCGCGTCTCGTAGCCAAGACCGCGCGCGATTATATAATATCTACAATTTGAATATAGTATTACGGTGACCTGTAAAAAGTGATAAGTTTTATTAAAATTTTATTTATGTAAATTTATTAAAAAATAATAGAACTTTTAGTATATCTATTCAATATATGCTAGTAACGTAACAACTCAAAAAATTTAAATGAAAAAACGATGTATTTGAAATTGATTTATACATTAGTATGCATATAAAATATAATTTCAATTGTTATTGTATTTATAGTAGTTATACAATAACAATTAGAAATTAGATATATAAAAAAAAATGTTAAGTTGCTATACCAAAAGCAAAAACATAATGAAACAAGAAAGACTCGCGGAAAAACGAAGACCTCCGGTTCGTTGCCAGCTTTTTGAGATTTACGAGATCAGTCTCGCAAATCTCAAAAGGCCAGTCCGAAGGCCATCCTCAGTTGGATGTTCGACATCACCAACCTCTGGACTGTTTTTGTACCATTTAGTCCATGGATCACATTCCGAACACCTAACACGGTACGTTTTTACGAGGTCTATAATGGCAGCAAATACTAAATAAAACAGAAGGTCGGAATGAAACAGGAAGAAAACAGCCCTCTAATATTTTGATTAATACAAAAAAATATAAATAACTTCGGGTTTTGGGTAAAACCTTTTATTTACAACATTTCTTTTCAGATCACAAAATAAAATTAGCTTTCAGGGTGTTTGACTGACACTGACATTCCAGGTAATAAGAATATTATTACAAAAACTCGAATGCCGCCAACACGAGCAGTCTGAGAACGGTCAATGTCCTCTGCAAGGCCTGACTCAACCGGAGCAACCTAAGCGAAGAGCCTTGAGATAGGGAGCGAAGTGACCTATCATTTAATATATTAAAAAAAAAACAACTAGTAAAGCCTGTTTAAAAGATATTTTCTGTAGGATGTTGGCACGACGAATTAATTTTACGGATTTTCATCAATCAATCCCGATGTTTCGGAGATGATCACACATGCCGTCCCGTCCACACGTTCGTCCAATGCGAAATGTTGACGGAAACGAACCCCCTCTGTTTTATAAATAAATAAAACATTTATTTAAGGTCAACTTGACCTGATACCAGGTTCTAGGTGTTAGCGATAGAGACCTTTGGAATTGGAACGCTGATAATATGAATAAATGGTTTACATGCCTGTTACATTAACTGATAAATATGTAGCGTTGCATCGTGCAGCGTAGTCAAAAGCAAACTCAAAAGCAGTACTCTCTTAGAATGAAGGTCAGCATAAAGTTGTCGATTATTAAATATGAAAACATAAAAAAGACAAATAAATATTTTGTTACCTAATAACCGCATGTGTTGTTGAATACATAAAACGCTAATAATACATATGAAAATTAATAGTAAAATATCAGAATCTCAAAAACTATTCCTTTTAAAAGGCGGCTTTAATATATTACCCCGCAATAGTTAAAATATACTCCTATATGCCTCAACCTCTTTTCTATAGCTAATTATATTTAAGACCATGAAATTTATATTTAAAAAAAAGGGAATTATGTTTGTACTTTGTTCGTTATATGGATAAATAAAAAAATAAAAATAAATATGTATCGTGTGTCGATATTCGCCGCGCCCCCGCTCTCGTCCCACCCGACCTCTCTACCCCATCATTTACGCCACTATTTTATAAACCTTAAATTTATTAAAAGAAATTACAAATATGTACGGAAATGTTCCTAATAGTTAATAACTATCTACTTACAGGTACGGAACACATACAAACATTATATTTTTAACATTTATCACTCGTATAATAAATAAAATGATCGCTAATCGCAGCTGCGTCTGTATTACGTTTCGTAACTATCTTGGTCATGATTTAGTTACAAGTTCATCGTGTCAAGGAGTTACGAAATAGACGGTATTTTCATGCACGCATAAACCAAAGAGGTTATCTAAATACCTACCTCCGCACGCATTCGTTAATTCCACAATGAATCTTCGACAGAGGATATCCTTAGTTTACGAAGAAGGATATTAAGTTGTATTGCAAAGTAATGTCTAAATATTCATTTTGTGATTGATTGCCTTACTAATTTTAATTTGAATGCAGCGAACAAGGCAGGCGTGGGAAAAGTAGTTGTTTTTTACGGCAAAAAATAATTCAGTGACATGCTAACAAATGCATATGAAATACTAGTTAACGGTTTAGGTCACGCTTATTTAAAGTATTAAGAACAACCAAAAACAAAATTGTTTACCGGAGAAAAAGTACATGGCCGCTTTCGTACCTTTATAATTCTTTTGCTATCCATATTTTTAACCTATACTTTATCCAAAAAATAATAAAACTTTTCAGTATTGTGAAATGTTTTATCATTTGTCTTTTTAGGGGTTTTGCCATTGTTAAAAAACAATTATATCAATATAAATATGTATAAAAATATTTGTAAATACTCAGACATTTTCGTTCTTTCCAAGTGACTTTTATGCTAAATATGAGCCAAATCGGTCTACAAATACAATTTATCTTCGATCAAAGAATAGCCTAGAACTGTCAAAAATATATTCAGGTAAAACTTTGCCTGTTTCAAATATCATCAAATACTATCGAAGTGTTTCGACCCCAGTGCCACCTTTTGAGAAACAGATGCAAATAGACATTTAATATAATGTATAAATATATACCCAAAAATATAATTAAAATTTCACAGTTCGTTTATGCGGACCTGCAGGAGCAAATCGAATTACCTAAGCAAACGAAAAATTAAAATAAATGTTATGACGGAAACCGCGTCGTGTGTTCTGGACCTTGTAGTCTTGTGTTCTTGAACACATTCAAAGGGTGCCACTGATTAATAGTTTAACTGTAGCTAATCGCCATTAGTAAAGTGCGTGTAATTACAAAGGTCAAATATGATTTGTATAAACGACATATCAAAATTCTTCTTGTGTCCGAGAGCAAAAATGTAATATTTACATGATAACATCAGACAGTCGTTGTAATATGACTACTTAAACTATATGAGTAATAAATACTTTCAGAAATTTAATAAAACCGTAGTGTTTTTATATATTGAGTGTACCAAGACCATTGAGGATATATAGGGGTAATATGGACGCTTAAAATATTTATATTACTTTTGTTACACTTCTCAAAGAGTATTTTTATGCCTTAAGTATAATTACCTAAACTTATAACCTAAGCGTTGGTATGCATACATTTTATGTTTTATTATGAACATAAATTCCCAAAACTGGCGTCATACATGTCTTTTACAACCTAACCTAACCTACCTAGAGAATATTCACTTATGTATAACGTTTTTCTATGATCGCTATTATGTGATCGATTTTATGTGAGATGTGTGTAGATGATTTTCTCCCTAAGACCCTATTATTTACGCCATAACTATAGTGCATTTATGGCGGTATAAGTTGATTTAAAGCTAGCATTTGACTACCTTCAATAATGCAAAATCAGTTTGTACCGGTACTCGATAGTGTAACTGCGCTGCATTTGGTTTAGATGCGAGGCGTTGACATTCTTGAAATATTCGCTCAAGTAGTCTTTTGCTACTTCAAGGTTAACGGTGAGGCGAGGTGTATCAGCGCCACAACTCGCGCTGCTGCAGGTCAAGTCTTCGACTGAGACTAGACCTGCAGATCTGACAGCGCATCTTATTCGTTCCTTTCTTGATCCGCTTGCTCCCGCTGTAGAAAGTGGTAACAATTAAATGTACAGTCAAGTGCAAAATACATACTGAATATTTTGACCAATATCTGATGAGTGGTTAATTTACGTTTCGACCGTAAAGTGCCTCGTAAATAAAATATTACCGAAAATTACTTATTGCT
Organism: Neomicropteryx cornuta; assembly: GCA_020383195.1. Lineage (NCBI taxonomy): Eukaryota > Metazoa > Arthropoda > Insecta > Lepidoptera > Micropterigidae > Neomicropteryx > Neomicropteryx cornuta. Next base: position 7,862,074 of record JAHKQU010000028.1, read on the forward strand.
GTGGTTGGCAAGAGAATCATTTTTTTGCATCCTATATCAATTACTTCTAACCTAAAATTATATACCAAACAGTTTAGCAGGAGCAGAAATTGGTGGAAGTTTGTTTACCCAGTTTGCCCATATTCAAAATCCCCTCTCACGGTGAGTCCACATCGCCGTGCCGCGGCCGCTTTCTGTAAAATATAAACGGTAAAGTATTATTAATGACGATGTAACTAAGTAGGAATATTCATGGGCACTGCGATGATTCGTTAGATTGATACTGTACCCTCGAGAGAGAACAGCGTTGAAACCTGTTCCTTTTATCATCAACGAATAAAATTAGTTTTTAAATCCGTCGACGAATGAAATTCTCACAAGGCACACCGGGGATAATAAATTAATCAAAACTATTTATTTAAATTGATCGTGAAGAACATCTCTCTCTCATGCAGCGGTTGCTGACCTTTCAATTATTATCGACAAAACTTAACGCGAAAAGTCCTCTCCGCTCCCTCCCCGCGTGTGACTTATAATAATCCATTTGTTTACAATTAGTTATTAGCCGTATTTCCGTCTTCCCGTAGATATCCTTCAAGTCAAAAACTGAAAATGTGAACTTTCATTTTTGAATGATTATTGAATCGCACGAGAAAAATTCACCATAACCTTAACGAACAATTCCAGTGTCACGAAACTTGCAATTATTTGATTAAAAATGCATTTTTATAAAACTCACCGCTAGATTTAATTAAACCGACATCCTGCACTCTAAAGTACAGGACCTCTGTGGTACATTTATAATTATTTTTCTGTATATACGAGTACAACGTTTTGTTAAAACATAAATAAAACTTTTTACATAGTTAAGTATGGTTATTAAGAAATATGTAAAAACAAAATAAATAAATATCTATTTATATATTTCATCCTCTGCTTGTAAGCTGAGTTCACACTTGGATGGCGTATATCCTGTTCATTTATTTTATAATTGAACAGGATAAAAAATAATAGTTTCCGTAGAAATTATTGCTATAATTATTGAATGACTTTTTGACATTGATGTCAATAGTACCTAACATTTATTGTGACATTAGCATTCAAATCAAACGCCACATTGTAGTTTAACATTGACCCCGCGCAATTAGTACGTGTGTCGACTTTACAATACGAGTACATCTCGTGTCTTGTACTGTCTGAAATTACTTCGGTGAAATAGACAAGCTAAGTAAAAAGATGCATAATATTTACACGCACTGGAAACATGAGATCACAATATTAGCCAAGTAAGTTTAGCATATTACTTATCCCTCCTTATAAATATTTCATACTTGTATTCACCGCATCCACTATACATTATCTAGATAAGTTTTTAAGACCTGGTAATATTTCAAATAAAATAAAATATAAGCTTATTTTGAACTACCATATCACCTATTTAAATAATAATGTGTTAACACGTGTTACACCTTTCTAGACTGCCTTTAGACTATCACTACATAACGGAGATAAACGCAGAATAAATCTTACGTTGGGAATGAAGGGAGTACCTAATCGCGTGCTATTATGACAGCTTTAATGTTGTATTTTTTCAGGCGGCGAGAATAGACGTGACAACAATGTCGATGGATTGAGAATAAGATTTTACAATGGGTGCGTATGAAAAACTGAGTCATTCAGCATGAACTGTAATACACTATACCACAGCTGATACGTACTAAATTGAAATAGCTATCATTTCATCGGTAAACGGCGCACTTAACGATCAAAAGTATGTTTTTAAGTAATTTTAATTTTTGACATATAGCATTGAATGTATAGGATGTCCCAGAACGATTCAGCATCCTCGAAGAGAAAGAAATGATGGCTTCTGTTAGGGAGTAGGTACTACCGTTATTTGCATCATATTTCTATAGTTTTGCCACGTTTTTTCAAAGTTTACTCTTGTTATCATTTGTTTTACTTTGTACATTTTAGCAGTCAGTGTGAATTTACTTTTATAATTATTTTTGGACCGGCGCAACAGGAATAATAAACAATTCTCCGTGCAATTATAGTATTGAGATGAATAATATATGATATGCTATAGCAAAACGAAGCTATAATTATTGACACAAAATTAATATATTAAACGAGGTAAAGCCACTGTGTTTCAGAAGCCATTATACCGAACGTACGATTATTATTTAAAATTTGGTAATATTTGCATTTACACGGCCGCGGGCTGCCAGGCATCAAGATGTCCATAACTCACACTCCAAGAGGCAAGATCCAAGGTTTATCGACGAGGCCTTGACCGAGTGGTCGGTAAACTTCATTAAGGTGCCCATTCAACTGGAGGTGATGCAATTATTACGACTGAACAATTCAATCTTTATATTACGAGAAAACATCCATGATACAATTATTGCTATGAATCATGCTCGTGTGTTATGGCTATTATTATAGATATCTATTTCCGCTTTTAAATTGTTTCTGCAAAATTTATCATTAATCTTATCAATAACTCGTTAATACAGGATGTCCCAAGGCCATACTCGAAGACTTGATGGGGTGTTTATGTTCCCTATTATGAATAAGAAATTATTTAATAAAAGCGAAAATAATTCACCCCATTTCTGTTTTTTTTTTAACCGCTGGCGTTTTTTTACCTTTCCGGAGTAAGCCGTTAAGGACTTGGGACAATGGTCAATGGTCTTGGGACACAGGACACACATAACACTAATACCACCTTATAAAAAACAAGGTTCTCAATTTAAAAGGTATGTTGGTTTTAAATGTAAATTCAATTACTTTTATTCCCTAACACGTATCGTTATTCCTAACTAGATAATTAATTATGATGATTATAGAGCCATAAGTGTGAAACAAAAATCTACCATTTTGAAAATTTATTCAAGAACAAGAAAATACTGTTAATGTTGAATTTTAATGCCCGATTAACATTTTATTTTTTTTAGTTGGTTATTTTACGCATAATCTTTGATTTACGAGTTTAATCTTATAAAGAATATTTTAGACGATAAAAGAGATAATTTATAATATAATAGTTTATAGATATTTCGGATAGATACATTATTTTCCCAACAGGCCTCCATAGCTATTTCAAATAGTTTTAAATGTAAAATTTTGCATTACCTTAATGCCTCAATTGCAAGATTTGACATGATGCTTTTTTTGGAATGACCCAAGAGTAGCACTGCAGCTCTTGTCTTGCATTAAGGCTGGTTCTTCCTGTTCTAAGTGCTGTTGACTTCGTGTGTGGATGTGTCCACATTTTATTGTCATAGAATGTAGTATATCTTGACCACTTTTGATAAGCTTTTGGTTACTTTTTTTCAATAAGACTAGCCGCTGCTACGGGCAGTTAAAAAGATTAAAATCTTTATGTCGGTCCAAACATGGATTAGCATGGATTTTTTATAAGATTTTTCACAATACTTTTACTTATTCTAAAACTTAATACTATTACCAACAGTTGTTGGTGATTACCAGCGGGCGAAGGACTAGAACTATTGAAATCGGTTTCCCTTAAAAGGGAAGAGGGACGGTGCAAACAAAAGTGGTGGTGTTTCTAGGGGCGAAGAAGACACGCACACACGCGAACTTTATTTACGCGACTTTTTACATTCGGTAAAATGTTATCATCTCTTTGTTCTAGGACACAATTCAAAGAAAACGTCAAATTTTACGTGACCCGAGGCAAAAATAGACCCAGCCGCCAGACGGAAGCCATCATGGGGCTGATGGGCGCTCGAGGGTTTGATCGTAAACGATCCACGGTGCTGTACATCCACGGCTTCATCGAGAATGCCAAGGAAATCAGCGTCAAGACTGTTGTGGAAGCATACCTAGATGCGGATATTGATTGCAATATTCTACTTTTAGATTGGTCGAATATGGCGTACGGGGACTATTTTACTAATGCTGGTGCAAATGTGGACAAGGTTTGTGGATACTTTTAATGGCTCTACAGTGGTTACTTCTTTAAAACAGCTGTTTTGAGGGTGGTGGAGATCATGGGGTAAAAATACAGGCGTAGCCAAATCGCAAAGCGCGCTTGCCGACGTCACACGAAGATGTTAGATTCGACCCTTCTACCTTCTGGCGGTTATCAGGGTCGGTACCGTTATTGCTGTCGATGATGATGACGTAAACAAGCGCGCTTTAGATCGCAGGTTGGACATTCCTGGTGAAGTTAATTTTATTATGCATTAGCAATTTAGATCTAAATTGTGTCCATAAAGTATCCATTGCAGTACAATATCTGTTAAAAATCCTATGTTGATACTCTCTTACCTTCTCTTTCTCGGCCTGTCGCCATCCACTCCTGAATGTGACCTCCTCAATTTCATGATGATACTTACCAAACCGATATTCACAAGTCTTATGCTCATTCTGAAGTATCCAAATGTGCAACTGCCTCTTTATACACCAGGTAAGCCCATTCGAAGTATTGGGCTACACAAAAGTGAGTCATCTTGATTTGTGAATATTGGCCTATGTCAACTCTATTTTAGTCATCTTTACACAAATCTTTAATAAGGTCTTATCGTATACAGGGTGTCACAAGGTCAATCCCAATAAAAAAACAGCTAATAGGTCCTACGATTCCTAGTGTTATTTGTTAAGAAACTATATCAAATTCATTATTGTATTCGAGAAAAAAAATGTTGAAGTTTCTATTCTCAATCAAGTAAAACAAATATTTTTCAATGGCTCCTCCCTCGGATAACTACGTCACTGGGTCACTTGGCCGCGGTCAGTCAAGATCGAGGTTAATGACCTGCCGCTTTGTTCGAAACGCCCTATTAGGGCGGAGCAAAATGATTGCTGTCAGATGCCACTGGTCGAACAGAGGTCGGTCTAAGGAGAAGGGGTAACTCCTTTCCCCTTCTCTGGGGTTTTAAGAGGGATGCTATTGGTCGACAGATAATATTGATTTATCGATTGATAAGATCGATTTACACCAATTTTATTACAAAAATAATAAATTTGGTGATAAAATTTTTTCGCATTTTGTTACATAATTTCTTACTCGTAATAGGGAACTTAAACACCCCCTACAGTTTGTGGGATTGGTCTTGGGACACCCTGTATACTTTTGCATGCCAAAAAGGTATCACTGCTGTTTTCTTATAACCAACATAATATCTGTAAAATTTCGCACCACTATTTTAGCTATAATTTAAACAGTTACTACACTTGAACAATTCGAAGAAATGTCCGTGTTGGAAATTTCAAAAAACTTAAAAAAAACGTCTATTGTATAAATATTTAATTTCGGTCTTAAATGTCATACTTTATATTGCACACCTTTATTAAATTATATTTATAAAAACTGAAAATACAAAGTTACATGAGATTTACTACTTTTAAAGTTTCGTAACATATCGATTGAAAAAACTTCCAACGTGCGTCAAAGTTAAGTTTTGTTGGTAAAAATTATCATTAATTGATATTAATATAACCTAGACAATCTCTGTAAAGCAGATTAAATGATAATAGAAATATTAAGTGATATAAGATATTTTATCCATAACTTTTTTATTTTTTATATATATATATATATTGTAACCTCTAAATAAGTTTACGTTCTTCACTATGAAATTTTGGGCGCCACTGTGCACTAAGGCACAGAAAACAACATTTTAAAATAAAGAATTATAAAACATAAAGGTAACACACCGACTAGTAACTCCGGGAGGAGAGCAACGGGTCTCCCTCAGGATCGTGGTAAAAAATAAAAAGATCTGGTTTGCAATTCAAAAAAAAGGAATGAAAGATTTAATAAAAAAACTGTTATAAAAAACAATATAAAAAACACATAACCAAGTTGAACAAAAGATTCCAGGCCGCCTGATCGATCCCTTTAGTTGTGAAATCCCGTTTTTCCTTTCCATACATTTCCTGGAATGCCGTTCGCAAGCCCAAAGGCGCAAGGGTCCTTCCCGAAATGAAATGTATGTTTTTTTTTTTCCTTCTTCAAATAAATAAGGCGGTAAATATCCCACGACAACCTATTGGCCTATAGGAACCTATAGTATTCCATAGTAGCTGATAAAAGTAGCTGTATAAAATAGCTGGATAGAATAGCTGGATAAAATAGCTGGATAGAATAGCTGGATAAAACCCTGAAATGCGAGCAAAAAAAGGAATTAACTCGACATCAAAAGGTGGAGAACTAGATCAATTGAAAATCGAGTAACTACTTACCGCTTCCATCTGGAGAACGGGTTTATAGATAGCGCAGTCCTGGCTGGCTAGGTGCGTATCTTTTAATTTCCTCGCACAGCAAAATTTATGATTAAAACTGCGGCCGCCATTCGGGAGCCCTTCACAAACGCCCATGCAACCAAAACGAATGAATAAATAATATCCAAAAAACTACCTCCGTGAACGAAACCAGATTACCAGCAGGCAAGCAACAGATTTGCATTAAAGCTAGGAATCAAACCGGAGACATAGATAATAATCGAAATAAACGGCAGATGGCGTTTGTTGGTTTAATCAAGGGGGAAATTCGCTATTTCGTTACAGCCTCCCTCCATAAGAAGTGATCTGGTAGGAAAACCAGAGAACGACGAGCATTGCCCTCAATGCAAACCATACCATTGCATCAAAGCATGAAATTAAAGAAAGAGCGATAACTAAAATTACTACTACGTTATCACATAGGAATATAACTACGACATCTGATAGAACAATCACGGTGCTACGTTGACTTACGTTAGCTTAAAACAGGAAAATAACGCATCAGGAAGACCAAAACCAACAGAATATCCTTTGTTTAGATGTTTACAAATAACAAGTAAAGAAGTGACATCGAATAACAAAAACAGGAAATGTGGAAGAGAAATCTAACTGTGAAAGCGTTCCTATTAACAAAGTTAAGAAAGTCATTATTATTTTCAACTCACCCATTCATTCATCATCACTTAAAGGACCTCCCATACAACGTTCGCTCAAGGCTTACAAACTACAGGAAGACTCATAAGATTGAGAACCTTGCTGACCAAACATACTCGCAGCTATAATCACTTCAATAATAGTGAATTACGCCAAACATTGAAAATAAAAAGTAGTAAATGTGATAGGATTGATGCTAACAGAAAAACGAAAGTCTAGTATCGAGTCTAATAGGAATGATTAAGTTTGATTCGGTAACAATTTAAAGTCTTTAACATGCCACTGACCTAATTTACGGCCATTCAAATCCGATAATTCATACACAAGTGAGGATAATTTTCGAACGACACGGCATTTGATGAATTTAGGTGCAAATTTGGCAATGAAATACTGACCAGCTTTACTTTGTTGATAATTCCTTTTCCAAACAAGGTCTCCTACGTTTAAATCAGCATGTCTTCGCTTTTTATCGTAGAAAGCTTTGTTTCTGTCATGCGATTCGACTAGACGAACTCTAACTTGTTGGAAAATGTCGGCCAATTCACCAAGATCTTGCGCAAAGTTTTGGCAACTACCGAATATTACTTCATCTTGCAATACCGGAGAATGAGAATAAAAGGAGCCACATAGTATGGGTTCTTGCCCATGTACTAGGAAATGTGGACTAAAATTCGTAGTCTCATTAACGGCAGAGTTAATACCAAATTGAACTTTTGGAAGGAGTAAATCCCAGCTACGATGGTCATCTTTAATGAATAATGCCAGCGCAGTGACGATTGTCCTGTTAGTTCGTTCGGTTGTATTAACCTGTGGAGTATACAGTGGACAGAATCGGACATTTGGCACTTGATATTTTGCCATCAAATTATGAAAATCCTTACTGATAAACTGTTTTCCATTATCAGCTATTACTGTTTGAGGAATACCAAACCTAAGGAAAACATCATTTTCTAAATGTTGGCAAACTGTGCTTCCCAAGGCACGCTTCAACGGAAATAGAAGGCAATATTTAGAAAAACAGCAAGTTACAACTAAAACATAAATGTTTCTGTTTCTTGTCATTGGATAAGGTCCAAGTAAATCCATGGATATCATCTGGAAGGGTCTAGTACACATTTTAGGATTACCCATTAATCCTAAGGGTGATTTATTTGAATATTTATAAGCTTGACAATTGTCACACTTATTTATAAATTTTGTAACATCACGATACATAGAAGGCCAAAAATATCTCAAACTAAGTCTCTTATGAGTTTTAAATATGCCAAAATGACATGATATTTCGGACTCGTGATTATCTTTAATTAGACCTTCCCTAGCTTCGAATGGAACTACCAATTTCCAATCATGAGAGCTAGTAAGTTGATATTTACTTTTACAAAAACGAAAAAGTTGGTTATCTTTTACATTGAAATTTGCATAACCACTTGGGTTTGAAGACACTGCTTCAAAAAGCTTAGTATACCAGGTATCATTAGATAGTGCTGATATTTGAGTAACTGGTAACAAACGAGATAAGCCATCAGGGACAACATTGTCTACACCCTTACGATGGACAATTTCATAATTAAAAGAAGCAAGACGGAGACCCCATCGAGCTAATCTACCTGTTGGGTTTTTCAATTTTAAAAACCACTTCAAACTAGAATGATCGGTATAAATGGTAAATTTTGGTCCACCTTCCAAATATGGACGAAAACGTTCTACTGCAAAAATGACAGCAAGAGCCTCGCGTTCCGTAGCAGAGTAACGCGTTTCTGCTGGTAGAAGTGAACGAGAACAATACGCAATTGGATGGTCTACGCCATCGAAATTCTGCGTTATCATACCACCCAAGCCAAAGGCTGATGCATCTGTATGAACCGAAAAAGGTTTACTATAGTCAGGACATACTAGAACTGGACTAGTAACCAAAGCAGTTTTTAATTTCTGAAATGAATTTTCTGCTTCATCAGACCATCGAAAAGGTGGTGTACCTTTTTTTGAGCTTGTTAAACGAGAAAGAGGTGCTGCTATAGCAGAAAAGTTACGAATAAAGCGACGATACCAACCAGCGGTACCTAAGAAACCTTTTACTTCTTTAGAAGTTTTGGGCGTAGGAAAATCCATAATAGATTGTACTTTTTGTGGATCTGTACGCAAACCGTTTTCATCAACGATATAGCCTAAATATTTAAGTTCTTTGCGAAAAAACTGTGACTTTTTACTATTAATAGAAAGATTTGCTAATTTCAAACGTTCATAAACGCGATTCAGCAGAGAGAGGTGCTCATCGAAAGTCGAACTCACAATGATTATATCATCAAGGTAGCAAAACACTTTTCCTGCAAAACTGGGATCGAATAGTATGTCCGCTAACCGTTGCATAGTGGCAGGGCTATTACATAGACCAAATGCGGCAACAGTAAATTGAAACAAATTTCGACCAGGTACTGTAAAAGCAGTTTTCTCTTTAGAAGATTCATCCATTGGAAGCTGAAAAAATGCCATGCTCAGATCGATTGATGATAAAAATCGAGCATCCCTTAAACTATCCAAAATAGTTGAAATATATGGTAATGGATACGCATCTGTGCGTGTAACAGAATTAAGTTTTCTACTATCCAAACAAAATCTTAAGGATCCATCTGATTTAGGAACAAACAGTGTTGGATTATTCCACGAACTCTGTGATGGTTCTATTACTTTTAATTCAAGTAATCTGTCAACTTCGTCATTTAATAGTTTTAAACGAGCAGGAGATAAAGGATAATACCTTTGTTTGATCGGAGGAGAATCACCGGTATCTATCGTATGAGTAATTAAAGATGTACGGCCTAAACCCATAACATCTGTGGAAATTCCATCAAACTGTTTTAAAACACAAGTAGCAAGCGATTGCTGTTCTTTAGATAAAGTATTAAAATCGTGAATGACTCGAAGTTTATTCACAGGATTCCAAAAGTTATCCTTTACATCAACATCAAATTTAATTAATTTTACCAATTCAGGAGCTAATTGGAAATGCTTAAAGAAATCAACTCCTAAAATAAGAGAAGCTGAAATGTCCGGAGCAACTAATGCTTTTATTACATGAGAAATATTATTAAATCTAAAAGGCAAATACATATATCCTAAAGGTTTAACGACAGACGAATTGGCTGTGCTAAGATTAGTATTTTCTATAGGATTAAGAGTATAACCTAATTTTAGTAATCTAAGGTGAGAGTTAGCACCTAATATAGTGGCAACACTTCCACTATCAAGAAGACCACAAACTTTAATATCGCCTAGATCAACTTCTAAATAAGGACGACGAGAATCTTTTTCGTTCTCAAAATAAACAGAGGCTGCTTCCAAAAATGCCGCATAACAACCTCGAGAAGTTAGTTTTTTGAATTGGATGATGAATTGGAAGGTTCATTATCAGAATTCCTGTTTGGATTGCAATCGGGACACGTGAATTTGGTAAATCCAGGTTTATTGCAATTATAGCACTTTTTTGAAAAGTTACGTGCTATATTTTTCTGATTAGCATTACGTTTTTTAAAACATCTGTCAACCACGTGACCTTCCCGCTTACAGAAAGTACAAGATAAAGAAACACTAGAAAGAGGCAGTGGTTGAGCACTTACCTTGCTATAATTACGTCTATTATCCTTTTTTGTAATTTTATTCTCAACTGTCAAAGAGGAACTAAAATTGTCTGTGAGCAATTTCATGTCTTCAATTTTTCTGCCTACAGATAATAAATCAGTAATCGAATCAATAGGAGACAAAGCAAGTTGGCGCAAATAAAATGGTCTAATGTTATGCATATAGATTTTAATCTTTTCAGACTCGGAAAGAGGATTAGATAAACGACCAAAATATCGTTCCATTAGTGGCACGAACACATGCATAGGCTCATCAGGTTCTTGATGTCTGGAGCGCAAAAATCCCAAAAGATTATAATCGTAATCACTAACACCAAAATCTAACCTCAATTTTGAAACTAACTGTGACCAATTAGAAAAATTATTGATATTACCACGATACCAAATTAATGCATTTTCTATAAATAAATTATACCCTTCGCGAAGCAACCGCTCTGTAGGAATATTTCTTGCTAACCGTAATTCTTCAATTAGTTCTAAAAATTCAATAACGCAAGTTTTTCCATTATAATGTATGCCTAAATTCAACGGTTTATTACACTCGTTACTTGAAGTAGGAACATTTAACGGTAAAACAGGAGTAGAAGTAGAAGTTCCCGCGTCAACAACAAAAGAATGTGGTACGACTGGTTCACTCTGAAGAACTAACAACAAAATAGATGAAATGCTTTTTTTCATTTTTTTCAATCTCTCGATCAGCAATGGATCTTCAGTCAAAATCCTATTAAGCCTATGATATAAATGAGCAGATTTAGCACTAACGCGTCTTCGCTGATTTTTATCAGAAATAAAAGAAACATCTTCCAGAAAACAACTTAAATCGTCCAACCTAATTTCGCATTCGTGAATTTCAGGTTCGCATAAAAAGCTTGTAGATTTTATAGATTCGCTTGGTTTTTCTTTGCCAAGTGTAACTATTTGTTTACGTAAAATATCCACTGAGTCAGCAGGCGTTTGACCTCTGATGCTAACCTCATATTGCAACTCTGACTTCGAAAGACAGTTCCAGGAAATTAATGGAATCGACATTTTGTATAAAAATGCAATATTTAAAAAATGAATAAAAAAAGAAATTAAATTGAGAGTACGTCACCAATTTACAGGCACAACACTTTGCTTAGCCGCTACTATGTGATCGACCAGTCGGCTTACAAGACAGTAGAAAATATTCAGTTAGGTATCTGAAAATATTTAAAAAAGTTTAAACAATAGCCAAAAAAGCTTAAACACAAAAATAAACACAGTTTAAATATACAATAGCCAAAATGTACTATTCATAATAGGTAGGTATTTGTTTATAAAACCCTTACAAAAAAGAAATGACATTTATGAAATGAAAAAAAATGAACCTCTTCTAACAAAAAAATATAACCAAACATAATAAACATGTTGTCTCTAAACGAAATATAATGGCTTTGTAACCATTAATAACAAAAAAGAAAAAAAATGTGATAAAACATTTTATGGACAGTATCTGACTGTACCCGTTCAAAAGTAATGTACATAATATGTAATTGCAATTGATTACAAATATAGTAAGTTTTTTTTTTTTTAAAAAAACATTTAAATATTTACCAATTTACAATGTATATGGGAAGAAACACTCATGGCGTTACTAAAAATAACTCACGTCAAAAACAATAACAAATTCGTTAAATTTGTAGGTAGCAGTTAACTAAAATGGTACATAATAAACTTACAAAAAAGTTAGGCATTTAAATTACAATCTACAATAATAATTGAAAACCAGATTTTTATTTTTTCAAAAGGCCGTCACGTTGGGAGCCAATTTTTTATATGTAACCTCTAAATAAGTTTACGTTCTTCACTATGAAATTTTGGGCGCCACTGTGCACTAAGGCACAGAAAACAACATTTTAAAATAAAGAATTATAAAACATAAAGGTAACACACCGACTAGTAACTCCGGGAGGAGAGCAACGGGTCTCCCTCAGGATCGTGGTAAAAAATAAAAAGATCTGGTTTGCAATTCAAAAAAAAGGAATGAAAGATTTAATAAAAAAACTGTTATAAAAAACAATATAAAAAACACATAACCAAGTTGAACAAAAGATTCCAGGCCGCCTGATCGATCCCTTTAGTTGTGAAATCCCGTTTTTCCTTTCCATACATTTCCTGGAATGCCGTTCGCAAGCCCAAAGGCGCAAGGGTCCTTCCCGAAATGAAATGTATGTTTTTTTTTTCCTTCTTCAAATAAATAAGGCGGTAAATATCCCACGACAACCTATTGGCCTATAGGAACCTATAGTATTCCATAGTAGCTGATAAAAGTAGCTGTATAAAATAGCTGGATAGAATAGCTGGATAAAATAGCTGGATAGAATAGCTGGATAAAACCCTGAAATGCGAGCAAAAAAAGGAATTAACTCGACATCAAAAGGTGGAGAACTAGATCAATTGAAAATCGAGTAACTACTTACCGCTTCCATCTGGAGAACGGGTTTATAGATAGCGCAGTCCTGGCTGGCTAGGTGCGTATCTTTTAATTTCCTCGCACAGCAAAATTTATGATTAAAACTGCGGCCGCCATTCGGGAGCCCTTCACAAACGCCCATGCAACCAAAACGAATGAATAAATAATATCCAAAAAACTACCTCCGTGAACGAAACCAGATTACCAGCAGGCAAGCAACAGATTTGCATTAAAGCTAGGAATCAAACCGGAGACATAGATAATAATCGAAATAAACGGCAGATGGCGTTTGTTGGTTTAATCAAGGGGGAAATTCGCTATTTCGTTACAATATATATATTTAAATGCATATTTTTATTATTCGTTATGGCCATCTTCTACATACTCGTATGTCTGGAATTCACAAGCAGCGTTTGTTTCCGTACCTACCTAGCTTATTTATAACTGGCAGCTTTTGATGGTCGCAATAACAGGTTAAGCCGTCAAAGCGTCGTATCGTGAGGTTGGATGTTTTTACAATCGACAAGAAGACGAACTTCAGTTTCAAAGAATTTAGCTTGAAAGTAGCGCATCGCGTTACCTTGTTCGATAATATTTGTATGCCATATATTAATATCCTTCTTGAATCATCGAAAGCTCTTTCCTTAGCGCCCCGCCCGCCCTACCCGTCCCGCCCGCCTCTGTAAGCGACCTTCGAGTTCATCTTGTTAATGCGCAGGTCTGACGAAGAGTAACGAATTTAATAATTCTTGTATTGACCCATATTTCAATGTCGCTTACTCTGCAGAGACGGATTTAATTAAATTTTAATTCAGTTCAATTTCATAAAACAATAATATGAGTATTATAGCATTTTTTTTAAAGCTCCGGCAGGTTTTTTAAGACTCGAATTAGACTTCTTAAAAGTGTCTCTCGAATTAGGTTGGTAATCTAGAGCTTTCTTGTATATTTTTTTGTGTTGTTTTAAGCAAACATTCATTAAGTATTATTATTAAAATATAAGTCTAAGTTTTTGGGGCAGGGAGTACAAATAGATCGTTGTTAGGCAATCCACTTACGAATAGTTCGAGGAAGAAAAGAATTGAACCCAACAAATTTCATCCTAAAAGGGGGTTTAGTTTTAGCTTGTTAATCATACCGTCATCTAATTAAAAACTATTACATTGACAATAAAATGTAAAAATAACACCTATTAGATGCACATGTACGTAAATTACGACTTACTAAAAAAAGCATAGTTTTTATTTCTTTACTTTGTAGTAAAAAATATTTTGTAGTTATGTTTTGTTTCGTCGATATTAAACGTTTTGATTAACAAACTTGGTATCAATAAAAGATCCCATGTCGCAATGACAGGTGAGGTTAGGTGGAATGGCTAGGTGAGGTCACAGATGTCCCATGAGTTATGACCTAAGGATGTTCTCTTTCGCAGCCTTGACTTTGAGTGTAAATAAATCTCTTGAAGCAATAAATACTGTAGTCCTCGTATGTTATAATCATATGAGGTATTCAATCGTATTTTTTTTTTAATTATATCGAAAATAAAGGAAAAATATTGTAAATTATCTTTTTTTATAAAGAAATATAATAAGTGCTTAGATATTTCTGAATTTTCAGGTTGGATCAGCTGTATCCAAGAACTTGATGAGCCTCGTGAAGAATGGTGGCCTGTTGCCGGGTCGCCTGCACCTGGTCGGCCACTCGTTGGGGTGCCACATTGCAGGCTCGATAGGAAGAAGCCTTACAAAGAAGAAACAAAAAGTTGCAAGGTATAAGACAAATAATTGTGTGACCACACCCTCGTATTTGTGAACCCACCAAGTACCTTAAATACATTTTATATATATATAATAAGTGTAAATCAAGGTACACTTTGCATTCAAGTTCAACTTAAACCAGAAGTAACTTTTATTCAGAAAAATATATATACATAAAAATACAGTGTATATTAATCCAGCTAAGACACGGTCTCTTCTTCCGTTTTCTTAATATTAACTAAAATACAATTAAATAGCACATGCGTAAAATAAAACAATATACAATCTAAGTTGCTATAATTTCTATAAAATAAAAAGAGAATATAATAGGAATTATTTTAATTAACATAGTTAAAAAAAAAATCAGCTGGTTATTTTGAATATTTTTTTTTGGTTTAAGTTTCCTTAACAATTTTCTTTTCTGTTGTCTAAATCTATAGGTATGTTATATATATATTTTAATTGTAGATATTTATACCTATTTATATACATCTTTCAACAATATAATACAATATTTATTTGACAGAATAACATGCTTGGATCCAGCATTCCCTGGGTTCTATCCGCCGTTCATAGGGAAGCCCATTTCTGCTGGTGACGCCTATTTCGTGGACATCATACATACGGACGCCGGCCATTTCGGAACGCCGCTGCCCGTGGGTCACGTGGACTTCTGGCCAAACGGGGGCTATGCCCAACAGCCTGGCTGTCCAATGTATTCCTTTATAGTACCAGTGACGTTAGATGGTGAGAACATTTTTACGTTTTTCATTATTTGATTTTCGGATTTAAAGAAAAAACTATACGAAGTGAACTTTTTATCGTGCCTTCATGGGACCATTCTACATCTCAAACTAAACAACTTTTGTTTGACAAGTCTTTCGATATGTCAAAAAAGTAGTTAAATGAGCAATAGAAAACTCGTTTTCAACCTAATTTACCTACCTAACCGAAAGAAAAAATACTTTTAATAGAGCATTTTACTAATTTAAAGTTTTAATAGGTTTCTCCGGTGATTGCTATAATTATATATTTATTAATATTATCGATGATTAAAATGTATATAAACTCAATATTCACTTACCACCGCTAAAATGCTAAAACATACTGATCGAATTGAGAACCACCTTTTTTGAAATTGGCTAAAAAGGCACTTAGTCTTTGTGAAGGTTTTTATTTAAATATTGATGATATATTGATTTTAGATTTTTGCAGTCATCGTCGGTCGTGGCATTTTTATGCGGAGTCAGTGAGGAAACCCAGCGCATTCCCAGCAGTCAGGTGTCAGGAGTATGCTATGTTCAAGAAAAGCGAATGCGATTTTTCCAATATTGGATATATGGGTTTCAACGCCATTCCCGAGTAAGTAACAAGAAATATTTTAAATATTTCATAAAATAACTCTCATTTGTATAGTGCTATGATATATTTTGATATAACCTACTGGCAGTACAGATTGGTAGTGTAAAGTATATGTAATCAAGAGATAAACCATAGAAAACGTAAATTTCTGAAGGTTTAAACTGGAACGGATAAAAATAATGCTTATCTGGGTGCCAGAGATATCTAGCTAGTAAACAATTTTGGTTGTGATATGGTTTCTGATGTTTTTATGATGTGAGGCCTTTGTAACACAGATCCTAGGCAGATAAAATTTCCCAACATCTGTTGACTGAGTGAGTAATAGTAATAGTAATAGTAAGTAGGCAATGACGGACTTCTAACTAGGCACTCTAGGCACGTGCCTAGGGGAGCGGTAGTTTTTTTATAAAAAATTGTGTACTTATGTAGTTATAATAAATCATTTAAAAAAACTGTCACTGACCAACAATACGAATCATATTATTATAATTATTATTAGGAAAACTTTTTCAAATTTTGGTCTGACATGGATGTCTGGTGTCTTGTGTAATCTAAACACATGACCTATGACCAAATATAGTACTTGAAAACATTTATAAGTGTATAAATAGTGTGTAGGTATGTTTTTAAAGGGATCGGGCGGCTGTTAGAAGTGCCTAGGGGCGGAAAATTCTTTAATGTGGCCCTGTAGTAGGAATTGTATCTTGTTGGTTAACTTGGTCGATGGTATTGAGAAAAAAAAACTCAGTTGAATATTCTCAGAATATTTTCAATCACTACTACACATTTTAATATTAATATTTTAACCGGGAAAAGTATATCTCTTTCTAAACTTGAATGTCAAATAATAAAAGTATGAAATAGAAAAAATGATTGGGAACATCCGCTTGAAAATCAATCCCGAATAACCGAGATCATTAATATGGATGAAATTGCATAAAGGGCAAACATAATTGACAAACGTAGCCATATTTATATTTTAAAGCTCACGGTATGTATTGAAAAATAAGTACCACCATTCGCCTAAATTAATTGTTTACTTGATTGAATTTTATTTAATATTAATCTGGAATATGTATTAAACTTATTTATATTATTTGCTTTAGGTTAAAAGGAGCTTACTTTATGATGACCAACGCTGAACCGCCTTATGGAAGAGGATTAAATGGACTGAAATATAAAGCGAATTGATATAATCTTATTTTTTTATTTATGAAATCTGGTGAAATTGTGATATTAGATATTACGTTTAAGGTAATAAATTACTGTACTAGGAACGTTGGGAATTTAATAAAATTTTATTAAAACAATAAAAACATGAACAATCAGAATTCAACCCGTTTTCTAGACATTTTAAAGGTCTACAAAATGATATCTGTATGTATGTATGTATGTATGAGAGCTAATAAGATACAGATTAGACCCGCAGGTTTCATTCAACTTTGCTGGTTGAATTGAAGATGATAATAAAATGAAAAGCAAAATGATTCAAACAAAACATGATTCGACGCCCGCATTTCATTCAGAAAACCTCTTAAAATGTTAAAGGTTTATAAACGTTTAGAATGAATAAATGTATCTTACCGTGTTGTGTTTGTTCCCTATTCTTATGTTCGTTTAATTCACATAGATAATTATTTAATAGAAAATCTTTTCAGTAAATGATAAAAAACCAAGATACGTACTTACTAGTTAAATACCTAATATGCTTTCATGAAAAATATCAAGGTAAGCATAAAGTAACAAAAGATTTTTTTTAAAACTTTTTTATCAATAATATAAACTTTAAACCAAGCATTAAATTTTGAATTAAAAACTTTTATTGAGAATGGAAAATATATTTCCATTCTATTTATTACAACTATTCTTTTTATCTAGATTGACTATAATATGAAGTTCTATTCTTGACTATTCCTTCGTATATTATCGTTGTATAACTAAAAAAATTGTGTTTAATAGAATGAGCACGAATGAAAGAATCTGACAATATTTGAACAGTTTAAAAGCTTCCTGCTTTACTTTTTTCTATCGAATGTAGTTTTTATAGTAAACATCCGTTTAGGGTAGGGTTGCCATTCGTCCCGGTAGACCGGGACATGTCACCGGTTTAGAGCCTCGGTCCCGGTTGTCCCGGTTGACCCACCATATGTCCCGGTAAACGGGTAATCATGGTTTTTTATTATTGCTAGAATTATGCGAATAATTCGTGCGACGGCGTCAGATCACGTTGGCTGGCGGTGAAAGTGTGGGGTCAAGGGATGTACTGACATTTTACAAATATTTTTCCATATTTACAGTACGGAATGAAATACTGAAATACCTTTGTGAGGGAGCTGATGTAATTCATGGTAATTTACGATCTCACTCAAAAACTATGTGGTTAACCGTCTTTGTTGGCGTCATTGAACGTATTCTAAAAATGTGGGAACCATTGAAAGATTTCCTCTTTTCACAAACCAGGTTGCGGCGTTATGGAGGGCGATAGCCCCCCTCCCCCCCCCCCGTCCTCATTCTATAACTCACCTATATTGATATCAGTCCCGGTCGGAGCCAAACCATTTATGGCAACCCTAGTTTATGGTAGGTTAGGGTAAGTGGGTAGTGTTCAGAAATAATTGGCGCTGAGTGTACTCGTACATATTAGGCGTTAGGCATATTAGGTAGGTATTATTATAGATAAATCTATTACTATGTAAAATATATACACTTTAGTTGCCCCATATAAATTGCCATAGCAATTGCATATAATTGGTAGGTGAAATTGCCAATATAAAAGAAGACTACCAGTGGATTAAAATAAAATATGTTAGACGACATAAACATAACATTTTGTTTTCTATCCTAAAGAGTGGCGTACACTACGTTTATTTGTAAGACTTTAAGGGAAAGGTTAACATTGATAGTTTTACCCTTTTTCTAGTTATATCTGCACAGAGCATATAATATGCACACTAAAGGCTTATTTGTTTGATTGAGAATAACTTATATGTTGTATACAGGCCGCTCGATAAATTCGAGTTAAGTCTTTAGAGCGTGGTCTGAAATTTGCCATTTTTCTGGTCAAGTATCAAGTAGTTTATTCCTAACAATACATTTTTAATAAAAAATGCGAAAATATTATTTAGTTCGAAATAATAAAGAGAACAATAATAATAATAATATGACAACAAGGTAAAAAAAAGGAAGATGCTTTGGAAATAGTAAATAGGAATAATGTGATTTTTAGAAATATTTTCATGTATTTAGAAATAGACACGATTATCTATGAAAAACGCATGAGTTTTATTACTTTTTTGACAATAACAAGATTTTAGATTTAAGTTATCTAATAAAAAAAAAACATAAATAGAATAGTACATTCTTCCAAAAATATGTTTGTCTTAAAAATTATAATTTTACCATGTATGCTACGCATTATGAGCATACGATACTATGTTGGGTGCTTAGAATTCAGAATATGCTAATAATAAAATATCATTATTTTAAAAGTTTTTTTTAATAAGCTTAAAATCAAGTATTAAATTTTATATTTTCCGGATATAAAATTATCATATGTACAATAATAGTACTATTGTATAAGACTAGTAGTATTTTTGAATTAACAGCTTCTTCGTATTAAGGCGCCGACACACTAATTAATAGAAGCGTTCATACGTCAAGAACGTAGCGCGTATACTGACAACTTATTTTTGTACCCGGTTCGTACATCGCGTACCGAGGGTTAAAAACAAGTAGTTTCTCAATTATCTCTAGTTAAAGTTTTAATAAAACTTCCAGTTTTAGCACATACACTAGCAGTTTAAAACGTAGCTGCTTAACCGTACAACAAAAATTGCCGAAATAGAACCTTAACGGGTTCCCAATGAGGACGCTCCTTTATACATTTATTACAATGATGATTGATTCCGACTGCATTTTCGACATAAAAAATTGAGGTCGACGGGCCAAGTTCACACACGTCACCCACAGCAGCAGTTCGACGTTTTCATTCTACTGTTTACGAAATCAAACAAATTTGATAGTATTCTTGGTATTTATGATAAGTTTGTTTCTGATCTGCTAGGTTAAAGTTAAAATTAAATTGAATAACTCTGACTTTATTCCACATTTTAATACATCTCAAGGTGGTCAAAGGTGTTAAATATTAAGAATATGAATCAACAGTCGTCGGCGATTCAATATCCCACATCTGTTCCGGCCAACCAACCTTCAGCAAACGCTCAGACCGCCAATATGCAGGCCTCGCCGTCGCAAAACAGCAGCCCCATGGGAACTCAGTCACAAGCTGGATCTAAAGTTAATACTGGAGGCGGAGGAGACCAACCATCGCAGGTACCTATACAATCCTCCGTCACCTCAATTTGAGATACTATTCATGCGCTTGCACCTTATCTATAAATTAAATACTTGAAAAACAGTAATAAATTCAGCGAGTTCAGCAGTCAGTCAGGTATTTATTTTTTTCTTTGCTTTAAATGGTCATATCATGGTCATAAGTAGAGGAACCATAAGTAGATATATTTATTTTGTTTAGGTGTTCTCCATGGATGTATAAAGTATGGATAGTTCGCGTACCTATGCCCGTGTACACATCTTCGCGAAATGAGTGCTCAAGAATTCAAATCTTAGTCAACAGCTGACTATGCATGCAAGTTTTATGAATATATGGAGACTTGTAGGATTGCGTGTCAAAGAAATTCTGAAGAAGAAAGGTTTGACTGTATTACCCCGTCAGTGTGTCATTAACAAAGTGACGTAAATTCTAATTTATGTTTGTTAACGGATGAAATAAATCCAGCTATAGTACATTTTTTAAGCTTTATATCCTATCAATACTATAATAATATCCATCGAAGTATAATTCTCAGTAATTGTTTTTCTCAATTTGTTTCTCTGAGATGTATGTTCTCATAAACAGTTTACAATAAGTAGATAGGAAATGAAGTAATTCATAGCAAGTTGGTACCACAGGCGCGTGTAGTCTGAGGGAAAATGCCGTATGACACCTGTAGGGCCTAGCTGTAAGATGTCAGGTTCTGGGTAGATAACTTACTACTACTAAATAATGTCTAGGAGTTGATATTTTATGATAGCTACAAGGTGTCATAGCCTTTATTATTTATGCTTACTAAGGACATGGTCATTATCACTTATTATTCCTCATCAGTGTTTCCCCATTCATTAACATAGCATGATCAAAATTTGAATTATCTACTGACTTTGTATTATCAATACGGTGCAATAAGTTGCTTGTTGCCATAAAAATATACTACATGGTCAATAGTTACTATATAATAAATATATAATTAAATAGGTGTAGGCGCCTGTGCGAAATAACTAAAATGTAAATTCTATAGATAGAAAAGTATTTTTTTTTTGGGGATTCTAGCAGATGGAAATAATCAAAATAACCAAATAGGAACACTATAAGGATTCTAACTCACGTTATATTTCAAGATGCACAGGGTGATAAAGCAAGTTTAAAATTAAAAATTCTAGGTAATAGACATTGTTAATCATGCCAGCCTTAAACCTCGTTCCGTGTACAGGCATTGACAAAAATTCGAGTGCAAGAGCTCGTGCGAGAAGTAGATCCAAATGTTCAACTCGACGAAGAAGTTGAGGAGTTACTATTGCAGTTGGCAGATGATTTTATTGACAACGCTTTGAACTCCGCTTGTACTCTGGCAAAACACAGACATGCAACATCGGTCGAAGTTAAAGATGTGCAATTGCACCTGGGTAACAAACTTTATCTATTGTATGTAAATGCTTGAATGTATAAACGCTATATTTTTTTTATGCAATTAATAATTTTGAGATATTTGCAGTTTAGAATAACAAAAGTTCCTATCTAACTTTAAATATTTATGAGGGAGATAATACTACATAATTATTGCAGTTTCAACTGTTACACTGTTTAATCCACTATTATATTGTGTTTTGATTCATGACAGTCGCAAATAATTCCGTGGCAAGTACTTCCGCACTCCAAAACATTAAAACGATTTCTATTTAATTTTGAAGTCGTTTTTCTCGTATTTGAGAAACATTTTTCCATTATTTTTTGGTGATTAATGTTTGGTTGTCGATATAGAACAACCTAAAAAAGGTGCCCTAAAATTAAAACACCTATATACATAGCATCTGAGTATATTTATTTAGGTACTACTTTTGTTGTTACTCAATTCACTTCTACACCACCAAACAGTTATCATTAGAAGAAAGACAAATTAAAACTTAATGTGACAGGGTTACAACAAAATATGCGCGGCCAACGGGAGCGTTTTTACACTTAAATCCCTTTGAATGGCATGTTAAGCATTTTGACTCAGTGGTAGGGCAAATAATTATATTACGTTTATTTATCGCATGTGTTTATTATACATTCGTGCTCTTTGAGGACATAACGACATTCACAGACCCTTCACTGATTCACTCACTTGATTTTCCCAGCGCAATCTATTGGCAATTTACTATTTGGTATAGTTATAATTTACAAAATACTTTTTATAATATTATGGTAGTTTAATATAAAAAAATATTTATTTTTTAATATTTTTTATAAACTGTAACAACTTTTAAGATTCCTTGTAACTTTTAAGATTCTCGCATTCAGTCAATAAGATCTTTCATCTTTACGTCTAAACTTTTGATAAAATGTATGAAGAATCAGACATTTTGAGGCTCTTAAAATTAGATAAAGAAATTTCACTTTTTAATCCTGTGTAAGCCCAGATTAAGCTTAATTAAAATTTAAATGGTTGTAATTCCTACATAATAGTAATTATATTTATTCATAGAACGGTATGTTTTGGAGGGGCCAAAAACCTTGTTGCTCATAACTTTGTAATCAATGCTGGCCTGGTAGCAAAGTGATATCTGCTACCAGGCCCGTAACATCTACTTCTAAATCAGAGGTCTCCGATTTAAACCCCTGTAGGTCCATAGCTTAAAGAAAGGCTGCCAGCCAGGTTGTCACCTTTCAAACGGGTTACAATTTGTTTTGTTTTACCAATGGCTCAATCAATCTACCTTCACTTAATCGATAGGAACATTACTGTCTATTATTTGTTTTCTAGTTTCATTTTTTTTTGGAATAATTGCTTTGACCTAAGTATTATGCAATTATTAAAGTCCTGCTTAACTAACCCAAATGCGCTTGCACTAGTCAGGTGGTGATGATAAAGCTTTAACAACCGCATGTCGATGTGTGGTTTTGAAAGAATTAGCCACTATTTTCAAACCATTTATTACATTTTCAATTTTTGTTTTTTTTTTTAGAACGACAATGGAACATGTGGATACCCGGTTTCGGCACGGATGAATTGAGACCATACAAGAGAGCAACCGTTACCGAAGCTCACAAGCAGAGGATGGCGCTCATACGGAAAACAATGAAGAAATACTAAAATAGAACAAAAAATAGAATTCAAAGTTTGCATTTAATTTTATTGTAGGATTGGTCTCGTAATATAATAAATTTAATTTAAAAGACAAATTTAATACATTGTTTTCATTAATATTTCCAGGTTTATTTTTAGGATTTTAAAGTTTGAGAATAAAGCATATACTATACAATTCAGATGAAATTTGATGATTTGGGGTTGCCACTTACACTAGAACTCATTTTGGTACCATTGTGAGTTACATAGGCTATAACAAGCATACGAGTATACTCCGTCCGGACTGAACTTTACAACCAGTATTTATATAATGCTTCTATCATCGTCAAAATGCAGGATAAATCGCCACCTCTGTGCTGCATGAGAAGTATTCTTTGAATTACTCAAACATGAAAAGAAAAGATCCATATAAAAAAGTTTTATTCACTCACGACTTAATCTAGTAAATGCTATATAATAAACAGATTTTATTTCAAAAACCAAAAGAAATTACATAGAAGTCATTAAATAGAAAAAAAATGTGTAATAAATTTAAACCGCATTATATGAAACATTTCATAAATGTAGAGCAATGCTATTTTATTTAACTGTCAGCATTCAAAATATTGTTATATTCATGATACTCTAGCCAAACTACGTTATAATTAAGTAATTATTCCAAATATACAATTATAATATGAACATTCTTAAAATTGAATGGACATCTTTGGAGGCAGCTGAAAAGCGGTTATTATATTCAACAATCCGTTACCACTCCTCTAGGTGAAATATGCCAAAATCATCGGGTACACTTGTAGCCAGATCAGACAAACAGCTCGTCATCAGCAATCATTCTTTCCATCATCCGCACCCGAAAAGAACCGACTTCATCTAGGCTCCGTCATAATTATTTTTGGTCATTGTAACATTTTCAGTCTCCAATTGACTTCATATTTAGTTTGTAGTCGTAGGTAATAAAAAGACTCGAGTCTAAATAAACAAATTAATTGAAAAGTAATTGAAAAAATTAAGGTGAAATTGATTTGATGTACGTATTGAATTTTTTATAAATGTAATACAGTTTCAAGTAAATTTATGTATTTTCTGGTTTCAAGTTTAGCCGCTTAGTAAACTGGCTTCCTCAGTACAGACCTTAGTCTAGTTAGAAGGTCAGGGAATATCATACAGTAGTGCTCGTCGCTCCTTATTACAGTGAAAACATGTCGTTATATTTAAGTACTTCTGTATAATTGTCAACATTTATGAATTTTACAGTAAATAAATAAATAAAAGTAATCGGTCCCCGTCTATCGGGGACGCTGAGTATGAGGAAGACCAGTGTTTTAGATAAAATTTGGTATGGAGCAAGGAAAAAATATGTTAATCCGTAGAAAACTTAATAAATTATGGTCGGCTAATTATCTGCTCAACATCTTGAATGAACAATGAATGTATATTTCTTCTGTTTCGAATTTTATCTTTAATACTCTAATTTATAATGTTTTTCATTCAACATTAATACAATTTAATGTGTATGATTTTGTTGAATGATTGATTGAATGTCATAACTGCATTTTTTAAATGATAAATTGTGAATGCAGTTTACTACAAATGTCATTGTTTTGAGGGTCATCATATTTAAAGTTCAGTTTTACGTTCTATTTTCACAAGCTCAACTTCAAACGTTAAAGTTGATTCAGGAGGTATTTTGGGCGGAGCACCTGATGACCCATAGCCCAGCTCAGGCGGAATGACCAACTTTCTTTTCTCCCCTTCGCACATCCCCAACAAGCCTTGATCCCATCCTTTTATGACCTGTCCTGATCCCAGAGTAAATGTCAACGGTTGACCACGGGGAATGGAGCTGTCAAATTCAGTTCCATCTTCTAGAGTGCCCTGAAATAAAGGAATATAATATTTTTATAAGAACTTTTTTAATGGTTAGGTTAGGTTTGGGTTAGTGTAGGTACAAATTATAGTATATTTATATTATAGTGTGGTTTATTATCAAGTACAATACATGCACCTTAAATGCAATTTTATATCTTCCATTAGCCTTCATATATTTCATTTCAAAACAAGGATAGTACATTTAATATTATTTAGTGATCAGCCACCGCTCCTTTAAAATTACAGAAGAAAACTACTATGTTGCCGATATGGAATTGAGAAATAGTCTAGTGAAACGGGGTTGTAAACGGTGGACGCTGAGCTTAACTCGGTGGTTAAAATGCATTGTGGTCCTGCTAACTGGCTAACGCAGGTGTAAACACGACTTCAAAGTTTGTAAGCTCCCCGAAGAAGAGTCGATCGCTCACCGTAAATGGTTCATAATATAAAGTAAAATTGCTGGGAAATCAATATCGTTTGGAATCCTGCTAGAATGCCAGAATCCCACCCAATTGTAGCTATTGTGATAATACTCATCGTCCTTTCTTTATTCTGTGGTAAGTATAGGTTCCTGTCCCATGACCTGGTTGCTCAGGATATTATTATGACCTTTATACGTAATGGTGGAGCTTCATGGCTATATGTCAAATTTAACTTATTCGCTATTGTGCATTTTATAAAAAGCGACTCCAAAGTTATGTCTTTATTGGCAGATACAGATTATAATTTCCAATGGTGTAGCAAAAAAATAGTTACTTTTGAAAAATTTATAAGGAGTTAAGGATAGTTTTAGAGATATCCCTCCTCCATTGAGTAAAACTAATCCTCATAATTAACCTCGCCGATGTACTGAATATTTAAAATATGGGATAGCCGGCGATTATTTAGCCAAATGCCTTGTTAAGCTTACAAATACATACCGTGTAATGCATATGTAGTAGGTCTCCTTTTCTGCTTTTGAGTTGGCAATTTTCTATACGCTTTTTAATTCCAATTTGCAATGTAGGTTTCGGTTTCTCACAGAGTGCATCTAATAAGAACAGCACAGCTACGGTGAAAATTATGCTTAACGTTTTCATGGTTGTTGTATCAAGTTTAATACTTTTGAATTGTCAGACCACGAAAAAATATATGAAATGAATTTGAATGTACCTAAATTGACAAGTCAATAAGTTCTTCTTTTTTTTAAAAAAATAAATGGAATGGCGTTCTTGAGACTTGATTATGGCCACTTATTTTGATTTGGCCAATTACAAATATTATTAAAGGGAAAAAAGATTACATACATAATATCACTTTTTTTGTGGACTCGATAAGTGACGTAATTTTACACCAATCACTTTGAAATTGATACATAAAATTTAAGGGCACAAAATCTTGATCAAGTTTTTTAATGGGCAAAATTAGGCTGGTAGGGGTGGGAATGGGGGGCTGGGTTAGGTTAGGTTTTTCCTCTTCAGGATTTAGAAGGTGGTAATTAAGAGTATTACACATTACCATTGAACGGTAATGTGTAATACTCTTAATTACCACCTTCTAAATCCTGAAGAGGTACAAGCTATCACACCTAAAAAGATATCTAACTTCCATTAAAAATCTAAATAATCAATTTTACAACGTTATTAATGAAAGTGTGAAATATTTTACGAATGATAAATATGCAAACAACTAAATCCGAAGAAACAAATTATGTCCGACTTCTAAAACAATATTCTAGCGTCGTACTTTCGACCAAATTATACAAACACTCCATTCAAAGCCAACTTTTTAGATATACGTACCACTGGATATACTGGTTCTTTTTAGATATACTGGTTCTTTTTATGCCGGGATGCGGTCTACAATTCCTATTGAACCACGGTATACCAAATTCCAAAAATTCGACAAAGCGGAAGTTTCTACAATTATTTGTATGAGAGTCGGTCATTCTTATGACCCGTCCCATTTCACCTTTTCAAACTAAGAATTTTAAACTCTTCTCTTTGTGAATATGGGTTAGATCAGTGATTCCCAAAGTGGTCTATATCGACCCCCAGGGGTCTATGACAACCTGCAAGGGGTCGACGTAAGCGAAAAAAAATTGGGGTTCCATGGAATGAAAATGGGGGTCCACGATAATGGATCTCAACATACACTGATAGTAACTATTTACTTACATTATACTATCTTATAATATAAAGACATATACATTATTTATAAAAGTACCTAAAAAGTAAAAAAAGTATTATAAATGTTTATAAAATTGTGTAGGATGTAGGCATTCGCTTTGTAGTCGCAATACATTTTGAACGTGAAAAATCCAGCACATAATGATCTTGTTACAAGCATACGCGCAGTCTCAGAGCTTCGCGAACTTGCACTGACTTGTTCAATTCGTCACTCTATAAATACGAATGTGAGACAAATACGTTTATTCGTTTCCTGAATCTTGAAAAGGAAAGTGCTAAGAAAATATGTAAAAAAATATAAACTGGTAGTTTATCACACAAACATGTTTAAACGTGTGTTTTTACTTTAAGTTTTTAACACTAAACTTCACTACAGTTAGAAATTTACAAAAAATCAATATCAGGTAAGTACGGGGTCTACCCTAAAACCGAAAAACATGGCAAGGGGTCTACGAAACAAAAAAGTTTGGGAACCTCTGGGTTAGATGAAAGATATTTGAAACATTTATTTTTTAATTACCCCATAATAATTATTTTTCATCATTCTTTCATCTATTAAAATTTGTTTTCCTGTAAATATTTCATACCCATTATCTCTTAATAATGTTTATGTTTATTTCGCATCCACTACGATTTTTTTTTTATTTTAGTTTGAATCTGTATGATAGTTACCGATGGTGTTAATTTTTCCAGTATTTTTTTCATTTTTCCCAGTATCTTTCATATTAGTAAATAACGTGATAACGGCTGAGAAATCCGACTAACAGATATATCTACCCGCCATAACAGAAGTAGAATAGAAAAAATAAGCCGCAAGCAAAAAGACGTCATCCAAATATGTAGACCCATTTATACGTACCGTTTATCAAAACAGTTTAAGCATTATTTTTTTTATTTTATTTGCGCAATTATTTTGACCGGATTTGTTTACCGAATCGTACCACAAAGGAAGAAAATAATAATATTGACATTATTTTCTTCGGTGCCTGTTTGCTCACTGCGCTGCACTGCTGAGTTGTGACTTGTGACAGCTGTTGTTTCCTTGTGTCGTGTGTAGTGACAGGTTCAGGGGTTTTTCTTTATTTATGTGTGCGCTTAAGTAATAAGTGTTTTGGTTTCTGCCTCGCGTCGTTGCAATTTTTATATAAATTAGCAAAGCAACCAATTTAGTACCTTTTCCATTGATCATCAGTTACTAATTTCGAAGTTACTGTTTTGAATTTCGCAATTAGTTCGGTTTGTCTACGTACCAATTTTTTTGACTGATTTCACCACAGGATTTTACTATACAAATTATTGGTGGGTGAGACCTTTTCAAACATTACGGAAATTACACCGTGCGTTCAATCGAAAGTATTTAAATCCTCCGCTTCGTTTACTGGTCATTATATTAATAAAAGCCGGTACACCCACAGTCATAAAATGGAGCTTCCACGGTTAACACGATCCATGAGAGCACACACTTCGCTAGCTCCAGCAAGACAGTTGGAAATAACAGGAGAACGATTAAAGAATCTTAGGAGATCTAGAGAGACACAGAGGTATGTGTAAAATAAAAGCATTTTTTTTACTTTTGCAAAAGTTGTGAAAACAAGATATTGGCTTTAATTCTGACTAATTACCTTCTTTCTGATTAATACTTATTTAGTGTATTTATTTAGGTAGAAGTTTTGGCTACTCTATAAAAAAACACTCATTATTTTTTAGTATTTAATTTAATAATATTATTTTTTAAAAGAATAATAACCATAACATTCACAATTCTAGGTCCAATTTTCATACCGAAACTATAAAATCAGTGGAATTTTTTCTAAGAATACTTATTTTTCTTTGACTGAAACTTCATATTGTATATAAGTAAGTAGGTCTACCCTAAACAAATATTGCACAATAAAAGTAACAATGTTGTGCAACATTGTCATTTGCCAGTTTTTAGAGGTTTTGAAAACAACTAACAACTGAACTTGTCTAATGAATAAAATTTAATAGGAAAAAACGAAATACTAAATAACCAGATGGATATATTATTTTTGTTTTTGTCCGTTTTGTGGATGGTTATTCCACAAGTAAGTGTTGTGGTTACTGATATTCAGAACCTAAACTAAAAACAAATTTGGACAAGCCCTAAATTGATAACAAAAGTTATCAGTTTGCCATACCAAGGTTATTAACCTTTTTTGTTATATTTTAGCGAAAAATCATGGAAAGATATAACTAATTTCATATCGAGCGACATGGGATCTGACAAAAGCACTTTAAAGACCCTTCAACATATATGGAAGCAAACGCAAGCAATGGCAGGCCAAGACCAGCCCGCGCACATCGTAGATGATGCTGCACTGTTTCTTCTTCGCCTTTTTCTCGATGAGAATATCGTCATGTTAAAACACATTACAAAAATGAAACAAATGTTTGGAAGTGTAACGTCTGCAACTGCCAATAAAGTTTGTGAGGTAAATATAGGATGGGGGTCCTCCATTGAATATGTCAAACTATTTTTAAACACCCCCTCCCCCTTTGTTACAGTTAATCATACTCCATCACCCCCATCCTTTGAAAACTATGTCACGCATGAGATACCCCTCCTACCTCTTTAATGATAATATAAAACCATCAACACGCAAAAAATCAATAAAAAATATCCATTTCAATAATATATAAAAATCTTTTATACTTTTTGTTTTAATCATTGGTGTTCGAAGACCATTCCCAAAGACCCTTATGTTTTAGTGTTTATGTTCTTACGAGCAAGAAATTGAACAAAAAAAATGCAAAAATAATTCACCATTTTTTAAAATTTTATTAAAGCCCTGATGTAAATTCCTTTAAGCGTTGCAAAACGCGATTGAAAACTTGTTTTGCTACGCTACAACTTTGACCGATAGGGTTCATTCACCTGTGTCGCAGCTGATGGACGCATAACAAGAAACGGTTTATTATTAACATGTAAAGTTTACAATTTTATTCTCGGAAACCATGTTGAATTTTGATATGATGCCAACGCAAGTCTTGTTTAAAATCGCAGGGCCAATTATCTGGATTTTTATCGGGAATGGTTTTGGCCAATGGTGTATGTGTAAAAATGATCAAATTTACTATACACCTTGAATATATTCTTATAGCTAAATATTTCCAATAAGAAAGAAACTTTTTACTTATTTATTTATTTGTGAGCATCTTTGCTCCTCTATAATCAAACATATAATGAAACAATAAACTTGAGAAATGGAGCAATTTATTGTAATTTATATAAATATCTTTTTCAACAGACTGTCGGCGAACTTACTTTAAAAATATCGGAAGATGCCAAAAACTATATTAAAAGTGATAAATCAGAAAAATCAAAATCACATGACAATATTTCAAGAATAAAGAAGACGGTGTCGGCCTACTACGACAGGGAAAGCAGTATGCTATCAAAATTTTGCAAGAAACCAGAGAAATCTAAATTGATAGGAAATTTTTCACTGAAATACAATATTGATATTAGCAATGTGCATAATGGAAGTAGCGGTGTTCTACCTTCTCAGCCTTCTACCAAAAGTGATTATGATTCAAAGGTAATATATTTTTTTAAATGAATTAATAGTATATTATTATTTAGCATGGCCTAAACCTTCACTCCTCCTCCTCCTCCTCCTTTAGTCTCGCACTTGCTGGATGTTAAAAAAAAATAAATAAAACTATACTGATGAATTTATTGTAATACTAAAAATATGTAGCAAGATCTTATCTGCCATGGAAATCACTAACGGCTAATTTCAGGCCCACTTTAAAGCAGTTGGAAAAGTACAGTAGTTTCATAGCTGATATGAAACTTACATAAACATGTAAGAATTCATTAAGATTTGTAATCCTTCAGGTAAGAGTTCAGCTACCATGTAAATATCAGACCCATTGTGAAAGGGTAAAGGGGATATGGTATATAAATAGGTTAGGGATTTGTAGTCCTTAAAAGTTTGCAGGGGAAACGGGGACGACTGAAGAGCAACTGGAGGATTCACAACCTAAATGAGTTTAAGAATTATTTGTGGTACAAATGCACAACCTACTGACCAGTCTACCTTTGCATGATGTATCCAGATGTGGCATGATGCGTCCAGAGCTGTTTATATTCAAAAATTTATGTTTTGTAGTCAGATCTTTCAGAAGGTAGTGGAGGGATTTGGCCTAGAGGCTTGACCACACTAAATCATTATTTGATCAGTTTGTCATAATAACATTATCTTATCATTGTATTTATTTGAATTGAAAATGAGGTCTTTGAGGATGCTACTTACATATATGAGATGAAATCAGTTAATAATCTTATATGATGTCAATAATATTATTCGGAAAAATGTTTTACGGTGTAATTAATGATAATAATAATATATTTTTTTTCGATTGACTATGTTTAAGTTGCATCCGATGCAAAAAGTATTAAATTAGCAATTTAAATGTATTAACAGATTGGAATATTTTCAATGGTCATTCGGGCGCTGACTGCTCTGGTGTGAAGACACCTGCCTCACCTTAGGATATATCCCCCTCTTAACGGATATATCCGTCGTTCGTAAAATGAAACTATTGATATGCCGCTCGGCTCGTGGTGCGGACCGTAACAAATGGGTTAATGTCCAAAGTTTGTAATAAATTTATATTTCAGTTTGGCAAAAGTTGGCTGGAAAACGAAGTAAAAAAGCACTATGGTCCAGGAAAGCCACATGATCTTTCGGTAATGGATGTTATAGACTCAATATTAACAGTCATCCAAACTACTAAATCAAATGATGAACTACAAAATGAACTATTTGATTTGCTGGGTATTGATAAGTTTGAATTTATTCAGCTTTTGCTCCAACATCGGACGGATATCATTTATAGCCTGACCAAGCCAAACACACCTGACAGTAAGTTTTCATGGTTTAAGTCATGTTATATTTATTTTGAAGGTGTTCTTTTCTCAAGGAACTGTAAATGGAAATAACAAAAACTCCTTACACTGAATCATGTAACACATGATTTAGAGATAAATGGTCCTATGCATGGTCAAAGTTAGTTTGCTACTGAAGTGATAACGAATGCATTTTATAATGGTCAGTGGTTACTTTTAAGTGTAGCTGCGTACGATCAAATATCTAGCTTAAATTTACACCTGCTCGCTCTTAAACAATAACTTTTACCCTAAATAACAAAACAAACTGGTCAGTTTTTTTAGGTGCTTCCAGAGATCTTAGATAATTTACATGTAGCCTAGTACTCTTTTTTTTGAAGATGGGTAGACATTTAAATTCAAAGCCACCACGAGTGACGTTTATTTAAAATCTGATATATAAGAAATTCAAATTAATTTGGTGTTATTGATAGAAACTGAAAAACATCTGAAAGTATAATTTATCAAGTGGCATTTTATTATCTAATAATAATACATAGCTAACCAAAAAGATATTCTAATAATATAAGTCATGTTGTCATATGCTTATTCTGTATTGGCAGCTAGGCCCTGCGAGAGGTTTTAATGGCTGAATCAATCTTGTTATAGATTAATAATTATTGGTTATATTAATTTTGTTTTGCAGTTATTACTATGAAGGATCGAAACAAATCGGAGCCCCTGGGCCAAGTGACAATCCAGTCTGAAAATGAGAAAATTCAAAGGAAATTACTCCGAAAAGAGGAGAAGAAGCTTGCAAAGACGTTGAAAAATCAAGTGGACGACGATGAAGATGATAATTTTAATCCAATATTACTAAGAGCAAAACGGTATTTAATTATGGATCTGCTATCATAATTTAACTATATATTATTCTGTGATAAATTGTTTACATAGTGGGTCAAAAGTGAAGGAAATACTTTAATTTCAATTTTATTTTTATTTAAAGCATTGTACACTTTAAAGCATTATACATACATGTTATATTATTTAAACACTTAATTCTGATAAAATCATTATAAATAGTTGATACCTCAACCACTGTTCTGGATGGGCATCATAGATGGTATATTTTGATAAACTTATAAATTGTACAGAAGAAACAAATTACTTTAAAGTGAGATTTTTAAGGTTGCAAGTCAGCTGTGGTTGTTCAATTTTTTGGTTAATAATTTGAAATAAATGTCACTGAATCATTTAGAAATTCCTTTCAAGGGAAGTAAAAATAATTGGAATGATCACATGTTTAACAAAAAAAAAACACATGAAGAAAATGTATGCTAAAAAAAAAATTGGGCATTAACCTGACGATTGCCCTGTGCACTTTAAACGAAAATGTGCTTTTCCTCCTGACCGCTCAAGTCTCCATTTTTTGGAAGTGTTACAAAATGTAAAAGGATATGTAGTTCTTTAAATAATGGACAAATTAGATTTTTAAAACATCTTAAATAAAAATAGAAATTATATTTTCATTGCAGACAAACGTTGTTAATGGCACCAGTAAATAATATATTAAACAGACCTTCATCAAATGGAATAAATGGAACGAAAATGGATCGAGTGACATCAAGCCGAGTCCACTATCCAAATGTGTACGATACCCAACAGGAGGCTAAAGAAAAAGCAGGTAAGAAGATAAATTGAACTTAGGTCTGTCTGTCTGTTTATATAAAATCTAGAAAAGTCAGGTAATAAAAATAAAAAAATATATATGTATGTTTAAATACTAAACTGGACTGAACAAGTATTCATAATTCCAATAATTTTTCAATATTTTTATTCCCTTTTATTATTATTGTTGTATGGTGAAGATGGATAGTGATATCACACTATTTTATTTCACATTTAAGGGAAGTATGAAGTAAGTGGGTTTTTTCATAAAAAAAAAAGAATTAATAAAGTCGATTAAAATTTTGGGCGCCGGGGCACTGTGCTGCAGCTCAGTATATGGGACGGATATGCCTTCGCCAGACACGCACTCCTATCATTGAGCAAACATGTTCTTAGTTTTTGTTTTGTTAAAAGTTTTTCACTTTGTTGTACATAACCGCAGAACGGTAATTCAATCTGTATAGAAATGCTCTGAAGAGGTTGTGAAGACACACGCAATGCGCCCTGCGTTTATTTAACAATATTTTTCGTTATTTCGTTATTTCTTTAATTAGTATTGTTTTAGAAATAACAATAAAAACAAATATTATTTTATGAAGTTAATTATATTTTCTGTTAATTAAATAAGGTCTGGCTGTCATTTTTGAAAAAAAATGGTTTTAGAAAATGTGTGAAAAATACACAAGGTTATTGAATTAGGGTTAATAGATCAAATTGACCTCTGAAACTTACATTATAATTACTTATAACTTACTTAAAACATTAAACATACTACTTTAGCATAGAATTAACGTTTTAAAAATTTTTAGAATAGCATATTTGTGAATAATTTTTAAATGAAACAATAAAATACTTGTCACTTTACATGTCTATCAATCACCATTCTGGTCATGAGTCCAAATCATGTTTTGCAGGTTATATTGCCGGCATGAAGATGCTATTGCCGGAAGGTGTTGAAAGAAAAGACAATAAAGTATATGAAGAAGTTAAAATTCCAGTTAGTGAGCCAGCTCCAACTGAAATTGGTAAAAACTTGCGTCTTGTTTCCACTCTCGATGAGGTAAATCATTTTTAAGACTTGTTCATGAATTTTGTATTTTATTTCACTATTTATTATTTTGTAAAATTAGATGTCTTCTTATATTAAATGAGGTAATGCATCATGGGATAATGAGGTGCAGTCAAAACTACCTTCAATAGCACCTTACTAAAAATTCAAGTCAATTTCAAATTTTCCATCTTCACCAGTTTTTATCACACTCCCGGCTTTGTTTTCATTGTTGTTATCAATGCATCTAAGCAAAAAATAAAAATTGGTGTCATAACATTACTTTTTCTTTTATTGAGCATCAAATTTAAAATGTGGTTGAAAAAACTTTTGTCTTTTTTATATATAAGAATATATTCTGTATAAAGCCACATTCTAGAGAATTTCATTAGCCATTCAAAATAGTGCATAGACAGTTTTTCTAAAATAAGCATTTTACTAAGCGCCAGTATTTACCCATTTTTGAAAATTTTGCAAGGCAGATTTTTTTTTTTTTTGTGTGCAGATTTGTAAAATCGCTCGGACAATGGACAGGTCCAACAAAATAAAAGAAAGAAAGTATTGATGACAGCCGATAAAAAAAACTATAAATATCCCTGTCTTTGCTCTTTTCGTGGTTTCTACTCTACGTAAAATATCTGATAATGAACTTTTATTACAGATTGGACAGATAGCATTCCAAGGTACAAAGACTCTAAATAGGATACAGTCAATGGTCTTTAATGCAGCTTATAATACAAATGAGAACCTTTTGATATGCGCTCCAACTGGGGCAGGAAAAACCAACATTGCAATGCTCACGGTGGTTCATCAGATAAGGCAACATATTGAAAACAATGTTATTCAAAGAGATAAATTTAAGGTAAGGATATTGATATAAAAAGTAAATAGACTGTACTATCTCCTTGGCTTAGTAGTTGGTTAATGTTTCCTGATCTGATAACCATAAATACATGACAAAAGGGTGAACTTATTTCTGTTAGGCAATTTTATCTAACTAACCCTGACAGTTCACACGTTTTTTTATTGTTCTTTAAATTTAAAATACTTAATATAAAATGATACTATATAAAGAGTAGTTACAACTGCCTCATTGTCTTCATGATTGCAGCCATTTCAATTCATGCAGACAACATCTCCCAAGTCCCTAATTGAATGTGTGTTTATATATGTTTTGTTACTTGACGTAGCCGATATTGTTGAGAAAAGCACGGTCGAATATTCTCAGAATGACAAAAATTCACTGAGCTGGATTTAACCTTTGGATCATGCCGCATACTACAACGCCACCAGTCATTCAATGTATAAACTTGATCATTTTATATGTCCAAGCGAGAATTATTAGGACGAAGATAAGGAAGAAGCAAGGTACTCTCACAGTAAATAATGTGATCTAGAAGTGTGCTATTTTTATGAATATATTTCAAAAATAGTTAGGTTAGGTTCTGATGAACAGTTTATTAATCTATTTTTTGTTGTATGGAACTACTTTATTTTAAAACGGTTATTTTTGTGTCAGATTGTGTATGTGGCACCAATGAAGGCTTTAGCTGCTGAGATGACTGCTAACTTTGGAAAGCGATTACAAGGCTTGGGTATAATTGTGAAGGAACTAACTGGTGATATGCAATTGACAAAAGGTGAAATATTGCAAACGCAAATGCTGGTCACAACCCCCGAGAAATGGGATGTTGTTACGAGAAAAGGAACAGGTGAATATTTAAAAATTATTTTCACGCGTTTATCCTAAGAGACAATTCATATAACAAACCTAAACCAGACATAACGTACAGCTATGAAACCTAAAGCAACACAGAATGATATATGAATGAACCCTTTTGAATACAAGGATATCTTTGTGCGTTCATTTCAAGGAAGTTGAAAGCAGCTGGAGGCGGTCTAAACGTCGCTTTCCTACACAATGACGGTGTAAATTTTGTTATTTCCTCACTTACACTCCAGTAGCGTAGAGAAATAAATATGTTTTATAAATTAAATATTGAGTATGTACATATATTTTGCATTATGTAATATCTAGAGATAAGATTTATTATTATATACCAGTTCAATTACTTGGTCCACTAAATGAGGAGTTTTGTTTTTTAAAGTTATTATGTACTTACTGAATAGCTGAAATGAAATATAAAAAGTTAAGAAGTAATCTGGAAGAATGGCAATTTATTTACAATTTTCGAGAATATACAGACATGGTGTAAATTCTCGCTGAATACCATTATAATACCTATCTGGCTGCAAGGACATACGCCGAGAGTTTTCTTATACGTAGGCAACTGTCTGATAATACAATTTTAGCTGTAACACAGGGCCTTCGTTATCATGGCTGGTTCGACTTTGCCGGCGAACGTGGCAGGCAAAGATTTGCTTTAACGTCGAGAAAAAAATATTAAACTATGTCGAGCTACATCCTGACAGAAGCACTAGAATTGTGGGAAACCACTTTAGCATTCTGCTATGCTTGACCAATTAGTACTAGCCAATCCATTTTCATTTCCGTATAATCTGGAGATTTACAGATCTAAGTCTCAAAGCTTTTCGTTTGTGATTCTGTTGGGAGTGAATACATAAAAAATACTCACTATTCAATCTAATACTAATAATTTATAGTTAAAATTTGTTAATCCCTAGATCAAATCCATAAGGGTTTAGTGCAGCCACATGGAGCTGCATTCTAATCCTGTTTGTTATCCATGAGATTATCAATGGTACATACTCATTTATCTTCTCTCAAGTCATATTTTTTTATAACTTAATATTTTTTCTATTATTATCAGGTGATATTGCCTTGGCATCTCTAGTTCGATTGCTGATTTTCGATGAAGTGCACCTGCTGCACGGAGACCGTGGACCAGTAATTGAAGCCCTAGTTGCCAGAACACTTCGGCTGGTTGAGTCCAGTCAGAGTATGATCAGAATTATCGGTCTATCGGCCACTCTTCCAAATTATGTAGATGTTGCCAGGTACAGCTGTTCTTATATATGATTTTTTCATGTTGCAGTAGTACTCAAAAGCAAGCAGTTCTGTTCAGTTGACCATTTGCAAATCACATTTTTTCACATATTATGTTTTGGCTGCTGAGTTGTTCAACACCTCTTCATCAAAAAGTTGTTTTAAATTCAGTAGTTTCATTATATATAAATACAACGATTTTGTCTCTGACTATTGCTCAAGCCACTTTTACATAAACATACTCATGCTGCCTGGTGGAATTTTCAATAATGGCATATTTACGGGCCTATATTAAAATGCTTATTTTAGAAATGTATTACTACGAAGTATGTAACTTATTTTGGAAAGTTAAAAAAAAACTGAAAACTTAAGAAATTAAATGAAAATTATTTAAGAGTTACATTATACAAGGAAGGTTTTATGGTTAGCCCCAGATCTTAAGAAGGTGTAGGAAGAATGGGGAGCAGTTGTTGGGCTCCTATCTTATTTGAGTATAACTTTACAATCAGATAAGATGTGGATGTGATTTCAAAGAGGGCAGAAGCTGTTTGATTGTTTTTACAACAAATAAGGTAGGTTACTTTTTATTATTGTTTCAGGTTTTTAAGAGTGAATCCATTCATAGGCTTATTCTACTTCGATTCTCGTTTCCGACCTGTTCCCCTACAACAGAATTTCATTGGAGTTAAAGCTACAAAGTCTCTTCAGCAGGTTTGTTTTGCATTTTTAGGCATTATTAATGTGAGGGTTCCTTTATCTTTCTCCTTCCTCAGCCTGTCGCCATCCACTCTTGGTTGTAGGCCTCTTCCAAATATTTTCATATCTTTTTGTTCGACGCTGTCTGGAGTTATTTTTCTCTTGTAATCCCTTGGATGTCATTCATCCACCTCAGTTGCATTATGTCGACTTCTTGCTCGGTTGTCCTGGGTTTTCATTTGAGTATCTTGTTTGGCCAATTGGAGTCATCCTCTATTACCACATATTCGTGCAGGGCCATTTCTGGGTGGCGATGTTTTGCAAAATGTCCGTGACCTTAGTGCATCGTTGGATGTCTTTTTCATTGCGCACTATATCACCGAGACTGATCTCCAATAATGCCATTTTTTATAGCTGTGGCCGATTAGCGCTTGTGTTTCTGGGAGCTTATGCCGCCAGGCTGCTCTACTACCTCACTACTGGTAGTACCACCACACCTTTTTATCTATTATTTAATATTTTAGAATTGAGTAAAAAAAAGGTAACGGAATATATATTGAACAAGGTAATCATCACATTTATTAAGTTAAAAGTTATAGAATGATTTTAGTACATCTAAACTACGTTAAAAGTTTCAACCGTATTTTATGTCTAAGGTTAAAAAACTACAGCCTTGTAACAATGAAAGGGAATACTGACCGATGAAGATTATTTCATTAATTAAATATTGTTTTAGGAGAGGACATTAACCCAACGTTCTATTTTCTTAAATTTAGACTGCTGCAAATAATTTCCCAATAAAATTTCATATCAGCTGTCATATATATACATATTCTTAATATAAAAGTAAAAATTATAATTTCCGTTATCAGATGACTGACATGGACACGGTGTGCTACGAAAAAGTGATTGATATGATACAGAAGGGCCACCAAGTAATGGTGTTTGTTCACGCCCGCAATGCTACTTCCAGAACTGCCCTTGTTCTCAAAGAAATGGCTCAGCAGAAGGGGCAGATACAACTCTTCGAACCCGAGGACTCACCTGGTCTACTAAATGCAAAGAAAAACATGGGGAAGGGCAGAAATAAGCAGTTGGCTGAGCTTTTTCCCCAGGGATTCGCATGTCATCATGCTGGTATGCTGCGATCAGATAGGTTATATATGAATTTTCATCACAGATTTATTAAAAGATCATGGGTTGCATAATCTATTGTATACAGTGGCGAACAGTGCCAATCTTGCATGAATAGAAAATTTGATGAGGGGGAGGGTAGGGGCGCTTCCGTTAGTGCCGCGGGCGAAAAAAAAATGGGCCTTTTTGTAATTCTCTTGGTAAAAATATTTCATTATTTAACATTTTCGATAGGCTAAGTAAATCATTTTACAACCAAAGTATTTTTAGTATTCTTCCTCTAATCCCTCACGAACTATAGTAGACATTGTAGACAAAAATAGTTTAAAAAGCAAGAAAATGAAAGAAAAACAAGCAGAAGTGAAAACAAGAGAGATAATTCATTGTATACAGGCCTTTAATTTCGGATTCAATATTATTACAAATATCCACAAAAAATCTTCAATATTAGTGTTAGTCATCTGTTTTGACTTGTTTTTGTTTTGACTGACCACACAAAGATACAACTTTAAGAAAATGTAATCAAAATAATTACGCTACTCGTGCATTACGCTATTTCTCAACTCGTGCACACTATCTCTTTCTTATGGAACAGCCTTCAAAGGTATGCCTCAGAAATTAATAATGTCTCTTTCACACATATAGGATTGCTAATCGAGCTATGAGCTAAGTGTCTAATAGACAATTGTGGTGTGACGTCACATAGTACAAACTTCGAATGCATTTAATCCACCAAAATACTGCTGCGCAACAAGCGCACGCGTGATCGCATTCTCTGCGATCAATTGTTAATTATTTTTTTACTGTTTTTATAAACTTATTAGGAAATATGTTTTATCTATGTACTTTAATTATTTATATTATGTACATTATAAATGATTTTATAGGGGAGCAATGCCTTTAATTGTTTACTGGTGGCACACCCCCCCGATTGTATACTATTTCTGTCTAAATCACCATGGCATCTATTGCTTCAGATAGGTTTAATGAAAGAAATGAATCCAAAGAGATTTGTGAATGCTGGTGGTACATTAATAATTAAATATAGAAAAAGATTACAAACAACGCCAAAGTATTATTGCCATAAGTTCACATTTTAAAATTTCTATTTTTTAACTGGTTTTTCAACAAACATTTTTAAATCTATGTAAAAGCTATTTATTGTAAACATTAATTTATTATGTTATTATAATGAACTATAAAGAACTTAAAACACAATTTAATGCTAATTCATTTTCTAAATATTTAAGGCCTAATCATGAACTGCGTTTTTAAAAATGTTTCTTTGGTTTCTCTAGGAATCTTGTTGAGAAGTATTTCTCTGAGGGCTATATCAAAGTTTTGGTCTGTACTTCAACGTTGGCCTGGGGTGTTAATTTGCCTGCTCACGCAGTTATCATTAAGGTAATTATGATTTTTTTTATTACGTTGTGACAAATTTACCGTTTTATTTACAACTACCTGATCATTCCCCGGGCGTCGCCCTGATGATAAATAACATTAATCAACTATAGGTATCTACTGGTAATAGGTACTAATAAAAATAGCCTATAATAAAAATAAAATAGTACTAAAAAAATTGCATAATAAAAATATAATCAGGTACTAATAAAAAATCATCTACGAGTCATGTCAGACATGACATGACAATGTTGCTCGAATGGCGTAAAAATGTATTTAATTATAGGGTATATGTGACTATTGAGGTTATTGAAAAATCAATGCTGTTTTAAACAAACACTACCACATATTGCAACACCTGCTGCCCAATATCAGCAAGATAGAATTACAAGCACAATTATCCATATTACAATCCATCCATATTACAATTATCCATTTTTATAATATATAATATTAAAATTTCAAGATGTCATAATAACAAACAGAGATGTCTGTTTGTTTGAAATAACCAATAATCCATAAGTAAGTAAAAATAAAATCATTCAGTACGAATATTTTTTTAAATTCTCAGGGGACCGAAATATATGATGCAAAACGAGGATCTTTTGTTGATTTGGGCATCCTGGATGTGCTGCAAATATTCGGCAGAGCCGGTCGACCGCAGTTTGATCGCTCTGGAACTGGAATTATCATCACGAGTCACGATAAGCTCAACCATTATCTGTCTTTGCTCACCAATCAGTTCCCCATTGAGAGCAATTTCATCACCCTCCTTGCTGATAACCTAAACGCTGAGGTATGTCAGTATCCAAATTCTGATACTATCTTTGAATCAGAGAATGTTGGTGTTAAAAGTATATACTGTAAGCTTTAGGCCAGGCGCATACAGAACTGACGTGGAGTGGTGAGGGCATGGCGACTGGCGAGTGACAAATATAATGTTATTAAATGAGAGCAACAGACGACCCAAAGGTCACGGGTTTGAATCCGCACATGGTCATACCATTTTTACCCTTCATTAACATCATCTCCCCTGACTCCAACACAGGCCCATTTGGCCTAGTTGAGTAGGTCCCAAAATAATTGTGTATGACGTAGGTTATCGCAATTCTTTTTTAAAAAAATATGATCACTTCAACAAAAGTGAAAGGGTTACATTAATTCTTTTCAGAATACATACTATCTATGTTGTTATTATAATCATGATGGATGCTGGGCTTGTCGGATAACAACATCGTCAATCTCCTTCTCCCGGCGTTCTACGATGCAGTGTGCTGTATTTTTCTACTGAAAATATTATATTAATGAATACATGATTGTTTATGCAAATATTTTACCCCCGTCAATTATATTTTGATCTAAATCATTTTCATACTTTAATTATCTTAAGCATTACTCCTTGTTTTACAGATTGCCCTTGGCACAATAACAAATGTAGATGAGGCTATTGAATGGCTTAGTTATACATATTTATTTGTAAGAATGAGGATAAACCCACAGGTAAGGTATCATTTTAAAATAATTCAACCATTTGTATAATTTAACTTCTGAAACATTTTAACACCATTGTGGTGTGGCCAAACCCTTCTGCTTTGAGCGCTGCCAAGGTGCTTTTTTGTAAAGATAAATAATAGTTTTATTGGTAGTTCAGGTTTTTGACACTTTTAGTGTTATACACTATTTGGGAAATATGAATACATGTGTAAAATTACATTTATTTTATTGAGAACAAACAGTTACGAGGCCATCATTTGAAACTCAGGAAACAAGCTTTCAAACGAATCCTAGAAAACATGATTGGCAATAGAG
This sequence comes from Neomicropteryx cornuta, assembly GCA_020383195.1. Taxonomy (NCBI): domain Eukaryota; kingdom Metazoa; phylum Arthropoda; class Insecta; order Lepidoptera; family Micropterigidae; genus Neomicropteryx; species Neomicropteryx cornuta. The sequence continues at coordinate 7,905,175 of JAHKQU010000028.1, forward strand.
TGGTGGAATCTACTGCAAGATTCGGTCGTTAGCGCAAACAACAATCAATTCAAGAACTGTCTTGATATTCAACTATCTCAGTAACGGAAACGGAAACAGACCCATCAGCTATGCTGTCTGTCCGTTAATATAATAATAATAATTATTATTGAAACAGAGGTGTTATTTTTAAATAGATTGTTGTCAATAAATATAAAAAAAAAATCTCTTTTTATAAATATTTTTATTTTAAATGCATTTAATATTATGTTACTTTTATCTGGCAGTTTTATTTTTGCCCATTACACCATTGCCATCTTCATACTTTTACAGTGTTATGGTTTGACTTATGGCGATGTGCAAGATGACCCAATTTTGGATTCAAAAAGACGAGAATTAATTAAAGCGGCTGCCATGGCTCTTGATAAAGCCAAAATGATTAGATTTAATGAAAGAACGGGAGATTTGAGTATTACAGGTTTGAAACATACTTTTTCGTTAACAGCAAATTGAAAGAATAAGAATATTGAAATTCATAGAATGACACCAGAAAGTGCGTGTAATATGTGAAACGACATTGAGAATGTGTCATTTTATTGAAATTATATTTCGTATAATTTAAAGTTTTAATAAAGTCTAATTATTTAAACCTTTGATTTGATTTTGATTTTTCTACCAGATTTGGGCAGGACTGCAAGTCACTATTATATAAAATATGACACAGTTGAAGTTTTTAATTCTATGCTTAAACCAATTATGGCCGAGGGAGACATCTTATCAATGGTATCTAATGCTCAGGAGTTTCAACAGCTAAAGGTAAAAATCTATCTTATTTACTTCATCATGGTTATTTTTGAAAAATTATTGTGTCACTTTGAGGACAATCTTATTATGACAATTATTATATTATTTTATCATTTTTTTTAAGCAATTGATAAATGTAGCATCTAAAGGGTCATGATAAAAAAATTTATTCCTATTTACTTAGCGCGACATTTCCCAGAGGAAAAGAATTAATTAAATTAACAGTCTGTTAGAGAGTTTGGGTAACAGTTTATAAAAGATGAATGATTTCAAAGTAAGCACGAGTCTTTAATTTGTTTCAAATTGAATTCAATTTCTAGCGGTGACTGTGTTTTTCAGTTTTTTTTACTATTTGTGATTTTTTTTTCAGAATATGCAGTAAATGTTTTTTGTACATATTAGCATAAAATTAATTTAAAAATAATCTTCCACAAATTTTAAAAATGCTGTACTATAAATGATACATGATTCAAATATTTATTATATACTGCCCTGCCCTGCAAAACCCACTGTTTATTTAATGACCTGCCGTGATAACAAAACCCGCTTATTTGTTGAATTTAGGTCCGCGATGAGGAGCTCGAAGAGTTGGACGATTTAACACATGATAATTGTGAAGTTTCCGTTCCGGGCGGTTCCGAGAACTTACACGGAAAGGTCAATATACTCATGCAGACTTTCCTGAGCCGTGGATCTGTCAAGTCTTTCTCTCTTCAATCAGACCTGTCTTATATCACACAGGTAAACTAATTTCTTCAGGGATGGATTGTGTAAATAATTTCTTTGTTCGGGACACTATTGCACCCGTTCAGGTGTCTCTCCGTTTGTTAAACTATCTTTATAATGAGATCAATCTCAAATCTTGGTGATAATGAAAGATTTAAACATTTATTATAGAAAGTTATAAGATATTAATTAAATTATGAGTCAAGGTTAAACAAACCAATCGCACTGACCCGACTGAGTAAGGTCGGTATCCGCGGATCTGGACACCAATGATCCGTATTTGTATCCGGGGATATATATTTTTAACGATCCGGCACATCACATAATGTGTAGTTATTGATGTTTTTGCATACAGAAAGGACACATTATGGTAAAATATATGGGTATCAAAAATTTTCAGAATATATTTGGTAAAAAGGTAAAAAAAGGGCAACTCCATAGGGAATCAGAAATACTTGTAAACTGTAATAAACTCTAATTAATGGCAGGTCATTTTTATTTTCCTCAGAATGCTGTGAGACTGACTCGAGCCCTGTTTGAGATTGTGCTTCGAAAAAACAATCCCATTATGGCGGGTCGGTTCCTCATAGTATCAAAAATGTTAGAGCTGCAACAGTGGGACTTCGAAACACCAATGAGACAATTCAGCTGTATACCAAATGATGTTCTTCATAAGATACAGCAGAAGAGACTTAGTGTAGAAATACTCAGAGAGATGGACTGCAGAGAGCTGGGTATATCATTTGTTTACACTCCAATTTTCCAATTTTTAAAGCGTTACTGTTATACTTATACCAGCCAGCATCGAAAAGCTATTGTAACATAATATGGAGGTTGTAGCATAAATTTAAAAACCCAGAAAGCTTTAAGACTCAACATTGAAAATACATTTTTTTGTCAAAAACAGCCATAACTTCTCAAAATACTTAATTTAATAACTTTTTCTATATACGCAAAAATAGCACACCGCACAAATTTTGTACTTTGAGTATGGGTAATCAATATAATTTGAAATCTTGTATTTCACTATTGAAGTTAAACATTTGACATATCTTTTGAAACAAATGTAGGAAAAATGTGCGGTACATTTTTAAATTGTATCCATGGCGTCAATGAGAACATGTCACTAATTTTTGATTTTTGACTAAGTTTGCTGGAATGTGTTTGTACCTTAAGGTAATCTTGCAAATATAGTTCCTTCGACTTCTGCAAATTATAACTATAAAATGTTATTAATCGATGCTAATAAATATATTGAAAAAAAAATATTTAACACACTCAGCGAAGACAACGGTATAATCCGTAATAGCCGTATACAACAGGTGCCGTTTCCGGGTAAAACCGTTACCGTCTTAATGCATTTCTATTAATATTTAAAAGCGTGGCATGTTGCGTATATCTGAATTATGATAAAGGCATAGACTAATTGTAGTTTTTTTTCATTAGAGTTCGGTTTTGACGTTTGTTTATATGAAAAGTGCACTAGTGAATTAGAAGTGTTTTTGACGGATTTGGCAGTAAATACTTTGAGTTTTATTTGCAAAAGTTATGTCAATACAATATTTAATTTAAAAAACAAACATTTTCATAGTTTTATAGGTATGTTTACCAATTATAAGAAATTATAACTTAAACATATTCTGCTCAGTCAACATACTTCGCCGATCGGGCGGCAACACACTGTCCGCACGTTTGACATACGGAGCTGAATGTGATTAAAAATAAATTTAATTACAGTATTGTTAACCGACTTCAAAAAACGAGGAAGTTCGGAGGTTCGATGTGTATTATTTTTGTAATGTATGTTTACTCATTACTCTGTAGTGGCGCTGGCGATTTTAAATATTTTTCTAGGGATTTTTTTAGGGGTAGTCCCAGGGGTGGTAGTAGTTTCGTAAAGTTACATCGAGTCTAAGGTAGTAATAAATCAAAAGCTATGTTTTCTGTTCAAAATGTTACTTACTTTTGTATTTTGTATTTTTGTATTTTGAATATATTTATTAAATATGACTAATAGTACAGAATTAAGTGAAATTGATACAAGTGCAACCATATGGCACAATAGGTTAGCAAACTGAGTTCTTTGAGATACGAGTATGAGGTTCAATTCCTGGTGCGGTCAGTTTTTTCATTACTTTCAGTTTGTCATTTAATTGATTCCTATGTAATAAAAAATAATATTTCAGGTGAAATATTACGTAATCAAAAAACCGCTCAGTTGGTTATGAAATGCGCTCATGAATTTCCATTGCTTGAAATGGAAGCGTCCCTTCATCCAATCACAAGAACCGTTCTCAAAATCCGACTAAAGGTAACTGCTTACTTCAGATGGAACGACAAATACCATGGAAAGTCAGAGCCCTTTTGGATATGGATTGAGGATCCTGATAATAATTTCATGTATCATTCTGAATATTTGTCAATCACTAAGAAGCAGGCAAGTATTGTAGTTGATTTTCTATATCTGTGTCATGTATGTATGTATGTCTATATTTTTTTTTAATTACATATTATCTTTGTAGGTAATATCTCGTGAAGTACAGGAGCTAGTTATCACCATACCATTGATTGAGCCATTGCCACCTCAGTATTATGTGAGAGCAACATCTGACAGGTAAGCTTCATCAACCAAATTTGTATTTTTTTTAAGTATTATTAATAATTTTAGGCAGGCAGTTTATGCCGATAAGCTTAAATCTGGACTTACATAATTAGTACAAAATATAAAATTATAATAAAGTTTTTTTTTATATACACAAGGCACTAGTGGCACTATTTCTCGGCTAAATATACAGACACAGAATATTCATATTATAAATCACAACTCGTCATACAAGAAAAGAACAACAAAAATAATCGACGGATTCATTCATCAAGCATAGCGGGTTAAAACTCATTCCTACCTAACCAGACTAGTATAAGACACCCATAAATTTGAAAGCCTGAGCCATGCCCTCCCCCCCACCCGCACAGGAAATCATCTATTATTAGTGGGAAATTCAAACAGGAATTTCAGAAGAGGAGGCTATTTCTATTGAATGAAAAAGAATGAAAAATATGTTAACTGAATTGTATTAATTATATGAAATAATTTTCAATAAGTACCCTCGACAGTTGAGTACACAAAAAAATATTTTATGTAATTCTGTGGTTTGGTGCTAAAATGCAAATAAAATGTTTATTATTATAAAAAATATTTTTTTTCACTTTCTGACGTCAATACAAGGATTGAATACCACTGACCATTAGCACATTTTACGGTGCGCTGCGAAGTTTCAATATATTGTAGTAATTTTAAGAAATAAAAATGAAATAAAATCATCGCTATTTATAATTTCACTGGTCTTTTGATTGGTCGAAAATCCCGTTTGATACATCGGTTTGTTTAATTTTCAGGTGGCTTGGTTCCCAGTCTTATCTCCCGTTATCATTCCAACATTTGATTTTGCCCGAAAGTCATCCACCGCACACAGGTAAAGATTTACGGATTTATGTATAAGTGCGTTAAAACACTTGCATCATTGTTTGGTAACTCAATTATGCATGCGGCTGTTTTTTAAATGCCAATAATAATGTTATTTTTATTTGGATTGAGTCCTAAGATTTGTAAGGCTTTATTTAAGGAGTAAGGAGTGAGGTTGTGGTAGTCTCATTGTTAAGGTGTTTGACCAGTGGTCAAGGTTCAAATCTGCACATTATAGTCATACATTTTTAACGCGTCATCACCACCATCTCCCATGATCTAGCATGATTAATTATACATTTTTAGTTTCTAACTTAGTTTTTAGTGTCAATAATAGAAATCTTTGATTAGTTTTACAAATATTTTTTAAAAATTGTTAACTCATCATTAATACTAATTGTTAACTGTTGATTTCTCTCAATAAAGAATAAAGAATAAGTAAATTTAGCTTACTTGAGCAGGTGTTAAAAAAAAGTTTGAGGACTCCATTACGACACTGTGTTGATGTTATGTTCATATCCTTTAACTTGACCAGCGCCCAAGTGGTTATTTAGCGACCTGAAAAAAACATCCCTAGATTGCTCAGGCCACTAAACAGCGGCCTAAGTTCCAACGTTTAAATGCTACACAGTGATTGTTTTTTGATGCTCACTTAAATAAACCCTCAATGAATTAAATGAAACTAATGTTTAAGCTAAAAGTTTTTTGTTTTCTTCTATAATTTGAATTTTATATTTCTATTATAAAATCAAAAATTTATGAGATGAATGGCTTTACTCCATAGTATTTTAGGATGTTCGTATATGAAAACTTTAGAAGTACGATGAGATGTTGCTCTTCTAAAGAACGATTATCGCCAATCCGGTAGTTCCTCAGAAGTACCAGTGTTTCAACACTGTAAGTAGTTTTTTTTCATTTATACCTGTGGAATAGACTACGTTCTCTGATAATTTACTGTGATGCGAGATGAATGTCCAGCCAAAATACCCATTACTAGGGCTTTGCAATTTTTAATCAGTTTATCTTTGAAAATGTCATTTTTCATGTATGTATGCTTAAGTGGGCTTACACAAATTATTCTATTTTTAATGTCCTTTTTATATTTATACTGTTTTAATTATAAAAAAAAGTATATATGCAAAATCTCTTTATATTTCAGACTTATTGGAACTTCAACCTTTACCCATTAGTGCCTTGAATGAGCCATTATTTCAATCACTCTACAATTTCAGTCACTTCAATCCAATTCAGACCCAAGTATTCCACTGTCTCTATCACACCGATAACAATGTTTTGTTGGGGGCTCCCACCGGATCGGGAAAAACGATTGTTGCTGAGATAGCGATGTTTAGGGTATTCAGACAATATCCAAAGTGCAAGGTAAGTCTAATCTTTCATAAAACATAATATAAATTGTAAGAAGTCATATTCCTTCTAAATTTATCCATTAATTCCCTAAACATCTGGGGTGAACCAGAAAACATATAAACACCTCCCTGGAAACGTACTTCTAAAACCTCTCTGTCAGACCATTGTCTCGAGATGACAACATCATAAGAAAATAAGGTAATTAGTATCTTTTTATATTATATTTGGCGGAAAAACATTTGTCGGAAGCATTTTGAAATGTATTGGGCCGGTGTAATGAAACAATTGCAATGGACAATTTAATACTGGCGGGTAGCTACACCTTACTGCATCTCATTATGTAGGTATGTACCTATATATATACACTACACATTTCTAATAAAATTTTATCACAATTTTTTTAATTGGGAGCCACTTAGTAGAAGGCGTTTTGAATTCAGGTTAACTAATGAGCCTGCCTGGTCCGCTTTAAGATCCCAGATCTCTAAGCCTCCTTATATTGGCCGTAATGACCATCCTTCCAAGATAAAACCTATCTTGAGAAAACGGAACATTGGGTTCAATTCGTTTCTTTCCAGAACAATTTGACAGCGGAATTCTCTTCATAGGTCAGTGTTTGATCCCTTTTCTTCTTCCAAGGCTGTTTTTAAGCGTAGACTGCGAGTTGTTAAGCATTAATTTTTTTTTTCTCACCTACTAAACTTAACAGTATCACCGGAGCTAGCTCCTAAATATTGTAATTACTTAATAATAATAATAATAATCACGAATCACATAGGTGCTCTAAAATGGATATACTCCAATATTTTGATTAAGTATAAACTTCAGATTTGTTCACAAATCTATGTATGTTGACGTATTTGGACTGACAATTTCTTTTATAATATATATGTTTAGATGTATAATAACATCAATCTGTTTTTTTTAATAAATGTACCTAATTGTTTATCGAAGAGATATTACATATTTTATTACTTTATGAATGAATTACATTTTAAAAATATGTATTTCTAAGCTTAAAAATAATATACCCTATTTATTTTTGCATATACCTATCTTAAAAAACATACATAATTTTAGTGAAAAAAAATAAGTAGAAGAATAACTTTTTACATTATAAGGCAACAAAATTTTTTTTTTTTTTAAATATTACGGCACAAGTGACAATCCCTTAAGTGTTCATATTACCTTAAGTATATATATAATAGACAGGTTATTTTTTATGTATAAAAGTAAAAGTGTAACTGAAAGGTTAGGTGCTTCATTGTGTTTATGGTATGTCAGAAGAAGTCAATATGTACAAAGCCAGTTTTGTTCATAACATTCAAATTCACCATATATATACACTTTGTACTTTTAGTAATTATTAGTTTTGTAAATAAATAAATAATTTATTGAGAAATGAAAATAATATTTCAGGTGGTCTATATAGCTCCGTTAAAAGCGCTGGTTCGCGAACGGATGACTGACTGGAAGGTGAGATTGGAACAGCGACTCAAGAAGAAGGTTGTTGAATTGACAGGTCAGTGCATTTTTCTAAATTGGTGGATGAAATGAATTTTGTAATTTAGAATTATTGCAGAATGGCATGGGAAGTTTCTACAATAACAATAATGGCCATCTTGTACTTAAATCCCCAACGCATACGGATACGGATTATTTTGATGGTGAATGGTGGTACTTTTCCTGTCAAGTGGATATAAACCGATTTCCTACTGTCCATTGTAATTAGTTGTGATTATTACAGTATAGAGAGTTTTTTTTTTTAGGTGATGTAACACCAGATATTAGGGCAATCAAGGAGTCTCATGTGATTGTGACGACACCGGAAAAGTGGGACGGCATCAGTCGTTCATGGCAGAATAGGAATTATGTGAGGGATGTTGCGTTGATTGTTATTGATGAGATTCATTTGCTAGGCGAAGACAGAGGTCCTGTGCTAGAAGTCATTGTATCAAGGTAAGTACTAAGGTTACTTCTCAAAATTGCATGAAAGCAGACATTTTTTGACCGACCTGCTTAGGTTTCTGGTAAATCTCAACTGGATCTGCTTTTAAAATTTTATTCCTTAACAAATTGTCGCAACTTAATTGCTATACATGTAGCTATCAAGTTCAAGTAATAGTTTAATACAATGTCAGGTATACAATTTAATAATAACGAGCTAGTATACCTCGTGTCCTAAGACATTCGATACAGAAGTAACGTATTCGTAATATGGTCAAATTCAAAGTTGTTATTAAACAAAACAAGCTAAGCTATAGGCAACATAATTTTCAGTTTTACTTAAAGTAAATATTAAAATAAAATTCAAATGTCCATTTGGCCGATTTGATAAGGTCTGTTACCTTTCTAACTAGGTAAGAGTTACCTGTTCCAAGAAAGGTTATTTATTCAGTGCAACAGTGTGAGTATACAAGACTTATGTAAAAAATAATAGAAATGAATTTTAAATACAAATATACATACACACACACACATACGACACACAAGGTCAAGGTTACCTTATCGCATCTCACGTGCGTTGTAATTCGCACATTGACAGAAAAGACTGATAATTTATACCACTTGTGGAAAAACAATTAAATTTGGGGATGAATTATTTTCATATCTTTTTAATATGTAATTTATTACGAGTAATAGGGAACACAAACACTGTTAAGTCTTCGGGAAAGGTCCTGTCCTGAAAAGAGACACCTGTATACTTTGTATCTTTCATACTTGTGGAAATGCATTGTTTGTTTGTTTACAACATTTTTGAATTCTACAGAACTAATTTCATCTCGTCACATACTTCAAGAACCCTTCGTATTGTAGGCCTGTCAACTGCGCTGGCGAATGCAAAGGACCTGGCCAACTGGCTAGGAATTAAGGAAATGGGTCTCTATAACTTCAGACCTTCGGTCCGGCCAGTTCCTCTAGAGGTAAGATCAAACTTTAAGAGCCAGTTTCAATAACTTACCATTGGTTCCATTTTGTTTATTTCAGGTTAAAATCACATATTGAAACACAATTGTGACTCACAATTGTTTAAAAAAATCTTATATTAAATATTATTATATAGATGGAAAACATATTTCAAATTGCAATTCTCACCTTTATAAATATATTTGCACTGTTAAAAATGTAATGAATGTGCAAAACAGTAATCGCAAAAATTAAAAACTAAACAAAACAAAATATTTAACACATACTTTTTAACAATAGATAGATAGGCAAAGACGACAATTAAACAATTGAAATGAAAATTTGACGCTTAAACTCACTCAAATTACAACTAAATATCTCAATCTCATACCAAATTTTGCTTTCAGACGCTTAATGATATTCTTATTTTCCGAGCTTCTGCTTTAATGCTAACATTAATTTGCGCTACCATAGAAAAATATACACAAAGACACATGGAAACCATCTGACTGCCGATTTGGCAACCAAATTGGATAGAAAATAGGGACGGATCTTATTTGATGGCTGTCTATACGTATTCAGTGCTGATTCCGATCACTATTATGACGGAAATGGAGAAATACCGAAAATAAGCGGAAAATACGACTGACGATCACTGTTTTATTTTACTTTGATTTCTTTTTCTCATATGTAAACTGTCTACGTGGTCAAATGCAATTATTTTTATACAAGAGTCAGGGGAGATGGCGGTGATATTTATGTACATATTATGTCTATCTATGAATTACATTTAGTTATTTTGTATATTTTCAGGTGCATATATCCGGTCACGCTGGAAGACATTACTGCCCAAGAATGTTATCCATGAACAAACCTACCTACCAAGCAATTAGGCAGTATTCACCGTCTGCTCCAGCCTTAGTCTTTGTGTCCAGTCGGAGACAAACAAGGTTTTTTTTTTACTTACGTTGTTATAGCATGCATACTTTCTACAATCCGAGTTGCTACCTTTAATCTTGGCTATCTTGTCCAGAATTTAGGAGTATTGGTCATTTAAATATACTTATCGTATACTTATTATCATTTACAACTGGCTACCAGTTCGTCATGATCAAGACAGTAAACTACTGCTATATGTACACTATTAGATACATATTTATTTAGTGATCAGAAATATCGAGTACCTTGACCGAACGACAGCAGGATTTTTCAATATGTCTAAAACAATTAATTTTTCTCTGTGTCTAAGTCGACCAGACTATTTGCAGTCAACCCTCAAATACAGCCACGCACACTGCCCGCAGTGCTTACTTAAGTGAATCTGTGTTTAACGCAGTAGCAGTTGATTTATTTCTTTTTCATTATAAATTGTCTTGGTTAATTTATACAGGTTAACAGCTCTGGATCTAATAGCATACTTAGCAGCGGAAGATAACCCAAAGCAGTGGTTACATCTTGGAGAGGCGGAAATGGATCAAATTCTGCTTAATATAAAAGATCCCAACCTGAAGCTAACACTTGCTTTTGGCATTGGCATACATCATGCTGGGTTACAGGATCGAGACAGGAAGACCGTTGAGGAGTTATTTGTCAACCAGAAAATTCAGGTTTGCATATTAAGATTCATTTGTCAGTCATTTAAATTGTTAAAATATTTATTTCCTTGATTTTGAATTATATAATAATGAGGTTCTTATTTATATTTATAAAAAAAATCTTTTTGTATTTGACATGTGCATTATTTGAAAAATGTGAATATACCTTAGACAACATTCACTTTATGACTGAAATGTCATAAATTGACAACTAGTCATAAGTCGAACATCCAAAATTTTAAGGCATGTAGCTTTCATGAGTTACATTCAAAAAGGCAAAGATCTCTCTCTTACAAAACAAGATTGGCCTGAAAAGCAATCCCAATTCCTGAGCGAGGCTAGTTTTTAGGGCGACTTGAGCCTATAAAAATATTATGTAATGTGGTCATTTATTGATCTTTTGTTGTCTTTTACCATTAATTGCTTGCGAAATATGCGTAATAATAAAACTGGAAAGTGACAGCTAGATGTATTTACAAATGTAATAAGAATAAATCGACGAGCTTAGTGGTTATAACCGATTTGACAATAGTGTAACCCCAGCGCTGTTTGAACTAATTGATTAAAAGGATTCATTTTTTCGCCTTATGTCCGATTGAGTTTTTTCCTTAGAAGTGAGCCAAAAATTTCTCATGTAGAAATAAACGTCAATGAGTATCATTTGGAAAGGTGTATTTAATGGTCATCCTGTACTTTGCAGGCTTTAATTTGCACAGCCACTCTGGCGTGGGGTGTAAACTTTCCAGCCCATCTAGTGGTGATCAAGGGAACTGAATATTACGATGGAAAGCAGAAGCGCTATGTAGATATGCCAATTACAGACGTTTTGCAAATGATGGGACGAGCTGGAAGGCCACAGGTATTTTTTTAACACAAACATAAATAATCAAAACAAAATGCAAAGAAACTACTCATGTCCAAAACTGAATGTCTGCCCTATTTCTTAAGCTCAAAAATAAAACGTCACATTATTACTTTCAGAAAATTATACTTAATTGTGATCATAATGTTACTTCAAGAAGACTAAGCCCGGTAATTTCTCCATGCAAACACTGTAGTGTTGTGACTCTTATATGTAGATATAGAAGAAAAATAATTCTGGATATTGTTAATCTCTTAGTTATCTAGTTTTTACTGTCTAAAAGTCAAAAACCTCAAAAATTCTGTAGTCTGTTTTTTATAATTAACAAATAGTAATACGAGGTTTATGCATTAGATGAGACGGAACGATTAAAAGCATGCGCAATACAGAGAAGAGTGCCACCGGAAAGACCCTTAAAATATACTTTTATTGATACTAGTGAGATGGCTAGGTACTTATTTAGGGAAAATCTATTAAAATAATAATTAAGAATTTAAAAATAATTTATCAAAATGGAGAAATTCAAATTTACAGACAAATACGTTTTTATTTTATAACTTTATGAAGCGTGCATTTTCGTTTACATTGGTAAAGTTTTATTTATGAGTTCTTTTATTTTAATTTTAGTACTTTACATAATGTTATTGTGAAACTCAAGCAAAAACGTGAATGCCTTGAAAGCTGTGATAAAACACTTTATTATAATTTTTTTGTTTACTGGAAAATAAAAACAGCTGAATTGATTTTGAATACCAACAGTTTTGTATAGAATAATTCTGATGTGATAATTCATTATTTATTTCGTAGTATGACAATCATGGAGTTGCAGTGGTCTTGGTGCATGATGTTAAGAAGAATTTCTATAAGAAATTTTTATATGAACCATTCCCAGTGGAATCTAGTTTATTGGAAGTGCTTCCAGATCATATCAATGCTGAAATCGCTGCTGGTAAGCTTTTGTTTTAATTTTGTGATTATGATTTTTATTTTCTTATCAGATCACACAGAGAGGGTGTTTGCACAAACCATTACCTAACTTTTTTTTATATAAAAAAATAGGTATAATAATTGTTATTGATACCAAACTAAAATAAATTGATAAATGCTAATTTATTAATCATTTGTGATGGAGCTTTAAGAACGGAAACTGAACAAAGAATCACTCACTGTTACAGAGTTAGGTTGAAAATTTGGAATTTTCCATGGACCTAATAAACAACACGAAGAGAGGCCAGTAGTATTTTATAGTCTTAAAAATATTTATTTTAAAGATATAATATTCTATTTATCATATTTTGTAGAAAAAATAAATAGTATTTTCACAAGGTAAAAATGCTAAAAACAGACGCATTTCTGCCACGAACCTCCCAGCAACTATCAAAATCGTAACAAAAATATTTTTCGAACTGATAATACCATTAGAGCATGATGCAAAACTGCATCAATGGCACCTGCTGTTGAACAGTATTGATGTGTATGTGTCTGTCGATGAAATTAAGTGCGTTAATTATATACTGGTATGTGATCGATCACCTTTAAAATGTTTTTTAATCATTTTAAACAGATGTCATTTTTTTTTAAACGCAGGCACAGTGCACACAAGACAGCAAATTTTAGACTACATAACATGGACCTATTTCTTCAGAAGACTTTTGAACAATCCTTCCTATTATAAACTGGAGACACTAGAAGCCGCGGATGTTAATCATTACTTGGCTTTATTAGTTGATTCTACACTTAATACTTTACAACTAGCTAATTGTGTTGAATTTGGAGAGGTTTGTATATATATTTTTTTATAGATATTAATTATTTTATAAAATTTCTCTTAAATATATTTCAACTTGTATCACAGCTAGTCGTAATCTGTATTCTTCAGTAGGTTTAGGTAGGTTAGCAATGCTTGGGTTTCCTGTGATTTCAATGCCATTACTTTATCCCAGGATATATTAGTGAACAAAATTAAATCAAAATATGAGTACTTACAAAAAAAAGGAATAGTACAATTTTACCTAGGTACCAACCAATAAAATTGTTATTATATGAATAGGAGACGCCCAAGGTCCTGTTGACATACATTCCTCTATTTATATGTCAAATGTATGCTTTTGGTCTATTTGTGGTTCATTCCCATCGCCTATCTCTTCTTTTTCTTCCATATCCTGTTATTTGGTTGTGTGTGTTTGCCCATCACCGGTGCCATCTTGTTTATCATTGCTTCTTTCCCCAGCATCTAGTGGTTATTCGGACCTTGGGTGTCTCCTATTCTTATAATAACAATTTTATTGGTAGGTAAAATTGTACTATTATATTCTAGTTCGACGCCCAAGATCCTTTTGAGAAGTGTTTGTTATCGGATGATGGGCACTAACGCAATATGATCTTTACTCTGGCCGGAAAAGTGGAGTCAAAGCCGTTCCGTCTGATTCACTCGCTCTCACTTCTTTTTTATAAAAACGACTAAAAGTATTGCCGCTTTTCCAATTACGACGCGCTAATATTTCTTCGATAGAATGATTTTCGACGTAGCTCTGTGCCACAGCTGATCGTATGCTACCCGGAGTGGCATTCACTCCGGCCTCCTTAAAAATTGTTCATAGCCAGCCCTTAATAATTGTTGCTGTCGCTGCTTTTGGGGATCCACACGTAGAAATAAACAATTGATCTATGTCACCTCTTCGATCATGAGAAAGGGATAATAGACGCCTTATCCATCGAATAAGGTCTACGGCAGGATTGTCATCCTTCAAAAAACGCCAGCCTGACGGTTGGGCGATATTTTAATCAAAGTAAGATCGTGTACTCTTCGACCCGCTGCCAATAGAAATATTAATGCTGTTCGACGAGTTCGTGAGGAGTAATGTTGCTTTATTGTTCCTCGAACAATGTACTATTGGCCATATTATGACTATTTTGGAGCCAATCACACAAGATCTTAGGATCACATACTGTTGATTTTATAGATTTGGGTTAGGCCAAAGAAATTGCCTTTAAAATCCTTCTCACAATTGGATCGGAACTCAAATGTTTAGAGGGGTTACCGAATGTACACACCACCGCAACCATGTTGACCACCTACTTTAAAAACATATACCACCCTGGATTATATGTTTTTAAAGTGGAGTTTCTCCAACTGGAATGAAGAAGGTTCTTCTCTTCCATAGACCAGTTCTCTATTAGATGCCTCCACCCTGAACTTTCCAAACCTGAAGCTTCAGGTTCTTGACTTGAGGAGGTGTTAATTTTCTTGACGCATTCCTCAAGACTTCTTTCAAGTTCAGTATCTCTATTAGTGCTTCTATTGCTCTACTCTGGAGATCCGCTTCCCAAAAGGATCTCGGCCATCTCGGGGATCTCGGGTTTCCTTCACCAACTCAAATCTCCTCGTACCTTCTGAGAGAGTGTCAGCCTCTTTCGGGGATGGGCCCCCCAAAATAGGACATAATTCCCGCTGCAGAGTCCTACAGTGAAGCCTCCCATAAGGAATTATGTAGTTGACAAAGTTCAGTTTTCCCAACAGCCTCTGCGCCCACCTGAGCGCTACGCTTTCTCTCTCCAGGGTACTTTGAATTGCTCAGCGGAAACTGCAACGCTTCTCCTGCAACATAAATTAATTCTGATTTGTATTTCAGGACGGTCGGGAAGTCTTCTGTACTAACAAAGGAAAGATAGCCTCATACTTTTATTTATCTCATCAAACAATGAGACATTTCCAGGACAATTTAAAAGATGACATCGTATTCGAAGATCTGTTGCGAGTGCTATCGGATGCTCATGAATATAGCCAGTTGCCTGTGAGGCATAACGAAGACATCCAAAATGGGTATATGCCATTAATCTTATCACCTAGATTTTAGACAGGTTATGAAGCATCCTGGAAGGGTATTATCCTAATATTGAGAATGTTTTTATGGTTCCGCCTTGGTAGCCGCTTTCCACATCTGCTTAAAAGATAAGGTAGCTGCTCTTCTGTCAGTCATGTCTCTATACAATGTATTAATCTGACCCTATTGGCTTTTTAGGATAGGTTTTGAGCTCGATATCCATCTGTATTTCACGAGGGAAGGCTGAGAAGTTCCCGGTAGAGAAAGTAAAATTTTTTTTTTATATTTTATTTTTCAATATAATCTCTTTTTAGCTAAATGCATTTTTTGGCATTATGGCATCAAAAAAAAAAATGCTTTGTCTTTGCCGTCAATGCCTTTCCCCTTGATCCCTTTATCACTATCAAATTTTCTCCCTCTTAATTCTCTCTTTAAATTACAGAGAAGGAAATAATTACTAGGGCCAGGTTTTGAATGAATGTAAGGTGGATTCAGGTGGTGGTGGTGGTGGTGGGTGGTTGGCGTAAATAATCAATCATTAGAATGTCTTGGCAATCTCAAAAAACTGTAGCCGTGAGCTTTAAGGCTAACAGTTGGACTTTGAATTTCTTTGGATCTCTTTCACTCATTTCAATCCATTGCGTTGACTTTATTTTGATTCTGGATCATAATGGCCTATCCATGTCTCATCAGTAGTAATGATTTTTGAACAAACTTCATTCAGCTTGTCCTTGCAGAGGTCCAAAAACTCTTGCAAAGTTTCAACTCAACGTTGTTTGTCGAACGGTGTTAGCATTGTTGACACCCGATGCGTTTGTTTCTAAACAAATGTGTATGAAGAATATCTTCAACTGTCTATAGCCTCAACTAACTGTCACTTCTTCATTCTGCGATCCTCCAGAACATTTTTTTTTTTTACTTTTTAGATGTATTTGTCAGTGACCACTGTGTTTAATAGGCCAGAGTGAGGGTCGTCTTCAATTGTCTCTATTCCTTGTTAAAATAGTTGGTTTAATAGTTTAACCATGGTGTAGGAAGGCACAGAGTCGCATTTAACAGCAGACATCTTTTCAATTATTTATTTTGGCGTTTTCTTACTTTTTATTAAGAATTTGATGACGGAGTGGTACTCCAATTTAATAACATGCATCGATTACTCAAACATTGTGATGTTAGTAATCACTCGAAAAGTACTGGCCGAAAAGAATGAACTAAAACTTGCCTTATATGCTCGAAAACAGGTGTGCAGCTAGTAACTAAACACTTGAGTAATTAAGTTAACAAGAAGTACCTGAGGCCGGAAACTTTCAGCCTTCTCTCATATGCCTCGTATGCAGTTTAAGGTCTGAAGAATTATCCTTAGTCCTTAAACTCAAGCTGCAGGACACAGCTGCGAGACCCTGTAGCCATGATTTTTGTATTACTTTAAAGTTGCTTGGCTACTTAGCCAAGCAACATTCAAAGGGAAATTCATAGAAAATGAATTGATTGAATGTTGATTTCAGTGAATTGGCTCAGTTATGCAAATATCAAGTGGATCCCCTTACACTGGATTCGTCGCATACAAAGACGTTCCTTTTACTGCAAGCGCACATGCTTCATCTCCAGCTGCCTTGCGCTGATTACTATACTGATTTGAAATCTGTATTGGATCAAACCATCCGGATATTGCAGGTAAATCAATTTGTTTCTGAAGTATTTTTTATTTCCGCACACTAAAACACTTGTATTATTTCTTTCTCAGTCAAAAAAATATGATATAAACTTGCAATACAATTTGAACATAGAATTTTGATGAAATTATTTATGTACCCTTTTTACTAACATGATCAAACCAAAAATAAAGGTTTTTTCTTGAGTAAAATCTCTTAGAGCTAGATATATGCCAGCATTTTTGCGAATGACCGTGGTAGGGCATAAACCGCGCAGTCTCCGAGGAAAGAGTTATACAAAGCCTTTCTTTCTTTTCTCAAAAAAATTGGTGATGTACTATCTGATAAAGTAGAAGTGGAGAGTGGCACAAGAAACGGTTACAGCTGCTGTGTTATTCTCCCTTTATATCAATGACCTCATACCTATTAATTAAAAATAATAATATTGTCAATTTGCAATTTTAGGCGCTAATAGACGCATCGGCAGAAAGTGGCTGGTTATCGACAGCGCTCCGATGCCAACAACTGATGCAGTCAATCATCCAAGCGGTGTGGCCAGAAGAGTCAGCTTTGCTCGCATTGCCCCACGTCGAAATGCATCATCTGAATCTATTCAGCCGGATGTGCAAGGCGACTGGGAAACCTTGCATGGTTCCGCCAGGGCTTAAATTAGCCTGTGCCAAAAACTATGAAGCGCTTGCTTCTCAACTGAGGGGAAGCTTTGACGAATCACAGATTGAGCAGATTCATCAGGTAAATGTATTTTTTCAAATTTGAAAATAATTTTTTGCTATGATGCTTGACCTGTGATGAAAAATTGAAAATCACCTATTAAAAATATAGAAAATTATATTTGAGTAAAAACTCCAATTGGGTTTGTGGCTTTAAAGATTTTATTAGGTATGTAAATACGCTTGTAAAGTCACTCGTATAAAATAATAGGAGTTACTTATTTTTACTTCATTGTTTTTTTCAGGTTATCTGCGACTCGCCAACATTGAATGTAAAATTGACCGTCCGAGGACTTTGGATGGTCAATAACAATGAACAAAATCAGTTTTATGTGGTAGACCAACCACCCACTGCAAATCGTTGGATTTCTGTTCATGCTAGTCAGGTTGATATCTTTATTAGCTTATTCTAGTTTTCACCTTAGATATTAGGGATGAGGATAAGTAAATTTCATTGGTGCTGTTTCATTTCACGATTTACCACAAGGAATTAGTTGCATAGGACACGGCACGGTATAGGATACAGGATGTGTTTAAATTAGGGCAATCCTTTTAGGAGGTTGATCTGATCTTTATCGATAAATAAACCAGTCTCACTAAAAAAAATATGATTTAAAAAAAAAAAACTACTAAAATAATTATATTATTAAAAAGAGTATCTTCGAAGTGCTTCCCCACCCACGGGTCCGCTTGGGGGTCACTAAACGAGGTCACGCCATGCGTTTAACCAGGTTCTCAAACATTAAAACGATTTCTATCTAATTTTGAAGTCGTTTTTTTTCGTAATTGAGTAACATGTTTCCAATATATTTTGCTGATTAATCTTTGATTGTAGATATAGATCAACATCCTAAAAGGAGTGCTCTAAATTTAAAAACATCGCATTATAGTTTAATTGTGAAAGATGCATTACTATACATTAGAAGTAAATTTCATGGACATTGAAAAACAAAATGTTTTTGACATTCTTTACGGTTTCTTCATAAAAAAATCTTTGTTGTAATAAAAAGGAAGTCTTTGTAGCAATTACTGAGCCGAAATAAGTATTGAGCCTCTTGATTTTGTGCTCCAAAATTTTTATGTCGGCCGCACACTCTTGTCACGAGTCTCTGCCTCATGAAACAGCATGCTTTTATACCACTCCCATTTCTGAGCTCCAACAGTAGCGCTCTTCTGCTCTTCAGTTTATTTAATTTTATTTATTGAGAACACATTACTCAATCGGCTGCCAATTATTTTAATAATTATGTGTTTTTATGTAACACCTGGAAATTTATAATTTAAATTCGTGTACACATCAATACTCTCAAGAAAGACACATATTCTGATGACCGATCATGGTCGAAAAACAGCCGTATTTCAGAAATATGTGATCATAAAGTTCCAAAAAATAACATATTTCGTGGTGTCATTGACACGTGATTTCTTTTTTAAATGTATTTTTGGTTGTTTGGTTTTTGGTTGGGTGTTAAATAAATAAAAATAATGTATAGAAGCAGTTTATATTTTAAATTTATTTGCTAGAAAAACGCCAACTCGTAGTTTCGCTTGATTGCATCCTTATATTTATTGTTTCAATATAGGTACAAGGTAGGTAGGTTGGTTTCAAGACCTTGAGTGTGTTTTCATGAGTACTTTCTTTTGTTACAGGAATATTTCCTGGAGGTAGACATACAACGTATCGGCGGTAAAACATCATCTATCCATTGTCCTAAGTTTCCGAGAGGGAAGGATGAGGGCTGGTTCCTCAGTCTGGGTTCGTTGGAATATAAAGAGCTCTTGTCTTTAAAAAGGGCTGTAATAAAGAGTAGCAACAATGGAAAAGCGGCCGGAAAAAGTAATAACAAGACTAACATAGCATTTATGACACCTTCAAGAATTGGTGAGACTTCTTTTTAACCTTTAGAACTCTAGCCAAGCCATAGTGTTTAGGTGATATTTTCTATTAAAATTGAAATTGGTTTTTTTTATATATTTGTAGCAGCTTACACATACAGCTGTACATATAGCGCCATCGCTCTTGACCTATTTCCCACCCCCCGTCGGCTTGCCCTCCCCGCACAGTGCTGTGCTGCGGTCCGACAGTCTATATTAAATCGTTACATTAAATACCTGTGTTTCGCTTACTGATAGCTCGCGCATATTAGAGTGAGTATACCGCCTGTACTAACTAAGTACTTGCCACTCGACCTATATATTAAGTAATAATATATTAAACCCAAAAGGTAACATAAAACGGTACATACTACCAACGGTACTTTCTACTCCAAACAAAAACTTTTTTTTAAAGTAAATAAAATTCTTTAAAAAATCCATCATCTGCCTATAGAGAGCAAAATCCTGTAGCTAACTCTAAAATATAATTTTAACCAATAAAAATAATAATGTATTGTCTGTACTACGATATTGTTCAGGAAAAAATTCCTAATGTTTTGTCTTTCAATAATGAATTATTATTTAGAATTTTAAATATATATACAAAAAAATGTAATTTATTTCATATGCAATGCAAAAACTCTTATCTCTACGATTTGGTGTTAATTCTTGTTCTGAGGTTTGTAATTTTTAATGTTTGGTAATGAAATAAACCACCCTGGGCGCTGTAGGCTAATGGATCACCTAGGCGCTGACATTGTCAATGCCATTGGCTCTGCCTACATGTCTAAATCAAAACCTAAACTATTTAGATCAAATGCAAAAGATATACTTATATTTATTACTAGAGTTTTGAATGTATTGGTTAAATATATATTTGTTAGGAACAGCCGAGTATCAAAAAAAAATCTGTGAGTGTCTATCTTTATAAATATCAATCATAATTACTTTATTGCTTTTGGCTATTGTTAATTTATCGATAACAGCTTACTCGAGCTAATTAGGACAGTCAGCACAATCAGAAATAAACGCAGTACCTAATAATATTATAAATACATTCTTAAAAAATATAATAGAACCAACAATAAAATGAGCTCTATACCCCATAACAGTGCTCAATTGTTTGCCTTCATTGGCGAACAGGTAACATTATTTACCTAGTTATCAAATCGGCCAACATGACCGGTACCTAGGTACTCTATTTACTATTTTTTTTTATGATATACTAATGGATATTTGTATTTTATTTTAATATTTACTTTAAGTAAAACTGAACATTATGTTGCTTATACTTTATTTTGTATAATAAAAACTTTGAGTTCACAAAAGTGTGTATGTGCGAGTGTGTGTGTGAAGCATTTCGAACATGAGAGCCTAGAATTAACAAGTTAACTAAAATTTATTATAAGCTTGAATGAACACAGTTCGGATAAACGAGAATCAGAATATAGTGTAACATCATCCAAGATAATGAACATCCGTTGTTATTATATCCAATAATTTTATTTTATTTTCATCTGGAGGAGCTGGAATAATGAAAATTAGCGATAATTACAGAAAGTGATCATTATATTTCGTGTATGTACTAATTCAATAAATTTACTATCCCCGAGTTTGTGAACATTTGTATAAGTGTGGAGAAAACTAATACGTATTATAATTATTTTAAGATTTTTTTGTCAATTGCACTTAGTCCACTCACTAACACATTTGACTGAAACTCCAGAAATAAATTTGACTGTACATAGCAATAATTATTACAATATTTTTTGTTCCAGGTCGGACCATAATGACACTTTATATAATAAGTGACTGCTATGTAGGTCTAGATCAACAGTACAATGTTCAATTAGATGTTATAGAAGAAATGGATATGCAACAATTGGACAATAAGTATGCATGATAAAGGCCTGCCATCTGTGTGAATTCAACATAACTTTACCATGTCAGTGTGTTTTGCTGCAAAACTTTTGGTTTAGTGGCTATAACAGTAGGAAGGCCAATGTATGTTTAACCCTTGCCGGCATATTGACGCATACACCCGGCCAGCGGCCCAACGTCGCGCGTGCATGGCGACACATATATAAATCAGAGCGAGAAAGCATTCCCCACTTCGGTTGATCATTTCTGCCAATATAACAGTATAACAGTATTAATTGACTTGACGTTTGCACCATTGGAATCGCAACGAGCCAATCAGTACCTTAGAATTTATTCAAGTCAATGCAGTGTCTAATACTATTTTTAAATTTGCCATTTCTTTTTTAATTTAAGAGATAAAAAAATCAAAGTGATATTTTATAATAGAGAATTTTATGGTGAATCAGGTGATACCTGATTTGTAAAGATTGAACGACTCATGCCTGCACTATGGATTTTATAGTAGACGAGTGAGTTCTTTAAATTTTCCTTAGAAATTAATCCTTTCTCAAGCCCTTTTGGCGCGAAATCCTATCTTAACGGGTTAAATGTAATTTTACCTCAACAGGAGTTTTACCATGTCATTGCACACTTCATTAAAAAAAGAAAATTTAATTCATATATTGAAAACTTTGTTAAAAAGTACCAATACTCAAATATTTTTACGTACTATTTATACTGAATGATAGGCCAGGTCACTAAAATGTCTTGCCATTTTCATATACGTTTTAGCTTTAGAATGTTGCAATAGATTTTCTATGGAGCTGTAAAACTTGGCAATAAGAGCTGTAGAAAAATATGAAGATCTTATGTACATATTTATCTTAGGAAATTCCAAAATTTGTTGTGGTTTTTTTAAATTGTTTGAGATGTCTTATTTTTAATGATAATAATTGATTGATATCAGTCATTTGAAATCATGAAGAACTAACACACCAGGAATCGAACTTTTGTTGTATCAACGTGTATTAGTGTTGAGCCATTTCACCATATGCTATAACAGCTCCAAAGAAAGCATATTTAATAATATTTCCATTAAAAATAAAAGGAGTGGAGTAATGTTATTTCATTTAATGTGTAAAGAAACTAATATTAGAACTTCCATATGATTTTCTCATTCAGTATGTGTATTTAATAATAACGTTTAATAACAAACTTAATTAATTATTAAATAGATAAATTATAATTTCATTTCCTGAAATAAGATAGCTTATATTTTATAGCTGTTCAACCTCGGGCTTTGCCCCGGGTTAGTAACAAGGCTCTAAGCGGTTCTGAAGGCGCCTTCGGCTTGCAATGACTCGTGCCTGCGATTACAGTTAGTAAAATGTACAGTTTTTCGAATAGCTGTCAAAAAGTGTTTCGGACTGTGACAAACTGGTGATACATAGGTACTTTTGTACTTTATAATATAGTACATTTTGCGTTTTGAATTATGTTAAATATTTATTGTTGTTTATTTTTTACATGTATGTTAATATATTAAGTTAATATATAAATACCATAATATTTATTTTGTACATTAATTGAAGATATACAATAAAAATGCTACTTATATAATATATGCACATTTTCTATATGGATGAAAACACAGTCTCAATGACAGATATTCAAATATTCTAAATTACTGTTTCTTTGTCTCTGGATCTGCAACAGAGACAAACTATTTTTGCTCCTAAACATCAGGCGTAAAATTTAACAGACTATTATAGAATTGAAAACGAAAAGATCGATGCTATCAACATTTAAGAAAAAAAAAGCAAACGGATTGAACTGTAGCCTCAGCAGATGGATTGCCCAGCCCACTATACAGCGGCCTGGGCAATCTACGGATGTTTTTCTCTGGTCGCTAAATAACCAACCACATGGGCGCTAGTCAGGTTAATCCCATTGTCGATTTAGCGTAGGTATAAACTTGTTAATAGCAATTATTTTAGGCCCTGCTCAATTAAATTAAATTTGAGTGCACAAGAATGAGAGGTTACTCGTATATTTATCCAACGTATCGTGAATACAAATCAGCGTAAATATACCAAAATAAAAGATATTTAGAATTTATATTCAAGATTCAATTTAAATTTTTATGTGGCAATCGGTTTCGCATTCTTTAAAAAAAAATATAAAAACATTAATTATAGCTTTTTATTTGGTAAGAAACCCGTATTAATTTAATAATAATATGACAATTTTCTTTTCCATTCATTTCGATAAATTAACATTACTAAATTTAGTGATGTACTTGTTAGCGAAAATGACGTGATTTAGGTATTATACAATATTAAGTGATAGTTAATATATTTTATTTAATATAAACATTATTTGAATTATTTTTACTTGTATTTCTATTTAGTATTTACATATGTTACTAAATTTACAAGAATTTACAAATTTAATTTAAAAATTAATATTAAAATAGATCGTATAAAATAAATAATAAATAAATATATTTTTTCAAGATATTTAATTACAAACCAACTTAATGCAATGCAAAATAATGCAATAATATTTTGAAAAATCGAATGATTTTTCAAGACTCAAATAACCTTCGGTCGCAAACATTCCTTTATTTTCTGTCAAAGTCGTAAAAAACATTGTCAAATTATAATTCACCAAAAATATTGGAAACCAAAATATATAAAAATAAATAATTTGACTACATATCGTCAACTAATAACTAGAAGCGATTTAATCGTTCTTCTTGAACACGGACGAAGACCGGCCCTGGAAAGGTCCATGAAAGCAATGAAAGCGGGGTCATACAACGAAGTCCTTACAAAATGGCCGCCGAGGACAAAAGGCAATCTTTCGGAAATGCAATGCAAAATAATGCAATAATATTTTGAAAAATCGAATGATTTTTCAAGACTCAAATAACCTTCGGTCGCAAACATTCCTTTATTTTCTGTCAAAGTCGTAAAAAACATTGTCAAATTATAATTCACCAAAAATATTGGAAACCAAAATATATAAAAATGAATAATTTGACTACATATCGTCAACTAATAACTAGAAGCGATTTAATCGTTCTTCTTGAACACAGACGAAGACCGGCCCTGGTAAAGGTCCATGAGAGCAATGAAAGCGGGGTCATACAGCGAAGTCCTTACAAAATGGCCGCCGAGGACAAAAGGCAAACTTTCGGAAATGCAGTGCAAAATAATGCAATATTTTGAAAAATCGAATGATTTTTCAAGACTCAAATAATCTTCGGTCGCAAACATTCCTTTATTTTCTGTCAAAGTCGTAAAAAACATTGACAAATTATAATTCACCAAAAACACGGACGAAGACCGGCCCTGGTAAAGGTCCATGAAAGCAATGAAAGCGGGGTCATACAGCGAAGTCCTTACAAAATGGCCGCCGAGGACAAAAGGCAAACTTTCGGAAATGCAGTGCAAAATAATGCAATAATATTATGAAAAATCGAATGATTTTCAAGATTCAAATAACCTTCGGTCGCAAACATTCCTTTATTTTCTGTCAAAGTCGTAAAAAACATTGACAAATTATAATTCACCAAAAACACGGACGAAGACCGGCCCTGGTAAAGGTCCATGAAAGCAATGAAAGCGGGGTCATACAGCGAAGTCCTTACAAAATGGCCGCCGAGGACAAAAGGCAAACTTTCGGAAATGCAGTGCAAAATAATGCAATAATATTATGAAAAATCGAATGATTTTCAAGATTCAAATAACCTTCGGTCGCAAACATTCCTTTATTTTCTGTCAAAGTCGTAAAAAACATTGTCAAATTATAATTCACGAAAAATATTGGAAACCAAAATATATAAAAATGAATAATTTGACTACATATCGTCAACTAATAACTAGAAGCGATTTAATCGTTCTTCTTGAACACGGACGAAGACCGGCCCTGGTAAAGGTCCATGAGAGCAATGAAAGCGGGGTCATACAGCGAAGTCCTTACAAAATGGCCGCCGAGGACAAAAGGCAAACTTTCGGAAATGCAGTGCAAAATAATGCAATAATATTTTGAAAAATCGAATGATTTTTCAAGACTCAAATAACCTTCGGTCGCAAACATTCCTTTATTTTCTGTCAAAGTCGTAAAAAACATTGACAAATTATAATTCACCAAAAACACGGACGAAGACCGGCCCTGGTAAAGGTCCATGAAAGCAATGAAAGCGGGGTCATACAGCGAAGTCCTTACAAAATGGCCGCCGAGGACAAAAGGCAAACTTTCGGAAATGCAGTGCAAAATAATGCAATATTTTGAAAAATCGAATGATTTTTCAAGACTCAAATAATCTTCGGTCGCAAACATTCCTTTATTTTCTGTCAAAGTCGTAAAAAACATTGACAAATTATAATTCACCAAAAACACGGACGAAGACCGGCCCTG
The DNA here is from genome assembly GCA_020383195.1 of Neomicropteryx cornuta. Taxonomy (NCBI): domain Eukaryota; kingdom Metazoa; phylum Arthropoda; class Insecta; order Lepidoptera; family Micropterigidae; genus Neomicropteryx; species Neomicropteryx cornuta. The sequence continues at coordinate 7,931,246 of JAHKQU010000028.1, forward strand.
GTAAAGGTCCATGAAAGCAATGAAAGCGGGGTCATACAGCGAAGTCCTTACAAAATGGCCGCCGAGGACAAAAGGCAAACTTTCGGAAATGCAGTGCAAAATAATGCAATAATATTATGAAAAATCGAATGATTTTCAAGATTCAAATAACCTTCGGTCGCAAACATTCCTTTATTTTCTGTCAAAGTCGTAAAAAACATTGTCAAATTATAATTCACGAAAAATATTGGAAACCAAAATATATAAAAATGAATAATTTGACTACATATCGTCAACTAATAACTAGAAGCGATTTAATCGTTCTTCTTGAACACGGACGAAGACCGGCCCTGGTAAAGGTCCATGAGAGCAATGAAAGCGGGGTCATACAGCGAAGTCCTTACAAAATGGCCGCCGAGGACAAAAGGCAAACTTTCGGAAATGCAGTGCAAAATAATGCAATAATATTTTGAAAAATCGAATGATTTTTCAAGACTCAAATAACCTTCGGTCGCAAACATTCCTTTATTTTCTGTCAAAGTCGTAAAAAACATTGACAAATTATAATTCACCAAAAACACGGACGAAGACCGGCCCTGGTAAAGGTCCATGAAAGCAATGAAAGCGGGGTCATACAGCGAAGTCCTTACAAAATGGCCGCCGAGGACAAAAGGCAAACTTTCGGAAATGCAGTGCAAAATAATGCAATAATATTTTGAAAAATCGAATGATTTTTCAAGACTCAAATAACCTTCGGTCGCAAACATTCCTTTATTTTCTGTCAAAGTCGTAAAAAACATTGTCAAATTATAATTCACCAAAAATATTGGAAACCAAAATATATAAAAATGAATAATTTGACTACATATCGTCAACTAATAACTAGAAGCGATTTATTCGTTCTTCTTGAACACGGACGAAGACCGGCCCTGGTAAAGGTCCATGAAAGCAATGAAAGCGGGGTCATACAGCGAAGTCCTTACAAAATGGCCGCCGAGGACAAAAGGCAAACTTTCGGAAATGAAATGCAAAATAATGCAATAATATTTTGAAAAATCGAATGATTTTTCAAGACTCAAATAACCTTCGGTCGCAAACATTCCTTTATTTTCTGTCAAAGTCGTAAAAAACATTGTCAAATTATAATTCACCAAAAATATTGGAAACCAAAATATATAAAAATGAATAATTTGACTACATATCGTCAACTAATAACTAGAAGCGATTTAATCGTTCTTCTTGAACACGGACGAAGACCGGCCCTGGTAAAGGTCCATGAAAGCAATGAAAGCGGGGTCATACAGCGAAGTCCTTACAAAATGGCCGCCGAGGACAAAAGGCAAACTTTCGGAAATGAAATGCAAAATAATGCAATAATATTTTGAAAAATCGAATGATTTTTCAAGACTCAAATAACCTTCGGTCGCAAAATTCCTTTATTTTCTGTCAAAGTCGTAAAAAACATTGTCAAATTATAATTCACCAAAAATATTGGAAACCAAAATATATAAAAATGAATAATTTGACTACATATCGTCAACTAATAACTAGAAGCGATTTAATCGTTCTTCTTGAACACGGACGAAGACCGGCCCTGGTAAAGGTCCATGAAAGCAATGAACGCGGGGTCATACAGCGAAGTCCTTACAAAATGGCCGCCGAGGACAAAAGGCAAACTTTCGGAAATGAAATGCAAAATAATGCAATAATATTTTGAAAAATCGAATGATTTTTCAAGACTCAAATAACCTTCGGTCGCAAAATTCCTTTATTTTCTGTCAAAGTCGTAAAAAACATTGTCAAATTATAATTCACCAAAAATATTGGAAACCAAAATATATAAAAATGAATAATTTGACTACATATCGTCAACTAATAACTAGAAGCGATTTAATCGTTCTTCTTGAACACGGACGAAGACCGGCCCTGGTAAAGGTCCATGAAAGCAATGAACGCGGGGTCATACAGCGAAGTCCTTACAAAATGGCCGCCGAGGACAAAAGGCAAACTTTCGGAAATGCTTTCACCCAGACGCTCGCAGTACAAAAATCGGAAATTGGAATAACCTGCCATCTCAACTTCAACTTAGAAGTACAGTAAAAAGCCGATGTAATCATTTTATTCGGTATTTCCCTAACTGCCTTAGTAAGAACGGGTTCTTACTAGTAAAACCGCATTGTTTCTGATGGTCTTAGATACGTCACATAATTTCCAGTAAAAACGGGTGTTCTTACTGATTTCAATCGGGTATTTACGGTTACATATACATACTTTATATCTGAAATGGCAATTTTAACATTACAATTATCAAGAGTCCACCAAATAAAGTAACTCCGACCAATTATTTCTAACTCCTACATACAATAATAATTGCTGGTACGTAGCAATCTACATTTAAACATACATAGTTTGGGGAAAAGGGTAATTATAGATCTACTTAGGCCATTCCATTCGCGAATAATTATCTTTCTTCCTAAAAAGAAGTTTAATTAATTTAATCTAGTTTTTTTAATTGACAAACTATGGTTATGATTATACATTACAAACTATATTTTAACTTTTTTTTTATTAATTTAAATGAAAAATAAAAATTACCTCTACCAACATAGAAACTCAACAATGATTATGAATTCAAAATATCTAAATATCTCCTGTATGGCAGTTTCCCTCTAATTGATCAAAAAAGGAGTGGAAAATATTAGTAACAATTGAAGAAATCAGGCGAAACTGATATATTTATGTTTTTTTGTTATTGGTAATGAGCTAACGAACTAGCCGAATGATTCTTCAATTGACCAAGTTGCTAGTCTATAATATCAAGCGATCAGGTAACCGCTCAAGACACCTTCTTTCTAGCTTCCCTTGTATCCTTTAGGCTAATTGCTTCTTTTGGTGACAATTACTTATATAAAGGGCACATAAACAATAATTAATATATTTCACTAATAATTACTGCTGCGAAACACGCTATTGCCTGAGCAAATATATGCTAAGGCTATTCTTCTACGCACACACTTGTATGATAGCAGCGAAGCACAGGACTAATCATTCGTACTAAACAATTTTTGTATCTACTCTTAGTTTAAAAGACCTGTTTCTTAAGTAAGTTCTTCATAAATGGCTGTTGAAATAAGTAAATGATTTTGTGATAATGGAACCAAAACCGAACCTTCCTTTTAAAGGTTGATTCGTTTATTGAATGATTTATAGTATATGGTTTGTAATCGTTTTCGGTCAATAAAATGGTTTTTTTTTATCATGAATGGTCTTTAAACACAGTGTATGTTTTATTTATATAAAAAAACATATGTAACATTAACATTAGGAATGACATGCCACGCCACAGTATCACATTTTGGAAGTAACTTTCTAATGTTACCTACAACTGTTGTAAATGGCCACGAATGCCTCATATTTCAAACAAGCCATCACAACTCGAAATAATATACAAAATTAAAATGTGATTAAATTTCAAATTATGTACAATAATAGCAAATTCTTATTAAATTCAGATTATACAATTACACAAGATATGATTAATTAAATAAAAACAAGCGTAATAATTAAAAAAAAAAAACCAAGTTGGTGCTCTTATTAATTGTATCCTTATAAATAATAGAAAAATATACCCAGAGAATTCAAAATTATTGAAAGATTCAAATAAGGAAAGATTCTAGTTGTATTATTCTTATAAGCTAGGTATTATTTACAAATACATTATAAGTTAACTGAATAAATAAATATAAACTAGTTATTTTTAATAAATCCTAATTAATAGTAAACTTCGGTAGGTATAAAATAAAATATGTACGAGTATGTACTTATTTATCTATTTCAAAGACAAATCCGTAATTTGTTATGCTTTTTAACAAGAAGCCGATATACAAAAAACTTTGTTTTGAGAACAAAGTTCCTTGCTGATTTTCTCATCTGCATCTGCAGTACCTCTTTTCAGAGTTAGAAAAAAAAACCAGGAATATAAGTCCAGTTTGAACCTATATTTTAACGAGTTAATAAAAAACCGCCTAGAATGTGTGAAGGATTTGTAGTCCATAAATGTGTAAAAATTAATGATGAGTTTGCAAGGGAATTTTAAGATCTAGTAGTCTAGTGGTTAAGGCGTTGAACTATTGACCCAAAGGTCGCAGGTTTGAATCCACATATGGTCATACCATTTTTAATGTTTCATTACCACTATCTCCCTAACTCTAGGACAGGCATAGTTAGCCTAGTTGAGTAGGGCGCAAAATAATTGTATTTGACGTAGGTCATAGCAATTACTTAAAAAAAAAGGGCATTAAATTGTCTTTATAATGTCATCAATGTTCACCCTTATGACCAGTCAGTTTTTCCCGTATCTAGATGTGGAATGATGCTGACAAAGATGTTATTGGAGTACATTAAAGGAAGGAAGTAAATATTACACGCTATATTGTTAATATATCGTGTTAACTATTGATTGATTATACAGGCTGAACTTAATCAGCTTAAGGGGTGATTCTGGGTAATTCATCAACTTTTCATTTAGCTAACAAAAAAATCCATATAAAATATAAATACTCTATTGAACGTTTGGAATTGTGTTCCTGAATACACTAAAATATTTGCATGCGGGAAACTGCCCGTTGTTTACTGTTATATCATACATTTGTAGGTGCGTTTACTGCGTGGATCTCTAAAATAGATAGTCTCAAATCCCAAAGTTTAGTAATTATAATCCATCCATGACAGCTAATTTTAAATAGGAGAGGACTGAAAAGTTGCTCTACAAATTATATCTGTGGGCAGCGGAGTGAACAATCTGCCAAATTAAGTACGGGTACAAACGTGTCGTGGATTCAAGAAGTGAATTACTTATACATTTATAATTTTTCACACATTTATTTTGTACTTGAAATGTTATCCAGTACGTACACTTATCGACTAATTAGACTTACTAAAAAATATATAAAATGTACAGTAGTTATAAGTCACGGAGAAAAACAACCGGAAGAAAATAATCAAATCCAGGCATTCTCAACATTTGAGTATATACTCATAAGTACATTAAGTTTACAAGCAAACAGCTTTGTCATTTACACATTTTTAAAATTTATTATGTACATTTTTATTTATTAACTCTTCAAATTAAAGGAACAGAAAAAAAATAGACTAGCTTTATTAGATTATATGTATATGTTTATGAGAAACAAATTATCCACAAATAAACACCATAATAGAAATTGTAAGTTACAATGTCACAACTACATAATAGAAGTGAGAAAATTGAAAATAATTTCAACATCGAATATATAAATGGCTGCCTGCCATAAATAAGGCAAAGTATATTTTTTTCTTTGCATGTAAATATGGTATAATTTATCAGGAAATGGGGTACAAAAATCTTCCAACAGTATAACTTACCTAGTTAGAAAGGTAACATGACCTTATCAAGTTGGCGCAGATGACTGATACTCAAATTGCCTAAACATTTAATATTTTGCTAATAAACATTTGTGTTTTATGTTAATGTTGATGCTTTATTTTTCTTAATAAAATTGATAGTGCTTCATTATCTTAAGAAATTGGGCGTTAGCTATAAAACAAGGAGTCTCGCAGCCGCTTGACTTCCTAATAAATGCAAGTGACAGCCTTTCCCCGGGAGGCGACCTGGACTGTAAATACCTGAATGAAGCTAAATCGTCTTTGTAAGGTGAAACCCAAGACCAAGGTTGTGGTAATTTTCCAATGAACTTACCGGGTACAACTGGGGTTTAGAACATACAATAACATGAACGGTATGCATTATTCTCGAGTATCCTTTCGCACTCTAGGAAATTAACAAAAGTGGCTGTCCACTATACAAATAGAAGAAATGTATTCACTCAGACTATGTTATCTCCGAGTGAATGTCTCGAATGCTAGTCTTTCTTTTTGGAGTCCTCTTTTCCAGTGAATGCAACGGAAGCTAGCTGCCTCTCCCTGATTAGAATCCTATCCAACTGCTCGGAGAACGCCTCAAATGAGAATTTGGTATCAAATCTTTTTCTACCGGCCTCGCCCATTCTTTCTCTGAGATCAGGACCCGTGATGAGCCTATACATTGCCTCGGCGAAGCTCTCGGGCTCCGGTTCACAGAGCAAACCAGTCACCTGGTCAATGATTGTCTCTGTCGGCCCACCACTGTTCACCGCAATGACGGGTTTGCAAAAGAACATGGCCTCGAGGGGCACAATGCCAAAGTGCTCATTTGAGGGTGTGTAAACAAGTGCGTAGCAGTGGTATAGTAGAGACACTTTCTCCAAATCTGACGGAGACTTTAAGAATGTCACATTGTCTTCCAGCTCCAAGTCGGCGGCAAGATCTGTCAATTCCAGATAGTATTCCATGTTTTCAACGTTAATTGGATCGAAACCTCCTGCAATAATCAGATGAATTTGTTTCCATTCACTCTCGTCAATCGCCGCTTTCAGGAAACTGAGCGCTTGCAACGCCAACTTGAGATTCTTTTTGCGCTCATACCGATTTATAGACAAGAAAACTAACTTATCTGAACCAACAGGCACAACGTCCTTTAGAGGCTGAGGTTTTGTGCTTGAGAAAAATGAAGTGTTTATTGACGGATAACAAATATCTGGTACATCTTTAATTTTCTGAAATGCATCATTATAAACTCTTGCGGTGTATTTACTATTGACGAGAACTTTATCTGCCTGAGCGGTGGTTATCTCTTCGAGCCAGTTCAAAGGGGCGCGGTATATTTTCTTAACTAAGCCTCCTTGTGAGGTCAACAGCTTGTCTGGGTGATGACAGTAGAATAAGACTCTGTAGGAACCTCGTGCCCATTTTAAAAACGGTATACATAGAGAAATCAAGTCGCAAAATATGAGGCTCGGTTCCTCAACAGGTATCACGTACCAGGCCAAATAGATCGCGGCGTAAACCATTCTGGTGTAGGCACAGACGGCCTGACATCGTCCGAGAATCGATCTCGGTATCCAATCGCCCAACACGGTTACGGGGAACGTCCCGTCCCTGGTTTCAGCAAAACAATGATTTTTATCGTGATGATTAGTAAAAAAACTGACTTCGTGTCCTCTTTTCTTAAAAGCTAAAGCAGCATCGACGACAAGTCGCTCTGCCCCGCCGATCCCCAAATCGGGATGAAGGAACAATATTTTCACCATATTATTAGATGAATTAGTACATGAACAAATCGTAAGCGCCGTCGCCGACGGAAATTATAAAAACAACACACGCGCGCTGAAATGACAAACCTCTAACTTCTGTAGTGGTGATGGGCGACTCAATATAATACCTATATTTAAATGGTACATATGATATGGTACACCAAGGCTTCGAAAATAATATTTGTACAGCTTCACGGTTTTGCCACATTAAACTGATCACTATAGATTTAAACAAAAGTTTTTGCAGATTTGATTTGCTTTTTGGCAACCGAAGCCTATGTCTTACTAGTTTTGAAAAAGATTTTTTTTTTGGTTTCGAATATTTATATATTTCGTTGAATCGTTTTTGTATTCAAAGTGCATTTCGAAAACTTCTTAGATCAACCTGCAAAACATAGGGAAAATTCTATCCTGATTCCAGAACAAAAACAAAATAATGTCAGTTTTAGACAGTTTCAGTTTTTCATTAAGGCGCCCTGGGACGCATTTGTCCTTGAGATTAGAAAGAGTAGGCTTTATTCGAACATTGACGTGTAGAAAAGAGACGGATATACTCGCCGACCGCGAATTCGTTACATTTGGAATCGATGAAACATGTTTTTTGTATTTAAATAATTATTATCATTTGAAAAAAATGTTTTTTTTTAAGTAATGTCCTAAATTATTATATTGTCTATCTTTAGAAAGAAAAATTAGGTTCGCGTCACTTACACAACTTAAAAGAAAATCGTTGCAAAAAAAAAACAACACTTTCTTATTTATTTATTTTCATTACTATAATAAGGTGTATTTCGTTTTTTTTTAAGCAAAGTACTAAATTAATATATGTAGAATATTGTGGTATTTTTAGTTTTAGCCATTTGTTGGGAATAACTTCAACAAAATGCACCAAAATACGTTACAAAACACGTTTTAGGGACTGGTGGCGCCTTAAAATAATTCAATCCGTCTCTTGCTGGTGCCGTCGATTGGACGACTGCCCCTAAGGTTAAAAATTCGAACGGCCAGTTACTGGAACCTGATTTAATTATTACCTTAAATTGAAATACGCGCCTATCACTAAAATTATAAAAAAATGTTGACAGACCATTTCTACTTATAAAGTGGAAGGCAATATACCGAAGTCAATGTTTTATCCATTAAAAAAATGTACGTATTAATTATGGATAGCCATATTTAAAGCTTATTTTTTCAATTCAACTTCTCTCGTAAACATAATTAGTAAAGCGATGCGAAAGAGATGTGCGATAACCTAACCTAACATAACCTAACGCGAACATACACGAATTTGAAGACTATCGTTCAGAACTATCTATCGGAGTACATAAAGCGTAAGGTCGCAAATAATTTTGCGTTTCTCGGTGTTATGACAAATTAGTAGTATAAATTTATTTGATGAATTAATTGCCTCTTTCCTGAATCCAAAATACCAGGAGCACAGAGTGAATGAGGAGGTAGGTATTTAATATTTTAGGTGATTTTAATGTAAACTGCATTTATATTACAAAATTATTATAAAGTTTAGTTTTTTTTATACACACATATAAATAAAATTGAAGTGTCTGTTGCGACTTCGAAATAAATGCTTTCTTCCGAGTTCATATGATTATTCGCATGAAACCAAAAGCATTTCATTTTTTTGTCCGTTAAGGTTAATCTCTGAATAGGCTACTTTTTATTGTGGAAATATTCAGGGTTCCTATGTAGAAAATATGGCATCAAAGGCCGTGGGGACGGCTTATTATCATCAAAGCCGCCTGCATAGTATAGGACGGTAGGCACATAATGGCCCAGAGATGCCGAGGGGCCTAGAGATGTGGAGAGAACTGATCCATCCCGAGTACCGCAGGCACGATTTGTCGCGCGCCAAAGCTGCCCGCATGGCTTAATAACCTAAAAAACACCGGGCTTCGCCCTGGGTAGACAGGTAATTTATATAACGCGAAAAACAACCATTTTGAAGACTATCGTTTACAACTAGCTACCAGGAGCAGTGATAAAAACGCGACGCAGGGATCAACATGGCAATTTTTTTTTAATATCAGAATTTTTAAAAATGTAGAATTTATGGCCTTAAAGCAAGTAAAGTTTATTTGAATTTAATACGACTAGCGTTAAATTTGTCGATAATAATTTGGTGCACTCGATAGACGTATATGTGATTGATCGTTGATCCATCAAGATACCAAAGTCTTACGATTGTTGTTTTTTTGGGAGATAATAACTACAGGATATTAACGATTATGGCACGGACCAAATATGAATGTATCGTGTATCTTACCATAAATTTAAATTGGTTATCATCGGAACTAAACCAAAATGTCAACTTTCAACTCCGTAGGATATATCCTATATAACTCCGCATCAGTGATGCGGGCCAATAAAATTATTGGCCCGCATTAATTAATAATAATTTTTAATTTAATATATTCTTTATTTTACATTTTATATGACCCGCATCACTCATGCATACCTTACTCATTCCTGTAGAGGCGGATCCAGCCCTCAATCTGGGGGTGTTACTATGTTTTTAACAGTTTCATTTGGTACCCAAATTGAAACCAGAAAATTAAACAGTTACCATTGTGGTTATCAACTCTTCCTGCGTTGCTTCTGTGATATTCGTAATTTGTTCAAGAGGGAGGGGGGGAGAGATATGTGCCCATGACCCCCCTTGGACGGTAACGGCTGGCGGTGAGAGAGAAATATTTATGCTTGTAAGAAATTTGTGTTTTTTTTTCAATTTAATTAAGTATCTAACTATCGACCTTCAACCAATGCAAAGTTTAGAGGTGGCTACTTACTCTAAATTTTAGAGTTTTATGTAAAACGTTTTATCAGGTTATCAAGGTTATTGTATAATTATTTTATGGTTTAGTCACAAAATATTTCTCACTTGAAACCAAAAATTAAACGCAAAATTATGAGTACGATGCAAATTTATTAATTTGTTATAATATGTTGAATATAAATATCGGACTTTGCTGATGAAAATCCTATTACAAATAATTAGTATTTCATTACTAATCTTACTTTCAATATAACGCTTAATACATCATATTGGCAGTATTGTGTATTAAAAAATAGGTAGTATATATAGGTAAAACTATGCATGGTAGGCATACTCATTGTTTATGGGTAATTGTAGGTATTTTTATTTTTTATACAGAAAATCTGGCATTTTTCAGATTTTATTTTCAATATGAACTAATTCAAAATACGAATGTGAAAAAAATAAGCGATAGAATCTGCACATTATTTGTTTTGATATATTGTGTAAAATTTATTTCCAAATCAAAAGTTTATATAAAACCGATGCCTAAGGTGTTATCCCACTTTTGTCAAAAATCTGTTAAATTTTTATACATTTTTTGAAAATATTAATGACGCAAATACGCCTTCGTACTTATTTTTCCACGATATATTTCTTTAATAAATTTACGTATCTATCTACATTATCAATTGACTAGAAGCAATGAAATAATACAAGCGTTAGAAATAAAACTAAATGAGAACATTTACACAAGGGGTTAAATTTATAATTCTAAATATAAATTGTTTTTTAAATATAAACCATTTTAATAATATGTATAAATGTTAAGTATAAGTATTGGTTATAATTATATAATATTGTCTAATAACAATGATTTTTCGATGAGATCAATATTCTCTGGTCCTGTGTAACAGCGATATACCAATATAAACATTATGTTTATTATTAAATAGCACTGATATAATTGATTTCTTTATTTGATTAAAATATATATTCTTGACAGTTCTGTAATTTTTAAAGATATATAGTAGGTTTATGAAGATTTGCAGAAATGTTCCATTATAAAATATATTATTTCTTTGCATTTCATCACTTTTTTTTAAATGTGACTATATATTTATTTTTAATAAAAACAAATATATATATATATATCATGGTGTCTTACGACTCTCCGTATTCGGCATCAATTTTAAAATGTCGCTTGAGGGGGGGGGGCGTCTTCACTCTGAACCCACGGTTTTTTTTAATTTTCGTCATTGTTTGGTCAGAAAAATAAAATTAAAAAAGAGCACATATTTTTAGTTTTAAACGCATTCAGTAATGCATTATTTGCTCTTGAAAAGTATTTTTTTACACCATTTTTATACGTAAATTTGACTTCTTTCCAAGTCATAATAAAGAATGCAGGAAAACAAAGTCAATTAAAACCTGAATTTGTATGGAGTTTTGAGCAAAGACGGCCCTCGAGGACTTAACACTTAGGTTTGTAAAATTCTAGAAAAAAAAAACATTCCTAATCTTTAATCGTTCTAAATATCATCAGACACACTTTCTAATAAATCTGAGCTCTGGAAGCATCTGGTATGCATGAACAAACACGAAAATACATATACTTGCAACATTTATCTCTTATTAAATGTTAAATCATTTTAAAAAGTATAATTGTTTCTTTCAGGTAAATAGTAGACATGACCACATTCTACTATTTACCATTCTACAAAACCTTTTATTATTGATGAAATTAAAGGCACGTAATGTTTTCTACACAAGTATGTTTTTAAATATATATTTGCCGTATTAATTGATGTTGGTCTTTATTATAAATTGTCCCTTTACAAATATCTCTGTTGTAAATCGTATTAAATGTGATACAAACAATACGTTTGCATTTACAGTTTTATGTTTTGATTTAATTTTAATTTTAACTAAAAATATTAAAATCAATTTCAGGAAGTATATAGATCTAAATTCTCTTATTCCACTCATAATTCCAAATGGAATGTAACCTCCAATACCTCATTTGACTATAAAAATACTGCTTACCCATTAAACATTAATCTTGCATTACCCAGCAATACATTTACCAGTGATTGCTCATGAATATTGTCATATTTAAATCATAAGAAAATACTAGGTATACTCAATAATAAAAAAGCAAAGGATACTATTGATATTAAAAAGAGTTTAAATAACTAAGAGTTTAAGAGTATTAAATAGTTAAATGAGAATTAAACATTTTACATTCCTGGAATAATATTTGAATTTTAGATTTTTAGAACAAAGAAAGAATAAAAAAAAATAAAGATCATCTGAAAATTTGTGGCCGCAAAATATCGCAAACAGCAACTGCAAGAAAATGATAGCATAGTTCGTTTTGGATAAAATTTACTATGAGTCAACGAGACGAAGAAGAACGAATTTACTACACAAATCAGTAAGTCCAGAAAATATGCACAACTAGTAAAAGCACACACAATTCAAAACGGCGGGTTATTTACTAACCCTCAATGTCAATGTCAGGTTTGGATATCGAAAAATAATACTCGGGTCTCACGTTAAACCATGCAAAGCACCTACTCCTTTCCACCCATAAGATTTATGGAAAGTTTAAAGAACGACCACAGTTTTTTGTTTGGTTTTATTATATATTTTTTAAAAGTAATCCCTAAATATACCGCATGACAATACAGTTCTAAATATCTGTCTTCATACAATTTCTGACATATTATCCTTATAATCGTGAAACCAACATAAAACCTATTTTACAACACCCCCCGGCCCAAAATCATTCCTGTAATCCGTGGTTCCTGTTATGTGACATATTTAATAAAGATTTCATTTTTTAAATAAAAATATTAATAGAAACAAACTAAAAAATAACATGACCAAGCACATTAAAATTAACATAAACTGTATAGACGGCAAGGTAAAATCAGGTATTAAAAATTGTATATGCGTGGGTGATTGTGTATATTGTCTACCGTGAAACAAAAAAATAAAATAAATTAATCGTTGTGAAGATGTTAAAAGCTAAAATCGTCTTCAAATCATCGGGTTCTAAACAAAATACATTTAACATTATTAAAAAATTAATAGATAACCCTCTAACCACAGGCTACAAAATTTCTGTCATTTGTTATGGAGGAATAGCGAAGAATTAAAATCGTTAAATTGTTAATAAAATTTGTAAAATAGACATATTTTAATAATAAACAGAAAATCATGGTAGGTGGCTGAGAATGTCTCATGTGCGTAAAAAGTACTTTCTCTGCCAATTTCATCTGGCCCCTTTTACACGGGGTTTTTAAACCTAGTTAGAGCGACCTTGTTACTTTGAAAGTAACAATAAAAGACTGGTAAGTATTTAACTAGTTCAATGCGAATATATCATTTACTGTTATAAAGTAATTTTTATTGGTTTTAGTTGATTTAAAATATTTAAATCGTTGAATTAATTATTTCCACATTTTTCACAAACAAAAAAATAAACCTGTAGGTATAAAATGTGACTACTAGGTAAAAAGTTATTTTTAAAAATTTTAACATTAATAAAAAAAATATTTATAAGAACAATCTAAAACACGAGTACATACGTACCAACCGACATTTGAAAAATACGCGTTTGAAATTTGTTTACACACACTTTTAAAAACCTAAATGAAACTACTTTTTAACGTTATATGTCCAAATCACTATATTTAATAAAGCACACAAAAATATACTAGCCTCAGGTGAGGGGACATACATAATTTGTAGGTATTGTTAGTACTATTTAAAAAACAATATGTAACTTAATTAAATACAAATATTATAATAATACAAGTATTTTAAATAAACTTAAAATAAAATCAGCATAATATTAACGGCTCTAATAAAAGTAAAGATAATCTATCAAATAATAGTTATACAACTACTTTTAGGCATATTAAGCATACTCTGAAATATTCTACCGGTCTAACCTTTAGACATTAATTTGTACAAGTAATATGAAATAGTTGTCAATGCGGTTGTTTTGAAAAAGTAATGGTTATTCAATGCAATTTGGAGAACAATTAAAACCAATTGAAATTAGTATTTTTCGGCCGCCGTGTTTAAATCATAGATCGTGCCTTATTAGGAGTTTATGTTCCTGCAAAAAAATGTCAAATAATCAATGCAATAATCAAGCAATAAAATAGTAGTAAGTTAAATATAAGGCTTAAAAGAAACATTGAATCTTAAAATATCACTAAATAATATAAATCAGAAAACGATGCTTGTAATTGTCTTAGCTTCTGAAAATGCTAAGAGTGGACTGTCTGTGCTACGACAGACCATTTAACACTGCTTGACAGTTACAGTAGATGAGGGGGAAATGAATTTATGGAAGGGCTATAGACCAAAGATATTTGAGGTAAAGGTGTGATTATACAACACATACAAACCTCACCACACATTTTCATAGATATTTTGGTCTTGCGATAGTTTGTTAAATTTTAATGTCATTATTCTAAATTCAACGACATATATATAAGTAGGCCCAATACTATATTTTGCAGAGGGCCCACAAAGCTGCCAGTGAGGCAGTGTTGTAATATTATTTAATCTGAGTTTGTATAAGTTTACGATATAGAAGCGGTGAAAGGTATCTTAATCTAAAGAAATATATAACTACAATTAAAATAACGAACGATAATATTTCTATAAAAAATATAAGTTTGTGACAAATACCTAAAACAGTAACTAATATATCGAACTGTTGATATACTTAATTACACCAGTAGAGTATGCGCTATTTCCTGTTTTAATTCAAATGATTATTAATGGTCGTAATCCTTCTGCTAAAAGTGACCAAACTATTATCATGTAACCATTCATTATACAGAGAGAATTATACAGAAAGTTAGGATACTGCTGACTTTAAGTTCATTCTGTATAATCAATGATGTAACAAGCAATTCTATGAAATGTCCGAAATAGACGCCTCTTAGAAAACATTAGGAAATATTTAATATAACTATGATCGATACTCAAATTATTATAAACTCATAACAAGTAAATAAAAATAAAATATGCGTAAATAACGAAGTAGTTCGTGCTTTGAAAAAAAAATGTTATGTGTGTGTAAACAAGCATAGGCAATATATTGTGTTACTTAAACATTTATTATAAATGTAGCATAATATATAAGTTAGTATAAAATGTGTAATTGCATATTATTTTCATGTTCTTCAGACCATGAAACTATTTTTTTTTAATATTTAGTTTAATTTAAGAGGGTTTAATTGCCGCCTAAAATATATGTATACTGACTTGGCCAATTACTGAGTGGGCAATGTAGGGCAATGTTCGCCATATTTTGCGAACTTTGCCCAGCAGTGGTGTACAATGGTGACATTGCCGACTGTGTACACCCTGCGGACTTTGCTCGTAATATAAGCATATATTGCGCGACTACACCATTACACATGTTGGTGTCCCAACGGTCTGTGAGCTGCTAAGCAAATTAAAACAACCACACAAATGGAGGCGATAAGAATCATGCATAAATTTGTTCCTGTTATTCATATAATATATATTTCATGTTTCACTTTTAGGCAGTAGGTATTTAAATAGTTTTTTTTTATCGTAGCTTTTATTAAATTGTTCAATTGTAAATTGTTGTTAATTGAAAAGCTTTTGAAAAATAAAAACACAAATACGCAATAAAAATCTGATCTAAAATAGAATTTTTACTGTAAAAATAAATAAAAAAAAATATTACGAAAATGAAGGAACTTCACAAATAAATAAATTCATCTAATAATAAATCTAAAAGGCAAAAAGCTTTGAAGGAGTGTTTTAAGTTACAGAATAAAATTGAAATTAGGCATGCATATTATAAATGAAAATGATATATTCTGTTTGGCAGTTTTCTGTTAAATAATATTTTTATTAAATTTAACCGGTCATAAGCTGTATTTGTTACGCAACAATAGTTTAACCACCAAAAATACGTAGGCATGTGTCGAATGAAAGTATTCAACCATTCAACACGTTGCACGAAAGCTAAGGGCCAATCAAATGACGAAGCGCCCTTTGAGCCCCTCGTCGCTCGGACGCCCCGTCAATGCTTTATTATTGCAAGTGGACCTAATTCTAATACATAATAAGGCAATAAGTTATCCAACGTTGCCTATCATAGTTTTGGCTGATTTGTCGCTTCAACCATTGTTGCACAATAACTTTTTTGCATTAAAAGTGTCTGAATGCCTATATCCACAGACCAACACTTTGAACGAGTCCAATTTTGTTGTTTCTTACATAAATATCTGAAGTGCAATGAATTAAAACAACTGAATTGGATTTTATGATCCGGAAACGAAATGAAGTTTATTAGTCAATTAAAAAATGTTCAAATTAAAAAACATTACAATACTATGGCGATAAATATTTTCGTTAAAGATGGTCTTGGTCTAGAAACAATGTGCAATCTAAAGCATCTTTTTAGATTAGAGTAATTTATCTGGTAGAAACATTATATTTATTAGATATATCAGTAACATATTAAAACCAGAGAAAATATATTGCCAAATTTATTAAAATCTATATTAATATTTTATTTATAGGTCAGTATTCTCCTTTCTAACCGCCCTTCCGCCCTTGGTCATTTAGTAATTTGCAGGCTCGTCTCTATAATATGAATATTATCCTATTTATAGATAATATTTGAGTTTATTGTAAAAGTATTTGACTTCATTATATTTGATGATAGTCTTTTAGTAGCGGCAAATCATTTGACATAATTGTTGAAAAATATAGAAATCGCTGAATCGTTTTTCTGATTATTTACTTTTTAAAGTGTTAAAAGATAGACAATGTAGATTTTTATTTCTTAATAATAATCTAGTTAAATATTTTGATTGCGGAATTGAGTAAGTCCACTGACTTTTTTGTGGTTATCATTCGGGCAAGGTAAAAGCAGATGTTATTTGTAGATGTATTGCAACAGGATGCAATTTTGTTCGGTCTTATCAATTTCGACTCGATCTTAATCATTTTCTAGACCAGGCCCTGTTTCATTTATGCTAATGAAAAATTAAGATAAAAAAATAGAAGAAAACTACAAAGCTCTGTTTACTATCTAATTATTAATTTAAATCTAATTCATTTAAGCGATACAGACATTTATCTTTATCAAAATAAAAGAATATGGTACTTAACATATTGAATATGGTACTTAACATAGTGTAGTATTTGAAATATTTGGTATATATACATTTAAATTTTCAGTAAAAGTATATTTTTATTGTAAAGAAAATTCCAATTGTCTTTTATTTAAAAAAAAAAAATACCATGTGTCTGTTTTGGAATAAAATTGATAAAAAATATAACTATCTTACTTTTCAGTAAATTTCAGTAGATCTATATTTGTCTGAATATAAAAACATATTTATATATGTGTATGTTTTGGAATAAAATTGATAAAAATTTTTAACTATCTTACTTTTCAGTAAATTTGGTTAAAAAATAATTAGTTCTCTTAGTGTATTTCTCTTTAAAAAGTCATTAATGGTACATGAAATATAAATTTAAATATAAAACCTCGTTTTCTTTATTATAATATTACAAATCAATTTAATTAAGAATGTAGATTTTGAGTGTTCAAGTATGGGAAATTTCTTAGTTTCGTACAAAATAAAATGCAGATTATGGAGATAATTCAACAATAACGTATTCTTATCCTTTAACTTATTTTGGTCAAAACAAAAAACAAAAAAACAATTTTCGGAGACGGTTCTTTCAATTTTGTCTGTCAATTTTGTTTTAATATTATTAGAAAAATTAATAGGCATGTTTACATATATAAAATATTTTTTAAAATTAAAAGCTTCGCGCAGTTTGTCTCAACAAGTTACGTATTAAAGTATATATTTTTCTCCTGAATGTATTTACTAATTCTACCTAATTACGTATAAATGTTATGTTTTTATAAAAATAAATGTGGCCGAATGAACAACAAAAGCCTTTATACTACGATCACGATCTGAAACATACATACTAAGGCCTGCTTGTTATAGATTAACCACACAGAGGCCGAGTAGAAATAAAAAAATACCCTTAACATATAAGATAGAGGTATAGTAACATTCTATTATTTAAACCAAAATATAAAATATTAGTAAATTTTATATTTTTAATGTGTAGTATAATTTTATAAATGCGATATTTTATCTACAAATAAACTATACAGCACTGGGAAAGATCGTCAAAAAAAATATTTGTTTAGGAAATATATTTAAGTTAAGTTTTACAAAATTATTGTAATATTAACAATTGGATAGAATTTACTATAAAAAATACATGTATTCATTACTGTATTGTAGTTTTTTTTATTTGATACAACTATACGGTGTAATGTCATCAATGTGTACTTAAATTACGTACATATATTAAAATTGAGTAAGTACAATTGAGTAGATAACCGTGATAGATATGCATGTTATGTACAAATACATGTGATTTATATATCAAAAGTATTTTAAAAAATATATTTTAATCTATCAAAGGTTTTATACCGGTTAAAAAATGTTTAAAACGAACTGTTTACCCGTGCATAGTATGGTTAAAAGCTTTATTACGCTAACACCGACATCAAAACAATAGCATTACAGTCGACAAAGCCTGAAGATAGAAAGAGTGGCATTCCAGTTGATTTGGAGGCCAACGGTAAGAAAAGAGACGGCAACATCTCGAAGTCACAACAATCACGTAGATATATATTGCTAGAACAGAAACTGGGGATCACAGAAGAAGAAGCAGGGTCAACTCGAAACAAATCTGTACACACCGAATCGCCAATCCTACATTACGTTCGACTGCTTTGATTAAACTCACCGAATCCATGCATAAGAATAACATTTGCCTAATCGAACTGTCATTTTATTGATCGTCGTTCAAACGAAGTTTGCTGTAATGGAAAAAATTAAAAAACGTGTCACAATATTAGTCATGGTTTAAAAATATTTTGTTAGGAAGTAAAAAGTTTGCTATGTTCCTTTGTATACAATTTAGATGAACATTCATATAAAGAGATCTTTCGTTGCCAGATAGCATCCATCTTTTCATTGTTTTAAATTTCCGTTTCGTAATGGCGACTTCAGGTTTTGCAAAAACGGTCTAATCGACAAATTGGCGAAAATTAACTAGAAAAATACACACGCTCTAGACATTTCTTTCGACAATTTGGCGGATTATCCATACTTGCATAACAAAAAAACTGATCAGTCATTGTGGTATGTGTGTGTGAGAGTGTGTTGACTTACTTGAAACAAGAAAAAAAAACTGTAGAACTTAAATAGTTCAGGAACTGTAATTACCAATAATCAGTGCCAAGATAATTATTCCAATGACGCCTGCTATGATCATCATCTGAAAAATGTAAGATGTTAATATTAATATCGCATGTTTAAATTTAAATAAAAATGAAAACTTATAGATTTAACTGTATTTTTACTTCGTTCGTTTATACATACATTTCATTTCAGATAAAATTTAGATACTCAGAAGTCTAAGGACATATCGGCTAACCCAAATCAAATCACTGTGAGAGGCAATTAGCAAAATGTTCACCTGCGCAAAAAAAATAAAATAAAATAACTTTCTGGAAAAAGATATAAAACGACCGAGCATACTCCTAATGAAGTTTTTATTTTAGACTAGGCTTCTAGGAATATTATATTATTAAGTAGGTTCTGCTGAAATTTTAGTTTCTTTTCAATCTAAAATGGCCATTGCCAATAACACAGTAAATCCAAAAATATAATAAATAAGAAAAACTTGTTTGCTTGTTTTAGGAAAACTGAGCCAATATGTTTAGGAAGTTACGGAAATGTTGGTTATTCGAGCTGGATTGGCAATTTTAATAAATTATTCGTCCCTAAAACAAAAAAAAAATATAAATGAATTATAGAAAAATATTACTATTTGAATCAATCATTATTATAAAGTAGGTTTTATTGATATTCATGAATACTGGATCCAAAAGGATCGAGAAAATTTACTTTAGGTAGTATTTTTTTTTTTTTAATAATTGCTATGACCTATGTCATATACAAATATTTTGGGCCCTACTCAACTAGGCCAAATATGCCTGTACTAGAGTAGAGTAGAGTCAGGGGAGATGGTGGTAATGAAGCGTTAAAAATGGTATGACCACGCGCGGAATCAAACCTGCGACCTTTGGGCCAATAGCCTTAACCACTAGACTACCACGATCTCAATCACGATATCGTATGTTTTCAAACCTCGTACACATTATGTCAGTATTATTAAAAAAAAATTACTCATCTAGGAGATGTCTCAAGAGTTGCGAATATCATTTTGGCACCCTCCCTTCTGTCGCCCAGGGTAGGACGTTTCAAGTCTATACCAATATTTATAGTACGTAGTATTATTATAATTAACGTTTTCTAAATAGAATTATATAATAAAGGTAATATCAATAAAAAATACCTTCAAATTTTGGAGCCAGAATTTACTCTTCAGTTTTCCAGCCTGCTGTTCAAATTGTGAAGCTCCTTGTTGCAGCGCGTCTGAAATTAAGTTTTTCTGGTTTTAGTTGAAAATAAACTTTAGTGTAAAAACCTCAGAACCAAAATGAACAATTAAATAATAAAGTTGGCACTGTGAATTGAGCAGTTTATCGTATTTGGGTTATAGAGTATGTAGATAATCAGACCAAATGATTGAGTATCGATGGTCACGCTTTGTTTTCTTGGACTTTTCGAGGAGCAACTTTTATTCCAAAATTCTTTAGATATTTATACCATTTGGTTATAAAGACTTCTATCATACTTATCCAGCTTAGGTTATGTCTGCTCATTCCTCATTATCATCTGGTCTGATCTCTGATCTCAATTATGCGCCTCGGTGATTATAAATGTACCACCATTATAATGTGTTTTGCCCATTGCAGCCTCTTAATATTGGTATGGCTATATAAGTAGACATTTTATGAGTCATGTTATAATTAATAATTGTATATGTATTTATACATAATGTTTTAATTTGTAACGTATTAGCTACAAACCTTGCTCATATATGGTATCTATTACACATATACCAAAATATATTTAATTTTACGGCGAGTTGTGAAAGTAGGCACTCTAAAAGTTACAGAATATAGCAACAGAAATGCCTTATAGAAAAAAAATATTGATCAAAACACTATGTTGCAGAAATCTGAGTCTTTCTAAACGCACGCCTGAGTTATATTTATTGGCTTTGAAAACGGATCAATTCATTTCGCTATTCCTCTAAAGCAAAGAATAAATTATATGATTTTGAAGTCTAGCAAATGAATTCGCCTAAACTGTAATAAAATAACGTTACAAAGTTTGTCATAAATTTATCGATATCTTGTCTTATAAAATTGAGAGAAATCTGACTGAAGATAGAGTTGCGTTTAGTTACTCAGTTGGGTATGTATTAGGCAGTTGGCCGAAACAACAAAACCTGCAAAGCTTATTTATTTATTGATTTTTGTTTTTACATATTTCTTAGATGACGAATGACATAACCATACCTAACTGGACATTGCCCGTACTAAGGTAGGCTAATTTTAATAGCTAAACAAAACAAAAAATGACACAAAACTCATATTAATATAAAATTACTTTTTGCTCCATATGGAAACAATTTCAAGTATGTTAAATAATTACACAAAGATTATCAATTAACCATGTAGATGTATTATTTTGTGATAGTTTGTGTAGACTTGTGTGTTATTGAGCCTTTTTTCTCGCTCTCTACATTTGAAAATCTGAATGAATGTGAGTGCGTGTTAAGAAATTCAATAGTATTACATGAGGTTGTTTATTTATTTATGGCTTTACATAGTGGGACATAATAACAGATAGTATGTCACCTGCTCGATCGTCCAATTCAGACAGCTTTTGGTCTCGCTCCAGGACCTTCTCAACGTTTGTTTTCATTATATCGACGACCTGAAAAAAGATATATTTTAAAACTGTTGAGATGCGTTTCAGCAGTGCTAGTGTAGGTATGGATTCGCCACAGATAAGTGTGCGAATTTCCCTGGTGTTTCCCTTACGAACAAAAAATTACAATACTATTTTATAAATCAAAGTAAAATATTTTTTATACGTGTCTCGAAATTGGGGATGTTGGGTTAAAAATTAATGTATTCACTCTATTCTAGGCATCTAAGTGAACAGGAAGCACTTAATAGATACTTAGTAAATACTCGATATATGGAAATAAGGTTTTTTTTGCAGCCATGAATGAAAACAATTTTTGGGTAAAAACATTTCTTTTATTTGGGCCCAACACTTTCTAACATTTTGATAATCGAACTCAAGATACCTAGATATACAAAAAAAGATATTTTACAGTGGTTAATTGGTAAAGGCATAAATGAGTCTACCAAAACGATCGGTAGTCATAATATGAAAAGTTCTTAAAATAAGCAAGTATAAGTCAGTATTTAAATATATTTTTTTAATTCTATTTCTTTTATACTGTATCATACCCAAAATGGAATATAAACATATATTTCAAAATATGTATTTTATTTTATTATTTGTTTTAAAAATGTTGTCTTTTTTAGTTTATGAAATGTCAGCAGAGGTTCTATGAATGATTACATCACATGCTATAAAGATGATTTTAATTAAATATATTGTTTTCGTAAAAAATAGTGTGCGCCAGAGACTAGACCCGCTGGTGTGGCTGTGGACTAAAAACTGGCTCTGCATCAGCTCGCAAGTGAACAAGTGCAGAGCTATTAAATTTAAAAATAAATAAATATGGACTTACTTCGTCGACTTGTGCTTGTGTTTGTTGAAGGCGCCTTTGTGCGGCGACCTGCTGAGGGGTCTTTGGTCCTCCCACTGGACCACCTTCTCCATCTCCTGGCGCCAGCTCTGAGGACCTAATTAAATAAAACAACAATAACATTAACTAGGTAATGCAGTTACAATATTATCTGACGCTATGGGTGTATTTAATTATTTATATTGAATTCCTTATGTATTGAATTCCTAAATGTTTATTCATGTGGGTGTGTATATTTGTGCCTTAGTTAATTTTTATATTTTCACAGGGGTTTGCGCTGGTCTCTTGTATGCTCACTGTAACACTTCATATATAACCTTCCTTAGAACAGGTAAATCTTACCAATTTAGGAAGGTTATAAACTTGTACTCTTCGGCCAACATGATTTTTCAACAAAAAAAAAAAAAATCGGGGTCTAGTTACAAACTAAGCCATCTAGTGTCAAACTTTGAACGGTAATTGATCGGCTGAGTCTATAGAAAACCTATATTTTTTAAGCAGAATTTAGGTTTCTTTGAAACTATTTTGGCGACTATTTTGAATAAATCATTACTCACATTTACCACGGAACACAATTAAAATATTCTCAGGCAAGAAAACGTTATAACCTACAAAACTCAGCTTGATAACAGGTCCTCACGCTCAGGCGACGCCAAAGATGACGTTTATTCTTGTCTGCCTCATTACCTTGTGCTATCTGTCATTTATGAATTTCTTTAATTCGGTTGTGTGTACTAGCGCAAAAGATTAACTCAAAAAGCGAAAACCCCATAATAATTTATTTTTAATCATCTAATACAGCAATACATTTCTATAAGCTTATTAGGTATGCTTATTAGGTATGCCGGTGGAACTTTGTCCTTCCAATGTTTTTCAAAACAATCGCTATTACGAAACAAAGGCATGTAACAATATTAGAAAAAACTTAAATTTGAAAGCGGAAAATTAAAAAAAAAAGGTGCATTTAATTTATGTCGAAACATGGAACCAACGTGGTTCCAAGTGAAACTTTTCTCTGAATGTTTGATCGAGGTTAACCTCTCAACATAGTTTGGTTAAAATTTGGTACAGTCCCACTTCCAAAACGCCCGAAAGACCGCAGATTAAGGATCCGAAAACCCTTTCTTGTACCGTCGAGATCGCCTTACGCAATCAATTATTAAAGAAACTTTTTATTGATTATTCAAACAATAAAATAATCGGAAAGAGACCTTTTGTAACAAACGTACGCACGTTTTCACAACAAAAGCACCACATGAACTCAGAATAAAATATCATACAATATCGGTGTTTGTTTGCTTAATATTAATTGAAGGGTCGTAGTGCTTCTGCTCGACACCCACATGTTTTCGTCCTGCGAGTATGACGTCATAGGATAATTTGGAAGGAAAATAAGTTACACATGAACGCAGAGCATAAACCCTGTTTTCTTCTTTCCCTGAGTACTTTTGAATAATGCTGAATACTGCAGCGACACATAATTTAAACCTACTCTATAATATTAAGTTAAACCAACCGTAAAAAACCTGCCTTAGAATTGTCATTGTTTAATTGGACGGAGCTTTGTCACGTCGAAAATATCTTTTTTAAATGATAGTTATTATTAGTGTGCCTATACATACCCGAAATCGACTTTGGAATCTATTGTATATTAACAGAAAGCGATTTCTCTGATAATCAATTGTTCCCAATATATAATTATTTAACAGCAACCATTTTTATTTAATTCAACATACAGAGCGCATAAACAAAGTATAAACACATTATTTTAGATGGTAATTGGTTAAGCTTTGTAAATGTTATTATTATAAGCTTATATATTTGTGCACAAATAAATAATATTAATAAAAAAAAGGATTGTAAAAAACAAAATATAATGAAAAGAAAATAAAGATTTCGAATATATACACTTCATATATTATAAGCAAAGAGAGATTGTGGTAGTATAGTGGTTAAGGCGTTGGATTATTGATCCAAAGGTCGCGGGTTCGAATCCACATACAATCATACCATTTTTAATACTGCATTACCATCATCTCCTCTGAGTCACATTTGGCCTAGTTTAGTAGGGCCTAAAAATAATTGTATATGACCTAGGTAAGAAAAAAAAAATGAGAATTTTCCTGCATACTCTTGTATAAAAATCTGTTTTATATCGTTTTTACACTTTTTTCAAGCGTTTAAGATTACGAGATATCTCATAATCATTCTTATATAAAAATAGAAAAAGTAAAAGTTAATAATGAGTGAACATACATAAAAAAAAAATAATATACACGCCTCTTGCTTTTTTATTTCATTGTAGGAGCAAATATCCACGTTTTAAGCAATTTGATATTGATTTACATGGCTCGATAACTATTTCAACATCTTCATTATTGCTTTATTACATTATATATTAAATCTTTTTTTTACTTTGTAATAAATTATAATACATTTATTTGGGTTATATATAATTGAATACTGGCAATTATGAAAGCGTTCTAATATAAATAGTTTTGCACAAATACATATTATGACACACCTTAGTACGATTGTGGATTATCAAACACATATATTATATTGTTTTTGTATTTTCGAAAGAATAATTTTAATAATTATTTTATAGCTACTACTTAACAGGTTTCTAAGAAAATTAAACCGTTCGTCGCTAGAGGACTGTGAGCAAGGGATTGCCGCCCTAAAAGCATCCGTTATCTATTCCACTGCGTGGGCGGATTCTAGCTGTCTACGGTTTAACTTTACCAGCTGAATATTGCTCGCTTTACGATTAGTTGTATTTTTAGCCTCGTTAGGAGACTGCGTCAGAAGGGCCTCTTCAGATGAGTCGCTAGATGTAATATTGGAAAGCGATAGATACAACTTAATTGTAAAGAGAGGTAGTTGCATTGCAAAAACCTGGCACTGAGCTAATGAACTCGGCGAAAACTTTTTTAACCAATCAATCCAAAATTCTTTCTTTATTTATAATCAAAATATGTTAAACTATAAAAGATATAATGGAAAATCTAGAGTATTGACAAAGAATGTAATAACACGATTTGTAAAGATATTTAGAATAGGTGCATTTTTGACTTTTGGTTGAAAATTAATTGAATAGTTAAGCGAAGGAGAGGTTTTTATGAGATGTTATGAATAATATGCTATCAGAGTTTTACGTCACTTAGATTCGAAGAAGCGTTTAGTTTGATTAAAAACATTTTACAGCATTATTCAGTAAGTTTAACATTGCTAGGTTTGTAAGATAAGATATGTATAGAATATATTTTTCCTATGAAGGTTAGAAAGAGTGAATAGGAATGATGAGGTTTCAAATTGTTTGGATTTTGTTCTAAAATGTTTTATAAGATACATAAAGCGAACAAAATGCGAATTCGATTATCTCGAAACAACCGTTGAATGCCTAGTCACAAAATGGAATTACGTCGGAATAGTCCTCTAATTGAAAAATCGATAAACCGCGCTGACCTTTTGACCTATCATTTACAGATGGAGAAACGGTGTGCTATTTAGAAAACAATCTTTATAAGAAAATCATATTTGTACCATAACTTGTTCTCCTTAAACTTAAAATGGACCTGATGTTAGAAGGGCATTTTTTAGTGATTAACTTGATTTAGTTTACTTCATCCAAATCGCTGATGGTTCAAATATAAATAGTCTATTTAGCTGCTTATTTTCATCGAAATTGAAATATCTCGGGACCTTTTGGAGGTATAAAGGGGTTATAATCTCTTAAAATCTTGTATATAATAAATTATACACGACAAGTATTTTTATAAATTAAACATTATTAATAATATGAATGCATACAATTTTAGTCATATTAAAAATATAATATTAACTCATTGACTTAATTAATACCATAACATATATACCATGTTGAAATATATTTCATATTCTTTTTTTTTTATTTACATAATTTAGGAGCCCTAATGTTAATTATTTTCCAATATTTTTTGCATTTTAAACTGAGAACAACGACGCACAGAACATGGCAATTTAAAAAAAACTAAAAATCAGTTGTGAAAAATTGCTTTTATTTGCAGGAAATATGTTTATGCTATAATTATGCTTATATATAAATATGCTGCTGGAAATAAGCTGATAAGAGTTGTAGGTGAAGGAATTTTTTTTGAAAGCTGGATGAAATGTCTGCCTATGATGGTGAACACATTTCGCTACAAAAGACTGTACGACCTCTTGAAATTTCCCTCATGGATTTTATGAAAAGAATTTCTTTGAAATGGCTGTTCTCTAAACGCAATTACGTAGATATTTGACGAGTGGAGGAGGTGGCTGAGAGTAGGATTTCAGGTTGCTTCAACCTTTTATTTTTGAATATTTGATTGACCACGAAAATAGGCCTTTAATATTTCTACGAATATTAGTGTTTTCTGTGTAATAGAAGAAAAAGAAGGGCAAAGGTCAAGAGTAACGCGCTGAGGATACCGCACAAATATTTTATTTCTCACAAAGAAGTCATTGTATCAGATATATTTCAATAATTAAACGAATACAGATTTGATCTCGCACCCGTTTGTTCAATAATCGAACGCCTAAACAATGAGACTACCACCATCTATGTATTCCTAAAATGAAGTAAGGATACGGGTCAAAAATAAACTCGAAAATTCTGTGATCCAGTTCTAGGACCCATGTCCATTTTTAATCTTTTTCCAATTAAGCATTACCTCCAACACTTAAAATATTATGTCACATCAAACACGAATACCTACTGTAAATACAATAACTGTGATTTATTTTGACTGGCGAATTATACCTTTATGTATAGCTATTATACCTATAATATTATACTATGAAATGGCCGCAAACCGCATGATGTGGACCCCTGTTCTATTGACACGCCGCGGGAACGTTGTGCAAACAAAATGGATTTTCATATTGGACGAAATGGTTTTATTGAGCTTACTTAATCTTTTTATTAAGTGAAAAAAATATAGATACAACGCTATTCAGATATTTGTTCAGTGTGGCTATAAGTATATTATTTACGACCAAAAAAATAAAAAAATACCCTAAATTACATAGCTTAAGTGATGTAGCAATATTATTATATCAAATGTGTTATTTTTCGAAATTTTTACATATGCTCACTGTATGGGTTACTCGGATTAAATGTATGTGACTTTTTTCAAATTTTAATTTTATTAGGTACATGGCCTCATATTATTTGTTTTATAGCCAGATGACATATGGGTGGTGACCGTGGCATTTAATGATAACCAATTTAAAAAAAAACTTTTTTATGTTTGTTTAAAATTACTAGAACATTATTTTCAATGCTAAAAATGCATACGAAGTAAGATTTTGACTTGGTGTAGTTCACAATATTTAATTTTCACATTTATTAAAATCGCAATATTACGAATGTATTAAAGTATTAGCATACTATTGAAACTAGTAATGTGTACATTTTTAATGGCATAAAGTAAAATGGCGGGTGAATATTATATACGCAACTATAAATAACTATTAACGATACTTACATTTTGATATTTTCCGAAGGGTTCTGTTTCACTAAATCGATGTCAGCTGTCAACTAGATGGTCGCTAGTGACTCTAAAACATTCCAAGAAACGGGGCGTCGAATGGCGTCTTTTTATCAATGGAACTCATTCAAGGCTGTCCTACCTTCGGAAAATGTCTCTTTGGCCGTAAATGTACTATCGAACCACTGCAAACTGTTTTAGTTACTATATATATTTGACATGGAAAAATGCTTTAGGAGCCTGTCAAATGTCATCAGAATAATACAGCGAGGTGGACAGAGAGGCTTCACAGAACTAAATATATCGGCCGGGTTCAAGCTAAATCGTTCCCTCCGTCATATTATCGCGTGGGCTTTAGCGGCGAAAGTCCCTTGTGCGCAGGCGCTGGACTAGCCGACATCTTAATGTGTGAGAGAATTGTGATGTGTAGGTGTTGAGCGGTGATTCTTGGGACCCATTATTTTATTTAAAAAAAAATAGTTTTATTGAAAATGTCTTGTGATTGTCAAAAAAAGGGTCAGCTTTTAACAAAAATAAAAGGTTTGAGAAAATGTATGTATTATGAGGTTGTACACGATTCGGTAAAACAGCTTTTAAATTTTCTTAAAATTGGCCTTTTAGGGCCAAGAAATGTAAATATTTAATATTACACATATGTACACATATGTGTGCGTATATTATACTATATACACACACATATGTAAATACAAACCTACCTATATATAGATATTTATATAATTGTATTTTAAAGGTGTTTTACTTATTTGTTATATTTGATGATTAAAAAGTTAATAAAAGTTTTACGATTTTTTTGATAAAGCCATATAGCAAAATAATTATAAAGGCACTAAAGAGATCCAGTACTTTAGAGCGCAGAATGTCGGTTTAAACCCAGCGCTGAGTTTTATAAAAATGCATTTTTAATTCTAAAAACGTATTAACTATGTATGACGTTTAATTTCCTGACTACAATAACATTTTTCTGTTTAAAAAATGTATATGAAGCTTAAAACTATGTTAATAATGGAAGTCAAAAGAATAAAACTCACCTGGTAGATACATAATTTATAAACCATTATTTTTTTCTCAACATTCTGGCAAAAAATTAAAAGTCATTTGCAATGTTTTAAGGGTCAAGCTGTACTCAGATACGCCGAGCGCATGCGCAGTCGTAAGCGCTGTAACTGGGGTAGGAGGGATAAAAATCAATTCAAAGTGTGCCATTTCGTGAGTGTACGAGACGAGGCGCCTTAACTCGAGGTTAAGCGTTGACGATAAGCTTAAACGAAACTGTGTGAAAGCGGGCCAACTTCGGCATTTCATTATTCCTCAATATAGAATGACAAATACCTATCTATTATTTCACAGAAAAGTTGGAAAAAAAAATGTTTTTTATTTGTTATTATATACATTAGATGATATATATGATGGCTTTAAAGGGCAACGAGGACCGAACGGCCGTTACTTGTAGCACCATCCATCGACAACATCGAAGAATAAACATTTGTCAGTTTTTTATTTATATTAAAAATATAAAGCAATTTAAAAAAAATCTAAGTTGAAGGTTTTCTGTAGAATTTTATTGCGGACATTTCTATGTATAAATTAGGCTGACATCACATATGTAGTTTGGTTTATAAGAATTTTAAAAAATAAAACTTACCAATTTCAATATTTTTTATGTAAACATAGGACTATTTATTTAAAAAACCAGCTTAAAGGCTTGCTAGAAAAATGTTCAGTTAATCTAATTATATTTTTTATATATGCCTGGTATGAAAAGCTAGCTTCGCAGTAGACCTCAAAAACATGCATAAAATGCAATTCGAGTGCGTCATGGCTCTTAAACCTTTGGCTTAGGTAGTAAAAAACTAATCAACTATTCGGGATACGTAAAACAATCCGCTTACGCCGTATTCGCAAACCAATATCTATGAAATAATTGTATGACCAATTTAAGCCTTACCTATTTATACTGTACATTTGCAAGACCCCGTGAGGTCATGTTTAGGGGATTATTACACTACTATTTTTGGTATCAAAATAGTTTGGCCGTTGTGAAGAGTAGCTAAACAACCCATCGCAGCACAAAGAAATTATTTCGTATTATTAGTGTATGAGTAAGCAATTGCTTTATTTAGTTTCATTTTGCTTTATTGTTTTGATTTATACATGTATTTTAATAGCGGCAAATGGCCTGAAAAGATGAATGACATAATTATATTGTGATAAAATTGAGAAATTGACAAAATTGACAAAAAAAAGTTTTATTTGTGTTTAGAGTTCCGTACCTCAAAAGGAAAACACGCGACCCTTACCTCTAAAACGGCGTGACGTAAGAATTTGAAATTTAGCATATTATTAGGTCTTCGTGAAGCGCACATATTTCTACAGTCAAAGAATATAAAATATTTTTTTATGGGCCCTCCAAAAAAAATATTTATCGTTTGCAAAGTCTACTTTTACGGATTCCAAAAAATTTGATATTTTTTTTATACCTCACACTGTTCAAAAGGGTACAGTACCCCCCACCCCCCCTATGGAAGGTTTCTGAAGATAAAATATCCATATTATCAGAATGGCAGGTGACTTATAGATGGTTAGAAAACTGCCCGGTCACTCATAGTCACTGAAAAATAAATGTCATTGCTGAAAAAAATCAGAAAAAACGCTTTTTGGCTTACGCTGATTTAATTTCCAAGGCCTACGAAAAACAGAATATGCTTAGCTTGTAAAGATGACTTACAGTAACCATTTTTGTCTATTAAAATTTTGATTAAAAATAGTAGATCACTTCAAAGCCTTTTGGAATAACATATTATAAATTCGTTAATCTTCAATAATATCAATAATTATATTATCCATATTTTCAAACGATGTGCTGCTATAAAATACGACCATCAAGTGTAATAAAGTAATAAATTTATTTAATAATTTTATTTATTATATAAAAGAGATTATAGTAGATAAAAAAAAAATAACTCTTTAAGTCAATTTCCCTAGAAAAACGGCACGTGTTTGTAACTAATTGATTGTCGGCTCATTACATACAAATGCATGTTACGTAACATAATAAGTTTTCTTCTACGCGATTGGAACACTGAAGCCATAATAATCATATATTGTGATTGGAGACTACTGTGTTACGTCTGGCTTGAAAAATAAGACAAACGCATCAGAAAAAATAGCCATCATTATATAGTTGTGAAATTACATTGAAAATATTGTATATTTAAATGTTTGACAGTCGTCATGATATCTAATTATGTGTTTGGTAATTATGTTGCTTGTACTTATATTTGTCTAGTTTTTTTCTACGTTACTATTGTAGTCATTGCAATAATTATTCATAAATGCTGTCACGGTACAAGGCTGGGGACGTTTCCAGATCGTAAAAGATTATTTTGATTACCAATTGCATAGCACATTGGAACTTTATTATATAAAAGAACATTCCTTTGCATACATTGTGCACAAATTAATAAGAGAGTATTTTACAAAATGTAAGCGATTTATTGCATGTAGTGACTGTATTAAATGCAATTGAATTGCTGATTATTAAAAAGGAGCTATGTTACATTTTCAACTTTGCGAGATATTAAAAAAAAACTGATTCATTTCTAATATAATCACATATATTACAAATTTATGCATTTATGACAAACTTAGTGTGTTTGCTGATTTGTTTTTGTTTTATATTTTTTTTTATTTCTAATAACTTTTTTAATAAAAATAAAACAAATTCCGTAACATAGCTCCCTTTTAATAATCAACCGATTTTTTAAGCTCACAAATAAGCCACTTACGATGTATGACCAATCGATCCTTTTACACCAATCGATGGGGCTACCGTTCAAGAACCCAAATTCGCAAAAAAGTTAATTTGGTCAAAAGTGTAACATATACCCCTTTTAATAATCAGCAATTCAATTGTGTACTGGACTGGGAATTTTGTATTAGGAAGAATGTGTATTAGGAAAGGAACTTGTAAATTCCATCGTGTATTTATTGGAGCCAACAAAGAAAAAGTAATGAATGATCTTAGCACATTTAGGCTGTGTTTTAATTAGTCTACCGAAGACATACATAGATAATTACATTAAGGCAAGGTACCTTCAGATCAAAGTTCAAGGCTTGAATAAACAGAAAATTCGCGGCTTTTACTCTATATAAATTATAAATTTCCCATTTAGAAGTTAAAGGTCACGCTCAGAATATGGTTGCGGCAATTAACTTTATAATCGAGGAAAACCGTGATCCTGAGATTATTAAGAAAAATAATTAATAATTTATATACCATCTTTTTTAATGGGATTGACTACTAAAAAAAAATATATTTTTTAAATAAAACATTTTATACAATGGAAGTTTAATAATTTCAAGATACGAATGTTATCTGAGAGAGCTCTAGTGTTATACTATAAATAAGTGAGCACAGATGATCAATCATCACCTGCACCTGCACCGAAGATATTCAAGGATATTTACTGTCAGATGGTATTACTTCACGCAGTGATACTTCCTTGAAATCCAATAGCCTAAAACTGCGTGCCGGTATTTAGGTACGTAAACCTAAGTAAAATTTACCCTTTATGATCTTAAAATATTCTGATTGTGTGATCGTATTTAACACGTAAAGTAAATTTTCATGCACTTTCGTTATACTTATTGAAAATGGCCAAGTTTACATCTGGACTTATTTTATACTTGGTACAACGAGCAATTCCTTGCTCTTGGGGATTATGCCACAAGTAAGCAACTTTGAAAAAATGGTAAAACAGGCCTTGTAAAATAGGAAATGCCCTGAAAGTGATCACTACTATTTTTGGGAGTTTCTTAATTCAAATATTCCCTATAGCGGGCGTAGTGTCTCTCGAATTGAAAGTAACATCATAAGAAAAAGTAGTCGCAAAGCCATTCAAGTAACGAAAAAATATATTTACGCACAAAATACTAATCATTTTAAAATTATTAATGCATACAAAATACAATAAACTTACTTTTTCATAATAACGATAAAGTTCCCACAGAGCGCAAGTTGTGTAACTTGCTCTCACACGTTAACCACAACCGACCGTTTTGACGTTTTTTCCCAAACCAAACCAAACTACCGCTTATAGTGATACCATTTGAAAATCAATGTTGCTATGATTATAAAATATGTTGACAATGTTGGCATTTCGCTTTTGTTTGTATGAGCGTTTTATAAAAGTCCCGAAAATGAAAATATTATGATAGAGGGTAGTATTTTTATTTATTTATCTTTATATATATTTTTATATAAACATCATTTTCACGGCAAATTTCTTCTGGCGAATGACATTTTGTATCCCCAGCAAGACCTGATCGAAATGTCTCCATTTAAGGGAATATCCTTTAGCTGCCAGTCTGAGTGAAGTTCGAATCTTCTGATGACGTAGATGAGCATCGTTTTAACGCTTTCTGCGCTGAACCTCAATCCTGAAAAAGAAATTAATATGGTTAACTTCGTGTTAACTTCGTCGTGCCTAGACCGTTCCGTCCGTACCTGAATTATCTTACGAACCTAAATAAAAGAATTAACATTGACCATATATAATATTTCAGGCTCTACTCTACTATCCTAAATTTGCTTGTACTATAGTCAGAAAATATGGTGGCAATACAGCGTTAAAAATGGCATGACATATTGTCGGATTCAAACCCGCTACCTCTGGGTCAATAGTCAAACACTCTAACATCTAGACTACCATGATCTCATATATTTATTAAATAAAAATATATTTTTATAGTATAAAAAAAACAATGAAAAAATTACTAATTAAATTCTTAGAAAATCTTTTGCTTATAGAAAAGAAAAATTGGTATTTATAAAAAGGTATACCTAAACATTGTCTAGGGCCTGCTCCAAATGGTAGATATGTATAAGGATGTCGCTCGGCTGCCTTCTCAGGAGAAAACCTTTCTGGTCTGAATGATCCTGGCTCTTCCCACAAGGTTGCATCCATGTGAAGGATATGGTTGGAAATCATGACTGTGGTCCCCGAAGGTATGACGTAGTTGGAATGAGCTGAAATGTTTTTTTGTTAAGCTTATTCATAATAAATGTGTATTCGTGTCCATTTATTTGAAACAATTTGGCAGAATAGAAGTTTTATAAAATTTGTAAGAAATTAAACATTTTGTCGATGCAATTTTTATACATCAACAAGGCTTTGATGTTTTGGGGTCAGTTGTGGTAAAAATCTTTTTTTTTATCTATTCATAGGCATTAATTTTCTTACGATATTTTATTTGTTAACAGGAATTAAGTAAAAAAGTTGGACGGCAATTGATTTACTATAATATATTATTTATTCACATACAATTAGATATTTTACCGCTTGTGCTGATCGAACATATGTAATTAAATTTTAAGTATTTCTACTTCAAATTAAAGCCCAAAACATGTATTTTAATTTTTACTTATTTTTGTTTTGTTTTTAAACATTATAATAATTTAAGTTCGTTTCTTTTACTTTAATATTATTGGTAATATAGTTATTAAAAATAACTATATTTTGACTAGTTTAGGGGGATTTTGAAGATACTTAAAGGTCTAATGAGTATCAAATAAAATTCTTTTGAGTGTCATAAGCACATAAAGAAAACAAAAACAACATGTCGCTATATAAAATATATTCTAAACAATAATGAATATAAACCGATAATTTAATTTATATAGTATGATTAACAATAATATCCAATGTATTTTGAACATTAAATGTAGGGAGCGATGTTCGCTGCTTCATAGAAGTCAAGGAAAGCAGTGTATTACTTATTGTATGATATCTATGAATAGCAACGTCAAAGTACCTATTGATCATATATACTCATCATCATATATACTCGTATATATAAAATAATGTTTCTTTGTTTGTCGTTTGTTCGTCTCCTATGCGTTCCTAAACCATTCCTAAACGATTTCAATGAATGATGATTACCCGCGGAGGTTTTTTTGGTAAAAAAAAATTTCAAAAATTGGTGAATAAAAATCCCAAATTAAGCTAGTGAATTGTGCGCACGCCCGTGAAGGCTTAGAGATCTTAATCGAATCATCCCAAATGCCGCAGACACTAGTTGTCGCGCACCGAAGGCACCGTCAAAGCTGCCCACAGGGCCTAGCTGCCAACCCATGTTATGTGTACGCTGTTTTGCTACATATCTTATTTGTACAGTTTGAACATAGTTTATGTTAAACTCGTATGTAGCATTACTCTGAGTACAATTATTGCTGGAGCAAGTATATATAAAAACACAATTCGGCAGTTTTTTGTCTTACAATTAATTAAACTAGACGAACTTATGATAAGACTCACAAGTACTGATGTGCACATCCTCCAACACGTCCCGTAATGTTATGAAGCCGACAGAAAATAATCGACAGACTTCCTTGAAGCACCAATCCAGGTATTGCAGCTGAGGAAGATCCTCCAAAACGACATCTCTTTCTGGATCATCGCTGTATAACTGCTCCATCTCTTTCCAGACTTTTCTTTGGCTATCCTTGTGTATTGCCAACATTAACATGAGGAATGCTATGACCGTCGCCGACGTGTCCATGCCCTTTAGTCAAGATAATATAAACAATATATGTGTGTATATGAAAGTATTTTAAAAACGCTGAAGAATTCCCTGACAAAATAATTAACATAATTTTTGACAACATTGATAAAGGTATTAAAGTTTATGGAAATTTGGTAAAAAGCGTTGGATGAAGGGCGAAATAAAATAGAGCGAAAAAGATGCCATTTCCAGTTTCAAAAATATGTCATTCATTTTGTCAGGCTATTTGCCATTGTTGAAATACTTTCATCAAATATTACAAATACGGGTGGAATTAATTAGGTAATTAAACATATAATACCATCTTTTTAAAAACTTATAACGTTTTGTTCATATCGAAACAGTCATCAAAACATGAAAATTTGACATCAATTAACATTTAGCTAGAACATTGAAAAGAAAATGAAACCATAATGCCAAAAATTTATCAGTAATCCTCTGCATTTAAGATGCAGTGAGTTGGTTTGAATGTAAGCTGCATTTTATTTCCTTTCAATATTCATATAATTTTCTCAATATTTAAGAAGTGTTATTTTTTTTGCATTAAATGAAGTTAAAGTCTCAATTGAAATTTACCGCGGAGAACAAGTTTTGAACTTCGTCTCGTATTTCCTCTATACTGGCGACGCCATTGTCCTCGTTCCAGTTTCGAAGCAAGGCTCCGACGGTGCCGATCTGGTCTGAAATATACAAAAATAATAAATAAATATTTATTGTCCACACTAACAAAAAGAAAAAATATCGATTACTCTATCTTTATGTACCTGGAATATATATCTAGGTATGATTTATGTACATATTAATGAAAAGAAATAATATGCATCTTATGGTATATTAATCATCGAATCTAACGCTATTTGACGAATATATTTCAAATATTTTTATTTATTATTAGTGCTTTAGATATTTTATTTAGGAAAATCATAAAAATCATGCTATAATGTAAAAAATGGTTCTATTTACAGTGGTTAGCAAATACAATAAATCTTTCATTGCTTTTATTCAGTCAGACTATACTATTTATTGCGTTCGCCTACATACAATTATTATACTCGTATATATAACAATCACATAATAATTATTTTACTTGACAGTTTAAACCTTTTCGTCATGTTTTTCGTATGTTTGATTGGGGGGGTATTAAATTAATAATCAACGTACGCGAGAGTTTGCTTATTGCGTAAAAACCAACAATTTTTACCATTTTCGTATGACGTACTAAAGTGATTAACATAATTAAGAATTATATATATTATCTCTAAAAACATCGAAGGAACTTTTTCTATACACCCTTTCAAAAAATATATTAGAGGAATTCAATTATATTAGAGGAATGGTGATTGATAGCAATATTTTTTTTTTAACTTCCTCTCCGAAAAATAAAAACGGTTAATGAATTATCCTTCTCCTAGCTAGAAGGAAAATATTTTTGCAACAGTACCTTTATCTTTTGCCTGAACATTCTCCAGGTTTTCGTTGACAATAAGCATGGCATACTCCTGAATTCGTTCCAGTGCCGCGTTACCCTTTTTCCCAGTTTCACTGAGGTCAAATATAAATCGAGGATGTAACCAAATTTGGGTCATCCTCTGGAAGGACGCTTTCGCCATACTAGAATGTAGAAGGTATTCACTTATCTCAAGTTTATTATTATCACATAATATATAGCTTATTGTCTAATATAACCTGCATGACAGCATACCTGATCAGTCAGACGGGCATGTTTAATTTCGTAATGCATTAAAAGTA
The DNA here is from genome assembly GCA_020383195.1 of Neomicropteryx cornuta. Taxonomy (NCBI): domain Eukaryota; kingdom Metazoa; phylum Arthropoda; class Insecta; order Lepidoptera; family Micropterigidae; genus Neomicropteryx; species Neomicropteryx cornuta. Next base: position 7,968,829 of record JAHKQU010000028.1, read on the forward strand.
AAAAATAACTTACTCATCTACTGCGTGGATATACTTATCCATATGACCTTCTTGAAAATGTGGTTTGACCTTAAAAATCGCCTCTGAAAGTACGTAAAGTTAAATTATTTTTACAAGTCTTAATTATAAATGCGTAATCGAGTAGTAAACTAAACTAAACATCGTACTAACGTGACTATGCATAAGGATGTTTGGTCTGGCCTTACGAAAAATAAAAAAACTTTGGACATTTACTATTTGTTTCTGGTTGACCATATTTACCGAAGTTAAACACTCCAAATCTCCGAACATGTCAACGAAGGTAGATCTTTAAATAAAGACTACGAAAGCATGATATAAGCACGTAGGTACTAACCAGCTAGGATATCTCCAGTACATCTCGAAATATTCAAAAGAACGTCAACTGGTTCTTTATTGCAATATTTATCGAAAGATTTTACAAAGATTTTCGACTGTCTTACGTATGTCGATTGGTAGCCTTTGAGCAAAACGCCGTTGAAGAATGGGTTCACTAATCTGCGGTGTAATTTCCAAAGTTGCCCTGAAAAATTGATTTATTTATTATAATACAAATATTATTATTTAATTATTATAAAAAACAAACATTAACTAGTATTTTATTTTTATTTTTTCTTCAATAATATAATCTATTCAAAACCTTTAAATAAAATGAGTCGTTATTTTAATAAAAATTGTAATGACTGACATTTTTCATGATAATTTAGCTTCAATTAAAAATCACTCATAATTGGTTAAACATCAAACAATCATTGTTTTGTACATACTGTAGACTGCAAAATCACATTGATCGATTGTTTAAATACTGCGAGGAAAACAAATTACTTGCACTTAAGTGCATCGAAATGTAGCAAAATAACAGAATATTAATAAGTTTCATAATGCATATATTATGGTCCCATTATTGAAACCAGTGTTATTCGCGACTGACCTTATACAGTAAGCTTCTTTTAGTTTTTACACATTCATGTATTAGAAGCTATTATCCACGTCCTTCCGTCCGTTGAACTTTTCTGCGTAGATTGATACCGTTTAGATAACATCGGAGTCAACAAATTTCTAGTACAATTAGATGTAACTTTGACAATTCGACACTGCGCTCAATTATCATATTTGAATTTCAACAATATGACAGCACGGCTCTTGGAATGTTTTATTTATTACTGGCCAGTTAAAATTAACATAAACTCTTCTATGAGCACAAATAGAAACATGTAAAAGAATGTTACATTACAGTTATTATAAATTGAAATACTATTTCCGTGTTTATATATTTATTTATTGTGGTTACTTAACAGAAATTGTATGAAATACCTACAGGTAATGACGTAAAGATAATATGAATTAAAGTACCCATAAATTCCTATGCTAGGTTATCCAACTGACTAATAAAGATAGAGTTAAAAAAGAATAATATTAAAATATATTAAACGAATTTATCAGTGAATTATCCTTTAGACGAATTGCGAGGCGGTGAACCTTACAGTCGATGAATTATGAATGGTGAACTTTCCGGAAACCGTTTGGTGATAACAAGATAATTTTTGACTAATAAAAAGTTTTTAAGTTATGTTAAACAGAGAGTACGAGAATTGGTTGATTATTTTTCTCAATTATCAGTACCTACCTGATGACGTCACCAAGCCAAGGCCCATTAGATCTTTCCATTTAGAAAAAATAAAACTTTTTGTAGACGTTCCTTTGCTTGCAAAAAAACTCTGTAAAAATAAATAAAATTCATAACAAGAATGTTCGTCATATCATCAGTGATTTTCCACTTGGATGCTATAAAGGACTTGCATAAGATCACATCAAATTGGATATATTCTCTAGTTTGTTTGACCTGTACTCGCAATTACTGTTCTTGATATTTTTTATGCGTATAATATATAATTGCTTAATTATTGAATACAAGACTTTCAGTCATTCTCTTAAAGTTGAAATAAAACGTAATTTGCACTAGAATCATTCTTCATCATCGCCATTTGATAAATAAAAAACAAATTCGTATGCGCAGCCGTATGATGTTCCATGCTACATTTCCAATTTTCAAAACAAAATTATCTATGTAAGAGGTCATCTGAGGCGAAAATTGAAATTTACCGTTGAAGGATTCTATATTTTATATGATACCTATTTCATTCTACTCCTCGAAAGGAGTTATACTAAAGGGCATTTGCAATAAATTATTCTTCACCAACTAGTGGTCGAAAATGAATTATTTCAAAGATATGGAGATTTTACATTTTTTTAAATATTCCGATTTTCTGCCAAAAAAATATTCTAAAAAAACTACTCCCATCTCATTTGTGTACCTAAATATTACTTTTCTGAAAGCCGATAAATGAATGCTCTTAAAATAAAACCTTCTTACTCATAATTTCAGAAATAAAATATGCTAAACAGTAACAATACTTTTTCAAAATAAAAAAACCAAACTAAAAGAGAATTTATTCGAAAACAATGTATTACACTTGGCATACAAATCTTGGAATTAAATTTCTTGTTTAATAACCTTTCCTTGATACAAGTGAGTACCTGTTGGTACTCACTTGTATCAACAAGTACTTACTTACAAATCAATTGTTGTAAGATTTTAATAACAAATGACAAAAACCTTAGGGGATATAGGGGACAATAAATTAAGTCATCGGATCAGTAATTTCTTTTTTCTAAAATAACACTTGACAGATCTTGTTCAAAATGCCTGTCTCGATTTGTAAATAAATTAAAATCTCCACAACTTTGAACCCATTCATTTTCAACCCCTAGTTGATTAAACATAATTTGTTGCATATGACCTCTAGTTTAACCCCTTTCAAGGAATAGAAAGAATTAAAATTCATCTGTACGAGTATAATATAGTGGAAAAATAAATGTTATCTACAGAGTATCATAATTATTTCAATTGCTTTAGTTATTGTTTATAGTGTTAGTATTTTTGTAATAATCACCTTTAATCGCATTTATATAAATAATAATAAACAAAAAACAATTTAGGCATTATTCATTAGCTTATTAAACAAAAATTATATAAAAGGAACCTACCTTAACCTCTTCTGGATGTCTTAATATAAGTATGAAATAAGGTCCTAACCAAAACTTTACAAGTTTTGGATATGCGTATATTATAACCATCATGTTGCTAACAGCATCTAAAAATATTTAAAATTAAAATTTAAAAGATTTTAAGCTTTGGTATGGCAAATAAAATGGAGCAGCAACGCCCAGTGTTGCGCTTTTAAATTGCCTTTCATAGAGCGGAATGTGGAATAACTCAAACCGCATACAATTTAAGTGCATATCATAGCGTGTCTATAAAGTACTTACTAGAAAACCCCAAAAAAGTATTAGGGAATCGATGCTTCAGATCTTCTGGTTGAACATCATATCGAAGGCAGACTTCTAGTCAAAAATCCAATAAGGACAATAAGAAGACGGCATAAAGGCAATTTACACGAGCGCTTTGATAAAATTAATAAATATGGGCATGAAAATTTTCGCTTTTTTTTAATACAATTTCTTACACGCAATAGGGAACATAAACATCCCCTTAATTCTTTGGGAATGGTCTTGAAACAATCTGTATATCAAATTATAGAATATCACTAGAAGCCTATCACATTTGAGCCATATAAGAAATTTTCTTTCTGAAGGGCGTAATATTCTCAATGGCGTTATTTTTTTAAGGCTTTTCGTAAAAAGTCAGTTGATTTAGAGGAATGTTACTTAAAACTAAAATTTAAAAGTGATATTAACAAACTCTTTCGAAATAAACATTCATTCAATGAGTTTAGTCATAGTCAATATTTGATTGGAATGATATTACATTTCCCAGCGGCTAGATTTAGTACGAACATTGATTGAATATAATTATCAATGGTATATAATACGGAGAATCATTTACACATCAGGACATTTTCATACTACTTGGCGCATTTGGTTTTCATGAAGGTTTTCATGTACCAACTGTCCACAATACGATAAAGGATTGTTGCTGAGTGGCCTTCCCACAATACGAACTGTAGCCAACCATCGTTACCGCGATTGAGGTCTCCATTCAACAAGTACATAAATTACCCTCGTATATTTCAGGATAATTCTCAAAGTGTTAAGAGAATTATGAAATCATTTTTTAATAATATTTTTTCATATTTACTTATGTTATTGCTAAATTTGTTTCATTTGCCTTTTTTAAAATAAAATAATAAAAAGCAGACCTTCCAATTTCAAGAGCAGTGGGTAGCAGAGCACAGATCCCAAGGGCAGTAGGGCAAATGGTCCAGGAGTATTCCAGGACATTTTGATCCATCTCCAATTTCTCCAATACCAGAATGCCAACAGCACGAGCGACGTAAATATTACTTGCCAAAGAACCATGTTTTATAGCATTTGCCAAAATTATTATTTATTATTATATCGAAAAAGACAGAGATGAAAAGGCAGCAACTCAGTGCAAAATTTTACATCAACTAATTTTTAGCAAGAGCTTCAAAAGCGATGCGTTCTTTTGACGCCAATATGGCGGAAGGGTCAGTGGAAGGAAGGGATAGCCAACATTTTGTAAGAAATATTAAAAGAGTTTGAAAGATATTGTGCGAGCGTTAAGAATATTAGTATGGAAAATAAGTCCTTTGTGTACCCATATACTACCAATGACCAGGTATTTCCTTCATAATAGTTCGCACATTTTATTGCAGAATTTTTAATTATTTCTACCTAAAAAATGTCATCGCCGCGTATTGTTTAAAATCCAGAGGTAAAATATAGGATTATATGTTAGCAATGATGAAGCCTTTCCAGGTATATTTAATTGGTGTAAAAAATGTATTGTTTTACAGTGGAGCGGTTTTGACGTAATTTTACTAATGCCCATTTTTCGCTAAAGCCAAAGGCATCCCCTTACTGTGTCATTAGAGTCGCGAGACTCTACCCAACACTACTGCGTTGTCATGCATGGATTCAAATAAAGTGTTTACTAATATTTTTAAGGAATTAAAACTTTACAATATCTTTCTGGCAAACGGTTAGAATTTTTAATCTGCAGTTTTAAGGTGAGATAATAATATCTTGTACAATGGTTGAGTGTATTTGGGATACGAGTTGATTCTATTAATCGATAATTTGTTATTTACAAATTGTGTTTGGTTGTTTGTTGTTTTGATTGTTTGTTGTTGTATTAGTAGTAATACATACATTTTGGGGTACGGAATAAACAAAAAAAAACTGTTGTTATTGTACAATTTAATTAATATATATTAAGGAAGCCATTATACTACAAAACGCAGTTAACCCTAAAATATGATGACAGTTGAATAAAAAGGTATTATAATCAATAAGAAAATGCAAGACCTACTAGGAGAGAATCTTAGTAAAATATCTGTTGATATAATAAAAGCAGAATTCCTGCTGCAAAGGTGCAACACGACTTCACTGCCAAATAACAAAAGTCGTTGCACTTGGACCACTTTTCCTTTGTCAAACCAGTTCCAGCGCTGTGCTTAAAATAACCATGAACTATATTTGATCCCTTTTGTACTACCCATAGAAACAGAAAATGAAACTTTAATTTTTTTTAATGCACAGAAAAAAATAATTAAGTCACGGTTTCGTAAATGGTTAAATCGTCAAAAGCATATTTATTTATTTATTTTATGTGTTACTCAAAGCTATAAAATACAAAAATGCCTGTACTAAGATAGATTTCATATTTTGTAGGGGTGTAATTTTTAGTCATTCAACACCCGAATTTAGTCAGTCATTTTTTTAGTCATTCAACAACGAATAACATTTTATGTCACTTTTTGGCGGTTTTGAGTTAGGATGTTATTACGGGTCAGAAAAAAATGGTTATTTTTCTGTATATTCACCTTATTTCTATCATTACTACGTGCAAAGATATCGTGTGCATGTGAATATCGTAAGTAAGCTTTTCAAGTAATATTTAATGGAAAAAGATCCCAATTCTAGTTCAGCACAGTATTATCATCGGAGCAATCATCAGAGCTTTATAGTAGCAATATTTTACTTGAATATTTAATATTAGCATTGGAATAACATCTTAAAATGACATAAGATGTTTTTCGGTGGAAAAAAAAACATTCGGACTAGTTCGAATATGATTGTATGTAATGTTAGGATATTTTTCGGTGATATTTTGATAAAAATGTGCACAATCTTCTCGTTTCAAAACTGACTTACGGTGTTTTTCCGTGCAAATTATAATTTGGTGGCAGCAACACTGGAACACTTAGAGACAAAATAGAAAACTTAGATTCATTTGCTCACATTATTACATTTTTTTTTCATTTAATATAATTCATATTCTTGTTTCGTTATTTTGTAGTTTCAATTTTTCGGTTGCAATAAAGATCTTATTATTTTTACGAGTTATTATAACAATAACGATGTTATAATATTAAGCATTATTAAACATATTATTATAAGAACCTATTATTATTCAATTAAAACCGTAAATACCTACTCAAATTTACTATGTTTTGATACATTTTATAATTGAAGAAATATTGATCGTATGTCAACATACGTGCATTTGGAAAATATCGTTCATTTGATTTTTTAAAATGTACTATGGAAAAACATTTTATATTTAGTTAAGATTGTATTCCCTGAATTATATTTAAGATTATACGAAACAAAAAAATAACGAAATAAAATCCTAAGTCGACATAGGATTTTATTAGTGAGCACGTATGTTCTCTAAAGTACATTAAATAATTAAATTTCTCAAATTATGTTCATTTTGTTTTAATACACCGAGTCCAATATAGTAAATTTTAATTTTTATTTAATTTCAAAAAAACAAAGCATGGAGATTTTTTAGAAATTTGTTTTGGCTCTTCCGAAAAGTTGCTAAAAATGTCTTAGGATGTTATTTGTTGGGGGTGTCGCATTAATATTTCATGTCAGAAATTTTATATCGTTTTTTGCTCAATGCGTCATTTATTGTATAAAAAGCTCCTATATGGCTTTTAAAAGACGAACTCGTGTGCTAAATTTAATCGAAATAAATCAAAATGTACCCCCACCACTAATTCGTTTTTAGAGAATTAGCTTCAAACTTTATCAATTTTAACTCCGAGTGTCACTGAAATGCGGTTAGGTGCGTGTTAAAGACCTTTTAAATAGTATACATAAAACGTATTTCGATTGATATATATTCATTTTATTTTTATGCTTTTAATCAATTTAATTCAGACTTTCACACAATTAAATTTATGTTCGTTTATAAATAATTATTAACGTTAATTTGAATGAATACGGAGCAAAATGATAATTGTCTGCGGAGGACAATGGGAATAATTAGTCATTCTTGATTTCATTAGCATCAAGTTATGCGGCCTTATGCATAGTCGCGTTAGTACCTATATTGTGACAAAGTGACAGGGCATGCATTTTATTATGCATAAAGCCGGACCTAATACACAAATATTTTTTTTTGTCAGAACCAACACACAAATAAAGTATTTATATATATGGATATGTATGTATTCAGATCGTATTGGTATAGTGTTTATTATAACATTAAAATAAGATTTTTGAATGGTCTTGTAATAGTGTGCTGGTTTTGTTCTAGATATGTTTTAGAAGTTATTTATAACGGTATGTGAAAATTTAATAAATCATATGAATTTCTTAATAGAATGATAAATATTAACAAGAATGGATGACATCTTGTAGCTATCATATAATATCAACTGCTTCTATAAATTGTATAGTAGTAGTAATTTATTTCATCCTATTAGGCCCTACAGGCGTCATTAAAGGCATCTCCCGCCTAGATTACTCGCGTGTGGTACCAACTTGTGATAGGTTGCTTCATTTCCTATCTCCACTTGTGTTTGCGGCACTTTTAGCTCATTCGATGTGTGTTTTGGATGGCCATAGAAGCGACAGTAAGTTATTTTTTAAATCTTAGTAGATTAAAATAAAAAAAAAGAACCCGATGGTATCATGACATTCTTTAAATTTCTTATAAACTGCAACGCTCTTTATTTTTTTTTTTAATTTGACGCATGCTTGTAACGAAACAACACGGACATAATATTTAAATTTATAATAATTATAATGTGGCACTGAACATTCTTTTATATGTTTCTATTCGTGCACATAATTGAGTTTGTAATAATTTTAACTGGCCAGTAATAAATAATACGTCCTCAAGTTCCCAACAGCCGCGCTGTCATATTTTTGAAATTCGAATATTCCGCTTTCTATCGAACTGTCAATGTTTCATTTATTAGTAGTAAAAAATTGTTGACTTTGTTGTTTTGTTGTTTAGATGTATAACATTAGTTATATATCTATATTATTCGAGCAGCCTCCGATGTAATCTAAATGATTATTGTTGTTTTTCAAGAGCATCAATCTACGCGCAATCCATGTTGAAAGATGCAACAGACGGACGCATGCCTTACACAGGAATGTGGAGAAGTTAGAAAGTGCTTAGTGGTAGGTACTCACGACTGATGTTTACATCTCTTGTTCATTGTAAAACGCGTGAAAGAGCAAAAGCCCTAAGGTACGAACGAAGGTGTAGGGGGGGGGGGGGGGAGGGAGTAGGCAGAGATAGGGGGTTAGATTAGGGGGAATAACGCCGAAGGGAAACACACTTTAGATCACAAAGTACTTACAATTATTATCTATATATCTAACTACCATACGGTTTTAAATGCTTCATTACCACCTTCTCCTCTGACTAGAACAGGCACATTTGGCTTAGTTAAGTAGGGCCCAAAAATAATTCTAGATGACCTAGGCCATAACCATTATTTAAAAAAAAAAGAAAAAAAAACTAGGCTTAGGTCTTAGGTTAACATAAGAAATATATACATATAAATTATTATAAAAACCAAATTTCTATAAACTTACACTAATGAGATCGTGGTAGTCTAGTGGTTAAGGCGTTGAACTATTAGCCCAAAGATCGCGGGTTCGAATCCGCACATGGTCATACCATTTTTAATTCTTCATTACCACCATCTCCCCTGACTCTAGCACAGGTACATATGGCCTAGTTGAGTAGGGCCCAAAAGAATTGTATGTGACCTTATTTTTCTAAAAAAAAAATATATAATTAAATACTTTAAAATTAATTAGTAATAATAATATTAATAGTAATAGTAATATTAATTACTTTGATGACAAAGTATGGGGTCGTCTCCATGTTAAATATCCAAAGTTCATGACATTTCTTTCGATTTACCTGAACCAGCGCCGCGTGTGACGTGATACTCGTAAAAAATATAAGAAAGTTAAGGTTTATCCCAATTACATTTTTTTTATAAGATGCTTGCTTTGTAATATTATTTGTTTCGCTTATACAGATAAAACTGTCCCATTTCTTTAACTTTTTTAATAACTGGATCGCTCATCACCTGAATTAAGTTCCGATTGACAAAAGAAACATTTAAAAACGGCAGATATTAGTTCTGACGATAATAACAGATTAATGACGTAATTGTTCTTTATTGGTTTTTTTCCGTAAATCGCAATGAGCCTTGTAAATATTGTAGCGATGCTGGCAGCCCTGCGAAGCGGCCAGGACTGTTCTATACTTTCGAATGTTGAAAATAGACCAGCTTTGGCCGGAGATGTTGGATTCGCAGGGCTGTCAGAACGAAATAAACAAAAGAGTAGAAATTGAAAAAATATTATAAAAACTAGCTGGGCGCTGTTTGTACTTTTATGGATACGTGTCAGGGGTTGATGTGAATCCAATTTTTATTCCAGTAGTGTGTTTCGTATATTTATTTGCAAGTGTAGAATCATACACAAGCGCTCCATGCGGGTACCTTCTGCCCAGTATTAAGTATAGACGGTTTCGTTACAATATATTGCAAAATGATTATTATAAATATTAATATTTTTAATTAATAAGTATGCAGCTTTACAGCTGATTAATCTATATCTTTGATTATTGTGCTCTTGTGAACTCATCTAAGTAGTTTTTAAACTGATTAACTGAATTGGAGGTAATAACACTTGTAGGTAATTCATACCACAATTCAACCACTCGGTTGGACAAAGTTTTTTTTTGGATTAGGTTTGAAGATACTTTTCATGCCTACGTAAGTGGGCGTTTGTTAATTAGCGTTGAAGGTAAAAATATGTCTAAGGTCTGGACAATTATATAATCCCTTTATAATCCTAAAAGTCTTTATGAGATCGCCTCGCTTTCTGCGTTTTTCCAGTGAAGACGTTCATCATAAGTCTAACATAGATTTGTATTTATAGGTACCATGTTTTTCAATTATTTCGGTAAGCTGCATTTATTTACTGAGAACTCTTATAATCATCGCTCGTGTAAATTGAACCAAAACAATATTGATTGGGTCATATTTTTATGGTATTATGCATTTCAGCACGCTTCATTATTTCGTAATCGCACCAAAAGCAATGGTAAACAGGGGGGCACTAGGGTTTTTAAAATCTAATAATATTTCAAGAATCAATAATTGTATCAAGAATGATACAATTTCGTCCAATAATTTAAGATACTCTCGTGTGTCTCTCTTAAGCAGACATTTCCAAGGTAATAAACATAATTAAACAATGTTCGCATAAACAGTATATTATCACATAACTTTATACACATAAAAGGGAAGTGGTTTATTAAATTACTTGTGTTTATAATCAACTGAATTTATTTAGTTTTTAGATGATAGATTATACCGTACCTGTGAATTGTCTACCACCAGTGGGCCGGCGGTAGACGTGATTGGATGGTCGGTTGACAAAGCCTCACGCTTTTGTTGAGTTGCTACTATGTAGAACTTTCAGTTTAAATTTTGTAAGAGGAGGTCGTTAAAACCATTTTATAACTCATAACCGTAATTAATTTATGTACGGTAAATAAATATATTAAATGACTTAACAAATAATTATGATTTAGTTAATAACAAAACTTTAAAATTGGATGCAAAACCAACACAGTGACGTTATATGCCACGAAATTCATTAATAATAATGTCTTATTTAATTCAAAATGGCTTCCTTTTTTTATAGTACTGATTATTTAAGAAAAACAAGTACACAAATAATAACGGCTTTTCGAATACAACCTTTGCAGTATAAAAATCTATAAAATATCAAGCAACTTTTCACTTGACGTAACCTATTGAAACTTAAAATAAAATTATATTAAAAAAAAAAAACGAATTAAGAACTGTTTGAAGTCAGAGTTAGCATATATGCTACCTCTGACAATCTAAAGATTATGCATGAAATTGCATTGAAATTAATTGAATTGTTTCGTGAATTGAAATGTCCGTCTGTTCGTTGCATCTTTTAACTCGAAAAGTACAAATGCGAAAGAGTTAATTTTTTATATGTAAATTTATACACAAGAAAAACGACCATAGCCGTTTAAATTACATAGAAAGCCGGTCAGATAATATAAATATTTAACATTAAGATCAACAATTTTTAGTATGAAACTGACATGTGACAATAATATCACATAACGGTCATTATTAGCGTCAGATCAATTCGAATTTCAAACATTTGACAGCATGGCTATTGGAACGTTTTATTTATTGCTTGCCAGTAAACTGAATATATGAACATAAACATGAATATATGAATATGAACTTTTTATGAATATAAACTTATCTATGAGCGAAAATAAAAAATATGTAAAAGAATGTTGAGTGCCATGTTATAATTATTATAAATTGAAATATAATGTCTGTGTATATTTATTTATTCATATATTTATTTATTTATTGTTGTTATGCAACAGAAATTGTAAACAATTAAGGCAATGACAATGACGTAAAAAAAAGAATAAAACTAAAATATATTAACATATATAATAATATATAACGAATTCAAATAAATAGAAAAAAACAGATTTATTTATGAAATTAGTTACACCATTTTAAACTTTGATTACTTATAAATATTGAAAAAAATAACTGTTTTAATACCGAACTAAATTAGGAAGTTTGTCCGTGGTTTGTGGTTTGTCCGTGGTCCGTGGTTTGTCCGTGGTATACGAGTATGTATTAGTATTAGCAAAAGTATGCCCCTGATAAATTTGCGGCGCATTAAATGGGTGGGTATTCCTTTATCAAAATTTAGTTTACCTCATTCAGTCGATACTTTATCAGCAAAATGCAAGCATCAACATATGTCGTGATATTGGGTAAACACCGATTGTCATTTTGTATTTATAAATTATAATTATAATTTTGTATATTATATACGTACCTAAAAACAATATGAAGTTATTATTGTGATCTTTTTTTTTGTAGCTGTTGCGTTTTTAACTACTCGTATAAGTCAGATATATTCCACAGACAAGCTTAGATTCGATTGCGGTTATAATGTATGACACTTTCGTTTGTTCAAATTATTCGACCGACGAAAATGATCGTAAAATTGTGCTTGAAATGCTTTTCAAGTTGTTTGATGATAAAAAAAATAAGGTGGTTCAAAATGTGGACCATCCAACAGTCTTACGATTTCATTACGGGTCGGACTTTCTGCATGCAAGCACGTCTTGTGCGCGCATTGATTGCCTGAAATATTAATGTATGATAATCATTAACCTCCTTTAAAATATGTTGAATTTACTGGTAAGCATTTTTGTTTTTAATTTATGAATGTAGTTAAAGATTGTTTTTTGTTCATTTTAACAGGTCTTTGTGGTTTACCAGGTATCAGTCCAGTCAAACCTGATAAAAATGATCTCTTCATTGACATTCCTGGTCCCGATGACGTCATAAATCAAACTGTGCTCATTCATGGAGATCCATTACGGCCAAATATGGTACCTGAGATTTATTTAAATTAATTGTTTTAGGTGGGACAATACCTTACATCATAAACTTACGATGATATTTCAGACAGTTACCATACATTTTTTTTTTAAATATCAAAAATATTATGAAGATAAAAATATATTTCGGTTAAAGAAAATTAGGGCTTGTAATTTTGCCAAATAAAATCTAAAGCAAACGACAGTGATCTTTTCATAGGACATGGGTTTTTTTCCGTATTCACGACGGGTCGGCCCCTAAGCAACCGTATGCTCGTATTTTGCTTATCATAAATCGGGTCTGATCATAATGATATGCTTTAAGATTCTACTGTACTAGTACTCCCTGCCTTAGACTAGTCTCTACTAAGGAAGGCTACTTCATAAGGTACATAATATAGAATTATTAATGAGCGAGTGGGAAGGACAGAGGGCGTGAGGAGAGTTTAAGCTGACACATATTTTGCCTATTTTTAATACAAACTAAAAAACGTTTCTTTCAAACTGCCAAAAAAAAATTTATTCTGATCGATCGGATGTCGGTTAGAATTTCTGATTTTAGGGATGTAATACTAAATTTAAAAAAACTAACTTATGAATTCAAGGGGTGTCAAAATCAAATAATGCAAGATGAACTTGTTGCTGGTATTTTTTATATAATGTTATTTGTTTTACTTTGTAGCCATTAGCTGGCGTTAAACACGCGCACTGGTGCACCAACGCTGTGGCCTGCAAACCCGAAGGCAGCAGGGTTTGTGGCTTCGATGAGCGATATGGTTATGCAGCTTTCAGGAATATTTGCCATTTGATACAATATAACTGCTGGCGTATGACCAGTAAGTTTTTATTGTAATTTATTTATATTATATATTTAAAAACTAACATAAAATATTACAGTATGAATACAAATACAGTACAAATCGTTTAGCATAATTAAAAATACATATAAGAAACGTTACCGCTCTAAAGTTAGAGGCAATATTCTACGCAACGATCAAAGAATGCCTATTTCGAGTGGTAAAATGATTTATTATTAAATTATACTATTAATTCCATTTACCGATACACTACGTGTCCGGAAAACAAGTTTTGAAATGAAAAATCACAGAAATTAGGCTAAACTTCATCCACAGAAATCCCCACTTTTTTATGACACCAGCAATGTTTCTGCAGCAGAAGATTGACAACTAAGGTTTTGACTCATTGAAACCAAAGGTTTTACAGGAATGTAACTAGCTATGAATGAGAATGCAACTAATGACTTGTGTTTTAATTTAAAATAACCAATCTTACTTTATGAAATTCATCATAAAATTAATTTATTTTTCATTCATTCATTTTGTTCATGAAATTGCATTTTTTTATTTTTAGTCATAAACATAGACGATTGTATATCCGTATCTTGATTAGTTAGTTTCTTTAATATATAATTCATATAATAATATAGAATATAATAGAAATATATTTTCATATAATATATAATTCTATAATAATATAGAAACATAACGATTAGGCTCTTATATTATTAATTATTGTTTTATATTGTCATTAAATTTTTAAAATATTTTTCAGATTTCATACCATCCCCAAAATGCCAAAAGTCAAAACGAAAATTGCAATAATAATTGAATATAACTCGAAGAAAAACAAAAACCAACTAATATATATATATATATATATATATATATATATATATATATATATATTAAGACTTGTAATATTTTTAATTTGGATTTTTTTTCTGCTTAATAAACGCTTAATCACATTCAGATTGAAGTATATATAGTAATGTTTTACTACCTCTTTTCACTTGCCTTAATTATAGTAATGAAGTGCTTCATTGGTTATTAATTTATCATTAATAGTATTGTATGAGGCGCATTGACCGAACCGTATACATTTTACATTGATATCAGGTCTTGTTTGAAATGTTATAATGTCCACATAAATAGGTCAAAGCAGTTTGAAAACATCAAATATCGATACCAGCATACGACTTGCAAAAAACCATGGCATGTAGAATCATCCTATGCTCCAAACAATCCACCGATAATAATGTTACAGAGGATGTTTACCCAACGATAGGATTTTTCAACCCAATAAAAGGCCAGTTTCATAAAGCAATAATATTAAATGACTTAATGGCCAGTTAAAGTTTATTATGATTTCAATTGACACGTTTAAAATGTTTTTTATGCAACAATAACTAACAAAAAAACATAATTTTGAAACGTATACTTAAAGTTTTTAACATTTTTTTTATTATAAATATAGATAATAGGTAGGGAAGGGATAATAGGTAGGTAGGGGGTAGGGTAGGGGGTAGGGGGTAGGTAGGTAGGGAATATAGGTAGTGTTTTCACAGTGCTAAGACTCGTAAACTCCGATATATATTTTTTCTATATAAAGTTTCAAGTTTATCTTTTTAAAATATAATATCAAATATAATTAAAATAAACCCTTGAATAAGCTTTAAGGTTTCTCTAAATGTCGTAGCCAGTATTACATAATATTGTCTATTATTTTTTATATCTTAGATGTGACATTGTAGATAGACAATTTCATGAGTTATTGAAGGAAGATAGTGTAAAGTTATTTTGTACCTCACCGAGCACTATTTTTTTTTTAAATGTGTAGCACAATATTGAAATAAAATTATAGTTAAATACTCGAATATACTACTTTAATACATTATTATGCGAAGATATTAATGAAATTTTACGATTTCTTTAATTCGTTTTGTAATGCCTAAGACTGAGCGAGAGTACGAGTTTAAGTTTTTGTAGAATATATTAAAGGTGCAGGAAAGAGAGGAAAACGCCACCGAGGCCACGGGCCTTCAATGGCAAATGTAATTAATCTACGATGAAACAGGTTGTATGTTAATACGTTAAAAAAAAAGTGGGGAGGTGGTTTGGTTATACATTTTTTGGCAATATTAAAATACAAATAAGTATATTATTTGCATTTGTTGTAAAATATGTTATTTAAAGATTTATGCACATGACAAAAAGACTTCTTGTAAGTGACTAAATCAAGTTTTAATCCTGAGATCCATGTCGCGAAACCGGCCTATTTTGTCGCAATTGAATCATATAAATTGGTTTGCGCCTATGGGAATTATCTAGTGCCAAAGGCATATTCCAAGAGGAAATAGTTTCAGGTCAATATGATTAAAGTATTCTGTCCTCGGCACATATGTAAGTTATATTTACAATATATCAAATAACTTCAATTAGTAAAATAAGGAACATTTAACATAATGTTAATAATGTTGTCTTCTTCCTTTTATACTAAAATATAAATTATTTTAGTATAACTAAAGTATAACTAAACTATAAATTATTTTAGTTAAATTATATAGTATAAAAACTAAAATAAAAAAACTAAATATATAAAATGCAATGTAACTTAGCTATATCTTTCTATTTATTGGTATGGAAAAAATAAATATTTACTATTGTCATTATTGAATTTTGTTGCTTCTTTGTTATTAAAAAGAGACTGTATGGCAGGAGATAGTAAATAGAAAAGACTGTTTTAAAAAACTGTTTAAACATGAGATTTTATTTATTGTTTATGATTTTTCAATAAATTAAATTTTCAAATAATTTAATTACAAATTACATTGGATTTTCCAGTGGTTTTCGTTACGATATGGTTAATTATTATCGGCGGTCTTTGTCATGCGCCTGACCCCGGAGAGATGATACAAAGACTCAAAGCCCAGGGTAAGTCTCACCATTTATAGTGTTTTTATATACGTATATAATTATCAATAATCCTAACCATTCCGAAGTTTTTTTTAGTTGTAATATTATTTATTATATTATTACAAAAATATACGGCTAGCATGGATATTCAGCGCGTCCAAAGTCCTTGGATTTATGGTATTATTTGTAAAGACGGTATATAAAAAAATCATCATAGTTTCCGGAAAAAACAATGTAACCTTTACATGAAAATATTAAGAGGATCTTGTGATAAGGCCTTTGTTCTGAGCGATCAGCTGGTATTTGTATCAAGATTACATTATCGATCTAAGAGGCGACGGAATTCGCGTGAAGACCGAATTTACACCATTTGTTAAAAAATATTAGGGGTATTTTTTTCATATTTCACATTTATTTTTTTATATCTATTTATTTATATTTTTATATGTATTATATATGTTGTTCTTCATAAGTAAAGCTATATTACTTTTATTTTCGAGGAAATTAGGAATCATTTAAAATAATATATAATTGTTATGAATCCCTCGGCGTGCAAAATCAGTTAAAACATTATCGGTTTAATTCTTAAATATATTTTAAAGGTGATCCTTCTTGTAAAACTGGTTAACGACTGTTTTGAAATTAAATTCACACGAATCAACTAAATGACGACAAATTTTACTTATGAATTTAAGAACTCCCATTTAGAAGGACTGTCTCCATGTGCTTTCGATATTACCCTTTTAACACAGTGGACTACTTTAATATATATCGTAGGCTAATTATTATTGTATAATTAGGATATTTCTAATTAAACGTATTATACGGATCTATGAGGATTACAAAACCGCGACATTTTTGCAATAAGGCGAACTTATGTTTAGGCGGAATGTAGTTACGAGTTTTACAATGTGCCTGGCTACTTTTAGGCGACTAAAAAACGCCATAAATTTAGTTTTTTTTAATTTATAGTAAAATCCTATTAATTTCTATTTCAGTCCACATATTGCGCTAAATTCTGATGATATGATATCCAAATTAATAATTCTTTCCCGTTCTATATGACACATAATATACACAAAATTATTACAATAAAACGTCAAATCGATGTAGAAGTACATACAACCCTCATGATGTATTTGCCGTATATCTTTCAGATTGCCAGTGATGATGATGGTCGCATGTAAAAAAACAAGTAAGGTTTTTAAGGTGCAGGCTAAGGGAATCCATACAAATAGCAGCAAAGAGTAGACAATGTAATCCATGCTTTTAGTCATCCAAGTGTGTATCCTGATGATTGTAAAAAATGCCACGTGTATGTGTTTTATTTCCAGTCTCAAATACACTTACAGAAAAAAATATTTCGTACTATCCATTATATCAAACAAATTAAAAACACGGTAGGTGAAATATTTTTACTGATATTCTAGTATAAGAAACTACAGCTGTCACCGTATTTTAATACATTTTATATCATTTTCATCATCCGTGCCGTTGGCACCTGTTATTTCGATTATAGGATAAGATCACATAATAAGGCCTCCGTCTCTAATTATATTATTAGGAAATAGGATATCCCACAATAATTGGTCCAGTATTGAGCATGTAACGTAAAATTAATGTGGGTAATATTATTTATTTCAAATAAAAAAGCATTTTGGTAGAAATGCTCTTTCCAGAACACGGCGATAGATAAATAACTAGGAATGTGGGAAACATAAATGTATAAATGATATTAGGCCATAAATACTCGCGTGCCTTACTTCAACTAAACTATATTAACATTTTTATCTAAATCGAACGAAAAAAAATGTACTAATAAACAACTAGGAAACTCTTTGTTATCCAGTATAAGCTTATTTTCTCAAAACGGAGTGTGGAAACTCTCAGTGTGTAAATTCGACAAAATTTATCGATATTGGGATTTCGGCTATAGTTTAAGATATCTATGCAAAATAGTATATTTGTAGATTTTTTATAATTAGTGTGTGAGTATATGATATGATTACACTACTTAGAATCTGCATAGACCGTTTCGTACTAAACGTCTAATACAATTATCGCGGTGTCGTCCGTATTTCCAAATAATCAGAACGGAAACGCATCTCTGAAATGAGTAAAAATTATTGTTTTTCTTGATTAATTATACATTTAATTTTTGATTACGTAGATATAGTTTAAACCTTTATAACTTTGGCAGACTAAGCACCAACTGCAATAAAGTTAAAAGCATTTATTATTTTATCCAAAAAATAACAAATATTTATCTAACCGTCTATTGTATTTGCTAATTCAGAAAGTAAAATTTTTGTGACTTCAATATTTTTTTGCGACAAATTTGTACTGAATATTTTATATGATGGTTAAAGTACTAAAGTAATAAAATTGAAAATAATAATATTTTCAACCTTGGAACAGGTGGTAACCTAGTTATTCTTCTTCTCTTTTTGTTTTCGTCTTCGAAATTCGAGTCTAGCAGGTTTTCAGTTGACCTTACCTTCACCTCAGTGGTCTCCTGGTATTCCAGAAGCATCTGCTCTAACTCTGCGGTTGTAGGATAAAGGGATGAGCTTACGTCATTCAAGTTTAGTAGCCTAGTTAGGTAAGTCTAATTGTAAAATATTTGTAGTAAGTACCTTCTCTAAATTGTATAAGCCTGTAAATTTATTACTAAAATATGAAATCGTTGACCCACTGAAGTGATGCACACGATACCTACATAGTTGCAACAACGCACTATGCGACGAAAATGATTCTGGACGTTCTCATTGCAACTGGTAGGTGTCAGTAATGGCCTCTTCGCAAAAATAAAAATAGTTTATATAGTGTCAAACTTCTAACTAAAGTTACATTAATGAAATCGATCTGCTGATAATATAATATAATCGGACACCTTTGTTTTTAAAACGGAGTTTAGTTTATTGTCAATATTTCGCAATTTAGCTGCTTAATTGTTTGAGTTTGCGTTATTTTATTCACGGTTAATTTTTATAGCATCATATAGTTACTTTACCAATATATTTTATATATTTTTTTATATTGACCCACATTACCCACAAAACACAGGGTTGACAGACGGTATACAGCGCCATCTGTTATTTTATGTTTTTCACTAACGTATAATGAAAGCAGATTGTTTTAAGTTTCTTTTTCCAAGCGAAATGATTATTTGTGAAATGTTTGCATGAAAACTTGTTCACCTGTCAACCTCAACTTTAGTCCCTTATTACCAAATGGAGACAAAATAAAATAAAAAACAAAACCCTAATTCAAACCTGAATTCTAGTATTGCGGTTAAGCGGCAAAAAAACGCAGACTGTAAGTGACCTAAAATTCGGTATTTCCGATCAGTACATTCCTATTTGAAAACATAAAAAAACAAAATAAATAAAAAGGGATTCCAGAAAATATTTATTCTATAATTAATTATTATCATCGCAACTATGTTAAATTGTATCAAGAAAAAGTGTAAGTTGTGCCTAAATTACTTTTAATATTGCCCAAAGTATTATTCTCGTGGCAAATCCATCGCGAATAACATGTGACTATTTTGGTATGAGTGTTCAAGTACAGTAAAACACCTGCACAGAACGTCTACATTCATGGACTAATTATAATATTTTTTAAAAAAAAAATATTTATATTAGGAGCTGATTATATTCTTGGTAAGAAAATCGGAACTAGTAAACCGCAGAGTAAATAATGTCCACGAATTCGGAAGTGAAACGTATTTACGCAAAATCTACTTACACATAATTTAATAAATATTTGCATTTATTATTACAATAATAATTGGGTTATAGTAATTAAGTATGACATGTTTTTTTTATTGTAATTTATGTTAGCATCTAAAAAAAATAACGTTAGTATTGTACTTCCCAATTTAATTGTGGATACATACGAGTACAGTTAGGTTAGGCAATGAAATTTTTATTTTTTATAAGGTTTGGGTGTATGGGTATGTATAAATGCATTTAATTATTACAGCTTACACCCATGTAGCCATGGACAAATGCGACGGAACCGGTGGTGGCGCCGGTGGTGGGGTGATCGCGGGGAGGCGGGGGTGGTGATTCTCTGAAGAAACAGGTCAAAATGCAGCAGAAGATAATGCATAGACACACGGCAATATCACTCTTAATGTTGCTACCTTTGACCTGTCTGAGGATGGGTTAGGAATATTACACTCAAAATTTTAATTAGTGTGTCAAATAAGGGCGCGGAAAAGTCTGAGTAAATTTTCAAAATTAAGCATATACTCGTATATATATAAAAGAAAGTCGGGTTAGGTAAATCATTTATAACTCAAGAACGGCTCGACCGATTTTTATGATCTTTGATTTGTTGGATTTGTCTCCGCCACGAATAGCAGAATAACTATTATAACACCGGAAAATCACGAAAAAAAAAATATAAAGAAAATTCATTTTCTCATACATTTTGTATGAAATACCTTTGTATTCTGTGGAATTCTATTTTCAAACGGTAAGTTGCCTTCCAAGATGTTCACTTTGTGAGGTTATCACATTTGTCATTGTGCGCGCATCGATAATTAAAATACATATCATTTTGATATTTGTACATTTTTTGTACTTAATTCATTTTGAGTATTCTTAATAAAAAACTGAATTTAACTCAGCTAATAAGTTTTATTAGCTGAATTTATTGATTGATTGATCACAACATTTATTAATTCTGAGGCGGTATGAAATTCGTCTTTTCAGCTGTTTATATATCTTAATATATATAAATCTCGTGTCACAATGTTTGTCCTCAATGGACTAATAATAAAATAATGGACTAATAATAAAATTTGAACACCATGTGCAGTTCGATGTGCACTTGAGAGATAGGATAGTTTAAATCTCAAATTATAGTCGCAATTTTAATTTATCGCTAATTTTTTGTCCGTTATTATTTGGCAGTCATAAAACTGACAGATGTCGATACCTTTTTATTTTATGGGCGATTGTGAAGAGCGCGTGACGACTCGGTGCCAGTATAATTTTATTGAACAAGCAGAGGAAAGAGCAATTGTGATATTATTGGAAAATTTTTTAGAAGATCACAATCAACTAATTCAATTGATCAAAAGAGTTTCGCCACGACTGCAAAATGACAATTATCAAATCGTCATAAAAGCCGACAAAGTACCATTAGGTGAACATGCTGGTAGATTCAGTCATAAAACTGACAGATGTCGATACGGAACGGCACGGAACATGCATGCATACAAGATGCGATGACTTACGTACGTCATTACGGCCGACCGGATTTATTTATTACATTCACATGTAATCCGAATTGGGAAGAGATACAAACTTTACTATTGCTAGGACAACAAGCCATTCATCGTCATGATTTAACTGCACGTGTGTTTAAACAAAAATTGAAATCCTTAATTGATTTTATTGTTAAATATACAATTTTTGGTATCACACGTTGTTGGCTGTATACGATAGAGTGGCAAAAGCGAGGTTTGCCTCATGCCCACATTTTGGTTTGGCTTAAAGATAGAATCCGTCCTGAAGAAATCGATCAAATAATTTCAGCCGAAATTCCAGACCCATTAATTGATCAAGAATTATTTGATATTGTCACCAAACACATGATCCATGGGCCATGCGGTGTTTTCAACATGACGTCACCGTGCATGGAAAATGGAAAATGTAAAAAAAACTTCCCAAAGCCGCATACGAATGACACGATCACGGATATTGATGGTTATCCAATGTATCGCCGCAGAAGTACTGAGAATGGTGGCCACACATTTACAATGCGACTGCCGAACTTTCCAAATCAAGTTGAGTTTGATAATCAGTGGGTGGTACCATACTCACCACTACTTTCAAAAACTTACAAAGCTCATATCAATGTTGAGCTTTGCAGTTCTGTTAAATCAATTAAGTATATTTGTAAATATGTAAACAAAGGCAGTGATTTGGCCATATTTGAAGTAAAAAACATAAATAAAAATGACGAAATAGCACGATACCAAATGGGCAGATACATTAGCAGCAATGAAGCTATTTGGCATATTCTCAGCTTTCCCATCCACGAAAGAGATCCTGCTGTCCAACATCTGGCAATACATCTTGAAAACGGTCAACGTGTATACTTCACTGAAGAAAATGTTCTCCAAAGAGCGTTCGAAGCTCCGAAAACGACTCTAACTGAATTTTTTACATTGTGTCAAAAACCTGATGTTTTTGGCCAGTTCGCGAAGACATTGGTGTATGGTGATGTTCCACGTTATTTCACATGGAACAAATCCAGTAAAAAATGGGAGCCACGGAAACAAGGAAAACCACATCCTTCCATTACAGGCATATTCAAAGCTAAGACATTGGGGAGACTTTACACGGTACATCCAAAGCAACGTGAGTGCTTCTATTTACGTTTGTTATTGGTGAATGTTCCCGGACCAACGTCTTTTGAATTTTTACGAACAGCTAATGGTCGAGTATTCAATACATACCAGGATGCATGTCGTGAACTGCAATTGCTAGAAGACGATAACCATTGGGACTTAACGCTTGCTGATGCTGCGTTGACATCAACACCGAATAACATTCGTCAGTTGTTTGCAATTATTTTGGCGACATGTTATCCCTCGCAAGCACAAACTTTGTGGGAAAAATATAAAAATTGTATGACAGAAGACATCTTGCACCGAATTAGACAAACAAATCAATGCCAAAACATAGATTATACACCAGAGATGTACAATGAAGCATTGGTCTTGATCGAGGATTTATGTGTTCTTAGTTCAAATTTACCATTTAATCATTATGGTATGCCATCACCTAATCGTCCAGCCACCGACTTAGTCAATACCGATTTACAACGAGAAAATCAATATGACCATGGAAGTTTAGCAACAATTATCATGAACAGTGAACCATTACTGACAGCAGAACAAAAAATTATTTATGATCGGATTATGCTGGCTGTTGCTGCTGAACAAGGCGGTTTTTTTTTCTTGGATGCACCCGGTGGAACCGGTAAGACATTTTTAATATCGTTGATTCTTGCCAAAATACGGTCGCAACAAAAAATCGCATTAGCATTAGCATCGTCAGGCATTGCGGCTACTTTACTGGATGGTGGGCGAACAGCACATTCAACATTCAAGCTGCCATTGGACGTTCATAATAAACCAGATGCAATGTGTAACATCAAAAAGAATAGTGGAATAGCTGCAGTGTTGCGGAAGAGTTCTATAATAATTTGGGATGAGTGCACAATGGCACACAAATATTCACTTGAAGCATTAAACAGAACTATGCAAGATTTAAACAGCAATAATAAACTTTTCGGTGGTGCTATCTTACTTTTGTCTGGTGACTTCCGGCAGACCTTACCGGTTATACCTCGCTCTACTTTCGCGGATGAGATTAATGCATGTTTGAAACAATCATTCTTATGGCGAAGTGTTGAAACACTTCGATTGACCATAAATATGCGAGTACAATTGCAAAATGATCCATCAGCACTAATATTTTCCGAACAACTACTAGATATTGGGAACGGTAAAATAAAACTGCAACCAAATACGCAATGCATTAAACTACCAGACAATTTTTGCACTGTTGTTCAGGATAAAACTGAATTGATTCAGAGTATTTTCCCGGATATACAGAATAATTATTTGAATCATGAATGGCTTAGTCAACGGGCGATTTTGGCAGCCAAAAACGTTGATGTTGACGAAATTAACTTCCAGATACAACAGTTGTTACCAGGCGATCTGATGTCTTTTAAATCAATCGATACTGTTGATGAAAATGAAAGTGTAAATTTTCCGATTGAATTTTTAAATTCATTAGATATCCCTGGAATGCCACCACATAATCTTCGATTAAAGATTGGTTCCCCTATTATTCTCCTCCGTAATTTGAATCCACCTCAATTATGTAACGGTACGCGTTTGGTCATCAAAAAGATCACCGGAAACATTCTTGAAGCAACCATTTTGGCTGGGAAGTTTAAAGGAAAAGTGGTCCTGCTGCCACGTATTCCGATGATACCATCAGATTCTACCATACCCTTCAAAAGGCTACAGTTTCCAATTCGTTTAGCTTTCGCCATGTCTATAAATAAATCTCAAGGTCAAACAATGTCCATTTGTGGTTTAGATTTGGAAAATCCATGTTTTTCTCATGGGCAACTATATGTTGCGTGTTCACGTGTTGAGAAACCGTCGAATCTATTTGTGTTAGCTAAAGACAGGTTAACCAAAAACATTGTGCACCGATTGGTGTTAAATTAAATTGAAATTGAAAGTATTTATAATTCAAAAAAAAGATATTAATGTTTAAAAGTTTAAGACTGTCTGCCTTGCCTACCTCATTCATGAGTTTAAGCGTCACATGTTATTTACTGTATTATACTGTAATATACTTATATTTGTTATAAAATTAAATGGAAATAATAAATCTGATAAATTTTTATTTTTTACCTATTGATTTCTGCTTAGTATCAAGTGTAAGAACATTTTAATTAATTGTGTTCAACGTACTTCCCCTTCAAATCTCAATCCAGTGAATTTGTATACCAACATCAACATTTTCGTCTTAGTTCGTAAATAATTTCATTGTACTAAAGGGTTATAGTAGTAGAAAGTCAAATAAGGAGATCACCATATTTTTTTACAAATACCATCTGTGTGAAAAAGCATAGTGGACTCCGTGACTGATGTTCTCTTATTGTTCCTCTTAGATTGTTTACTATAATGTAATATAACAAAAACTTTAGCCACAGCAACGCGTGGCCGGGTCAGCTAGTATATTATAAATTATAGTCACACAATAATCAAAATTCAAAGTGTTTCTTTATATACCTACTTAAGTGCATTTACATTTAATTTACCGTCTTTACTAATAATATTTTCCATTGGAAATATTCCTTCATTGTTTCCTTTAATGTGGCCCAACATATAGTAACAATTTTCTTTATTGATTTTTTTTTTTTTTTATGGAATATAAATTGGCCGATGAGTACAAGTTTATAACCTTCCTAACTAGGTAAGAGTTACCTGTTCTAAGGAAGGTTATATATGAAGTGATACAGTGCATAGCAGAGACCAGCGCAAAACCCTGAGAAAAATATAAAAAATAATAAGCACAAATATACACACTGATATACACACCCACACACACACATACACACGTGAATGTTGGAAATCAAGCTCCCAAATGTATTCTTATTAAATAAATTCAAAAATAGTATATATAACATTTATTTAAGTGGGTTAGAGTGTGAGTGTGCGATTTACTTATTTATTTATTAATAAATAAAAACACAACATGACCTCAATCTGTTCTGCGAGTTTCGTGCACAAACCGAAATTGGATGCAATAAAACAGAATCTTGTGGAACGTTAGAAACACTAATCTTAGTAAGTTTAAACCGATATTCTTGGTCAGGTGAAGTCAGGAATCCGTAGGTACTGTCGTGCGGTGGCAGAAGGGAATGTTATTTTTAAACCTCTGTGAGGTACTATTTAATTTGTTCGAATCCGGATATTTTTGATATACTTTATCATATCCATCACCCGTGACAGTAGCACAACCATTTCAGTATAATTGAGTATGGCCAAAAGTATTTGAATAGTAATGAAATATAATAATGTAAAAGTGGATATTCTTCGTGTAACTTTAGCCGAGTATGAAGTATGAATTTGAAGGTAGTTAGGTTATTGTTCTTGGTTTTCTATTACTAATTGTTATCGCTGTAAACCGTGAAAGTAATTTAACTTTATATACCCTCTCTTTACCTTCTTTTTCTTTTTTACCTTATCTTGAATTGTTAGTAGTTGTTTTTAATGTTTATAATGTTTTAAGATATTCCTGTATATTTTAAAATATTGTGGAAATAAATAACTTGAAACTTGAACTTGAAACTTGAGTGTTATAGCAAACAAAACGGCCATTTTAATGAATGACAAATTTAGTACATTTAAAGTAAGTGCCTTGTACCAATTTCCACTTCCCTATAAATCTATGAGCATGTTTCATCTAAACAGAATATTCTTTATATTCGGTGAGCGCGATTATATTTAATACAGTGAAGGTTTGTTAATAAAAAAAAATAATTTCAATGAACGCAAAAATTAATGTTGGGATTACAAGGCCACCAAATATAGAATCAAGTGGAATGGAGTCGATAATGTTACCAAAAAATATGGTGAGATTTATAGATATATTTTCATGACAATTTATTTAATATTAAAATGTTTTCCTTAAGTTTTTTCAAATCTCCACGCATCTTTCGGCAGAATCATATTGGAAATCTGGAAAATATTATTGTTTTAAATTAATAAAAAGGAATGTCATTAAATTAAAAGGAGAAAACTGCGCTCGATTTCTGTTTTAGCGGTAGGTCTATAAATTATTATTTTTATTACTATAATTTTTGATAGTAAAAAGTTTATAGTTTCATCGTGCAGTTTCGATAGAAAAAAACTTTAATTACATTCGTGGTACTTATGTAAAATATGGTAAATTATTTATGTATAAAAAATATATTTTAGCTTATTATAATAAATAAGGTCACTGGTTGTGAAAAGTGCCCATGTTGTGATTGCTGAACGAGTTTCCGTATTCAGTGTTAAAATGAAGCCCTGGACCCTGGAAAAAGAGGACCTGGAGGTGGACCGCGTCTATCTATGCATCTGAGTGATTGAACTGCAGCCCCCCTCTAAAAGGTTTTTGTGCAAGATACACATTTAAAATACCTAAATATTATTCATAAGTTTGGTAAAAGTATCAAGATTTTCAGTTTTACATAGTAGAATTGTAAACAAAAGAATTAGAACTATTTAGCCGTATTAGACAATTAAGCATAAGTTATCTTCAAATTTCTGGTGATTTGGAATGATAGTAGAAATATTGAAGTCGTCTGTTGTATTGAATGAAGCATTCATTTGAAGTATTTGCTGTTTAAAATTAAAACAATTTTTAGAATAATTTCAAGTTCATTTAAATAGTTATTATGCATAATTATTTGATTTACATAAATTTAAGACAGTTATTATGTTCAAGTTCAAGTTATTATGATAAAACATAAATATTTAGAGTTTTTATCTTCTAATTACCTGTATGAGACGAATATATTTTACATATTTTATTTTGAATGGATTCAAAGTACAGTTAAAAATGACTGAGTCGGAAAGATTACTGTTATATTATGACATATTCTGTGAAGTGTTGCGTATTGAACATAGTTTGTTTGTTTGTGTTTGTTTTATTCAATAAAAAAAGAGTTGTTGATCAAGTAATTCGGTGGGGTACACATCGTGTGAATTGAGATATAAAATTTAAATTATTTTACATTTAAAGTTAAATTTTTCCAATACATTGTAAGCATTGTATACATTTTTCCAATTTTTGTAAGCAACAGACATCAATGAGACATTATCAAACATACCTTTTTTTGCGCTAAGCAACTGCATATAAAAATCCAAATTAGATATATTCCTGGAAATTAAATATCGTAATTATTAGATAATAAACGGCCATATTGTTGTATTAAAATGATTGCAAATAATTAGTTAGTGTCTTCATAAATTGTGGTGAATAAGTTTAGTAAATACATAAATTCATAACTAGTATTTATATCCGAAACCACTTGTAGAGGCCAAGCAATCGAATGGTTTTAGAAATGTTCACCGAACAGCTTTATCTTTCAACAACAATTGATTAGTCTTTATGTTTTTAGCAACGTTTCTAGCGATAAAATCTTATATTAAAATACACTTCGATTGCTTGTACATTTTGTAATAACATTTTTACGATAGTCTTTTGAAACATTATTTTCATTCTTCATTATTATATTAAAATAAAAATAATTTAAAAAGGTTATAACTTATAGTTATTATTATTAGGTTTATTCCTGAGTTCAAATTTTCATTATTGCGCCTACACTTAACCCATTTTTATTTGTACATTGTTTAATAATTTTATATAGCCCATGAATTCAGAAAGTCTCATATTCTCAATGAGTTGATCGATATCCCTATTGGCTAAAACGTTGAGTGGTTATTCTGCACACGCCTGTATCCGTCACTAGCCGTGCGTACACTTTGACTCTTCACTCATAAACGTACGCGTATTAGGAACGGTTGGGTCGATATTAGCGGGCCGAGGGTCGCCCAACGTTCGATAAGATCTAAATGAGGCTGCGGCCGTGCATCACTACAGTCACCCGACTATCTCACAATGAAATGGTGCTTTCAAGCCTTCAGCACATATTAAATAAGGGTTCTGAGTCTTTTAGGAATAAACATGCAATTGCATTTTAATTCAAACGTTTTTAATTTGTTGCTCTCGTGGGCAACACACCATATGTAACACCACTCTTATGCAACTTACTACTCTTACTACTTAACGTATAATTATTTTTTTTAATTTTTATCTATTTTTTAAAAAAAAAGCTCATAAATTAAATGATCTCATCTTGAAGCTCATGATTAAATAATTAAATAATTATTAAAATTAGCCTACAATTAGTAGGGGCAATGCCCAGTTAGGTATGGTTATGTAATTCGTTATTCTAAAATATATGTAAAAAAAATCAATAAATAAATGTTATTAGTTTACAACTATTGTATTTTAGAATTACAAACTATGTATAAAATGATCCGCAATAAGTCCATTATGTAAAGTTACTAAATTTTAATTATGCAAAAAACTAAAGGTAATTAATTTATAAAAAGCAGTACAAGTGTATCTTATTTATTTGAAAAAGCAGTAAAATAAGGTGGTTATTACATTTTAAAGCAGCCAAAAGCATGCACCACTAATTATTAAACGTAGGTATACAACAGTAATGGACGATTATGTATTTAATTGTATGTACTTTGCGAATCACAGGAACAGTTATCTGTGCCTGTATGTGTATTTGACATTAACAAAGTAAGTATCTATAGTTATAACACCTATGATATTTCTAAGGTCGTCGGACTCAAGCAATTTCAATACAATGAACCCAATATTTTTATTAAATGTACTCATTATAACTAATTTCTTTAAATAATTTCATGCAATTAGTATACCACTAAACATTTATTATTTATTTATTTTACAATAAATGGGATATTTTTTAATTTGTTGAATATTTGTTGAAAATTTATTGAATAGTGATCAAATATTGAGATACTATAATGGAATTTGAAAATAAATTTTTCAGAAACACGATGTTTTTTTAGATAATTGAGTTAACAATATTTTTAATATAAAATCAATATTTTTTTAATATACGTAAAAGTCAGCACCACCATTGCTAGCGTACAATATTTTATGTATATGTTAGTGATTCTTTATAAAATATATTTAATAATAATACGAAATTCTTCGTTATTTTATTTTCATGAAAGATCCAACTTATACTTATTTATGTAACCTTAAAGCCTGCAAGAGGTATTTTCAAATGTCAAATGCATTTGAGCAACTTCTGACATGGTTTTTTTAATATCTATTTTATCATAAGAAGCGATATCAAAGTTTGTTAAACGGTTTTATATATAATCGCCTTAACTATAAAGGATAAATAAATAAATACGTAAATTGCTTAATCTTTAATGGACGTATCGGTTGATAACAATTATGTTTCGTGAACTAGTTTATCATGATGTTTATGCGTTTGTGAAACGTTTACTCGTACACAACATTATATTGCTCTCGGGAGTCAAATAATATACATAAGTCATAGTACATGCTGCTAGAGGCGCATACGCGTGCGCCCATCAACATCGTACGCTTTATAGTCCGACTACCTCCAAACGCAAATGCTTTAACTCGCTCGCGGTATTTCGTTTGAATGTCCCTTTTTAAACTATTAAGATAAGGCTGCTCGATAAACCCGCTGCTTTTATTTTATCATTAGGGTAAAGCGGCGTTTAAATGCATCTTTATGAACACAGGTCATGTTTGAGACGTTCCAAATGGAATTGGGGATCTATATAATGATTTTATAACTGTAACAGTGTAATATAACCTTAAACAGCATCATAATTCTATTTCAAAGAAACTGTTTTAAAAATATTATGTGGGCCGAAAAATATTGGTTAAACGAAATTCTTAAAAATGGAAAGATTCGACTTTACCACCACATCGCCAAAATAGGCCATTTTTTAAACTACGTAATCGTATTTGACTAAACGTACGGCCTAAATCTCATCCTTTTAATACATAAAAAAAATAAATAATGCAACGGTATGGTTTTTCAAGCAAAATAAAATGAAGGCGGTTAAAAACTAGTGAAAAATAACCTAACATGACTTTGGATCATATTTCTGAACATTTGAAAAAAAAGACCGTAAGCTATATACGAATACGGATTTACCAGGTAAGTAGAATTTTTTACTAAATCCTTAATTTTATACTAATTAATATTACTAAAATGATTAAGTTATGATATTTACCACACAGCGAATCAAGTACTTATACTGGCAATAAAATACTGATACCCCAATTTTGTTACCTAGAAAAAAATATTTAAATTTAAATTAATGATGCCGATTAAGGGGTGCCATAATAATTGAGATTATTATTATTAATTATAAGGGTTATAATGTACAATTTTAAATTTCTCTTTAAATAATGTTTTGGACTAGAAAATAATATTTTTTGGTTAGATATATATATACCAGAATATTAAAATATCAACTTTAATTTTAATATTTTTGAAAATTACCTTCCGTACTTTTCAATACATTTACGTTTAGATTAATTTTAATTATCGATAGTATAAAATTTTGATCTACAAAATTCTTAATTAAATATTGTAATTATCAACCGCAAGTTCGCGTTAGAATATTAATAGGAACAACCCCTGTGAAGGAATAAGGAATACTATTAACTAACATAAACAGTAGCCGATGATCATGTTCAATAATTCATAGATTCGCGCCTGCGCAGTGTGCAGAGCGCAGTGCGCCGGCTGCACGTGTGAACACGACTTTCGTGTTCGATTGCAAACAAAGGATTTTGTCATTCGATGATTATTTCAGTTTGTGTCAAATTTTAGATATAAATAATGGTTCACGTTTTCACACACGCTCGGCATTATAATGCGCTGAATTTTGGGCCAAAACAAAGCTGTTTAGAATAATTAATACGACGTGCTTAAATATGCTTCTAGCACGCGCGAAGCACGAAGAATATTCAGTGTTTTTTAACTTGTCACTTTTTTTTAAAAGAATATAAAGAAAAAACAGAAAAACGAAAAACGTTTAATGATTATAATAAGGGGTGTTTTTTTTAGAGGCGTGGTTTTCAATCTGGCACTACTTTTTTCGTAGTTGGTGTTTTTGACAGCTATCACTTGATTTATGCTCAGTTTAGTTTGCCATTTTATAATGAATAGACTTACTCCTGAACAACGTTTGCAAATAGTGCAAATTTAGAAAAAAATCACTCTAAATTTTTTTTTAAATCACTCTAAAATAAAGTAAAAATCGCGTCGTGGGCCTGTGGCGTGGCCTCCAAGATCGTGCGATTTAACACCGCTGGACTATTTTTTGTAGGGTTATGTGAAGTCGCTTGTCTACGCAGATAAGCCGGACACAATTAACCTTGGAAGAGAATATTCGGCGCGTTATTGCTGACATACGGCCCAACTTGCTGCAAAAAGTGGTTGAAAATTGGGCCTCTCGGCTGGAATTTGTTGAGTCAGCCGCGGCGGCCACTTACCCGAAATCATTTTTAAAACATAATGGCAAACCCTTATCTTTATAAAAAAAACTAAATTCTTAGCCATAGCATCAAATTATATGCGTTTTATCTCTTCTTGAAAACCACGCCTCTAAAATCATCACCCTATATTATGCTCTCTTTTTACCCCCTTCAATGTTGCTAAATCATTTAGTAAATAAAAGTTAATACCTGTAGACATAAAAAGGTGTAAAATTTTTTATAAAAGGTGTATAAAATAAATTGCCTATGGTAGGTAGAATTGCTTATGTTGACATCACTATTTGTATGACCAGTGTTTGCCGTACTTTATAACTCTCTATCCCTCGCCTTTTCAAACACTAAAAAGAAGAGATTTAATTTCCCAAAGAAATAAGGGAATTATCAATGAGATAGAACAAAAGAAGTGGATTTTAAAAGGTGAAGCAAACAAAGAAAGTTTTTCTCAAAAATGAAGGAAAGAAAAACGTGGTTATTCAAACGCTGTTGCTCAGTTTCATTAAGTTGGAACCTCACTTTAACGAATTGAATCCGTTAATATGCCATAGTTTTGTATCAGTTTTCTACCATTTTATATCACAAACAAAATTGTTACAAGCGAAAAGAAACCTTGCACGATAAATAGAAAGGTATAAACTCTACGACGATCATAACGGCGCTTAAAACACGTATCGCGGCCTACCATTTTGTACGAAATAGTGATAGCATTAAGTTGTTTTTTTATAATAAATGATACGTTTTTTAAATCCAGTTTTTATTAAATAATAATAAAAAACATATATTTTGTGAAAACTTAAAATCTTTTAGCATAAATTATCATTTTCTCATTTTAAAACTAAAACAAAAATCTGCAATAGACAATTTTTTTATTTTATTTTTAATTTTTATACCATTTATCTCAAATGGCTTAGGTAAATCCTTCCTCCACTATACCTTCATTATAAAACTATATTTATTTTATATGGGATGTGTAAGCAAGTGACTTCAAAAATAGTTTTTTTTTTGTTTTTTATATTATTTGCATAATGTTTAAAGTAATTCCCTAGAATAATAAATTATTGTTAGTATAAATGAACCAGATTTCTTGTATTTCTTCTACTAGCGCATTTGAAAACCAGTAAAATTCGCATTTTTGTAGCATTCAGGTATGTAGTCGCCCTAATGAAGCCGTTTTGCTCGACGAGTGAGGAGCGAGCGATTGACAATTATGAATTTGAATTATTGTAAAATCCGTCGCAGAAACATATGCGAGCGCGTCACACGCGGCGTTTGACGGCGCGGCGCGCGTGCCGCTGCGGCCGGGCGGCGCGGCGCGCTCGCGTCGTGCGCACGCTCCTGAGCGCGACGCAAATAATAATGTCACGCGGTGCTTTTAAATCTATTGAATAATTATCGTCGACAATTAGACGCGGACAAACCAAAGGCAGCCCATTTCCTGGATGACATTTCCGATCTGAACGAAAGATAAGGAAGAAGAAAGCGTGCGGCTTAATGAGCGTATAATTTACCTTTGGATTCATCTTAGTGAACACTGCCGTTGTGTAGCGCAACACGGAACCATGTCAAGTGAGATCGTGGTTAGGGCGTTTTACTATTGCCGAGCGGTAGCAGGTTCAAATCTGCACCAAGTCATACCATTTTTAACACATCATTACCACCATTTAGCTTAGTTGAGTAGGGTCCAAAATAAATCAGTATCTAAGACCGGGGTTCCACGGGCGAGAAAACTCCAGAGTTTCTGACACGAGATGTAGGCTATTGCAGGACCGTTTACACTATCGAGATAATTGCTAACTGGATTTGTCTTTAAAATTAATATCTGAATTGCAAACAGTTATTTATATAATGAATCTTTGTTGGGAAAGTAGCTGTAATGTAATGTAATGGGCTAGTGCATTTAGCTAGCATTTACTTATTCGTTTAAAACTTGTGGACAGCATCTCTCAAGTAAAGCATTCAAATGAATGCGTGTTTGTGTATGTCTTGTCTCAGGTAGGACTTGGCCCGCTGGTGTTCAAACCCAGGACCTTTGGATTGGAAGCAAGCGATCATGCTACTGATACGTAATAAATCAGACCATTGCAAGTTATTTATTTCAGGAAACAACAGCTAATACAAAAATAAAGTTACAATCAAAACATAAAGCCAATCAGAGTTTCCTTCAAACTTATTAAAATAGAAAAAAATACATCCAAGAACAAAGTTGGAGTAGAAAGTAGGAGGGGTTGGGTAATTTACATAATTACCAGAATACAAAATACAGAATAACTTATAATAAATAATAGATTTTACATATACATACTCGTATACTACTCTAGGGTTAGAGCTAGAGTTGACACTTTTAAATACCGGGAAGATGGTGTCAAATTTATCGATGGTGCTCAACATGTTGTTGTAATAGTACCAAATATCTAGTTTTAAAACAGATGTCGGTTCTGGACTGGTACATTTCTTTCGTTGTTTCATGAATTATGAATATTTTTTTTATTAATACGAGTATATGTCCAATTTCTGATTAGAGGGACAATTTATTTAAAATATTACCGTTTATTAAGTACCATATTATTCTTGAATATATGATTAATTCCTCTATATTTTTTTTTAAATCTTTAAATAGAGAGTGAGACAGTGGAGAATTTTGTGAGATGTAAACGTTAAGAAACGGAGTTTTCGCATTATTTTTAATTGTAAAGAGTTGCTCTCGTGACGGATGCTAAATTTGAGCAAAATCATGCCGCGGGCTGTCAATGGAGAGACGATTTTTGAAAAGCTTTTCCAATTTGTAACGCCCAAGTGCAGAAATGTCTCGTGATCTAAAATGTTCAGCATTTTATGAACGCACGATATTTCAGGACACGAGTTTCTCTCAATGGATTAGGGGGTATTGTTTTGATAATGCGCCGCGCTGACATACTTTCGTTAGACATAATTATTTTGCTAAAATTATTAAATTTTTATATCGATAAGTTTATACATTTATTCGGGCGGATTTTATTCCATGTGCCCTTTGGGGTTGGCGCCCTTTTTATTGGACCAAACTTAGAATTTCTTTTCAAGACAAGAAAGACTCGAATAGCGATCCGGCGGGGTACTTCTCTGTGCATTTAAATCGTTCTGTCTAAACACACAAACACAAAAACTCTTTGTATTTGTTGGCTAGTTATGAAAAAATGGAATAAATGTACATATATCTGAAAACTTTAATTTTCTCGATTCTTGTGTTTTAGTAGATACTTTACTTCTTAATTCTATAGAAGCCAGTATCATTTTTCATCTATATTTACAAATAAGACCGTCAATACAGCGTTTGCATGGAGAAATGACCTGGTTGAGTCCTCTTAAGTTCGGTATCCAAAAAAAACCTATACAGATTATTTTCTATTACTCAAATTTTAAGATATAACTTTCAGAACCACGGTTTTTTATCGAATCGTATAGAACAAAGAAAGTATTGTGATGTATTCTTAATATAAGGACCATATATTTAGAGTTAAGTTGTATTTTTTATGATGTTTTTTTTTATGGTTTTTAAATTAAATTTTTTATTAACATTTTAGTAGCAGTACTCTTATTTAGCCTGATCAATATGTTTTTAATATTAAAAAAAGTACGAACGCTACACCTAAATATATTGTAAAATATTTTTATTACCTATTAATGCAAATCAGTCATAATTTAGGTACTTATTTAGTACATTTCTTGTCTAAACATTTTGAAGAGTTACCACCTTTTTATTATTTTATATACTTACATATATCGTCGGTGGTCGAAAAATCGTGATCTCAAGAATCTTCTCTGCGACCTTTCTAATCTCTAGTAGGATTGTAAGCGTTTTTTATTTACTAAGTATTTATTATTTAAGATATCCATTTATATTTTTAATCTAAGTTTAGTATACCTAATTTAAAACAAAATATATTTGTAAAAAAAGTTTCCTTATTATGTAGATAATGCTGTAATTAACGGGATTGCATGGATTTCATCACTTTGCAAGGCTAGTGCCTGTTTTAAAGTGATTTCAAAGTTTGATGTTTAATAAAGGGATTTTTTAATATATATTTTTAGTTATTTTAATTTTTTACGAATTAAATAACCAGCAAATAACAAGTAATACCATTTCTTACTCATTATATTCAATAAAATAAATAAGTTTATATGTATTATATACTATATAATATATACACCGTGTCGCATGACCATTCCTGATAAAAATCTAGCTAATTGGTCCTGCGATTTCAAATGTGGTATGTAAAGACACCATATCAATATCCATCATGGTTTCCGAAAAAAAAAATTAAAATTTAAGTGATAATATTAAAGTTGTCATCCAGCCGCCAGCTGAGCTTCTCAAAACAAATACTAAAAATATCAAGTGCCTCCAACTCTTTGTATAAATGTGTTAATATTAGCTTATGTCTAATTGTGACGTATATTTATTTATTTAATCGTTATGGCACAATAAGAAGTCACTACAATAAATAATATCATTTTTTACTGTTTTAAAGTTACATGTCCACTCTAACTAGGTTAAAAAACCTGTTCTTAGTGCGGCCAGAAGAAGGATACTGAAAAATACAATACTTATTACGTACGTGGTAACGTTACTAATAAAAAAAGATCATAGGATAAATATCTTAAATACAAGACATAATACATACAATAAATAGTGCATATTATTGTCTATATAGTATATTCAAAATACATTTATTAAATATATAATTCTGATAATTGTGTTAAGTATAATTTATATACTAAATTTACAAAAAACTAAACATAAAAAAAATATATAAAATCACTTATTTTAGCCCATATAAACAAGTCCATAGTCTTATTATTGCATTTAATACACTGCTTAACATTTTTGCAGATGCATCTCTGCCTATTGCGAGGAGCCATTTGGTAATGTTTTTGCAAGATTCAATTTAGATTGTGCTTTTTTTAAATTGTTCAACTGCGCTGTTGAGAAGTTGAGTCCAAGGAAATTGAGATACCTTTGCCCAAAAGTGATTTTCAATTTTGGCATATGTATGATAATTAACATCTACTTAAAATTAAATTACCTAGCCAGTGGTGTCAGAATAAGCTCACATTTACGGAGCCATAACGATTTCACGCGTTATTCTTTAATTTTGCACGTTTTATGCAAGATATATTAATCTGTCCTGTAAGAACTAGGGCTGTCATGACATCTCTGCTGTGCATAATTTATTATATTAAATGTCAACTTAGGGTTGCCAGGAGCGGATTTACTTCTCGGAACATTTTTGTTATGTAAGCACCTCTAAAGTGTCCTCTTTATCAGTTAATCCTAAAGTCGCGCGTGCGCCTCAGAACCTTGCGCTGCTATTAGTATGTCGTTAAACTGTTTACTGCGGTTTAACACTTAAAAAGGCTTAACAGATATTTACGTCATCCCTTCATGCTAATATCTTGTTATTTTTATATATTTTTACACCATTATCTTTTTTTTCACATTATTGTATATGTGTTCACCCTATTTAAAAAAAATATATATGTTATCCTATATATATGAAAAATAATCATGAATTTTTAAAATACGGTAATTTGTAAATATATCAATATTTTTTTTATACAGTCGCTCCTCTCAGGCATTGATTTATATTGACAATCAAATACTAATCAGCAAAAAAAATATGTTGGAAAAATGTTGTATCTAAAAATATAGTATGTTACTATTATAATGCTGTTTGACTATTTACATATTTAATTATTCGATGAAAGAAAAATTTATAAATATTATCGGCGGGTTGAAAATATTTATTTAATGGACTAAGGACTATGCGAACTGTAAATTTTGAGTGATTCGTGGAAATCGCAACGAACAACGGCACTCCCAGGATCGTCGCAAGCTTAACATTTTTTTTTATTTAGGTGGGTCCCATAAATACTTTTTTCTATATAGAGGGTTAAACTACCGTTTAATAACGTTTCGGATTAGCCTCCTCCCTTGTATCGTTAATGGGGGGTGCCTGAAAGGCCCGAACTGCCGAGCGGCTCTTTTATCTATTGTTCACC
The DNA here is from genome assembly GCA_020383195.1 of Neomicropteryx cornuta. Taxonomy (NCBI): domain Eukaryota; kingdom Metazoa; phylum Arthropoda; class Insecta; order Lepidoptera; family Micropterigidae; genus Neomicropteryx; species Neomicropteryx cornuta. The sequence goes on from JAHKQU010000028.1 coordinate 8,007,075, forward strand.
TCTCTGGGTCCACCTCTAGAATAACAACAAAGTTGACTACACACGGTATGGTAAATACCCCAACCAAATTAATATAACATCATTTTGGCATTCCTTTATATTTCCAATAAAATTATATTAATATAGTATATTCAATTAATAATCCAGCTACGATAACACAATGAATGATAATAATTCAGTAATAAGTATTTTCCATCATTACTATACAATGTCTGAAGCGCGGTGTCTGTGTTTATCTTAAGTTTAAAATTTGTCCTAATGTGCTCGAAAATTATTAACACCAAGATTGCACATGATATTTGTGAAACCGTTATCAAAAAAAAATTGGTAAATAGCTCGTTTGTAAGTTACTGATGAAAGCAATACATTTAAATTCATTCAATATTGAAAAAATGAAAAAACCATGTCTAAATGTTTTAATAAAATCTGCTTATATATACGTGTACAATACCCAGTGTTACAATCTATGTAGATTTGTAAGATACGATAAACGGACTTCGATCCATGGAATTTAAATATGAATGTATGTGTTTGCTGAATAACTCAATAGCTTTGAAGCTAAAAAACTATAATCGACAGATATCGACAGAGATGTTACTTAGAACAATCAAAAAAATGGGAAAGAAAAAAATGACAAATAGTGATAGCTTATTTTAAACCCACTGAAACGAGTTTTAATGTTATTAAATTTTATAAATGTTTCTATAGAAGTGAAAATGTAAAATTGTAATATAGGTCACTAAATGACGCCTAAATAGCCTAGCTTTAAAACGTGCTAGTTCAAACTAGACTGTTGTTCCTAACAACAAATTGAAACTTCAATTTTTAAGTTTAAAATAAAGTAATTAAATCTCGTTGATAAAGTATGTAGTTACGTGAACCATTAACCATTATTATTAATATTAGATAATATATTTTCAACTTGACATTTGGTCAACCGTGTGGCGGCACGCTTAGAGCTACCATACGTTGCGGTGGCGGTTCTTGTGAAGGAGCAACGTCATTAGGTCACGTGCCGTTGCCGACCATACGTGCGAGCTAAGAGTCCTCACCGAACGCGGACCTCCCTTACACTTTTTATTGCCATTGTTTATGGTATTTAATAAAAATGAAAGCACCTTTGCATACTTGTTTGAAGCAATAAAAATATATGACTCGACGTGTGGGTGGTATCGTTTCGTAAGACAATAAAAGCTTTTGACACCTTCATTAGTTAATCAGAAAAGTATCTAAATGAATGTACGAGAATTCGTTAAATAAATTCAGAAATATCGGTGGGCTAAATATTATTTACCTTGTACATTATTTTCCTTGATTTAAATCGTAGGAAATAAATACGTCCCTAATTTATTCTAGTGGCGCTTGCCTATAGCCGTGATTAGCGGATATTAGGATTACCCATTAAAATAATTATTTTCAAATTTGTATATTTAGGTTACAGGTTGATCTTTCTTTATTTAAAAGTTGCCCTTGAACTTATTGTTTACATAGGACTATTGTTCACTTTTTTTGACTGCGACCATTATACATAACTTATTTGTTATTGTTATTACACGAAGGTTCCAGCCAAGGTTGGTATGTACATACAATAAATATCTTAAAATTCCGTAAAAAAAAACTAAACATGTATTTACCCATGTGCTTGTATCTACTTTTTGCTTTTACCTTTATCTATAAAAAAGGATGTATTACCTTTTAGCTATAAGGTATGGTAATGAAAATTTATAAACTCTTGCGGATACTCGAAAATCTTTTTTTTCTTAAATCTCTTATGATAACATTTTTGCTCTTTCCGTATGCTTGGTTTTAATGCGTATTATGTTAGCCTTTAAAATGCCTTTCTCGGAAAATGTACTAATATATTACCTATAATATTTTGTTTTCGTTTGGTTTTGCTTTGTCGGTCAGCTGTACTTTATTTCGTTGTTTTTATTTTCAGTTTAATTAAGTAAGCAGCATTTTTTTTTGATCTCTTCTTTTGCCTCTCCACCACCACCCTACAGCGTCATTATCATGACTAAAATGGCAGCCACTTAATAAAATTCGTTCAGCGTGTCGACCTACAATTGAAGTGAATAATTTGATGAAGTGTATAATGTATTTTTATGTATTTTTTTTCAAATATTACTAATATCTATAATGTTGCGTTATGGAGGCTGCGCTTTAAGTCCTGATAGATATTTTCTCTTTATGATACGATTCCATTTATTCCAGTTAGATGTCATGCTTTATTTATAAGATTAGTTTTTTTCGTATATCATACAAAATGTTGATAAGAAATGTACCGTAAATAAAAGTTGCTTCTGGTAACTTAAACAGTATGGCAACCTCAAGATCGATGCTTTAATTTAAATTGTAGATAATATGCCTCAAAACTTTAAAATAAATAAATACTAACGACGGCTAATCGCAGGGCACTCATTGGCACACGTACCTTAACAGAAATCTTGCTCATTTAGCTCAGGTTTAGACACGTGCCTCGCCCTTTATTTTTTTGAATTGAGGATATATCACTTGCACGACTGCCATTGTGCATGGGTGTGTAAAAGTATTGTATGATGACGCGTACACGTCAGTATGAACGGCAGGAGATATCAACGGACGGGCCATATCGATAAAAAACCTACCATATAAAACGGGATTGTATTATACTGCGAATTGCTTCGGCTTATACCCTTATACCCTTAGAATTTGCGAGAGCTACCGGTCTTGAAGCAGACAAATTTGAATAATGGCAGTCACGCCCAAGTACATAATATTACAACACAGAGGCGTGAGAAACATGACCCAGGCAGGGTTCGAAAACCAGCATTCGTAGAAGCAAAAAAAAATCGTTGATTCAGCTGATCTGCTGTAGTCTTGTGACGCTTTAATTTTAGATATATAAAAAATAATAAACAATATTTTTTTATCTTATAGTTACCTAGGCATGTACAAATAAAAAGGTAATTTTCTACTTTGCCTTAAAGTTAAGAGCCTCGAAATATGTGTATTTTTCCAAACATTTTATAAAAACTTTATGCGTAAATATCTTATTGACTGAATGCAGGAATCGAAAAAGAAATAAAATTACAAAAGAATAGTTGATTTCATAACCGACCAAATTTAAACAACCGAATTTTAAAATACATTGCTTGTTACATTTTTTACAAGCCGTCAGAAGAGAAAGAACGATTTAAAAGCACATCCAAGACAGAGAGAGAAAAGGCCCCTTAATATGCAAATTTATTATTCTAATAATTAAGTCGAGCATTTTACTACCACTTAGCCAATTTTATAAGAATCTACCCGTAAGAAAAACACATTTGACAGCTTCCCTAAATACTTAGATCCACGGATTATTCTTATTAAAGGAATTTTAACATTCTTCCACAGAAACACACATCCTTATCATACACACTAAACTAGAAATACTACCAATATTGAATGCAACCATTAATCAGATGCTTTATTTTTTCCTTACGCCGAGGTTGTATAAATACATTTTGCTCTACCTTAAGGAACATTCTCTGGCAGGACAAGATGTATATTTTCTGTGTAATGTTATCTGGTGAAAAATAAACGTCACTTATGGTGGCATTGAACTGAACTGATTCCAGTGAAACATCTGAGTTTGAAGAAAATTCATTTGTATCTAACGTAAGTTATTTCTTTTGTTTATGTTCCTTACTTCAAAATCATTTTTACTCATTTCACATCAAATTTATTTAATTTCAACAGTTTTTATTGTTTCTTTTTTAAATCATGTTTTTAGAGTATAATAATGTAAATTTAACATTATTGAGTGTAAGTATAAGTAAAAGTTGTTTTTTTTTTCATAAAATACTGATAATATATTTTCTATTACTTATTCTGCCTCATTAAATTTATTTTGAGGGTTGAAATTTTCATCTCATTAATAAAGTTTTAACATGGTTGTCGACGCCTGCGCGCACATCTCTGAGTATAGGAGGTTCTGTAAAGTTAGTTCGGAATTCTTTCTCATCGCGTGTCGACCAATCGATTCGTCAAATGCGTTTTATTTTCACTGCCCGCAGGAGAGTGAGCTTTAAAGGCCAAATCGACAGTCCTTAACCCTCATCCGATATTCGACATACGAGTATATCGTACGGTACCGATATATAGGTCGTATTAGTGCTGCAGATAACTTATATAGATAATGTGCTTTGTAAAGTTATTTGACTTATATTTCATGATTGTTTTTTAATAGCGGCAAATCGCCTGAAAAGATAAATGACACAATCTTTGACGATATTGAAAAATGTTGTTACTTTATCAAAACATTAAAAAATTGCTCAAAATTTTTACATTTAAAAGCATTTTACATTAAATTTTTACATTTACTTTTAAAGAGGCCTTTCCAAGGGTTCCCCTAATAAACTTACTTTTTGAGTTTTTTGGACCAAATCAAGTAAAACAAAATAAAACCCAGTTAGGTTATTTAAAACACAATAATGACGCCCCTCCCATTAACTACGAAAATAACAGGTATGAAATTATAAAAAATGACTTACATACTTGACTTACTTATATAAATACTACTACAAAGTCAGTTTTTCACTACATTTCAGTTTGTCCGATTGCATATTTTTACTTTAAACTAAAAAAATCACGTAGTCGTTTTTTTATGCTAATATTTTCATATAGCCACTAAGAGATAGCCATATTGATATAACTTAAAAAAGTATATGTGTCCTAAAAATTAGCACAAATAATAGTGATCATATCTAACCCCAACTGTACTATTGATATGAAAAAGAAGATCGTAGATTTGATAAAAAAAATAACGAGGTGTGAATACCAATTGCAAAAAGAGAACCATCACTACGGCCCGTATTCTGCGTCTTACGCCCTCCAGCGACTCCCAGCCTACGACATGGTATTCCGAAAATGTGCCCTTAAATTGAGATGATTTGATAGTTTCCTTTGCCGTTCGGTTTGCTCTGATTTAATACATGTCAAATGTGCGGTATGTCGCAAAGGGCTAAAGATGAAACTAAGGATTTACTTAGTTTAAGTTGTAACAGGTCTTTACACTCACTTATGCCATAGCCACCAAGTTCTTAATTATTATCATGACTTTGCATTATTAAAAGTATCAACAAACGCGTATAAAACTCGTAGTAAACATTTTTTGTCTTTATTGCGATCATAAATTATCTATTACCTTGATTAAATAAATATATGATGCCATTCCCTTTAATAAAATTAAATTAAAGGGAATGGCGTCATAATATATTTACATAATACATAAGCAATGATAATATATTATCTAGACATTGTAAGTAGATATTGCTTTGTATGAAGCCTGATGTATCCAGATAAAGAAGTATCCAATCAATAATGTATCAAGGCATAGTTTTATTATATGCTAGACTGAGTTTCATTTACTTCTTATAGACATTCAAGAGTAATTCGAGTAGGGACAATAATAATTTGCCAACCAAAAAAAACCATTTCGGCACGCAGGCAGGAGAAGGTAGATTTCACCGGATCAAAGTAGGGGCTAGGCGAACTCCAGTTGTATGAACTTGTATCAAACATTGGGCGAGCTGCCGCGACGAACCCCTTGCGCAGCGAGAGTGCGTATACTGAATCCCTCTTTATGCTGTGTACCCTCGTAAGGGTTGCTCATATCAAAAATTGTTTTAAACAATAGTTGTAAGGAATTTATAGGCCTACAATTTACATTTTGAACGGATTGGATGCTGTGCCTATTAAGAGAGGAAAACCCCTCCCACCCCTGCCATTCCCAAACCCCTGGTCTGATTTTATCCATTAACGAACATGACCGAGATTTTGTGCCTTTAAATTTTATGTATCAATTGTGATTGATGTAAAATTACAGCAGCTATAGTGTTCACAAGAAAATGATATAGATAGATATATAAACTTTAAACCTGAGGGTGTTTTGGATCCTATGGGGATGTGAAACGTGAAGTCATGACATGGTTCCCATTGTAATAGGTAGCTTTCTAATGAAATCTACCTAAAACACCCAACCATTTAGTTAAGCAAAGTAGTTTAGGGTAAGAAAGTGTATGAAACAAAAGTTAAACCCCCTTTTTTAGCATATATTCACGTTTCAAAGTCACCTAGATCTATTTTAAACGTTTTTTATTGGTATATGTATGTCCGTGAACAGTTTCTATTTTGTATATTAACGGACATATACCGATGAAGCTTTTATACGTACAGTTTTGGTAAAAAATATATGTAACAGATAATATTTATTATAACGTATTTTAAATAAACTGATAAATATAAAAATTGTAATAACAATTAGACCAACCTGTATATTTTAATTGTCGATACCCATACGTATTTATACATCTTTCGATAATATACTTTTCATTAGACATTTGTCTAGTAGAGTATTATTAGTAACAAGATTTTTCCATGTTTCATCTGAAAAGTGATTGATTGCAATTCTATAATGTCAAGTTGACGCACCAATCATTCTTTCAGTGAATACGTTCAGTCGTGATTTATTTCGTATGCTTGCAAGTCTGGAAATCTAAAGTAAGGAAGTCGGGGAATTCTCCAAGCTCAGATGAGGTGAGTCGAGTAGTGAAAGGCTTCATAATCGAGTGCCGTCATCGTGGTCACGAACCACCACGACCGTCTGCGACCAGCACGTCCTCGCGCCGTCGCATGGGCCAGACCTCCAGTCGGCCGTATGGCTGCCTCTTTACGAGGACATTACCCACATCTCGTCATTCATCTGCGTGTCTGCCGAAGATACACGAGATTAAGTACCATTTCGTAGATTCTTTCACACGGTCTGTGCACAGATGTTGAACGGTAGTCGCGTGTACGAAATTAAATGTGCATACTTAGAGAGCTCAGAAGTACGCCGTCGTTGAACAAATAGTTTAACGACGGCATATTTCTGATAATAATTAGGTAATAATATAATAATTACAATATAAAATTAAAATGTCTATTAATTTTTATAACAGTATTTTATTTAAATATTTCAATAATTAAAATGCATGCGTTTCTATATCTTTTTAATCACTAATTGTAATACAAAACACAAAAAATGAATATAGAATCACAAAAACGCAGTGTTGCTAAACATTAAATAAAACACATCTTTAAAGGATAAACCTTTAGTGCCCAGTTTGTTAGATATTTTTTAAGAAATTAGTTATACTATAATGATTAATTGCCGAGTAGAAGATATAATTACTAATTAGTTGCAGTGTATATATATTATATACCAATTGTATCGTAATATACGATAAAATGTTCTACGTTCTAGCGGCTTTTATTTTCATCGAAAGTATACTTGCGACATTTTGGTGTTTGCAAAACCGATGATTTGCAAGAGAAGAAATGTGACAAAAACCGAAACCATATGTCGGCTGATAAAAACTGAAACCATTAGGTTTGGTATACAAGTATATTATGTCGTATGCTATAACGACCAAAGGAAAAAACTAAATAGGTACTAGAGTTGAGTTCATTAACGAAAAATCCCTATTAAACCCGAAACTTCCAAAGTTGAAAATTAAAACAATTATAAATCGATTTGATCAATTTTTATCTAATGCTATAATTAAAGCACTTTTCTCCGAAAAAAGCTACAAAAAGGTATTTTTTTTTATTTGAGATAATAAACTGTTGATATATTGCATATAAAAAGAAAAAAAGAACAAACGAATGCTGTCTTTCTAAGCGGTACTCTATCTTCTTAAGTTTAGGTTTATATAATGTATTGACAGTAGGCATTTGTATTCATTGTTAATTAATATTGTATGAATTGGCCTCAAGCGATTTTTGTCAAATTATGTAGATATTTACGGTTAAAAATAGCAAACGCGTACGGTCGCGCAGATTACACAAAATCTTATTCTAGACTGCAGAGAATATGTTCTTATTACGATGAAATCCATTAAATTTATCTCATAAAAACATGTCCGCTCAATCAAACACGATTCTAGGAAGACGGCTAGATGATTGAGTTTTTTTTTTGTTTAAGATAAAGCGTTTTCGAAAAGCTTCCGTACAAATTAAGACATTTGAGGAATTCGAGGGCCAGCATCTTCCAGACTTGATGACGGCTTATCGAAAAGGACACGCTTGATTCAGACCGGATATGATAAGAGTAATATCTCAATGTTTCAGTTAGAAGAGTTGGAGTTTTAAATCCAGACAATTTTACAAAAAATAGAAGATTTATTTGATAAATATTACATATTTACTGAAATCTAAATAAAAATATTTACTAGCCAAGAGGTGCATACAAAATTTAAATTGAACTTAACATAGGCACTAATTATTATTATTTTAATCGCCATATTTTATTTTAATCGCCATATTTTAATCTAAATCACTATGATGTCTAAAGAAAGGTAAAGAAAATGATAAAAAATATAATAATATTATAAAAAAATATTTCTTTTTAGTGGTAACTTTTGCCAACCAATATTTTAAATAAGTTTTGCCTATATTATAAGTTAAGTAAAGGACATTTACCCTTTCGTCCGCCAGCAATGTTAAAATTTGTAATAATTTTTTTCTAAAAAATCTATCAAAGATTTATATATTTTTTTCATTTCTTTTCCGCCTTTGCGTAAATAACTCCTTTTTCTAACTTTTGTACCTAGATATTTCTATATTGTGTAACAAGATTGTGTGTGGTAACAAAATTTGAATCTTAATCTGAAATGTTGTGTGTAATAAAAACAAATATGTTATGTTAACTATTAAGTAATTATAAATAAATAGATGCAAACTTGTAGATAGAAGAAGAAGATAGCCTTTTAATCAGTAATATATAACATAACCTAACTACTTGATTGAATAAGAAATAAAACTTAGAACATTAAAAACTATATTTATGACGTCTATAAGAATATATTGTATTTCCTAAATATATAGATACAAGATTAGACGATAATATTCATACAGTCTAGATTGGGACCTTATTATCGAATCCTCGTATAAGTTGGGGCGAACCCATGAAATTGCCGTTTTTTGATCGCATTCCTTTGCTGAGGAATTCCCTGATCATGGTGAATGGTGAATGGTCAATGGACATTGACCGCGTGTAGACCATGTGATCCAACCATAAGGAAGCTACTATCGGTATGTATATTCGATATTATATATATATTTTTTAATATTCGTTATTCATAAACAAAATATACATTTCTATTTGTTTGTTCACTAAACCCATGCGGGTTTTTGAATGTGAATATGAATGTCTGATGGCTTGTGACATTGATAAAAAATCCTTGCACTTCTAAGAACCCTACCATTATTAAAAATGCTTTTATTTTAGTCTAGTATTTTACTTCATTTTAGCTTCTATATATTTCAACAATGGACGTTTAGATCACATCGGAGGCTGGTCGAATAATATAGATATATAACATTAAAGTCAACAAATGTTTAGTACTAATGAATGAAATATTGACAGTTCGATGGAGCGCTTAAATAACACTAACGTATTATTTATTATTGGCCAGTTAAAATTAATATAAACTCATCTATATACACAAATAGAAACACGTAAAACAATGTTCAGCCACATTATAAATATTATTATTTTTTTAAATTATTATATTTATTATTTATAATAATAAGTATTGTGTCAGTGTTGTTTCATTATTAGCCGCACGTCAACATTTACAAATAAAACCTAAATAATGTTAAAATTTATGATGAATTGAAAGAATGTCACTATTCCATTAAATGTTTTTAATCTACTTAGATCTAAAAATTAACCCACTTTCGCCTCTATAGCCATCCAAAACGCACATCGATAAGGCCAAAATGAAGCAACTCATCACAAAATGGTACCACAGGCGCGAGTAGTCTGGGTGGGAGATGCCTTTAATGACGTCTGTAGGGCCTAGCTGTAAGACGAAAGGTACTGGTTATATAATTTTCTACTACTAAACAAAGTGTGTCGTTGATATTATATGATATTCCAATTAATTAGTTTTCATTTTGAGTTATTTATTTCTAATCTGCCATTAAAGTCTTTGTTGAGAAAAATATTTTGGTTTTCTTTGGTTTATTATTGGTTTTTGGTTACCCATTTATACAACAATCGTAGAATACAGCAAAGGGCCTATTTATCACATCGTATTTAATTTTTATAAACAAATGTAAAATTTTGGGCCGATTTTTGCTGAAAGTTGCCAAAAGCAAAACTGCAAGCATATTTTTTGTAGCATTTATTTTTTGAAATACCTTGCTGGAAAGTTTTTTTTTTAATACCGTTGTATCGTAATGAACAATTTGACGTGATCTTGGTTAGTTCCTTCGTATCTATATTATTCGTTATTATATTATGATTATTATATTCTTTGTACTCGCTATATTAGATATTTGAGAACTACAGTATACACTACCACCACCACAGTATATGATTTAAAGTATACCTACTTGGATACATTTGAAAATGGATTTATTTTTAGATATTTCTAATTTAGAAATGTGAACACAATAAAAAAATAATATTCTCGTATTTGTGTTAATGTTTAATTGCTCGTTTATATTCACGTAACAACATCATCTTTCTAACTCTCCAAATATATTCAAGAAATATCCAAAACAATTTCTTCGCCTACGATAGTTAGTAATATCATGAAGTAACTTGATTCATGCTGTAATATGCATGAATGCGTCAAGACCCAGTACTTACTCGCCAAGCCGAAAATGAAACAGTTAGACAAACATTTACTAGCCTTCTATAAACGTATGTATCTAAATTATCGAGTAAGAAAACGATAAAGAAAGTCAAACAGAAAAAATAAATAAATTAGATCTGTTGTGCTGATAAAAATTAAATCATATCTGTAAAAAATAAAACTATATCAGTTAAATAAGTTTTATCAATCAGTTAGATTAAAAAAAAAGTTATTTACACATACATATAATCATTAAATGTATGTGTAGTGCATAGTTTGAAATTATATTTATAATTTGAATGTGTAAATACTGTCTGTATCGTAATCTTTATTAGTTAGGTATGTATTGTAGTTTTTGTTATTAACTTTAATACATTTTGTTAGTAGAAACCTATATTTAGTTTTACATAGTTTTTTAACGATCACTCAAATGTATTTTTTTGTTGTGTGTACTGTGTAAAATTGTTGGTCTTTCCAATAAAGATAAATAGAGATAAATAAAATGAATATTCGCCTGACAAAATTTACTTATGCAAGTTTTTGTCAGATGAGCTCACGAGGCTCTGGTAGGACAAGACTAATTATTTTTTTTATGTATGACGAGATGATAAATAAACGTCGCCGTAAATAAACGTTGGTGATATTGAAATTGAATTTTATCATAGTCTCTGTAATACTATTATATACCATTCCAATACACCTAATTCCTATTTAGAATATGTATGCCCTAATTGCCCGATTTAAATATAGCTAGTAAATCGCTTAAATAGTGGATAATCATTACCTTAAAATACTTTTTTTTTATTAAATGAAAAATTTTGCGCTCAATTAATGTATTTATTTCTATAAATATCCGTTAATGGAATATCCACAACTATACAATAACCAAACAATTTATTTTAAATAAAAAAACCGCCTGCTAAAACCGAAAATATTACTTAAATCTTACATACTTTTAAACATGGTAAATTTCTAGATTTACAGGTTTTAAGGTGCATGTTTACACAGGCTACATGTTTTATGGTTGGTAGCGGCGATAATTCGAGGACTTCATTTTATTTATTTAAAATGTTGTCACTGTGCTGTCTGAGGCAATTGTTTTATCACGGGGTTCTAAACCAATCATAATAGATGGTTGACTTTAACGACTCTTCTCTTGAATCAATTCAAAATAGGAAGGAATTGTTAAACTGCCAAATTTTGTAATTTTGTTACGAAATTGCAACATTTTGACATTTACATAAACAATGCTCCCTTTTTTCGAGTGGTTTAAAGCTTTCGCTTCTGAATTTAGATGGTTTCGCTTCACTAACAACCACTAAACCACTATTAATACATAAGTATTTCGCATTATTCAAGACTCACACATCCGCTGCAAATAACGGTAATAGGCTGTCATTTCAAGAACTCGTTAATCGTTATTATAAAATACTAAATAGACACTCGGATGAATCGCAATTGCAAATCGCGAGTGCGCTTAAGCCCTGCCCACTGCAATAACACGGGAAACGTCACCACGTGAAAATGTTCCGCGCGAGACCGAGATAGTAGTATGTCAGTCCGTTTCTCTTCGTAAACTGACATCAGCGATCGCTCAATCATGAGAGGCAACGCTGAGAGTGTCTTGTTTCTCTTTCACGCGCGGAGGCTCGCGCTGTTTTAGGTGATAAACACAGGACCTTAAAAAAACAACTTTAAACATGACAGTTTATTTGGATTATGTCGCTTAAAATATTGTCGATTTTGAAATAATTTGTATTACGTATCTACGGAACTAGAGGAGGTTCGTATGGTTTTTGCGTGGCTCGTAGCATTGTTCCGCCCTCTGCATTGTCTTGGCTGCGCAGGAGTGGGACTGAGTCTTCTCGGCTTTTTTAACTGCGGCTGCGCGCTTGCATTTTTGTAAGGAGGTTGTATTTCGTGAAGTGATTGCGCACGAGGCGGTCGGGTTGTCCGCGCGTTGATGTCTCTAAGGGTGATCGACGCACGCGACTCGTACGGAAAATAGACTATTTCTTGCTGTGCATGCGTGTTTGTGTTTGGATTCATTAAAATTATTATGAATGCGTTTGACAATGATAAAACATATCGGCTTCAATAATAAATTAAATATTAAACATCAACTGAAATAAATACCATTGGGAAATGATGATTTCGTATTAAGATTAGTTTTAAGTGCATATACACCAATATTAGTGTTACATGGAAGAATTAACCGAAGATCCGAAGATGTATGCAAGGTAAAATGTTTATAATATTACATAACTATAGAAGTAGACAGTGACATTTATACATCTACATTCTTTTTTTATTTGTACTTTAAGTGACAATACATATTTCGTATGCCTTTGAAAACTTTTCTTCTTTATCCATACGGCAAAGGAATTTAGTCGTATTATATTATTAGGGCAATAAGCTTTGACTAAATATTAGAAATAAGTGAATATTTCAGATAAAAGTAACATCAAAATATGTCAAAAATATCCAATCAACCATGATTCTATTTGACATATTTATTACATTATGATATCCGAATATAGTTGCTTTTGTAAATAGGCAAAGTAGTGGCAAATATTCAGTTAAAAAAAAAAAACCACGCCATGAACACTTTGATTTTGTCATCATCGAGTAAAATCCGAAAAAAAGTTGAACGATCACTCGAAAATATTCTTTTGGGTAGGTATAATGCGAAAAAATACATACATATAATATAAACCAAAATTAAAATACCAATTGTTTTATAAAATCACATTCAATTGATTTATTTCCAAACTGATCTAGCTTTTGTGTTTACACATGCACCTACCTGTATATATGATAGTAAAATCGAAACAAATTTGATTAGATGATTGTTATCGACATTTTAAGGGCCTACCTTCTCCATATCAAACTAAACTAAAGGTCAAACTAAAAGTATGAAGCTATCAATATCCGAAACCGATTTCCAATATGGGTGTGTTTAATCACACACTTAAAAGAAAACGTTTGCAGATTATTCCCTATTTATCCATTTACTGATTGACTATTGGAACCGTTTCAGCTAGGCAAGTCCGTAAGTATCAGCCATCACGTGTGCTAAATCTTTTTTTTTATGTATTTATTTATATTATAAAAGAATTGCTATAACTTTGGTCATATAAATTATTTGAACATATAAAGTTAAATATACTTGTATTAGAATCAGGGAAGATTGTGGTATTTAAGCGTTAAAAATGATATAACTATGTGTGGTTTTGAACCCGCGATCGCTGGGTCAATAGCCATAACGCCTTAAGACCATCAAAATTTGCAGTAAGCATTAGGTACTATGACTAAATTTAGGCTGGCGATGGTTTATTGTTTGTTATCAATCTAAGTTTAAACAAAATTATATTTATAAAATGCTACATCCTATATTACAAACATTATTTTTGTTTGATGTAGGTTTTGTTCAAATATTTATTATATAAACTATGTAGGTACATACAAAATATATTTAATATAATATATTAGTTTAAATAGCACGAGTGCAAAAGTGACAGCACCTATAATAACCGCTTAATGTGCCTTCCTTAGAACGGGCGGTATGTAGTCCAGTTAAGTGAGGCTTTTATGATTAATATTGCGGTAATATATTTGAGTAAATTAATAATTATTATTTCTAAAAGTCAGCTAGGATTTATACTCGTATATCAATCTGTGTATTAATTTGTAATATAATGAAAATTGTAAAAATCTTCATTTTTCATTATGTATGATTTGTATCCTTTTAAAACCTTCTTGAACACTTTTTTGCTAGCGCTGAATATTATTTTGTACTAATTTTTTTATCACCGTTACCTATCATTGGCAATGGACTCAGGCGAAACAACTTCGTATATGTATTCCTTAAAACTGACCAGAAATTGCTATAATTTAAACTCAAGAAAGCACGTCTTTCTCTCGGACCTAATGGTAAATTCAATAAATGGACTCACCGAAAGCGATAGGTGCTCTTTTAATAAATACTCGTAGATATAAGACCCTCGACTTGGAGGGTCTTCAAAAGTGTCTACTGACACAACAAAATACACGCGCCGTCAATTTATCAGGAAACAACACGATTATGCACCAGGCCGTTTAGAATCAATATATATAAAAAAACTAAAAATATTTTCAAATTTCAACATAATACCTGAAATGCCTGAAAGTCAAAAATATTCCAGAGATTATTAAAAAGTTTCAGTAATGAAAGTGTCTTCAAGATTATTGCAGATTATTCCTTTTATATTCTATACATTCATGTAAAAGAAGCTACTATACCCGTCCTTTGGTCGTCTTTCCGTCCGTCCGTAACATTTTTTAGCTAGAAAAGTACAAATACGAAATAATTAAATTTTTGTGTGTAGATTGATGCTCTTGAAACACATAACCGTTTAGATGATATCCGAGGCAGGTCCAATAATATAGGTATATAACATTAAAGTCAACATATTTGTAGTACTATTTAATAAATTCAATTTGAAAAATATGACAGCAGGGCTGTTGGATTTATTACTGACCAGTTGAGATCAAAATTTACTAAAAAAACTGATGAATTGAAAGAATATCATAATAACATTGTATGTTTTTTTTTATTTATACTACTCAGACCAAAAAAAATAACCTAATGTCGACTCTATAGCCATCCAAAATATACATCGAATGGGCTAATAGTGCCGCAGACACAAGTGAAGATAGAAAAGCAACCCATCACAAGTTGGTACCGCAGGCGCGACTAGTCTGCGGGGTGGTAGATGACAGTTGATATTAAATAATAGCTACAGGGTGTCATAGCCATACTTGCTTTTAGTTAGACCTGTCGATAGCGCCTGACAACCTTTGCGTAAGTTCTTCGGTGTCTAATTTAACAATCAAATGAACCGATTCTGATAAAATTTTCAATTATCTTTTTTTTTTTCGTATACTGCTCAGCCCACTTATTACAAGTTTCCAAATCATATTGCGGCTTTTGAGATCATCGCTTATACAATAAATCTAAACGCACGCTTACATATTCCTGAATTGAAAAATCTACTAAAATAAATATTTCCACGACTATAACCCAAAAAGTATATTATATGATTTTTTTCAAATGTGCATGTGTGTTAAAACTGTTCCAAACATCATCTTGATTGATTTCAAAAATAATAGATATAAAAATATGAAATATGTGAAATATTTTCTTTTCTATCCTATACATATTATTATTTTATGTCCGTAGCTCGTGACACTAATATTAGCTTAATCAGGATTATTGAGTAATCCTGTCAATTGCAGTACGAGAATATTTTGGGCGCAATCTTGCGCTCAATGCTATACAATCTATCACTATGAAACTAAACCCTATTTAATCAATATATTGTAAGACATGTACCCAGAAAAGAATAAATAATAATAATAATAATTAATTATTAATTATTTTAAAACACATAAACGCTAACAGACGCAGCTTAATACTGATTTTATAAACATGCAAAGTGAAAACTCATACGCTCGAATATGAGGATATACCTATATAAAAAAAATATGCATATTTATAAACTATTATAAATATTGAATAAACTTTCATATTTTTCCCATTTAACACTAGATGTAGGGTAGATGTCCGGCAGGCGTAAAAAAAATCGACCGGTCATTAATTCGTCTATTTTAAGAAACAGAATAAGTTTACTTTAAATAAAAATGATTATCACAAATTATTGGCAACTTACAAAAGTTCCTTTTGGAGCCATGTTTAGTATTTTACTAATGACATTTGGTTAGTATTAAGTAAAACGCGACATGTATTCGGTTGTTGAAGTGCCTACGTCAACCAGAATCGAATACTGGCATAAGCTAGGCAGTTTTAGACCAGGCAGGTAGTAACAGCTAACAGCTTTATATAGGTATCCAAGTTGTGGGATCCATATACCCAATGTCTAAAAATTCAACTTTAGCTAGTCCAGTAAGGAATCTAAGTTAATCAAAGTGGATTTTCCTGCATTTAATATAATCCGCATACTATTGTGATTATACTATTGGACAGTAGAATCTGAATACAGAAGAAAGAGAGATATTTGTGTATATAAATATCTCTCTTCTGTATTCTACATTTTTTTGACAAATAACATGTAGAGGTAATGCTAAAAATTTGTAGTTGTAGGATGTGACCAGATTAAACAGGCCTCAGTCTGGAGGTAGTTCAAAATGTAAAACTCCGAAAGCAGTATTTATGCAAAGCAGTATTTATGCAAAATAACATAAAATACCAAAACCTTATAATTCAATATTGTTTGTAAACAGGAGCTATTTGTTTTGTTTAATTTTTTATGTAATTTGAACCGTTTAAACACGCCTTTATGATCGTTTTCTGTACCGTGAATCGCGAATTTTCGCCTCTTCCCCGGGTGCATTATTCGTTGATATTTTCACCGTTGATTGCTTGAAATTTTCGTGCTGTCGATCTGCAATGTTAAATTATGCAAAGGAGCAAGCAGGCAGGACAATATTTGCGCATGCTCAGTCCACGTCAAACATTGCACATGTGACTGCTTAAATGGCGGCGCAAACAAAATCGCCAACAATATTTGCGAAAGGTCTTGCGATCCTTGGCTCGACGGGATATTTTTGTAAATGCACTCACTCGGACATTTTCCTTTTTAAATGCAAGTCGATAAACTTCACGTGTAAATAAGTATGAATTTGGTTTCGGAGAATGCAACTCGAAATAAGTATTATTTTATATAACTTATTATAAACGTTGAACGGTCACAGTAAATTTTTGATATTATGTATTAAATAAATCGTCGAAATATGTTGAATTTTTGATCTGGCGACAACTTAGTATCAACTTTTGATTATCGATCTTTGAGTATCGATATTTTGATCGGCACAGCTCTGGAACTATTCTTTTTTTATTAAACATTTCAGAAAATACTTTTCTTCAAATACACACAAGAACAATTATATATTCAATATATCATATAAATCAAAATATGACCAGGCTTTGGTGCAAAAAACCTAGCTTCATGGTTTCTATACATTTGGTTAGGTGGTATATATTAAAAAACAATGGGTTAACCTTTAGGCATGGTTGAAGTAAAACTTTTCTAAATCGCCATGCTTTGTTATGCAGAATCCGACATAAAAAAAGTGGAGGCCTTTAGTTGATTGCTACAATCACATCAAACTACGAGTGCATACATCTCTCTGTCTGTGCAGAACAGGGTATGGGCCGCTTTACTCCCCGTTCTCTTTTATAACTCTTTTATTGCAAGAATCAAAAGATTTTTTTTAATTATAAGAAATTAAAACAGATATAGGTTCCATATGATATAATAATATTGGTAAAATAGGAAATTACAAAATCTATATAAAATAATGCAATACAAATATAATCGCTACATAATAATTGATAAACAGTTTAGTATAAGATTACTTATTACGTATATTTTTGTGCCCTGGAAGTGTATCAAGTGAAATATGGAAGGTAAAAGTCACATATAACAGAACAAATATGCATTTTTCTCGCTAGTTTCAATAATTAAACATCCACATTCCTCCGTTTTAAGGACGGAAATGCAGACAGACGTTATTGCAGTGTTAATATTTTTGCGTAATCTCAACATTCTTCAAAATTTATTAAATAAGGAGAAGTTTTGGTACGATTTCTCCTATAATGACATCATAAAAATATATTTAATTTTTCTAAAAGGATCTTTTCCATTAAAATAGCACATGTTAATTATATAATATATATACATAAATATATTTAAAATTTGGACGTAAAAGACGAATACTTTTAGTATAATACTCTAAATATAGTATATCTGTGGTATTCTACATTCTATGTGTACCTATACTAAAACAAAACTTTGATTGATCAATTGCTTAAATGCTACAGAAGCTACACTTTATTGGTCCGAAATCCTAAAAATGGCTAAATGTAATACATGTCGCCATTATCCATAAGCAAATTATGTTACTACAAAAAGGAAAGCACAGCGTTTATAAATTAAATATGAACTTGCAATTCAGACGTATCTACTAAAAAAGGTATTTTTATTTTAATGTTTTACGACAATGTTAGCATATTTCTTGATTTTACATAGGTATGTCTACACACTCATTATGATTTACAAAGTTATCAGTTGTTTGAATGATTAATAAAATATAATCAGTTTAATTGCTAAAACTTTCATATTTTATTTTATGACAAGAATTACATATACTTTTATAAGGTTACATATTTGTGTGTACATATTAATAATAGTATTCGGTGAGCGTTGGATTCCACTGCAATCTCTGTTTGCTTAAATCGACTAAATGTCTGTCCTAAAGAAGGCAGTTCATTTTTTCTTATTTTTTGACTAGTTGTTATATTCCTATATTATTTACATTAAGTAAGAAATACATTAAGTTTTATAAAATAAAACTGCAAATAATTGAATCTAAAATTTTGTCCTTTCTCTAACAACCAAGTGTTTAGCAAATATAATATAAATAAAATGAATATTACATAATTAACACGATAAAATCAAATTTCGCAGTTTTTTGTAGATTCCGTTGTTGTTTTTATGACATGCATACTTGATTAAAAGTATTCCTATACCGGATAAGTATGCGTGACGGACAATATCCCGTTAGCAACATCCCCCCCCCCCCCCGCCCGCCCCACGCAACGGAACAAGGCGGCACGGCACAGTCGGAGCCACAGGTGTGAAGTGGAGGGAACCTCTTCATCCGCCCGCGACAGCGCCGACAGGACAGTCTCCCGATCGATCTGACATCTCCCTGTCGGCATCGCTTTGTCCACGAAGACATTATCGCGCGACAGGACGTCATGGCTGAATAACAATCGACGAATATTAAACATTACCACCGTTGGCTACACTGACCTACTGTACGCGAATTGAAAGTAGATTTTATGGAAATTAATAAAAATGTTCAATAAATAAATAAAATTAACTCATTTTTATCAAATCACGGTTTGGACTCGTACGTTTTTGAAATATTAGGATAAATATAATTTTATTGGGACTGATTGTACAATTTAATTTCACAAAAATACTTTGGCCCTAGTTGGCAGCTAAAACCCTCGCCGATCCATACATAAACAAGGCCATCTTAGGCCAAGCCAGTGGGGTGAGGTCATACATGTCACTCATAAAATCATTTCACTATAATCCTTTATCTTGATCACATATCCATTATTTTTATATTTTTTGTTAAAATATCATCCTTTTCTTATTTCATCTAATTAGATGGTCACATGATATTTGACAATATTTTACACTAAAGAGGACAGGTGAGAGTTAAAAATGCATTTTTATAAAACTCAGCGCTGGGTTTAAACCGACATCCTGCGCTCTCAAGTGTAGGACCTCTTTAGTACCTTTATAAATATTTTATTATCCTACGCTTTATCAAAAAATTAATAAACTTTTCCAAATGTTTCAATATTGTCAACGATAGTGTCATTTATCTTTTCAGGCGATTTGCCGCTATTAAAAAACAATCAAATACTTTTACAACTCAATTATACAATTAAATAATATCTGTGGTATACAACGCTTTAAATAAAAATAAATTAAATTTAATTGAATACAATATAAAACATTGTATTTATTTTTACCGGTAAACTTTACATATCACTGTAACTGACACCCTTATTCGATTTGAATCAGAAGCTTCGAGCCGACAAAATCCACGAAGGGTGCTAGCAAAATGCGTCGCGACCTCATCAACGCCGAGATCTCCAACCTGCGAGACCTGCTGCCGCTCCCGCCCGCCACCAGGCAGCGGCTCTCACAGCTGCAGCTCATGGCGCTCATCTGCGTCTACGTTCGGAAAACCAACTACTTCCAGCAGGGTAAGCTAGTTTCACTCTCAAATTAATGGATTTTTAAATTAAACAATAATTATAGAAAGTTCTAGATTTAAAATTGCAATTTGTGTGACGTCACACGAATGTGGCAACCTGTGAAAATGATTAGCGGGAGGGAATTTAAAAAAACTATGAAATTTGTGTGATTTAACTAATAAATAAACTTATAACTTATAGATCCCTCTGGATAAGCGATATTTAATATTGAGCCCGTGACTCTCACAAATTCCAATAGCATATCAATCACACGTATTGTGTCAACACATATTGTGTTGTAGACACTGCAGTCACGAAAATATATTTATAATTACGATATAAATAAATAATTAATGACATCATCTATTAGCGAAAAAATCTAAATACACATAAATCACCTTAAAACCTGTAAAAGTGTGAAAGCTATATTATAGCCAATAAACCAAGAAGGCAAACATCTTGCGGCAGATTAGAGAAGAGTGGGTAAATTACATAATAATCACAGCGAGCTGAATTTTGATTGTGTTCAAAACATAGTGGTGCGTCGGTTATGCAAGTGATACGCTATATAAGAGAAAGTGACAGATTTGTCTTGGAATTGACGTACAACTAAATTAATATAATTATTTATATATGTAATTTATTTGTATTATACTGAGTATAACAAAGATTTAGTAAAATTGGAAAAGAAAAAGGGCGCCTCAACATTAGCAGATGATAAAATTGTTTCTTATTTAAAATATATTATTTACATACATTAAAGTAAAAGCATCACTAGCTCCTTCTCGTTTCACTGCATATTATTTTAGGTTTATTTATGTATTTAAATAAAATGTACCTTAAAGTATTCTCTCCCAAGTTTTAATGCAAGTTCGAGGGAGTTGGTGTAGTGCCTCGGTCGGCAACGGATCACAAAACTAATTTTGAATATGAACACCGTATGAAACGACGCGACTTGAGTAACAACGCTTTCATAACTAGTTAAAATGAAAACGAAAAAACTTATTGTACACCGCAAAAAAGAAATAAAAAAATATATATGCGGTTACTCGTATATCTTTTGATGTTGACATCAATTGTGGATGTGGGTGCTAAATTGTATTGATTTGTTAAGTTATTTGAAACTTAAGCGGTTAAAATATTTACAATTGAAGGATTATTATAATACCATGCACCAATAAATCAATCTTTTTATTACTTTGCATCCGTCAGCCCATGTCTAGCTCTTCCCTAAAAGGGGAATTTCGAAAACGTCTGAATTAATTCTTGTTTGAAGGGTATGTAAGTAGAATTCATTAGAATAAATATAATATATTTAATAAAATAGACTGTTTATATAGTCATGAAAACTATTATAGTATATCAAATGTGTGTAATGGTATATCAAGGGTGAAGTGATTAATCTATGCATATACATATTTTTTTAATTAAGATTAAATAAACATGCCGCGCGAAACCGCGACAGAGAACAAAATAAAGAATGCTTGCACCCGCTTCGCCACTATGTTCGTCCTTTCGCCGCGGGGTAAATGCCCATAATTCTTCTGTTACCGAGTTATAATTTTATTTTCGCCTTATGGGACAGAAAGATTTTTAAATGACCGACCTAGGGCAATCTTTCTTTGTATATTTACGGCCATCGCTGTGGCGAGATTTATTTTTGTAAAATATTTTATAAACCATATCTTTATTTGGTGCGCCATCGCTTTAATTGTTTTGACTAATGGAGCTTTAATGTTAAAATTATCATTATAAAAAAATCACGTTGAAAATATATAGTACTAGGTATCAATCCATGGTGGGGTAAAGTTGATGGCAAACGCTGATGAAAACATGACATTACCGAATTTTGCACTGAACTCTTTTATATCAGTGGATCGTGATAGTCTAGTGGTTAAGGTGTTTGACTATTAGTACGGAAGTCGCGGGTTCGAACGCCGTAAGTCAATCTCTATCGGTTATCACAAGAGGTCGTAAACAAAATATTTTTTACTTTGAAAAAAAAATAAAACAAATTTAAATTACTAAAACACAATTAAGGCCAAGCAAAATTAAATTGATAGAGGATTAAGTCTTAGTATGTAGGATTAGGAAGAAGTAAACAAATAATACTAAGTCAGAAAAAAACCGTAATTTTGTTCTTTTGACATTACATGAATGTTGAGATATAACTGGATGACTTTATCCATAAATTAGGTTCTTTTAGTGCTAACTGTCTCAAACCAATGTCCATGAAGTTACGGGGTATGCGCGAATGATAAATACTTTTTAAAAACCATGCTTATGTTAAAATGTACTAAAAAGAAAAAATAAAATCAAGACATCAGTATCTTATAAACAAATAAAAGCGTGTACCGCTAAACTAATCTTCGCTCCACGCTTTTATTTATGGTCACTTTTATATAAAATATGATTTTATTTAATATTTTTTCTCTTTTTTAGTGCATTTTAATATAAGCGTGTTTTTTAAAAGATTATTTAATTGTCATGTCCTTTCTAGTCGTCTTTTCCGTTGCGTAGCAGTTTCAGGTTTTACCTTTCTTCCGTCATGTTTGTTTGTTTGTTTGTTTTTCTTTACTTTCAATTGTGATCCCACGAGTAAGGCGGTAAATACTGTCATCGGGAGCGAGCGTGTATAAAAAAATTCAGCAAGATGAAATTGTAAGTGGAAGTGGTTAATAATTCTATTACAAGATTTGAAGCATACAAGACGACAAGCAAACATGATGAGCATAGTAAAAATACAAACGCACCAGCAAAGAGTGCATCGCTTACAGCAGGCGAAGCAGTTAGTAGGTAGCAACAGTCTATTGATCTACCCTGCCCTGTCCACATGAGCGATAATTGCTAGGAGTCATATTGACTTCTCCGGATAAATTAGCGCGTTTCGTGCCGTTAAAAGTACAGTTTCAGTTACAAATAATATAAAAAAAAAACACTTTTGAGTTTTAGTAGTATCATTAAAATGATTCAATAACCAACATATACACAATAGACGTGCGCGTTATAAGGAAACACCGTTTATATCACCCTATTATTCTAGCGCAACGAACAGCTGCGTTACCGAAGCTGTATGGTACATCGCCGGCCGTAACTATCTTGACAGACGCCCTATTATTTTTTACCCTGTCCGGCCAGACTCCAGCCCCCGTAACACGGAGATCTCGCGCCAGCTACACCATGACAATGAAGCACGGTGACGAGTTCAGCTACAAATCACGCAGTTACTTTGTATCCGTTTAAGTATTGGGCTATTTTGAAATCACGTATAACGTTACCTGAGTTATCGCGTTAACGGCCACTGCTAAGTACACAATATAGCTTTAAAGTGTTACCGTCAGCAATGTACGCGTAGGTAGTAATAGGATATGTCTAGCAGGACTGTCGTTTTTACGATATATTTATCAATCGTAATGGATTTACTTACAATACACCTTTAATGCGCCCTACTTTAAAACGTGTTTTATCATTATTGCTTGTCCTTCTAGCGCTGAAAGGTCAAGACTTATCTTATCAAAGGCAACAGCAGCAGTTGGCATCCATGAACATAGGATTCTCAAAGGTAGGCAATGAAATTATATATTTTGTAAACTTACTATTGGAACAACAACTATTATAACGTGAGCGATAGCACATTTGCGCGCGCACAGTTATGCATAAGTCCTAAACAAGTGAAATGTCCTTTAAATGTTTTTCTTTCGTATAATAATTTACCCATTACGATAAAATATGTATTGCTATATATAATCAGATAATTAATTTGGCACAGATATAATTTAATACAAACTAAAACTGTGTGTAATATTTGTCAAGTTTTGCCAATATATACAGGTATTTGTTAAAATAATAAGTCGAAATTCGGCACTTGACGTTTATTTGAGGTATAAAGTATCGTACACTTTTTGTAGTACATATATACATACCTCTAAGAGATTAACAATTGTACCTACACAAATTTAAATTAGCGCACAAATTTATTTTTTTTGACCATGCTAGTTTCCAACAAGCGACAGTGCTCAGCCGCTAATTTTAAAATTTAGTTCTTTGATTCTGGTTTCTTTCTAGCCAAGGCATCCTCGTATACAAATATAAATATAAAATTTGGAGCAATTACTTTGTGTGTTAAGTCACTATTCAGAGCATACACACATGCACACACCCTCAACACACACACACACACATACAAACATATACAAATGCATATTCAATAAAGCAAGTGATAAACTTTTATCTTATAATAAAATTTTCCTTACCTATGCGGTTCGGAGAGAAAAAACACAAATTGACGATATGGCGGATCCGCCGAAGAATGTGGCGAGGGGAGGTATTTTAAAAGAAATTATTTTAGTTGAAGATTAAATTATTTTTGATTGCCTAAAATGATTTCGATGGTCTTTTCGTTCAATATGGTTCTAAGAATCGATTTCTTGCAGGCGTTGAACGGCTTCCTAATGATGATCACACAAAATGGGAAGCTTCTCTACATATCGGACAACGCCGCCGAATACTTAGGCCATTCCATGGTGAGAGGTTCATTCAAATACATTAAAATGTTGATTTATGTTAATAAGTAATAATGCTTTATTTTTTTGCATTGAGCATTATTTTCCTAAGCGTGTTCAAGTTTTCTTATACCCGAGCATAGGTAAAAAAGTGAAAAAAATAAAAGTATGTAGGTACATGCATAAAAAATTACAGCTATGTTATTTAGGTAATATTTTGCAATACCTAATGAAAATTATTATAATCTAATTTTTTATATGTTATTATTTTTAGTTATTATTATTCGATTAAAAATTCAAAACATTAATTAAAATATGATATTTAAATAAATAGAAACATTAATAAATGTAATATAATATAAGATAAGCATAAGATAAACAGTTGTTTAATTCTGATTATTCGATATAAGTTACCTAATCGATACATAATTTAGTATTTTTATAACTTTATACTGCCTAGCAAATAAAAATATATAAAAAAAGATGAATTTTAACAACATATTTAAAGCTTTTATCGGTATATGAGTAACCAATCTTGTTTATTTGTTTCTTATAAAGTAAGTTACGAATCAAATATATGAAACTAAAAGAAATTTGAATGTAGGAGTACGTATTATTTCCACTATTTACATATTTTCCAGATACTTTAAAAAATTAAAAAAATTAAATAATAACTTTTACGCACCCATTTGCGCACGGTAATAATCTTGCTTTTTAGTGAATATATTTCTAGCTAAACATTTAATTAATACTTTTATTTATTATAATATATTGCTATTTTAGCAATTCTAAAAATATTAAATAATTTTGTTTACTCTTCTATATTTTATCCTAAGTTGACCAACGCTAAATCTAACAGATTTGGCGAACATCACATAGCGCAGTACTCGATTCGCTAACTCAATTACATAGCAGTCAACTACATAACAGTTACCAATTAAATCTTGTGTACCCCGTTGATTTTTTAAAATAAATTTTAAAAATGATCCTGGTAGGTCATTGACCTTATAAATTTATATCGCAATTAAAAGCTACATGTCTGAAGTTTTCTGGCTTATTTACCCTTCAAATCTCCTTCTTTCTGCTGAGTTAATTAATCAGATGTGAGTATAAGATTGCGGGGAAAAACTTGCAAGGTCACAAATTGGATTGGTATTGCTTGGGATTGGGATAATACTTGGGATTGCTGTCAGCGCGCAGTATTTGTGTTTTAATTGTAATTTAATTAATGTGTCGCGAAAAGTGTCCCCATAGTCATAAGAACATTGTGACATTTTGTTGAGTTGTTTAATTGTTGAATTTGTACATAAAATATGTAAGATACCTACGGTGGGGTTGTATGTGGTGCATTACTCAAATAAAAAACAAAATAAAAATAAAAAAAATATAAATAAACTTTATGTTTTGTTTATGGTCAGCATATTTTTTATGATTTAATATTATTAAATATTATGCGAAAAATTTACATAAACTGATAATATTAAATTCAAAAAAATATATTGAAAAGAAAATATCTCAAATTAAAGGGAAGAAACAATAAATGTTCATGTCTTTATATCATTATTTATTTAATAACAATCCTTAATTTAATTTGAATAAATCGCGTTTGTTTTGAGATCTTAATATATGTATATATCTTTTGCGTTGAAAAAAGAATCTCAGTAGAAAAGGTTGCCTTAATAGCGAAAATATTTTTCATTAGGAAGATCTTCTCATACACGGCGACAGCGTTTACGATATAATCGACCGGCAAGATCAGCAGACGGTTCAAGGTCAGCTGACCAGGTCGACGTGTACGGCCAGCGGGGAGGAAGACCTGGAGGAAAGGATGTTCCTGTGCAGAATGAACGTCTCCAGGAATGCCAGAAGGCAGATGCGATTCGGCGACCAAAAGGTAGGGTTTTGATAAAATTTACTTTTCTCACAACCGTTACCTTTTTATGCGCTATTGGCTTTCAATATTTATAATTTTCTTTGCCCTCAGAGTCAGAGCCATATCGTAATATTAGAAGACTAGTCACAGTATACATTTCCGTGCGTTAATTGATTGTATTTTTTTTTAATTAAATAAATAATTATATTATAAGTAGTAGATGAGTTTCTATTATTTTTAACTGGATAGTTTCTAACAGCCATGTGCTGTTTCAACTCATAATAAATTTTGACACGCGGCTTGGCTTATAGGCGGCTATAGTCGCCTCCCATCCATCTAGTAGCATCATTTATTTCCACCATTTTCCCTAAAAGAAACACAAACAAAATTTAGCTTAGTTGACTAGGGCCCAAAATACCTACTTGACAACCAGATGTCAAACTCACTCGCTTTTAAATGAAACCACACAGAGACACTGAACGGTATAGATACAGGAGACATTGAACGGTAGAGTGCGCTATATAGGTTTTTTATAATAAATTTTATTACTATAAATTATTGGATTTAATAGTGTAGCGTAGTACAATAACATAAATAGGTAACAAACTTGTGTTACACAATAATAACAATAGAAATTTATGATATTAACTATATAGCTACGTATAAATACGCACCTAGTGTTGCTATATAACCAATAGAACGGGCTCGTTAAAGCAATTTTGTGGCTGGAACACTTTGAGTCGCCGCGGCCGTTGCATTGTAAAACGCTTATGCACACAAACCATTACCCTGTGCGTTATTGAAAATGTATTTGTACGCGAAACAATCAAATCGTAGTAAAATTACTGTAATTGGCCAGACATTAAAGATGGATGAAGAGTGACCTTTCATTATATCGATACGTAATCTCAAGCGTTGATAATGTCCGTTATATAAGGCCTGCTTGCTTGAAAGGTTTCATATTAGCAATATCCATAGGTATTTAATTGATTTAATTAGAGTTATGATTGGGACAATTTAAGTAACATATATATGTTGTATACCCTACAAATACTTACCATTCAAGTGATGGGATTTAAAAAAAACAATCGGTATATCTTATAATGAAGGAAAAACATTATGACAATATCAAAAGCTACATTATTAACTACTTCATTACAATCAGCAAAGTTAATAAAATAGGCGAATTATTAATTTTGTAATAATAAGGTGAACCTGTTTTTCATCACAAAATTTTGTAGTAAAATTATATAATGTATTGCTTAAATACCGTATTAGATGATTCCTTACTTTATAACAGGCGTTCGCCGTTACGTTACATTACTTATATAAAAGTCTGACAGTATTGGCATTTAGAAAATTCGAATGCTTTTTAATACTTTTACAGATTTAAAATTTTCAAACAAATGATATAGCCAGAATATTCAAAGAAAAATTAAAACTGAACGCACAGATAGTTGTATCGCTTGAGGTAATGCACGCTGGTTTAAATACAGGCCTGTATTTTATGAAAGCTTTTCACTCTCACCTATCTATCTGTGCGATATGCAATACGGTCAAACTTTCATTAAAGTAGTAAAAAAATGATTTAAAAAAGAAACAATAATTATGAAAAACAGTGAAAATGTAACGATTATGACATATAATGAATGAGAAGTGAATGGTTTAATGATAATATATAGAGTACACTCACTTACACATTCAACAAAAACTCCTTAAATTAATTTGTCTGTGCTAGCGGATAATCAGCATGAAGATTATGTTACAAAACTTTTGTGTACGCATTTCAAACTATCACCAGCATTGAAAACAATAGTGTGCCTTAAAAAAATCATGAACAATTCCGGGTTCATAATTCCTTGAATCTTCGCTTGGACGCATGGGAACTATGACAGGCGGCATTTAGACCGATACGGAAATAATTACACTGCAAGATTTCATCTGAGCCAATTTGCAACCTGTGTTCACGTTGGAATAATAGTCCAAAAGCTGGTCGTAAGACAATATAAGCAGAAAAATATTAATCACTGTAACATTAACCAAAAACATAATACAAAAAAAAATATATGGGTTAAAAGTATGCAATTATAAAAGGCGCCTGCAGGGCCTAGCTGCCAACCAAAAAAATTGCATAATAGGGATGGGAGTTTTCGAGGTCTATTATTTATATTTTTATTAATTTTAAATTTACGTTAATTGTAAAATCATCATTGTTTAACCCATTTTTTTTGTTTTTTTTATAAAACTCAAATTATCATCTTAAAATCACCTGTATATTTATTTTCAATTTAGTTTCCAACGCTGGTAAAAAATAAAAATATTATTACCTAACATTGTCAAAATTTTAATTATTATTTTGTTCAGGGGATTTGAAACTATTTTTTTTGTTTAATTCGCAGAAATACTAACAGCTAAAAATAAAATGACTTAATCCATACAAATTATGATAAACGTTAGCCAACTAAAAATATTCCACAATTGAACAACCTATTATATTATATATATTTATTATTTGTATTTTTATATTTTTAGTATGTATACATTAAAAAAATAAATATATTTTGTAATAGTATATATTAGTATGTTATTCAAATCTGCTAGAATTTCTAAGCATATAATAGTAATATAACATGAACGCAATAAATAAATATGTATATATATTTATATATATGTTAATAGGTGTTTAAACAACCTAAAAAACTTTTAAAGTATTATATATATATATACGTGTGTGTGTATATGAATATGTGTACATATGTATATACTAGAGCACCTCCAAATAAAATACTGAGTGCCTCGAATATTTATCACTTCGATACAGGCATTACGCCTAGTGAAGTGATTATAATCCAATATGCCTGAACCTTTTTTCTATAGTTGATTATATTTAATCCTTGAAATTTATATTTAAAAAAAAAAGAATTATTTATGTACTTTGTTCGTACTGTATTGTTATATGGATAAATAAATAAATAACGTAAGCTATAAAAAGAAGCCATATTATGACAGCATTTTAAGGCAATCTACGAGTAACAGTAGATTTTGATTTGGTTTAATGTACCATTACCGCCCGCGTAGGTTTTTGTCGATGAAATTCTGCCCAGTAGTTGTCATTTTCGTCGGGACACGTATATTTTAATTTTATGAATGAAATAGATCCTGACAGTGTTCGATCTTGCGACGCGACGCACGACTTGTGGGCGGCTGTGCGTTGGTCGCGCGGCGACGCGACGCGACGAGTCCGCGGGCGAGGCGCGGCCGCCCGCCCGGCCGGTAAGGCCCGCCCGCCCCGCGATAAAACTGTCACGGACGGCAAATTGATTCTGTAGCTAAATGCAGGCGAAAATCCCTGCGAACAATACGAGCCGGTCGGCGCTGATTTATCGACGGACCTAACAACTAATTAGATAGGCAACGATAATGCTTCAGCTCCTACGGTTCCAAAGCTCTAATGCATTACGGTACCGGCCGCGGTGTATCAATACACAATAGTAATAGTAATAGCGAGCGCATTGGTAGATCTTCAATGATTTTCCTAAGATATTTATTTTATAATAATTTAACCCTATCATGTACGCAAATACAGGTTATATTTAAATTCACCGATGTCCTTTTAGGGGGTTCATCTAGACGAGTACATTAGATAACTAATTACCTAATTGGTTGTTCTCCAGAACGAAAAACCTTTTGCATCCAACTTACTAGTTATTATTGTATAAAATTATATTGTATAAAATATAAAACAATAAAAATATTTCAGAAATCGATATATTGAATACCTCCTTATTATCGTTCAAAAAAGAGATTTCCAATATCATTAATAGTAAAGACTAATAAACCCTAATAGTATTGTTAGATTGTTGTGTTGTTAATGGTTAATTGTAACATATAAGTACTGTAATTGCAATTACATATAGAATATACATACATACTATATTTATATCACCTTCAGCATAAATTATTTTTATACGTACTAAAACCATACTATATTTATCACTTTATTTTAATATATACATGCAAATGTCACACTCTCACAACTACCACAAACATCACACACAAATTACACATAACACTTCAAAAAAAAAAAAAAACTACTGTATACGTAAATAAATTAATAATCTATATATATTTTAAGAATACTGTTCAAATTTTTATGCTATTCTTAACATGTAAATGACCGAAATCCTTAATTGGTTTTATATATTAGTAATAAGTTTTGTTTCTAATTATAAAATGTAATACTGTGGATTTTTCAATAAAGAATAAATAAAAAAATAAATAAAATAAAAAGAATTAAGGTATTATTTACTTACTATAAATATTAGAATATTATTATTTATGGGCAATAATATTATTAATTATTATGTAATTTTAAGTATGTATATATTTGAATATATGTATATTACTATATATTCTTATATAAAGAAATATATATGTAGATTATACCAGTTTAATCTTCTAATAACATAATCACAATATAACTTCTAATATTATATATATCAATTACTTCATTTATCTGTTTATTATATTACAATTTTTTAATATCTTATTATATTGTATAGTTTATATTTTTGTTTTTTTTTTGTTATGATGAAACGTTCGTTTATTATTAGCAAATATTCAAAAATAAAAACAAATTGAACTAAAATGAGTATGTAATTATTTCAATAAATTAATATTTGTAATATTTAAATACAATTTCAAAGGTAAAAAGGTAAAAAATATAATAAAAAGGTAAAAATATAACAAAAAATATATTTGTTAATGCTTATTTAAAATGGCGTTTTAGGTAAACCTAAGATGCCATTTTTATATAAGCATTGATACAAGCTCGTGCTCGATCAAGGCCAACCAATGTCCCGGCGCTGCGCGGCATCGCGTCCGGACGGATTTATGACAAGATCGATTTTATATAACCACGCAAAGTTTATATTTTTTTTTCTCGGAATCAATGATAAATATTGATATGACGCCAAATGGTCTTGGGACACGGGGAAAAGTTCCAGCTAATTATTGTCCGCTCGAAACGCCGGATCATTAACCGCGCTCCGGTCACGAATATTGAAAACTAATAAATTTGAAAATAAAATATTTTCACATTATTTTTATATTATTTCTTATGCGTAAGTGGGAACATAAACACCCTCCCCCCTTTAAGTCTTTGGGAATGGTCTTGTGACACCCTGAATTAATAAAATTATAACAAGCTGATATGCAGGTTCAGGTTCGAGTAATCTAAAGGAAACAAATAACTTATCTAAATACGTATTAAAAAAATATATTCTAAATAGTATTTTTGTAGATGAATGTACTCGAAGCGATTTTATTATAAGACCGACGCGATTGGAAGTGACCGTTTTTTATAAATAAACATATTAAAGACAGTCTGGATAGATATATCGTCATGTGTAGCTCAGCATTGTAAAAACTGTTGTCATATGATGATATTGAATATGTAATAAAATGTATTATATAAATTTTATTAAATAAGTAAAAAGTAGAAACGAATTAGTTCACATAAAACCCGCAAGGGTTTAGTGAACAAACGAATAGAATATGTATTTTGTTTATAAATAAAGAATTCACAAAAAAAAAAAAATTAGCGCAAGAAAGAAAGGTGAATTCAAATTTCATGAGGAATTTCACCCGGTAAGCGACACCGTCTGCGCGTGACGCGGTGAGATTTACTCTAACATCTCGTCATCTCGGCCACAGCCATGGACCAAAATAAACTCATTCGCACCTGTGACGTCGGCGTTTTGCGGTATTTGGCATGAAGTGAGGGGCGGGTTGGGACGGAAAGAAAAAAAGAAAGGGACGCTAAGAAAAAAAAAAATAAAACAAATTTAGATCGCTCGGTGTGAATAGATTACAAGCATTTAAGTTCGGACCAGTTGCGTTCGCTTCGAGAGCATAAATTATCTTCCGGTATTCATCTTCCCGCGCACGACCTCTGACAGCTGACGTGGACGAGCTGATATGTGCGTGTAATAGGCGCCATTAACGCAACGCGCCCGAAGTCGTGGGAAATGAGTGCAGCACTTATCGATGATGATTGAGATTCGGTAGCTTATGGAGGAGATTTTTTGTATCGTCCTCTCCTAACGATAATCCTAACGTTTCGGCGACTACACCGACTATCAGCCAACTGTATAAACTTAAAGCCAGCAGTCTCCTTTTAAGGGGTGATTCTGGGCAATAACTTTTGTTCAACAAGTTTTTATATAGCTTACAAAAAAAAAATCCATTTAAAAATATAAATACTTTGATAAACGTTCGGTGCGCGTATTGTCGCGTTCATGACCTATCCAATTGACCTACATTACAATATTTGGAAACTGGGAAACTACCCTTCGTTCACTGTCGTCAATAATTTGTAGGTATGGCACCTAGGTCACGACGTCGTCACACCGGTCTGGTATTTCGTTAGGTGACCATACTTTAATATGTTTTTATTTACTTATTTATTACTAACAGGTAAGCATATAGCGTAATAATAGCATATACATTTTTCAAAGGATTAACAATAAGGCCAATTAAAGCTTACGCCTATGGGTTTTTAGGGTTCTTTCTTGTGTCATTTTAGACCAGATGGTCTAAAGGACCCCAAAAAATTAGACCCCAAAAAGATTTTTATTTATTTCCAAAGTTGTTTAATTTCTTTTAATTAAGCAGATATTTGGTTTAGTTTTAGGATGCGTGGCGCAGACAGCGGGTAGTAAGACTTAAGAGGCCAAAATACACTCACATAGTTTTCACTCAATTTAGTTTTCTGTGATTTACTAAGTATGAGTTCATATTGCCATCAAAATGACGACACTCCTAGTGTAACTTTAATATTAGAGAAGGCTATATTATTCTTACTTCTATATCTAACTTCATATCTATATTTGTAGCTATGTTTTCTAATCCTGTTTAAAATAATATTTTAAATTGGTCTTCGATATTTTTACAATCAAAAATAGGGCTTTTTGCTCGTGTAATCCGCGCGTCTACGCGTTGCGTAGCGTATCAAACTGCTCCCTAACCTGTGACCAGCGCTAACACGGCATAATCTCCCTAAAGTGAATAAATACCCTACCAATTTATCAGCCAGCTAAGACAACTACATCAGGAGTTTATTAAAATAAAAACTCCGAGAAAAATATATATCTATCAGTACTTGCTATATATAATATGGAATATTCCAAGTAGTTTATAAAAATCCCCAAAAATATCATTCTACTCTGAATTCAACAATCCTTATAAAAAATAATTAAATAACAGAATTTTTACTTTTTCAAGCTAATTTCTTATTTCATAATTGAATAAATATACCAGTACAGCTATGACACCTATTTTCCTTAAATTAATATTTGTCTTAGACATAAAGGGGAACTGATTATAGGTTTGTCATATTTTAACAAAAAATATATAAATTTACAAAATATTCGCATCGATTACCCGAACGAAACGTGATATATTAAAAAATCTGATATCTACATGATTCGCCTCAATGCCTCCTTATAATAAACTGGAAATATTTTGTTCTGGTATATCCATGTGTTAGCATTCAGACACCTCAATTTATACTAACCCCTATAGTCGATAAATATTTAAAGGAGATAAACCAGCTAGTTAAAAAATAAAAAGTATGAAAGTGTAAACAAATTAATAGGAGGGTTCTTCAGTTAGCGGTTGAGTAATATTATCGAAGAACTGCTGATAAGAAAGTTTAATTATTTATTTCATGATCAAAAATATATTTTTTTTTTCGATAAAATAAGAAGTATCTGATAGGCAAGAGTCAGATGCATGTCTGATGTCGGTATATATCTAATAATATTCTTTTCTTTAGGTGGTTCTTGTGCGAGGTCACTTCGTCTCCTACCTCCCGCTGTGCAGCAGAAACGAGCCCGTCTTCCTGGCGGTCTGCACTCCCCTCGCCATGCCGGAGACCAGGGAGTGCGTCGCCCACGGGGCCACCAATGTCTTCACCACCATTCACACCATGGACATGAAAATTAGCCACATCGATAAAAAGTAGAGTTTATAAGAGTTTCTTACTTTTACATTTTTTACATTTTCCTAGAAAGTTATCTATATGATTTAGGTGTTTGTTGCATTGCCAGTCTTTGCTGCTGAGAAAGGGTTCTTACGCAAATGTTTAAATTTATCAAAGTCGAGAATATTCTAATCTGTTATAAAAGTAAATATAAAATGTGGGTAGAAAGAACGAAAATCTTCAATATTCTTCATAATCTTACTTATTACTTTCATTAAACTTTCTAAATATGAATGGGTATTGCTTAACATTTTAACTTATTGTTTATTAACGAAACTGCCCTGCCATTACCGGTTATAATTAGGTTATGTTACGCTATTCGTTTTTATAATACTGTTTGTTTGACACTTTTCAATAATGTTGGTTTTATATGTTTTTCATAGCGGTGAATGGTACTTGGGCTGGGAGAAATCTGAACTGCAAGACGTCTCCTGGTACCAACTAATCCACTGGGAGTTCATGAGAGAAGCACAAAGTAAACACAGGTTAAGTAAGTAATGGTTTATTTATATCTACATAAATATATAATATATTTTATTTATTTTGAAACTCTCGTTAATTTTTACAGTAGTTGCTTCAGAATATGTTGGTGTATTTAACATGTTCAGAATATGTTGGTTGGTTTAACAGGGCGGTAATTACCACGAAGAGTTTTCTTTATTGAAATTATAGATTATAATATATAATCTCTATTCTTTGAGTGTTTTTTGTTTTTTTTTTTAAGTTTATATGTTTGACGAAGGCGCCACTCTGACATCGCTGGTTAGTAAAACAGAAGTCGCAAAATGTGATAGCCAGTGGTTTGTGATTTGACATACTTGTTACTTATACAGATTAATCATTTAAAAAACAACATTTTAATGCCTTAGCTTTATTTATATATATTTATTTCTGACCCTTAGGATATTTTAAATCAACTTGTGAGTAATACCACGAGGCCAGCGGAAAGGAGAAACGTTTGAGATATTATCACGTGTTAAAGGCTTTGTATTCATCTCTTAAATATTTATTTTTAACCAAATGTAGAACAAATACGTTATATATAATTTAATCACAAAAATGTCTATTTATAAAAAAAAGGTGATAAGTTAAAAGAAAAAAAAAGGTTTGTAAACATTTGATGTCAACGATTTGGACCAACCTGTGACACAATTGTTGTGGTATTACTAGATTATTATTTTATAAATAATATCATTGTTGCAGTTACCCAATCGGAACAAGAAAAATCTTGTATTCTATTGCTGAAGCTCCAAAAACGCTGCGGGGACTGGGTCTGGGTGCATGCCATATTGCAGCTCAAAGAAAACATGGAGAATAGCCAACATCCCATAATTGTATGCACGAATCAGGTCTTAAGGTGAGTAAAATAAACACATCATTTAAAATAATATTACATTAAACTTGATTCATATTTTTTATTGCCTGATTTCTTATCTGCCTTAACGCTGACAAATCGCAAAGGTCTTCTTACATGAGTCCTCTGTTGATCTATTTTTATTATCGATTTAAGCATGACTACGAATTAACCAAAAAACGGTTTAACTAGATAACGCATTGGTTAAAAACAATCCTAAAACATTCGCATCAAAAACTCGAAACCGTGTGCTCAGAAAGTCTACAAAACCTCTTATCTGTGCAAATTTGATCTCAAATTGTATTGTTTTTAAAATAAATAAATTATATTTACTGAACAGTCTTACGATCTTTTACAACGTCCGTAAATATGCCAGGTGTCCATACACCTGGCATATTTCGCAAAGAACTGGTTTCTACTGTTGGAGGTCTAAAATTTTTAAAAAATGATGTTATTGTTTAAGAATGCTAATATCCAAATAGCAACAGCTCTCTTGCTCACACCATTATACCTAACCTAACAGAGTATCTCAGTTTTTCAGTTCTTCAAAAAATTGATAAACTTAAAAGTGAGTCTAGCAAATCCAAACTTTTGACGAATAAACATTACAATAGCAGAAGTCACCCTTCATTGTTCTAAAAGTTCTATCTATGGGTGTAATTATCAACTCACCCATGAGTAATTTGAGCACCTACTTAATTATGGTTTCTGTTGTCCATAGTGAGAGCGAGGCTACGATAATGCAAGCTAACTCTTGGTTGTACGAGTATTACAGCGTGCAAAGCAAGTTCCAGTACGGTTTGGCGTACGGAAACCAGAACCAGAAATACTTCAATCAGCCAGGATATACGGAATCGCCTTACCAGGACTACGCCGGTGATGACGTCTCCAACAATCTAGGACTTAACGGGATGGATGCTCACGGTTATTATATGCAACCAGAGCCCCCTGGCACAGTTCTGAGGCATACTGGTGGAATAGTCGGGCCCGATGGACAACCGTACGAAACGTACGAACGGTTGAGTTTGACCGACAGGGGTCCCGTGGACTACTCCACGCACTCCTCTCCCGTGTCCCCGGAAAATGACGAAAGGTTTGTTTTTAATCTTTTAAAATGTATGCATTAAGGGTAATTTGCTTTTTTCTCTTCAATTTGCGTATATTTTCTTTTGATGCCGGTGCCAATCTACCGTTACTTTTTAAAAGACTTAAAAATCAGGGATTCTCAATTCGATCGATATTTTATTTCATGTTTTGCGTGTATCATTCATTAATTACTTCGGATTAATTTAAGCGATTTCGATTATTATTTTTTTTTTTGCATATTTGAAGCGATTTTCTCAGGGTTAGTTTTATTTTATCTTAGTTACGTCAAGTGATAGGTAAAGTTTTCCGCTCAATTTTTTTTTATGTTGATTTGGTTACATATGGTATTTGGATTATTATTTATGCAAATTGTAGCGGAATTCTTATAGTTGATTTGATTGTACTTTTATTGGGCTATGTTTAGCGTAGGTAGCTAAAATATAATCAAAAAATGTCATTTTTGATTAATTATAATACAATTATTGTTATTTATAAAATATAAAGGTAAAATAAAATAAACTAAAAAAATAATCATGGAGACATGTTTTATTTTGAAGAATACGGTGTGTTTCTGCACCGACTTCAACATTTTAGTGGATCGGTAATTTTATTGTTTACTAACAAGAAGTTTATGATAGGTATTTTTTAGATAATTGGCTGTATATTTATTTCAAAGCCGAATTTATTTATTTTTAGTTTATTAATTTGGTACTTTCGTGTTTGGAGCGATAGCAAAGACTAAATTCAATTCATCATAAATCATCATCATCATCAGTTCAATCATAAATTATAAATAGCTCTCGCGCAGGTTTCCACGAATGACCGCCGAGCCAATTTAGGCTAAAAGAAAATTACGCGTTTAATACTTTTTCTGATGACGATTATTCACAAAAATACCTCAATTTGACACATTTGAAAATCACACTGAGAAAAATATGAGGCACGATACTCAAATTCAATAACAAAATAGATACATTGTAGTAAAATTTAACTCGCTCTATCGATATTAGTTTATGAAGTATATTTTTTCCTTAGCAGACGAAAATTCAACAGTTAAATATTTTTAAATTAAATCAATTTTATGAATTTCGTATATTCGACTTTTATTTTTATCTATTTAAAAATTAAGCCGCTTACTTTTATTTTTGTAAAAATATTATTATTCCCTCTCAAATATTTCTTCAACGCGAAAAGAGATCGAAAATTATTTAAAAAAATAATATAATAAAATCCGTTTTATTTTTTATTTTCAAGGTAGTTCTATCGCGGTCACGACAAGCTATTCCGTGACTTCCCACTGAGCAACGTTTTTATCTTATCAAAATGTATTCATTTTACGGCGTACTTAAAATGAAAGACTAAAGACATATATAGGTAAATTATAAAAGTATTAAAAAAAACAATATTGCGTTTATAACAACTACGACTAAAATAAATAACTAACTGCTATAAGTATAATAGTGTTAAGCTTTAAAATTAAAGAAACCGGTCAATGCTCGTTTTGTCATTGGAAGTTAAATATTTGATTTCGGCTCATTCATTTAACCGCCATTATGCATTAAAATACGATGAAATATACAATTTTGCGAATATGCCGTAGGTCATACAAACTGAGAGATCTAAAGCTCGAGGTTTAAGGTAATGGCGAGGAGTGCCTGTCTAATATAAACAAATATTAGGGTAAAAATGTAAGATCATTTTCGACTTTGAGTCATAGAGATTGTGAGAATACAATATCAATGTAGGCTGAAATATTTTTAAAAAATCGGTTTCATTATAAATGCAAACATGAGTATTTAACCGCTTCTCATACTCTCGAGATATTTTATTGAAGTTTTAACAAACATTGAAGTCATCAATCTGTACGCAAGTTGTGGGAGTCGCGGTCGGGTGTTTGCGAGATGATGGCCGGAGAGGAGTGACTGCGTTCAATGTAGTCTGAGCATGAAGCTAGAAATAACCTGTTCGTGCGTTGCTAAAGACTAGATGAAAGTTATGTTTGATGATAGTATTTTAATAACGGCAAATCGCTTAAAATTTATTTTGGCAATAATGAATCATTAAAAAAGTTTGATTTATTTTTATAAAACGTTGGATATTAAGCAAATTTATAAATGTATATATTAAAGGATCTGAAGAGAAATAAAGAGTGACTGGACGTGACATCACAAAAAGTCGGTTTAAACCTAGTGCTGGGCTTGTAGAACTTGTAGTGTGATATCTAGTGGCTGTTTACTTAACTGTACCATATGCAGAAAAACGGAACCGTCTCGAACTAAGAACAACTCAACTTAATTTGTAATAATTATTTGCTTATAAACACGATAATGATAAATGATATTGCATCACATCGATATTTAGAGTAATTTGAACGAGATATCCTGCTTTATAAATTATTTTATTATTTTAAAAATGAAAGCATATGTACTTAATTGTTTACGTGCAGAGTACGCTTCACTTTTTTGCGGCTATTTTTTAAATTTAATTTGAAATACATTTTTAAAATTCTAAATATAAATAGGTTACGCGTGTTAGGATAAAAAAGGTGCTACTTTTCCTGGAAGATTAAAGATTGACCATCAACTTCAAGTGAACGTAGCACTTTTGCGTCTGTCTCCCTTTAACCACTTAGGACTACATTTACGATTTGTATTCATTACATTGGCAGTCGATGATTGTTTTGCGTCTCGCTCCCTCGAATGCTGCGCGCCTCTCCTTTCAAGTGGTCACTTTTCAGCGCCGCTGTCGATGAACGGCTTCATGCATTTTAATGTGCGCCGGCGTGGCGTTGACGACGCCATGATAGGATGAACTGATGATGATGATAGGATGATTAATGGAGTAATTTTTAAAAGTCAGTAGGGTTTGCTCCAAGCCACTTCCACAATTAAACATGAGAATTTATTGAGTTGGAATAATAGTTACCTGTAATTTTTTTTTAGAACAAAACAAAACCAAAGTTTTTTTTTGTTATTTATTTTTATTTTATTTGATTAGAGTTATAAAAATTAAATTTATATAGTCACCAAATTCTGCGTTTGCGTACAATATTATGTAAAAAAATAAAAAATAAATAATAATAAAAATAATTGTATAGCAATAAAAAAGAACATACAAAGCCTTTGTAATATATTTTTCTAGATAATTTTATTAACGAAGGGTTAACACTGAAAATAAAATATTGCTATTAAAAAAATAAACATAAATAATCCTTAAACTAAAACGTCAAATATGTATATAAATAGACAAGTAAATAGATAAGTGCGACTAGCAAGGCGTTTGACTGTTTAACCAAAGGTCACCAGGGTTCATTCCGCACATGTTCATACCTTTATAACGATCCATTACCACCATCTCCCCTGGCTCTAGCTCTAGCACATTTGGTTTAGTTAAGTAGGGCCTAAAATATATGAATAAGGTCATGAAAGTTCCTATTATAAAAAAATGGTCCTATATTTCATTTATTTACTATTAAATATTTTGCTAAACTAATAAAATATGTCTAATCCTTTGTTATATTAACAGGCCGCATCGAATAATTTGGATTCTAAACAAAATTTTAAAATACCCCGTAATAATTTGATTTACAAAAAAATCAAATAAGGGTATGTTCTTTAAAAACCCTCAATAGACTAATTCCCGTAAAAACTCTCCTTTTACAAATTTTCCAAAATGTATGAGAATATAGTATGTTTGAAGTACAAAAACATTGAAAAAAGTTTTAACATCATGCATTTCTGATGCCAAAGTTGAATAGATTGAAATAGATTTAAACACGACTTTATGTTTAATTTTGTAAGTCCTTAATAAACCTGCGTTTGTTTTAAAGGTGCGATGAAGAGTGTATATATTTCAGAGCCTTTCAAAACATAGAGATGAATAATATAATACTGATTTGATTTGAAAACAATTCATGTATTAAATAAATAAATTTTACATATACCTACCTATTACATTAAGTTCGGAAAGTATTGTAATTATATTAGATGTTTTAATATTGTATTATGATTAACACTGGCAACAGAAAACAAGCATTGCGCATCAAAACCCGCTTGCTTAACATTGTGGCATCTACGAGTATTTTGGGTCGTTATGGTCGTGTTACGGTCACGGTTATAAACTTAGGCGTTTACAAAATTACCTGTGACCTTCGTAAACATTAACAAGTTAAAAGTTACTTATTCGTAAATGACGAACATACTTTTACCATGTCCTAAGAATGTATTAATGGTCCTTCAATAGTACTCAAGATAATAATAATATTTTTGAACTAGCTCAGGTGATATTGCTGGTAGTGTCAAATGATGATTTTTCATAGACTTTATTCTACGTCTAACCAAAGTCCTGTTTAGGGGAAGGAACTAAAAAACAGTTCTTTGTAAGGCGTTCTTTTCGCGAATAGTTCGAGGAAAAAAAATAATCCATAATTTTCTTTAAAAGTGGTTTAATATGCCATCCGATGTATGGTGTGACGCATTAATCTACCGCATTACATTTATATAAATTAAAACCACATTATCATTGACGTCCAATATCTATATCTTATATTTAGAATAATACTTATGAATTATAATATATAATATTTAGTTAACGTTTAATTGTGTAATAAAATATGGTTTATTGTTCTTTATTTTGCGTGTAATAGGTATTTGTTACTATTGGTATGGTATATTTATTATTGTAATATTTATTCTATTATAATACATGATCACATTCTTGATGTTCATTTAGCATGCTTTTGACGTTATAATTCTCATAAAAAAAATCGACATGTTAATAGTTTTTATACTATTTTCTATAGGAAGTGTTTCTCTGTTTAGATACCTGCACCATGAACCGAGCAAATTACATCCAGGAGTTCGGAGTCCCAGTAGAACACCGGCGAAGAGAAAATACCAAGCCGGCGTCAGAGCCACGTGCGCCCCGCCATCGGCACAACCTATAGTTCTCGACAACGGCGAGACCATCTACCTGAGCCACCAGAATCTGGACAGGCCCAGGAGCCAATACAAGGGCGCGGAGTACCACTCCCTGGACGACCCGGCCAACTGCATCGACAGGTGGAACCCCAGTCCGCCGTGGTCCGACTCCGCTCTGCACAAGGCTCAGACCTACCAGGAGGTGTCCTCCTACCATCCGACCACGCCTCTCACTCCTAGTAATATAAGCAGCTACCCGGTGCCTTACAGCGGTGCGCATACTTGCTTCGATTTCGAGCAACAAGAGTTTTATCCTGACTCCTACCCGCAGCAGCCGACATACACTAACCTGGGTGGCTCCAAGAGTGTCGACGATTTTGAAGTCGAAAACAGGAAACCGATCGGTGGCATTTCGAAAACTTGTAAATTTGATAGAACTCTAATAAATGATAATTCAATTGCTAACAATTTCAACGAAAGCAGGGTATGAGAATATCGTTTTATTTTGTTACACTTAGTTTTACTCATACGAACCTTTAAGCCTTTATATTAAATATGTTAAATACACCAAAAATGTATAAAGTATTTTTATAAACATATATATTTTTATAATATTCTAAAGTAATTTACTATTTAACTATTTGATTTTAAAATAATATTACTGATGCTTTTGTACATATTAGTAGGAATCATCATTTGTCGACATAGTTGTAAGTACATAAATATTTTATTACCTTCGAGTAGGTTTTTTTTAATTGTGTTTGGCACCTACTCTAGTTATAAGAACTTTCGAAATACTTGTCCGTCCAAAACTATTTTAAATTAGTATTCTGCTCTTGATTTATTTTAGTAACTATAAATATTAGAAATTTATAAAAAAATATTGTTGTTAACTGTGATGTGTGATATTGATCTTCTAGCAAAAAGAAATATTTAACATAAACAAAAAATAAAAAACTATAATATAGG
The DNA here is from genome assembly GCA_020383195.1 of Neomicropteryx cornuta. NCBI lineage: Eukaryota > Metazoa > Arthropoda > Insecta > Lepidoptera > Micropterigidae > Neomicropteryx > Neomicropteryx cornuta. The sequence goes on from JAHKQU010000028.1 coordinate 8,050,312, forward strand.
TGCTTGAGGTTTAATAAAAACAATAATTTTAGAGGTTGGATAATAAAAATAGGGTTTTCGAGAATTCGGGTTTTTGTAATTTAGACTCATATCAAGAAAAGTTAACCAAAACGAATACCATTGGCATTTAAAAAACCAATTTGATTTAGGCAATGTTAAGATATAGAGAGTATACTCATTAATAAAATGTACAGAAATTTATTTACATTAAGTACATGTGGCGTTATAAATTTATTATTATTATAAACAATGTTGATACCGCATGTAATAATCTACCTTTTGGTATAGTATCAACTCTAATTGTTTTTCATACACCTTAAATAAAGACTATCTAGGTATACAGTCAGATATCTAGGTATTAGGCTGGATGGTAACAATCTTGTTTACAGCTTACATTGCTATAGTTAGCGGGAGCTATCATCTGAAATTATCGCCGACAGAAATAGCTTCAAAATATTAAACTACTAAACGGATTGTAAGTGAAAACATAGTTATTACCAGGCTGTGCGCAGAAGAAATCTGAATTAATACAATCGGGTTTTTTTACGAGCGCCATTTTATTAAGGCTTACGAGCATTGACGAAAAATAAGTATGGTAAAATTTAGGCTAATGTTGCTAAAGATATAAAAGTCTATGTAATCAGTTCTAGGTGAACCTACCTTTCGATTCAATTGTTAAATAATGGATTCATGTAATTGGACAAACTGATAACTATATATTTGCTGTTTTATAAATTAAGTTAAGCTGTATGTTTCCATACAATATTATACAGGGTGTCCCAAGATCATTCCCGTAATTTTAAGGGGGTGTATTTGTTCCCTGTTACGAGTAAGAAATTATATAAAAAATGCAAAAATATTTGATACCCAAATTCATTATTTTTTAAACTAAATTTGTGTAAAACAATCATTATATTACGGCAGCGTTCGTCAGGCATACTAAACCCGCTGAAAACGCGTCGGGCGCCACATCGTGAATGCAACTCAAGGTCGAGCGGACGTAAACTCGTTTTACACAAATATATTAGGTTTTAAATAGAAACTTCAACATTTTTTTTCTCGAATGCTATAATGAATTTTGATATACTCGTAGTTTCTTAACAAATAACACTAGGAATCGTATGACCTATTAACTGTTTTTTTATTGGGATTGACCTGGGACAGCCTGTATATGAAATTAAATTATTTTAAAACATTTTTGTGAGAAAGCTATAAATAAATATATACATATTTAAAACTCCAGTAGTATGTAATATATATATAGTAAAAGTTATTCTAGCTCTAACTGCTGGTTCTCTCAAATAGTATAAATATTCATAGTTAAAATCGAAATATTTAATCCATGGTAAAAAGTCCAAGTCCAGTAAACATCTTATAAAATTGTATAAGAAGAATTAGTGTGTGTTTAATGTGACAGTGTGTGTTTGTGCTTGAAAATAAATTGAAGTTATCTGCGGGTAAAATTCCAACGTCTGATCGATAAGTAAATGTGTGAGAACAAGGTTTGATGTAAGCGCCCGTGTCTAAACCAATATGTATGCTCTTTCAATAAAGTCTTTACAGTTTTTAGTCTAGCTGCCTCTGTCTTTATGTATATGTCTCTCGCTCTATCTTTTATATACTTTACAGTTAATTCAGTTAAAATAAAAAATCTCCCAGGGCTGACTGCCTGCCGACATACGTACGATCGTACGACCACCCGTGCTGTGTCGTGGTCAAACAGCAGTTCCAGAGACGCCTTTCGTAACGAATTGATAGAGGATATTTTTCCACATGAATATCATTTTATATTCTACACTTTAAACTGGTCAACTTTTGTTATACAAGTTTTACTGTGTCGAATATATAGCAGTAAAAAATCCTACTAACTTTTGACTGTATCATTACATTATATGCCCCCTTCTGACTGTTAGTCGGCCAGCGTTATGACCAGCGAGAAAGCACGGCGCGTGAACGAGACACCTCGAACAATGCGAAATCACTAACGTTCCACTCCACATCTTCCGTTCTGTCAGACCCTTAGCCTTTGCCTTAGCTTCATGTTTCTATCCGGTAAAGGTTATTTGAGGAGTCCAACCGGGCGCGTTCTCTACCGGCCTGTGATGGCCCGGCCTAGAATGGTCCGCTGTCTTTATCTGGGATCGATTGAAAAGATTAATATGGCCGGGTCAAGAATAAATACCCATATTTACAACTCGGGAATGTTGCCGTAAAACAAAGCATCATCATGTTCTTATTAGCCGTGCGGCCGCCGGTGGTTCTCAAACATTTTCGTTACAAAGACAGTCGAAATTAATAAATAATGTATTTATACAGATTATAATATTTACTCTTGTTAGTTATTGCTGCATTACAGAGGAATGTGATCATCCATTCAACTTGACGTTTTCTCAACTATCGCGGTATTAGGCACTCCGGAAAGCATCCACCACACATTATATATACACTAACATTTACCACTTTTCTATACGCAACCATCCTTATAAATTGAGATATAACAGATGTTAAATTTATTATTTTTAAATTTTATATTATTAATAATATTTTTAATCGGTTCTAAAAATTCTTTGTCAAATTACTTCTACCTACATCCATTTTTTTTTTAGTGATTATAGTAAATGCTAAAATGATTATTGATGCATGAAAATTTCTCTTCCAAATCAGTACATGAGACCATCAGTAAATACTCATAATACTAATTCTAATAATCGTAGTAACAGTATCGGATTATTAATTAAATTTAAGTTTTATCGTGCATTAAGTAAAATAAAGATACAGCACATTTTTAATGGTCATTATTGCGAATGAGAAATGGAATTTCAATTGCATAATTTATATTTAATAATAACCTTTTAGAAGGCCTAAAATTTATTGTGAAATATATAGATATCCATGGTAAAATGTGAATAGAAATGCTATTCCGCAAAATTTTGCATATTTAACGATCTACCATAATATAAGATCTTAAGCCACAGTATTGACATAACCGAGTGTCAACACACACAAAACTCATAAAACATATATAAATCTGTGCCGCTGTATTATAAGCAAAGTAACCTACATATAATCTGTGGCATCAAAATTTTATTACATTATATTTTAGTCTTTATTGCGTGTCAAGGACCTATCCAGTTTTATTCAATCTATAACCTCTGATGATTTTTTTATTATTTGTTATTTGCATTCATTATATGTTTTTCTTAATATATTGATGATAAATGTGTATTTATGTAAATATAATAAAGTCGAACTGTTCGTGGATTTTACTGAAAAGATTATTATCTTTATTTGATGTGAAAATGACACATAATACAAATCGAAAGTTTGGGAACGTGTGTCCGCGATCAAACCTCGCAAGATTTATAAGGCTTATCATCTCTTGTGTCTCAACAAAATTGCGTTTGGATAATCTCGGGAACATTATGTGGACCACTTTTGTATCGGCAACGCAATTCTGCGTGATTTGTAGCCCTAATGTCTAATGATATATATTATATTCTGACATAACCACCAAAATATTTTAGAATTTGAATTATGAAAATAGTACTTAAATTGTGCAATAAACTGTAAGTTTTTATATTTATTAAATTAGAAATACAATGTATTCGCTCGTGTTTAGTAAACATTACCAATGATAAAATAAATACGTGATTAGAAAATATTTGTTTCATTATTGTTTATAAAAAATATTGTTAATTCTTATTTTATTCATGAATTACTTGCATCTGTAACTTCTTAACATGCATAACTAAGTCTACTATATAGGTATATGCATGTTCAAAATGAACATATTTTTGTATATTTTCGTACTTACAAAAGTTTGTTAATTTATATATTGTATTTAAGATTTATTTATATATACAATATAAGAATCTTGATTAAACCCTAATCGCAAGTATTAGTAAACAGTTGGAGAGAAGAGTTTTTAAGAAATTTTGAGTATCGCTGCTGGACGCTTCGGAGCTCCGTGGCCCCTTCTTCAACACCTAAACGAAGACTGGTCTAGATACATCATCTATCACCTGAAGTACCTCACATTTGAATCAGCTGTCGTGATCATAGCGGAGAGGTGGGAGGGGAATACTAATAACTAGCAATAAAGTAGTAAAAAGATAGTGTTCTTAATTTTACGTAAAATATTATCAAATAAAATAATGTATAAAATAAAATAATAATTAAATAATCATCGTTATCATTGTCTAACTTAAAATGTTAAATTAATCTGATTTAAAATAACATTAATATAAATAAAACTATGCTATATATATGTTAAAGCATCTACAGGATCTGTGGGTGTGGTGCTGAATTCTTCAGTATCGGGTTCCTTCCAGTACAGAGAAAAATGTTTTCGTTAAAGAAGGCAAATCCTCCAACAAGTGCAGCCTTCGAGTCAGCGGAGCAAAAAAGATCGTAAGTATAACCCCGACCAAAGGGCAGAGCTTAGGCATCTAGATTATGCTCAGGGGCGGCGCGAAAATTTAATTGATAAAATATTGATGATTACACGATGATTACACGATCGGCATCAGGTGCATTAGGTCTCGTATATTAAGAAACTAAATAATAATAATGATATAAATATCACCATCTTTCTATGTGCCAAGGACTAAGTGATTTCTCAATTACGAGAAAAACGAATTCAAAATTTAAAAGAAATCCTCCGAATGCGCGTTTCGTGAAATATTTCGAATTAAAACAACGTTTTTTAACAATACAAATGTTTTAGTACGTGTTTTTTACGAAATTATTATTTCTTTGATTGTGAAACTGGTTGAGTTTTCGGTATAGATCAACCCTCTAAAAGGACATCAGTGAATTAAAATACACTCTGTATATTTTTTTAGTTAATACACGTGTATTATGAGAGTAAATTATTTTGTGGACTGATTCTAAACAGTAACCTTGGAATGATAACTATGGTACACCTTTTTAAATTAGCTTTAAATGAACTGTTTTAACAGTGAGTTAATATTGGTGTCATATTTGAAATTTGTTCTTAGAAAAATAAACTGTCTCTTCATGGAATGGTGACATAAACGCAATAATTCATAAAAACATACAAAACAAATTATTGCATGCTTGATATAAATACTCTTTGTATAAACATAATCTAACGCGACGCCACTGGATAAAGGGCGCCGATGATAAACGCCGGTCAGTTGGTCGGATAATCTTATGGTACAGTTGCGGATAAAAAAACTATCACGATTAAATATTTTAATATTGTTTGTTTATACTATTCAACATATTATTCAAATAAATAAACAGGCATATAATTGTGTTATGTATGTTTATTTAATTTTAATGTGTTATTTGTATGGCTCGGAATAATCAATAAATTATGTATTGATTATTTATCGTTATAATATTGAATATGCAACGGACGAGTTACGCCAAATAAATGCGTACTGCCGCGCCACATTATGCCATCGCCGTAAAACAACTGATGGAAAAAGGAAGGAACGTGGTGTCTCCCCCGTGTTGTGGTGTGTGACGTGTGGCCAAACAATATTTCGTGCGCGTTGAAGAGGCTATATTGGGTGAGTCCGTTGCAGAAAATAAGTATCTTAGAATATTGGTTTAATTTCGTGTATGTTAGAAACTAAGAGTTGATGCAAATTATCATCAAACTGCTTATTCATAACATAATTTTTTGGTCTTTCGAGCGCAGATAGTGTGTGTGACATAACCAATATTTTGTGTGTTTTAATTACGTATTTATTTTCTGTTTACAACAAGCTTCTCTAGTAAGGTGCTGTGCGAAACATTTTCCACAGAATTTATAGTGTGTGTGTGTTTTTTGGCATAAAAAGAAATATTGATTATATCTTTTTCAATAAGCAAGCCAATGTCAGAACAAAACAAAAGCCGGTAAATATTTGTACGAATTTCGAACAACATCGATTTTAGTCGTTTTTGCAGAGTGAGCAAATTTATTATAACGCATTTTCCTGTGTGTAAAAAAAATGTAGTGATTCGTGCGAACGGTTAATCTATATAAACTTTTTCTTTATAAAAGAGTTTATTTTCTTGAAATTCAAACAATTCAAAATGAGCGTACGATCTTTTGAATCGCGGCGTAAGGCGGCCGTTAGACGACTTGATAGGTTATTGTCGTCGGCAAATGCCGACAATTTAGACGAATTTCGTGTTAGGTTTTGCGATGTAGAGGTTATACGTAAAGAATTTGAAGATGCTATGGTGTCGTTGGAGGAATCATTAATTTTGTCTAAAAAACAAGTTAATTACGACGAATTAGATGGTTTTAGAGCATCCTTTGAAAATACTTATTATCAAATTAAAGCTTTGGCTATAAAGTTGATGCCTGACGAATATTCCCAGCCGAAGGTTCAACAAAGCAACACTCGGTCAAATCAAAACAATGCTAGGTTGCCGAAGATATCATTACCTATTTTCTCGGGCGATTATAAAGATTGGACTAATTTTAGTGATTTATTTACTTCATTAGTCATCAACAATACTACTTTGTCAAACATAGAAAAGTTTCAGTATCTTATTGTGTCGCTCAAAGGAGAGCCTGTGCAGTTAATCAGGTCCTTACCAGTCGTCAGTGATAATTTCGAAAATGCATGGGATATTTTAAACACTCGTTATCAAAATAAAAGAGTGGTAGCTTCAATGCATTTAGATGAAATTCTTAATTTGCCAATCGTATCAGATAACTTGCAACATTTAAAGCGAATTTTCAGTATTGTGAAGGAAAATACAGCCGCTTTGAAGGCGTGTGGATTTCCAGTACTACAGTGGGATTTCATCCTTGTGCACATATTACTAAAAAAAATAGATTCGAATATTCGAAAACAATTTGAGTTATCATTGGAAATAGCAGAAATTCCAACGTTGAATCAATTTTTAGGTTTTATAGAAAAGGAGTTTCGTGCTTTAGAGTCCATGGGTACCAACCAGTGTACTATAAAAGGATTAAAAACCAAAACAACCTTTCCATCTACGTCATTTGTTACGAATACAGGATCAAATGAACAGAAATGTGCATTTTGTCAGTCAGATCATCATCTTGCCAAATGTGCCAAATTTTTGCATATGACTCCACATGAGCGTGCAAATTTTGTGAAACGTGAAAAAATGTGTTTCAATTGTTTACGATTGAACCATACATCAAATGCATGCCCTTCAAAATATTTTTGTAGGTTTTGCAAAGGTCGACATAACACATTGTTACATTTTAAAAGTTATAGTGCTCAGGATGCGTCGTTGAGTACCAGAAAGAGGTCTGAACAATATTCAGACTCAAATGAGGTCAAAGGTGACTCAGCAGTAGTTACATTGACAAGCTCGTCTACTAACACACAAACTGTGCTTTTATCTACTGCCCTAATTGATATTGAAGACGTTAGTGGAAACAATCAAACTGCACGAGTGTTAATAGATTCTGCTTCCCAATCATCTTTTATCAGTGAAAATTGTGTACGTCGTTTAGGTCTTGAACGCCGTAGATCATCTTTGCCTATCCAAGGCATAGGTCAAAAACAAATGAGTTTATCAAAGGGTGTAGTAACTAGTTACGTCAAACCGAAGAATAAATCAGAACCAAGGCTGTGTGTGGAGGCTCTTGTATTACCCAAGATTTGTAGTGATATGCCAAATGTCGCACTTTCTACTAGTTCCTGGTCGCATATTAAGAATTTGAAACTAGCAGATCCTTCTTATCATATCCCTGGACCGATCGATATTCTTCTAGGTGCTGATGTTTATCCGTACATTATGCATGGTGGGCGGATCGTTGGGGACAGTGGTTCACCCGTGGCACTTGACAGTATCTTTGGATGGTTATTGACAGGTCGTGTTTCATCAGTTTATGGTGATATTTCATCTTTTGTCGTTAGTTGTGAAGATAACTTGGAACAAAATCTTCAGAAGTTTTGGGAGATTGAAGAACCACCAGTGTCTGTTCTTCGTTCAGCCGATGATAATTATTGTGAATCAAACTTTGTTGAAACTTTTTCTCGTGATGATTCAGGTAGATTTATAGTAAGAATGCCGTTTAAGGATCCATATCCGATTTTTGGTAATTCAAGAGGCCTAGCGCTAACTCGTCTTTACAGTTTAGAGAGAAAATTAGCGAAGTCTCCAATTCTTCAAAATCGTTATGTGGATTTTATGCAGGAATATATAGATCTTGGTCATATGGAACTTATTACCAATCAAACACCAGCTGGTCAGCAAATGTATTATATTCCTCATCATTGTGTTTTAAAAGAATCGAGTTCAACGACAAAACTTCGTGTTGTCTTTGACGCATCAGCAAAGACAAGTTCTGGTATATCGTTAAATGATATGTTATATCCAGGTCCAAAACTACAAAAAGATATTATTGCATTAGTGTTAAACTTTCGATTGCATCCAATAGTGTTTACAGCTGATGCTAAAAATATGTATCGTATGGTATGGATTCATCCATCTCAGCAAGATTATCAAAGAATTTTGTGGCGTAAGTCAGCAGATCAGCCAGTACAAGATTACCGCCTTAAAACCATAACATATGGTGTGGCGTCATCACCATTTCTTGCTCTCAGAACTCTTTATCAACTAGCTTTAGAAGGTGAAACAATTTATCCTGAGGCTTCTCATGTCCTAAAAAATGACATTTTTGTAGACGACATTGTGAGTGGTGCTAGTTCTGTATCAACTGCATTAGCACTTCAACAGCAACTGATAAAACTAATGCAATCCGGTGGTTTTCATTTGCGAAAGTGGAGTAGTAATCATCCTGCTATTCTCGAGAGCATACCAAAAGAGGATCAGGAAGTACTATCATCCTTTTCACTGGATGAAGACAGTGTTATAAAAATTCTAGGTTTAGAGTGGCATCCAAAAACTGATTGTTTTTCTTATCATGTAGAACAAACAATTTCTGTTGTAACTAAACGTTCAATATTATCAGGTATAGCTAGAATTTTCGATCCACTTGGTTCGTTGTCTCCTGTTACTATGACTGCAAAAGCCATTCTTCAGCGGCTTTGGACATTAGGTCTAGGGTGGGATGAAACCCCTCCTGATGACATTTACAAGGTATGGACAAAGTTCATTGAAGAACTGCCATCCTTATCAGCAGTAAAGATTGTAAGGCATATTAACTCAATGGATCATGATTGTGAACTTCATGGATTCAGTGACAGTTCAGAAACTGGATATGCAGCTGTTATCTACATTCGAGTTACTGACAGTCATGGTGATGTTAAAACGCATTTCGTGCTCGCAAAATCGCGAGTCGCCCCACTCAAACGTGTAAGCATACCAAGGCTTGAACTTTGTGGAGCCTTGCTTTTAGCGCGATTGATCGATTATGTGAAAGGCGTTTATGCAGGGAAAATCAACTTTAGTGATGTATACGCTTGGACCGATTCCACTGTAGTATTAGCTTGGCTTAAAGCGTCACTCCACATTTGGAAAACTTAAGATTGTAAGGCATATTAACTCAATGGATCATGATTGTGAACTTCATGGATTCAGTGACAGTTCAGAAACTGGATATGCAGCTGTTATCTACATTCGAGTTACTGACAGTCATGGTGATGTTAAAACGCATTTCGTGCTCGCAAAATCGCGAGTCGCCCCACTCAAACGTGTAAGCATACCAAGGCTTGAACTTTGTGGAGCCTTGCTTTTAGCGCGATTGATCGATTATGTGAAAGGCGTTTATGCAGGGAAAATCAACTTTAGTGATGTATACGCTTGGACCGATTCCACTGTAGTATTAGCTTGGCTTAAAGCGTCACTCCACATTTGGAAAACTTTCGTAGCTAATCGTGTAACAGAGATCCATGAGAAGGTCCCAACTCAACATTGGCATCATGTTAAGTCAGCAGAAAATCCAGCTGACATAGCATCTAGGAGTATTTTACCAAAACATCTTGTGAATTTCAAGATGTGGTGGGAAGGTCCAAAGTGGCTGAAACTTCCACATTGTGAATGGTCTTCTGATTGTGTAACAAAGTGTGATGAAGACGTACTTTTAGTTGAGAAAAGGAATACAGAAATTCTAATGTTAATTACTTCCGCAGATCAGGATTTCGAACTGCTGACTAGATATTCGTCTCTGTTGAAATTAAAGCGAGTGACAGCTCATGTGTTGCGTTTTATTAACAATGCTCAACGCAAAGAACGTCGATGTGGACCATTAACTTTGGTTGAGATTAGGCAAGCATTAACATGCCTAATTAAATATGTTCAAGTATAGTAATATATTTACATGTATGTATGTTTTATATTGTGTATATATGTGTTTGAATTAAGTATTCGATTTGTTTGTGTTTAAGTGTGTGTTTATGTTTTATTATATTTTGTAGTCATACGGCATTCAAGTTGTTTATTTTAAAAATCAGTGATTTTGGTGGGCGGTATGTTATGTATGTTTATTTAATTTTAATGTGTTATTTGTATGGCTCGGAATAATCAATAAATTATGTATTGATTATTTATCGTTATAATATTGAATATGCAACGGACGAGTTACGCCAAATAAATGCGTACTGCCGCGCCACATTATGCCATCGCCGTAAAACAACTGATGGAAAAAGGAAGGAACGTGGTGTCTCCCCCGTGTTGTGGTGTGTGACGTGTGGCCAAACAATATTTCGTGCGCGTTGAAGAGGCTATATTGGGTGAGTCCGTTGCAGAAAATAAGTATCTTAGAATATTGGTTTAATTTCGTGTATGTTAGAAACTAAGAGTTGATGCAAATTATCATCAAACTGCTTATTCATAACAAATTGTAATAATGTAATGGGTTGATAGGGGGAGGGGGGAATAAATCACGAATCCAAACAACAAATGGTAAAAGTTTATCTATAGGTTTTCAAAAAAATAATAAAAATGCATTTTTTTTAAATAAATAAACGGAACTGCGCCACCTGAAAATCACCCGAACAAGTACAAAAAAAAAAATATATAAATTTATTTAAATATGACAACTTTCAGTAACACAGCGTTAAGTGACGCGTAATTTGCACAATGTAATTAAACACGCACAGGACGTGACGCGCTGCGAGCAGACAAAACGATTCGCGGGTTAATTAAGAAAATTTGTAGAACAAAAGTAGATCAGTTTAAAGTGCATTTGCATTAAATATGTGCATTGAGCTGTACATGCATCTAGAAATGAAAAAAAAAATCTGCTAATATTACAGTTTTTATTGGAATTATATTCCGTTCTCGTTTCTAAAATAGACGTAAGAAAAAAAAATAAAATAAAAACTGCACAAGATACGGCCGTAATCGATTGAGACTTGACGGACATTATATACAGGATGTCCGAAGACCATTTCCGAAGATTTGAGGGGGGGGGGGTTGGTAACATATTATAAGTGAGAAAAAATCATCCTCAAATTTATTATATTTTTAAAATATGGTGTAAATTCAGTCAGCGCGCGAATTCCAATGTCGCGCCAATCGATAATGGCCCTAACATCGTTACGGCGTACGGCGACAGCGGAGCGCTTTAAACAAACACATTATTACAATGATCCTTTTACTATTTTCACATAAAGTTTACATTTTTTTCTCGGTAATTAGTGTCATAACAAATAATATTAGAAATCGCAGGACCAATTAGATGGATTTTTTTATCGGGAATGGTCTTGGGACACGGTGTATACGATATATTTATTTAATTGAATGTATTTGACCCAATTTTATTTGATGGTCGTATTTTAATTTATTGGGGAATACGACTTCGGTTACTTTTTTGTGCTTTTGATAAAAAGCTGGCAGCATTAATTTCGACATTGCAATTAGTAAATTTAGGCCTGGACATTGCTGCTATGTGGGTAAAATGACATTAGTTGCTATGTGGGGAAAATGTCATTAGTTGCTATGTGGGTAAAATGCATCAGTTGCTATGTGGGGAAAATGACATTAGTTGCTATGATTGCAGTCCGACGGTGACAATTCCCAGCCGAAAATACCCCAAATCATGTTGTCTCATAATAATTGTGCCATTATAATTCTTTAAAAAAATTGGAACTTCTTTTTGCTGATGCACTGTACTCGCCAATACCGGCACGGTGCCCCATCCATAGGCTATATATAGGAGCCTACTTAACTGATCGAGTGCGGTGGTGATTTAGTAGTGCGGCCCCACTAATTACGGCTTGTTCAAACTGTAGCGTTTCCCACGGACACCGTCTTTTTTACTGCACTTGCCTCGACTTAACTTGCATAAAGCACGCCACCACGCGCCGATGGTATTTCGCCAAAAACCTTCGATGGGCCTCTTTGTCGTACCCATTTTAATTTTCAAATGGTTATGAATATGGGCCATACAAATATTTCTTCAAGTATATTATTATAGCGGTGCTGAAGGGATCGATTTAGAAAGGTTTAGATATGACCTCAGGAACTTATACCTTGTGAATTACACATACGCTTATAAAAGAGACAGTATGATTCTGTGTTCCAATTTGAAAGAAGAGATTTTTTTGTCAGCTGCGTAGTTCTGAATCTCAATGAGCTCTTCGTGATAATAATATTTCTTACTTTTGCCCTGGGCTTCGTTCGTATCAGAGTTACGGCACAAAATGTGTATCTGTCTCTTTCGCGCGTGGACTGCCAAAAAAGCAATACCGCACTGGCGAATAGTATTGCTTTTCGATCAGACATTTTCGCGTCTTCTGGTAATAGTTAAACCATTCTAAATGATAACTAAATAATAATTTTAATAGTATTACTGAATAGAATTAGTTGTATGAACGTATTTACATTTTCGCATACGATTTACTGGAACAAAACGATGGTCACTCTAGAACAGATTAGTTGAGTAACCATCACCTTATTGACGATAATTATATTGTTCCCATTGTATTGTAAAATATTTCCTCTGTATGTTATAATTAATAAAGACATGTTTGAATTTGAATTTGAAGCGTCAATTATAAACTCGTATGATTTACCTATAATATTTCTTAACATGCAGGACTTTTCTCATTACACTTTAAAATTAGAAATAAAATGAAATAGGCTAATAAACAAAAAAGATATAACCTAAAGTGTAAGCACAACCATGTTATCGAATTAAAATATTTTTAACAGATAAGTTACTTTTTGTATTATATCTATCTTATACTAAACGTAACTTTAAAAAAAATCCCTATCTTATGCAAAATGAATATTTGAAGTCGTCTTAGCCACTGAGTAACGAGTGAGCAGACAAACAAACAAAATATAACCAATACAAATATGCATATCGAATTGAGAACCACCTCTTTTCTTTGAGGTATAAGATATTACTCGAGAAATTACGCGTGAACTCGACATTAGCGGCAAACCAACTGCAGCAGTTCGCTCGAATACAAAGAAACGCCGTTTGTAGCGTTTATGAGATTGTTTCGAAATCGGCATGCGCGCTGCGACGCGGCGGTATAGCGACTGCAAATGCGCGTCTGTCCGTTCATGGGGATTTGGATTTTTTTTAAGGAGTCCTGTAGACACTATTTTGTAACGTTTGCATCCCTCTGTATGATTAAGTGCAAATATAGAAAAAGCATTCTTATTCTTTATTCTTCTTGTTTTGCCTTCATTCGATTATCTTTCACCTTGCTTGCGCTGTCCGCTGTTTTGTAAGCACAATATTAAGTTTAGAATATCTGTTTCCTGTATTTCTCATATCTCTTTTCTCCTTCTGCAAAAGTTGACCTTGTCATGATGCAGCGGTGCTCCCGGAAAAAATGCAAACAAAACATCGCAAATAACAGTAGCAGCGCTACCGTTGAGGCGTGACTGTCGTTGACTCCCAATATATATTTGCTTAGAGTGTTTAGAGTTACATATTTACGAGCTTGTGAACCACAAACATTACAGTGCCAATATGAAATTGTTTCCTTATTGTCATAATAGAGTAAGGGTTTAGTTCTATAACAATGTTTCGGTTAAGATTCAAGAGGGCAAAAAGGTATTTTTATATCTATAAAAATACATTTTTGTAATTTTGTAATAACAAGTCCAGTATAAAAACGGATGTTTGAATTTCTTTTGGAGCATAAATTACCTTAATAATTTTCAAATAATAGTTTATTAAATAAAAAAATAACCAGAAACCGCGATGAAACCATGTTTCAGTACCGACTTCAAAGTTTTGATAGATCATCATTTTTATTGCTTAATAAAAATTACAAGTTTATTGTATTTTTTTGTTAATTTTTTGTATTTAGATTCATTTTAAAGTTGGTAATAATTTTTGGTGATTTATTTCATATTTCTACCATTCACTAAGATATAACCTCAGAGAAATTCCCTATTGTACCGCTCAAGCTAATCCTGTGTAATAATAAAATACATTTAAAATAAAAATAAATATAAGCACATCGAATTGCGAAACTCCTATTTTTAAGTATGTTAAAAATAGTAGGTAATTAATTTAAATATGGATTTTACAAACAAAAAAGAATTTTATTTTCATCGTATAATATCAGTGACCGTCAGGAATGACGAATTAACGAAAGAGATGTTAGATGTCTCTGCCCAAACCTATATTAAAAATCTAATAATTTAAATTAGTTCAAACGTAAGACATCCATTGAAAATGACTTAATTATAATAATCATATAATTTACCGGTATGGTATTAAAGTGTTCCGTCTTTTGATGGCTTCATTGGCGAAATTTTACAAAACAAAATCAATTAATTTACCTGTATATTGGAGATAAATACGAAATTTATTTTTAATATTAAGTTAATATTGACTTTTTAATAACGCCCTAATCATATTATTTGAGATTACATTAATATGTTATACATAATATTTGTGATATTAATTTACCCAAAGTGTTAGTATTTTTTTTACGCTGATCGTTAACAAAAAACCGTCAATGGATATATACACTGTGTTTATCAATACTAACCTAATTGAACACCTGTACGGATATTTTACAACTGGCTCAACTAAGTGTCCTAGAGGTGTGAATGAGAACATTCTATCACTTACGGCCTGACCGAACTAAACGGAACCTCCTTGTTGCTGCGTGGCTGTTTATAACAAAATGCACAAGAATTTGGATCTCTACTACCGACAAATATATACTTTTTTGGGAACTGCGTGGTGGCGATGAAATTGTGAAAACATTTAAAAGGATATAATTTTGTAAAATCTTCGTTGGGTTTTTAGTAACCCAACCACATGTTTATATTCCATAAGAATAAAAATGGAATTACTTTTTTTTTCGGAGCGACTAATTGTTTATTATATTATATTCTATTAACCATATATTGAATTTTTGATTATTCTATTGTAATCGACTTTTTTATCATTACAGAAAACTTTGAATATACTGAAATTTAATAAAAACCGGAAAAGATTTTCTTGGTGTACACAAAGACATAGTTTTTTTTAAATTTTATTCTAAATTATTCAGGTAACCCTAAAATACATTTTTGTGGTATCAGTATCGGATTCCTACCTGTTTTATTATTAATATTAGTTATAATATAACCGTACGCGTGGCTTATATATATATGCACATAATGGCTGCCATATAAGAATTTGTTACTTATGTTTTTATTTCTTATGACGTGTTTTTTCTTTTTAGTAAAAATGCACGTATTATCAATGTAGCGTTAATTAAATAAATAAATATCATAAATCTAAAATATTAAAACTAATCATTTTTGGCAAGGTATAATGAAATCAAGATTTGTTTCAATATCAAAAAATCATTTTTACACTTTAAAATATGGTTTTATGCACTATTATGCCTATTTATTATTATTTTTAGGTGATTATTTGAGATCGGGAGCAGTGCATTTTGCGTTGACGCTTGCGGCTTAGGTCCAGTTTAACGCGCACACGATAATTAACTCGTCTTTAACCCCCGAATAGTCACAAGTTGGAGAAGTGTCGGCGGTTTTAATTTTTATGAGTCTAGTAACAACGCTTGAACCTGTGGATCGTAGGACCAGACATCAGAAAATATTAAATTGAAATAAGTAAATCGAAAAATTCCTAACATTATTATAACAATTGCAAGAAATAAACTATTAAAACAAGTCAAGAATAAAGCATTTTCAAAATTAATTTCGATCTGAAACAATACGACCAGGGCTGGGGTCGATGTGTTGTGATGTGCCGATAAATATCATATTGAATTAAGGTTTTCTTTTGTATTTTGTAAGGTTCATCTCATTAGGGTTACTAATTTTCGTCGCCGACCATCTTCATTGTGGATTTCAGATTCAAAAACTCAACCCTAATCTTAAAAAGTCTCTTTAAATCCTCATATTTAATATACGACTTTCTACACATTGATCTCAAGTCAATTTGAGAACATGAGAAAGAGAGCTTGAGAGCTTTTAATAGACAAAATATCGTCATTTGCAAATAATATTGTTCCACAATTATACCATACGCAGACAAAGTTTAATGACTAATTTTATGGGTCTTGTTTCATTTTACCAAACTTTATTCAGGTTAGAACTATTTAATATCGCCATTGAAGTAAGCTCAATCGCCATAAAACGAATACCTACTTTTTAGCAATACACAAACCGAGTTCAGGACAATTAAACTATTTAGTTGTAGCCTGGACAAAAAGGTATTAATTAAATAAAATTGAAATAAAACACATGAAATGTTCTGCAAATGTGAGAAATGATCACGAGAAGCTTTGGTAATCGAATGTTCGAGATTGAGTCACTGATTTCATCGTAGGATTCTAATTTTTTCCTTAACAATTTTACTTCTTTTGAGTAGATGATAGAGTTTGTTTTCGCAGCATAGGAAGGAAGTAACAATGGATTGTGCTAGACGGATGTGGAAGATTATATTAATTTGTCTGCTTCTAAAAATATTGTAACGTTTCACTTTCTTTCCGTCGTAACGTTTCGGGGCTTCGATGGCACCTGATGAGAGTACCGTTGTACTTTAGATATATACGGGTGTTATTTAAATGAAACTATATATTTAATCCTTCGACCCTCGTATGTATTCTTGTTCATATATATATAATACATACTTTTTGTTCATAATAGATACTTTTAAATAGAAATCAGGTTCACACAAACGAGCCTGTCTCAAATTCCAATATTTTTTTCCACTCCGCTGCATTCGAATAAATACTCATAAAATCGACTAGATTCCTACTTTTTTCCAACATTCGAAAAATAATGTAGATCTGGTCGCTTCGTGCAACGGTCCTCATTGCTACAATATCAATACTATATAAAGGTGATGGATTCTAATTTAACGAACTTTTTCTGCAAACTAGGTGCCAAAAAAAAAACATGGGATTTAAAACTAAACCGTACCCAAAGCATGGTGGATAGGCCGTACTGAAAGAGTGACCGCATTTAAATTAAGCAGAGTCTCTTTAATAAGCATCCGACAGACGAGAAAAGTTAACAAGACCTTCATAGCTCTTAGCATGTCTCCGCTAATGCCCTGGATACGGTTCATTGTTAAGGCCAAAACGCCATACCAGATGGAGGTGTGAACATCAATCAAAACTAAAGAGTTGAATGGCTGCGACTTGCAGTGCAGGTGTTAAATGCTCAAGAAAAACTATACGTAAACCTAAATTTACGTATATTTTATATTGGGCAATTTGTTATAATTTATAGTAATTTTATTTACAAAGTTATTTTAAATGAAAAATAATGATATAGATTCACATCATAGATAATTAAATAATAACTCTTTAACCAATAAATACAAAATCCTCTTGGCTATTTGAGCTAGGTAGGAAACAAATTGAATAATTGATCAAAATCACAGGTACATCTTGTCTTATTGCCTATGAAATTTTGCATACCTATTTAACGGTATTATTCATAAATTATAGATATATAAATATAACAGGTAAAAAAATAATTCTTATTTCATAATTATTTTATTTCCCACATTTTTTAACTTATAAACTTACATAGAATAATATAATAGGTTAACACAGACTATACTAGTTTTTATTGTCTTCAAATCTTAATAATTTCGTGTATTTTAAATTCGATACCTATTTTGATATAGAATTTGTAATTATATTGACAATCTCAGTTGCAGCACAATACAACACTGCCTTCCTTAGTACAGACATAGTCTAGTAAAGAAGGCAGGGCACAAAATGTAGCAGTGCTAATCGCTCCCTGTGCATTTGCAATATTCTTTTATAACTATGATTTCTACTACTACATTTCTATTTTTTTGTCAATTTAATTATGTACAATAAATAAATAAATAAATAAATACAACTATTGTAAAATTTAATAAATTATTATACCAAAATTAAATACCAAAATTCCCTAATTTAAAAAAAGTGATTATTGTATTTACACACTACAAAGTATGTGAACTAAAAATAGATGTGGGTGTAATGCAATCGTAAAAAAGTTAACGTATTATAAAATTCAATTAGTAGTTTTAGGATAAATGCTACCATACCAACAAATCGCATGACAATGTAGTTTAATCACAATAAATAATTTAGTAGGCTATCTTGAAAAATGAAACATTTATGAAAGCCGAAAATATGAGCACATTTCAGGGTTTAGATATAAACTTAATTGGCTGAAAGTGCGTACTGAATCTACACACATTCATAAATCTTACCTAGAGGATATTTTCGAATTGGTGGGTAACCATCGCCCGTACGATACGCCTTTCGCACTTGCATAATCAATTTATCACCATTTTTCAAAGTAATTACTTTTAATTTTGCCATCCGCTATAATGACAATTATGCGAAGTAAAAGCTAAAGGTAATTCATGAAAAACTGTGAATGTATTTTTAACAAGGCTTATGTCGAACGGTTTGAAGATCAAGCAAAATTTAAGGAATACATTGCAGTATTTGTCAGTTCTGCCAATGTTACTGTTATAATTATATATAGTTATGTATGCTTACGAAAGTGTATAGTCATCTCTGATCTCAATGATAAGAAAAAGTTTTGATAATAACAAATTTTTATTTGAATATAAACTATATAGAAAACAGGTAAGACATGTAAAAATGTCTTTTTCGATTAGATTTTTGTTTAGGGACTTTATGCATCAGCTGTGTCTCGTTTAAATACGTGTAAATCATTCTATCTATCTCAAATCTATCTATCTATTTATCTTTCTATCTATCTCTGTGAATCAGTGGTGGTCACTGGTCGCGCGATCTTATCCAATTAATCGTCGGGCCGAATGTCATGTTAATTAATTTAACGCCTGCGCTACAACTGTGGTCTTAAAGAGGTCCAGACCGGGGATCAAGAATATATTATATTGCATTAGTTATTATTACTGAAAGTACTTCAAATTTATTTATTTATATTGTTTTTTACAAACAGTACAAGGTACGACGTAGGTGATGGTTGAAGTCGCTCATCTGTCACTTTTTTTTTTATATCAAACAGCGATACAGGAATCTACTTTTTAGGACAACATTTATATGGGTAGCCAAAAGAATGTACAAAATATAAATATCGTCGAAAAAAATATTATTAAAACAATGCGTAGTGTGATGTATTTGGATAGCTTCTATTTGCGGCATTGAAATGTCTGTGTGTGTGTGATAAGCGTGTGTATATATACTTACATATTATTAGTGTTATAATAACGAATTTTGTATTAACTATATTTATATTTCCTCTACTATATTTATATTCAATATAATATTTATTTATAAATTTTATTTTTGGTTATCTATCACGTTGGTTTTCTTCTTTTATAAACAGGTGTACGGAAACATTGTTGAATGAAGACGCCAGTATGGGGTGATAGTTTTAAAATATATATTATAAAATTCTTATGCAGTTAATGACAAATTTAATCAACTTTTTTACAAAGGGTTTGACTTCTAAAGCGCATAGCGTTTTTATATTTTTTATTAACACATTACCTACCTTCAGATCGTTTTGCATCGCCTTTGAAGCAGTAGGTAAATGCTAAGGTTATGAAATCAGTTTTAAGGGGCATTCAGTCGTGTTTAAAAATTGAAAATTGGCGCAAGAAAGAAACTTCCTGAAATTCACGTCACAGCAGATTTTCATACTGGTGGTGGTGGGTATATTAAAAATAACTATCCAGGAATGCTACTAAACAAAGGTTTAGTATATATATTTTTTTTATCGTTGTAATAATCATCAACGCTTCTGAAATATCCTTTATTTAAAATGCAAGATAACGTCAACTTAGCCCTTAATATCAATGCCTTAGTTCAAAGCAAAAAAAGTTAAAGAGGTTTTTGAGGGCACGCTGAGGTTGGGGGAAACAGGGGGAGGGCGACGATGAAATATAAATGGCCTAATTAATTAATTTATAATAACAAACATTTGTAAACCGTCTGAACCGGTAGATTCGGCGCGATTTGTCACGCGACACGACAGGTAAGTAAAAGGAATAATCGATATTATAATTCTACCCGCTTTGATAATGTCAGCGTGAGTAATACCGGTAGGAGGGAGACAATAATGAGCGGGTTGCGCCGGTTGCTTTACTTCGCCCTGCGCGCCGCGCGGCGTGGGCGACCGTCATGCGGCGGTAGACGAAACATTAACAACGCGCTAGCTTGCTATCCTAACTAAAGACCATAGACAAAATGTACGAACTACACAATATATACATACGTACAGTATACAAGTGTCCCCATTCCCCATAACAAACAGCTAATTGGCTAATTAAAACATCATGGTTTCAAATACGTGTGCCAGCTGATCATCTGCTCGCAACGTCGGGTCACTAAACCGGCTTCGGTGAAGGTTACGAATATCGATTGCGTGCGCGACGCCAAAGGCAATTCACACCGGCGCTTAGTAAAAATAATAAATTTCGGGGTGAATTATTTTCGCAACTTACTCGTAATAGGAAACAAAAAAGTTAGGCTTTGGCGATGGTTTCGGAACAACCTGTATAACTTTATTTAATATTGCTGTGAGTATCGGAAAATGATTGTGTGGTATTTAATGCGGGACCCAAATAATACACTAATTTCAGTATGTATGTAACTCAAAATTTAAAAAAATGACATTCGAATGTGTCTCATAGAAGCAGAGATATGAACAACGTTACTTCAGAATGTTTAAAAGAGAAAAAATATGTTTTTTTTCATGAGTTAGTTTATAGTAATTTATAAGTAAGTTATGAGATATAGAGAGAATAAAAAAAAACTATGAAAGTATTATTACTTTTAAAACAATGAGCAATAAAAAAAAAAAAAATAGGTACAAACACTTCTTATTGTCAGTAAACAATAAAAAAATGAACCCACCAAAACGGTTTTTTTTTCGTCATCGTATCATCGTATTCATCGTCAAGCGATCGCCTACAAAACGAAAAAAACCGTTTCGAAGAGTGAGTGAAAATACATTACGGTTAAAAACTGAACAATCTCCATTCGCTTTGTATCAAAACTAAATAAAAAGAGGCTTACATAAATTTACCTGAACTTAAAAATGAAACAAAGGAAGGGAAATAGATAATATGAATAAGAATTTATTTCGACAAGGTTCGAGAGTATCACTCTCACTGAATTCATAGGTATCAAGTAAATGATACGTATTAGAGTTGCAAACATAATATGTTTTGCGTTTGGGTACCTGAAACAAATACCGCGTACTTGGGCGCGGTGCGTTTTTCACCCTCAGTTAATATAATACATTTACTAAAAAGTTTTATGTATTTCACACTACAGTTATCCTTCAACCAAATGTTTTTATCAACCAAAAGTTGAAAAAAAACTTTGTATCTAAAAATGATCGTGAAACCAAAATACGACTTATAGAGAATGATAAATCATAAAAGTTTTAATGGATCCCCTTAAAAACATTTCCTTGTTTTTGCGTCCATCATGCAAAACAATTCTCTCTCAATTTTCTTCCATTTTAGCATTTCAGCGATTGCGAAAGTCACTAGTCTGCGCCTGCTTAGGCTAATCAGCCCGCGGCTGCGCACGAATCTAATTCCTATGCAGCATGAGCGGACGGACCACTTTCGCATATACACGACGAAGTCGGAGTCATTTCCCTAAAAATCAATGTATCGAAATTATGAAACTTAAAAATCTTGACTCGTGTGTAACAGTTACAATTATTGTCAAAATTAAACGTAAATTAAGGGGTACATAGTTTGTATTAAAGGTAACAAAGTGTAAAACTGACAAAATCAAGATTTTAATGACATCTTTTAGTTTATGATTCAGATTAAAACGTATTTAACGGGTGCTGTCATTTATGACCAGGTGACATCATATCAACGATTATTTTTTCAAAATTAGCATGTTTACCTCAAACGGATACGAAAATAGCAACGACCCTTGATTATAGAATCAAAAGTAACAACATATAAATTATTTTACTAAATCGGAATTTTGCATAGTATTTTAACACTATAAATACGTAGAATAGAAATTCATTAGGTGTCATTTTATTTGGTGGACCGACATTTTTTTTGTTACAAACAGCGTGCAGTTATAGTTGTTAAATTTTTTAAAGAAAAAATGCATAATATATAATTATAGAATACAGTACGATAATGTTTTGTTTTCCGTCCGATCGACCCGCAAAACAAACCCTGTTCGTCAGGGCGCCATTGATCACCGCGGCAAAGCAGAAATCTCCGCGATATCGGATCTGCGTGCGCAATTGAAAGGTAAGCTAATACAAGGCGATGCTTGTTGGAGTTGGTGGACCTCCCACAACGACTTAAGACAATGGCGCGCAGCATCCGACGATCAGCTGCGTGGCCATCATTATCATTAGAACAGGCACGGCTTGATTGAAAATCAGCCCGAGGACGGATTACAATTAAATTAATCAGTATTGGCGAGAATTATTCGATAGCCACAAAGCTTGATATAAGGGCACTGAGTTAGCACGCCCCGAAGGCATTTATTTTGAATCTGAGAATTAAGTTTGAGATACGCTGGAATCCGGAACACAGTCGAGGAAATCAACGAGATTGTGGTCGTTCAAATTGTTAGTGTTAGACTACTAATTTAACGATTTTCAGTGCAAATTTATTTATTCTCACCCCGTTTTTACCATTTTATTACCGCCATCTTGCCTGACTCCCTAAAACTATTTTTTGTTTATTATTATTTTTTAATGATAGAAGGAATAAAAAATACCGACCGTACATGCACCTACAATAAAGTTTTTCATGTTCTGATTATTACAAAAATGGCTTAAACAAACAAAGAACTCGATTGTTATAAAAACACATCGACTTAGACTGGTCTGCTATGGGCATCGGAACGTAACCCCACTTTGATCTGATACCCACTTAATTCGAGCAAATTGCCAGGTATCATTAGGTGGTCGGAAGAAGAGTGGAATTGAGGAAATGTCTGCTCACCTTGGAGGGTGTCTATTCGGAGCCCCGTCTGCTGCTCTTCCTAAACCAGTTGGAGAGAGAACGAAATTGCCTAGTGCGGTCATTACGTTTCGTCCTGGGCCGATTCTATTCCCACGGTTCATTGCTATTGTGGCGCCAAGTCTTTCTCAAACTTGGGCTTCTGCGGGATAGCCATTTCAACGAGAAATTTGTAATCACCAAAACCGTATTAAAGTAAGTTAATTAAAGATAGTAATATTTACAAGATGCATTTAAAAAATTGTAAGTTTTAAAAATAAAAGTTTCGTGTTTAACAAACGACAAATTAAAACTAATATAATTTTATTAGCATTTTATTGCAACGTTTTGTACGAGAAATATCTATAGTTAGTATCAGGCAATTCGTACAGTATCTAATCATTCAATTTAAATCATATATGCCTAATTATGAGAATCCTGATTTAATATTTTTTTGAATATTTAATTTTACTTATGTGACCGAAGATTCAGGTATATTAATCTCTTTAGCAATTTATTAAATAACATGTATTAAATAATGAAGAAAAATACAAAATTGTGTCAGCTTAATTACGGGGGAGGGGGGGTTTGATTGATTTAACATCCACCAACATGTAATAACATTATTATTTAATATATTAAATAAAAAAAAACATTTTAACTATTTTACGAATCTATAGATTGGGGTCAACAGGCTAAGAACCTTTTTTTACTTAATCAATCACATTGTTAATCGAAATACCTCACCAACAATAGTTTTTGTTTCTTTTCTTCCTAATTGCTAAATCAATTTATAATAATATTTGTAGTTCATAATGACCTTGTGTCCTACAATTTTGTATATTTTTTGCGGCAAATAATACAGTGCACAAATTATGTTTTACATTTAGATTTAATATATTACTATATTGTATAGATGTACAAATTGAATATATGAGAAGTTGCCTATTTGTGGTACTACCACTAGTTTCATTTTCTTTAGAAAATGCAATACATTTTTTAATAAACTATATTTATATAAAGTATATTTGCAATAAAGTTTTAGGTCAATATTTCGAATTAATTGTCCAGATTTAATACGTCGATAGGGTTTATTTAATGTCATCGGAGTGCTTATTAGTGATATTTGTTTTTTTAGTAAATTGTGCTTCGAAGACACCGCTGTTTGAGAAGCGGCGTCGCGCGATGCCAATGAGCCGGTCCAGTATAGACAGTGAGATAATAGTCGTAGATCTGTGCTCTCGTTCGTCTGACAAATGATCCGTTGTTTGCGCATTCCAAGCGGTTTTGTGCAGGTGTCTGGCGCTGAGATCGCGACGCGTTTATTGCTGAATGATTAATCCATGGATTCATCCCGTAATTAATAAGGGACGTGTTGACATAAGGGTCACTTTTAAATGGGTTTAGGTAAAAAAAAAAAATAACCGGGTGTCTTGTAGGAATTTATATTTGGTAGTCGAATGTGGCGTTAAATTGTCTGTATTGCCTTTTCAAAATTTATGGGGATTAAGTAATAATGAAAGTCTCGTTAAAAATGGTTCAGCTATTATGTATTATTTCATACAATTCATTTAAAATAATTGTAATTGTATGTTGCGCAGTGTGATGGTTATGCTTATAAGAAAGATGCTTTTAGTAAAGTTTACTTTAGTACGGGTATTGCCTAGTTAGGTAGTACTTTGCATTATATGTAATTGATGTTAAGTTACTGTCAACAAATAAATAAATAAATTTCGGGGATTAGCCCGGACAAACAAACAAACAAAAAAATACGTGCTTAGGTTTTAGTTGCGTGCGAATAATCACATGAACCTAAAAGAAAGGTTTTGTTTCGAAATCACAGAGAGGCAGTTCAATTTTATTTATACATTGTATAGATATAAAATATTATATTTTTTTGATAGATTCTATGAAAAATATACTTCAACAAATAAATATGTTTCAAGGGTGACATTGTAAAGAGTTGATGTTAAAAATGAACAAAAATTTATATAATGTCAACTATATCTGGTCAAAAAGCTAAATGAAAATACTTGCCGTCTTACCAGCAATCCAGTGATAACCGTTGAACTCCATACGAGAGTAAAACCGTATCGGGAACGCAAGAAAGTCGTGGCGCCGCGCGTTAACAACGATACGAGTACATCTGCCAAATAAATTTGTAATGGCTAAAACATTTTGAATTTTATAACAAAAAATTAAGCCCGTAGACTATAAAATTTATTAGGATTACGGTTCTGATATTTAAGTATTCACAAAAAGCGCTACGTTTGAACCGCTGTTCAAGGTCCATTGTCCCTTCACCTTACAACCACCAATCGCCCCATAATCAGAAGTAAATTCAAAAACTACAAAGAATCAAAACAATATTTTAGAAAATATTTCAGGGTTCCGAAGGATTAGTAGTTCCTATATTTCTAATTCAAAATTAAATTTTGAGAAAATATTATTACATTTATCTATTCCCAATACAGCAATGCAGTATTGTTTCTACGTAACTACTTGCTAATGTAGAGCTTGCGAAGATGCCACAATTAAAATACAAAAAACTTTTCAAACGCTTGTTTATCATTACTTAAATATTTATAAAAAATCCGTTACACGGAAAACATAGAGTGTGATTAGCTCTTCCGCAGTTAGAAATAATTTTATGCCAAAGTTTACAACAATGTTGTAAAATTGAGGACAGCGTTTTGTAGGAAGGTTCTGAGCGGAGACTGCGTTCGCGATCCTTTGAACATATGAAAAGTAGATGGCAGCAATGGGTCTTTGTGGAAATGTTTTTTTTCAGGTACTATATTCGATTAAACGTTTGCAATTAAGTATCCATACTTTAATTACTTAGTTCAATTTTGGAATAAGTAGAACTAGCTAATAAAATTAAGATTAAAATAGTGAAGGTAGCTGATTTTATAATATCTAATATCTGGCCTTAGATTACCAAAGGAGAATACAGTGCGGGTTAAGAACATAGTAAAGCACTGTAGCAAAAATTAATATCATTATATTCCTGTTATCAATAAATGCCCTCTGTTTGTGAAGCGCTAAATACCGCCTTTTAAATGCTTGTACAGTCGCTAACATACGCAGCTATGTTAATCGTGTCATTCAGTGTTTTTTGTATTGTTTTTAATTTCTTTTGTATTTTTGCTCCAACAATTCACGGAAAACGAAAATAAAAATAAAAAGAAACATAAAATGTTTTGAAATACACAAGTTTTAGTGTTTTGTAAACAATCTGGATTTCATTTGATAAGTATTTTGTAAAATATATTTTTTTAAAAAACTAGAAGTTCGTACCTATGCAGATATTTTGCTAATTGCGACTTAATTACCGTTTAAAAATACTGACTATGGCGGCCAGAACTTTCAGGTTTTTACCGTGAAGCGTGCGTGCAAATAAGAGTGTCGTCTATTGGGGAAACTCGCTCGCATTTTTAAGACTAGCCCTGCAGGCCTGTGCGCGCACCGCTAGCCAATCCGGTATTTTTTTCAACTCGCCTTGCTACTGTTATGACGCATAACATCTGTGCGTTTAAGAAGACGTTTTACAAGAATCGTTTCTCATACATACATTAATTTTGATATACCGTCTTCACAAATAATTATTGATATCGCAAAACCAAACAGCTGATTTTTTTTATCGAGAATCGTTTCAGGATACAGTACATACACCTAATTACAAACTGTATCAGTCGAAACTCAATATACTTAATCTAGGGCAGCTAGTGTTATCTCTCTTAGTATTGAGCGTTCCGTTTTTTTTTCAAAATAGCCAGCTACTCATTGGCTATTCCAAATCGCAAGCGCAACTCATAACTGTCAAATCTTGCAATTTTTGTACTAAGAAATTGCAAGTATGGCTGGCCTTAAATATCCGATTTTCTTCTGAATCACATGGTAAGTAATTTATATGGGCGTAGGATGGACGGAGTTTACATAATAGATAGTCTTATTTGCAAGCTACGAATTAAGATTTATATACGAGTAGATAAATACTCGTATATAAATCTTAACCTTAATCTTATCTTAATCTTATCTTGGTGTTTATTCGGATCTTCATTTTCTTTCTCAATGAAAGAAAATGAAGATCCGAATAAACACCATTTAGATTCTAAAGCTGGCAATAGTTGTCCTCGGAAAAAGGAAAATAAAAAGGTGGTATAGTTGAATTAATGTAAACTATTCATAGTCAATAAATTTATGAGAAATAATTGTATGAGTTTTTATTGCACTTTTTAATTTGCAAGGTGTAAAATAAATAATTAAATAAAATAATTCTGTCTTTAGATACTTAAACCTTACGATCGACTAATGCTTATATAATTAAACATTTTGGCAGATAAATACATATATTGTGTTTGCATTGAAGTTGTTCACACTTTGTTTATATTATAGGTACATTTCATAAAGAAATCAAAGTCTTATCATTGCGTGTAACACCTAATATTACCAATGCCCTATAAATCGCAGTCGACTAAAGGTAGATCTGTCATCTGCAACAGTTGATGATTTTACCGCTAATCCTTCCTAGTTAGCAAAGCAATCTGGTTTTTATGTTATTTGCGTCAAAATAATTAATTATATTATTTAATTTCAACATCATTTCAGTTCAATCTTTGACAGTACATCCCGAGCAAATTATTTTAAGACCATTTTAAAAGGTACACCGCTTAATCAATTACTTATACAACCGATGAATGTTCATTTATATTTTTACTATAGCAGCGCTTAGAAATCAAAGTAACTGGGAAACTTTCTTCGTATTATATTCAGCTGACATTTTCTGTCAGTACGTACTCGGTAAAAAACTCAACGCGAAGAGTGAGTTTTACCTCTCAGTAAAGGGTTCAGTTGGTTTGCTTAGGTTATATTATTAAATGTAACGTCATCGGCGAGATACATATTATCAAAATGATTTTTTTTATGTTAATATTAAGTAAGGGAAGTATTATAAAATGATCACACATCCCGGAAATTGACGGCAACTGGTAAATCTTCGTGTGAGTTTTGGTCTTAGTACGTAAATGTGGGTAGTTTCATGATTTCCAAATCGCGGTAACGGATATAATATTAGACCACAAAGTTTTATGTAGCCGCTATATAATTGCTTTATTCTCTATGCCTTTACAAGCAAATAGTATACAGTTGCCAAGCAACCGTACCAAACAAGATTAGTTGTTATCGTCCGTCCATCTCAAGCGCTAGCAACCAAAGTTCGCTATCTTCGTTACCTAGTGACCATAGCTTGTAGAATAAATACACTTTAAGTTTTTCCCGAATTTTCCAGGAAACTTTGCTAATTTTTCTTTCCTAAAAACATCTCCAAACTTTTAAAAACATTTTAAAAAAAAGTAACCAAATCACCGAGTAGTTTCTGAATTTTAATGCGTAGACACACTCGACAGCAATTCTGGACACTCTTTCAGATCGGTCACTGGGACTTTTTTTTTTTTTTTTTTGAGTAATGCACCATATACAACCCGACGAAGGCTGGTGCCTTTTCCGTAGGTATCTTAGAATACAAATTCAACAATTAACGTCTCAACATAATGTCACATTATTCTTATGACTATGGTGACACTTTTCGCGACACATTAATTAAATTAAAATTAAAACACAAACACTGCGCGCTGACAGCAATCCCAAGTAAACCTTCCTTTATTCTAAATAATGCGTATAGAAATGTCTACTAAAGTTCAGTTACACTAACCAATAGGGTATACCTATGTTAGGTTAGGTTAGGTTAGGTTAAACCAATTAAATGAAACAAAGACAATACAATAATTGAATTAAAAATTATACATACACATACATAATAAACATACATAATAGACAAACCGCAGATACATACGTAATAATAAATTGGGTTTTGAATAACTTATACAATATCGAATTTTGAACGGCCTTTAGTATTATCAGCTAGGCTTTAAAACAGAGCTTTTCGCTTCGCACGCGTTGGAAGGTGACTGACTTCCATCCACCGGTAGGTATTCCATCCATGATGAGGTAGGTAGGTATTTAATTTGTTGTATTGGACAAATATTGAGAAAGATGATAAAAGGAATGGGAAATTCAGCATAGTAATGTCACCGTTGTTATTTAATTTAATTTAAGTTATTATTATTGAAAACGGCGTAACCAGTAGTTATAAATAAAATACATACATATTCTGTTATATAAATACATTTTAAATATTGTTTTTTGAGAATTTCAACGATCTGGCCAAATCGGAGTTGCTTTGTTCTTCGTTTGGCTCCAGCACGTTCCCGGGTGGATCGTCTGCCGGCGGCGTTCGTGCGTCTGCCGGGGAGGGTCGCGGGCCGACGGTTGGCGGCGCGGCGCCTTTCAGAGAAGCGGTCATTTTGATCTTAGCGGGTGGCTGGGAGCATCTTCGACCGGCAGGCGTCGTCAACTCGCACGCGCGTGCCTCATCATTAATGTGAAATTTTAACATTATATTTATTTATTGAAAAGAATTATAAACAGCGAAATAGAAACACGATTACAATTAATATTATTCATAAAATATGGCTAACTGATATAATTTCCAGATTATCAGATTATTAGCGTGTAATTGTTATACAATTAAAAAAACATGAAGTTATGAAGCGTGAATAACTATGAGATAAGTGAGTATGAGAGAAGTTAAGAGTTGAATTAACAGCATATCTGAAATGATTCGATAACTGTGAGATTGGTTCTATTATATGTTCTCCAAAACAAGTAATTTTTGACATTGACAAAATTAGAATATAGAAAACAATTCAGACCGTAATAAAAAATATGAGTGATTTATATGTGTTTGAATAAATTTATACATTCATTATATTTTTATTAATTTGAATTAAATTACACTTAAGTATTTTTTTTCAACACTTACTAACATTTATTACCCTTACAAACAACTTATTAAACGCCTTGACAAGTAATTACAAATGTTAAACTTTCAATGTAGTAATTTATTAAAAACATTTAATTTTGCGGAATTTTATATACCGTGTTTAACTATTCAGAGGTCTGAATATTGTGATCATATCCGAAACGTTGGAATTAAATAATCTTGCCGACAAAAACCCAATTTTATGGGTTTTTGTCTGCAGGATTATATGGTCTCATAATGCCTTTAAAAATATTCAATTGTCATTCAATTCTTTTTTTTTACATATTGCCTAAAATAATGAATTAGATAACAATACCTATGTGGGCATTGGCTGTACTAAGGTAGGTTAAATTTAATAATTATTTAATTGATTAATTAAAAGTAATTTCGCTGAGTTTTTTTTTGAGAAAAAAATGAATAAAATAAAAATGTATACTAAAAATTGACTTACATACATGGAATATGTATATATAAACTTCATCTCTGTGTATGTATATGTATATTACTTTATTATATCTCAATATTTATGCCCATGCTTAAAACTAGCACCAAGCTTCAGATATATTTATTAAAGAATTTTGTGCAAGAGAACGAGCATCGATCATTGGGATGGAAAAACAATTTAGC
Organism: Neomicropteryx cornuta; assembly: GCA_020383195.1. Lineage (NCBI taxonomy): Eukaryota > Metazoa > Arthropoda > Insecta > Lepidoptera > Micropterigidae > Neomicropteryx > Neomicropteryx cornuta. The sequence continues at coordinate 8,081,115 of JAHKQU010000028.1, forward strand.
AAAGCGCCACGGAGCGAGTAGAGCCAGTTCTTAATGAGATCTCGGCTAATTATCGTGGCATGAGAAATTATTATCGGATCAATATTTCTCAAGATCGCCACCAGAGCGAGAGCGAGAGCGTAGAGCGAAGAGCGGCGATAATATGTGGCACAGAGCCGTAGTAATTTAAAATTATAGACGAACCGGACCATTAGATTGTATGGAAAATATGACTCTCCCTGCTTGTAGGTAACCGCAATTGGGATTTTTAGGAAGGAAAACGTTTCCATTGAAACAAGAATAAGATGTGAAATATTTGAATGAAGTATTTTTGAATGTTGACCTACATGACCATATTTAACAGGAAAGAAAAAGAACTACTCTGAAACTAAATACTTTACAATACTAGAAGTTACTTATGTTCAGATCGTTTTAAACTACTATGATATAGGTAAATATTTCATAACATTTCATGAGAGTACTGTTGTCGTATAGTTACTTTTTGAGAAGTCTGGTTTCAAAAATTCCTTCAGAAAAACCATTGTTAACTAAAATTAAATAAACTATGGTTATAAGGTAAACTATTATTTTGTATAGTCAAAATGAAGTCTATTAACTGAATTTATGATATTTTACATGTATTGTTTTTGAATTCAATAAAATAAAAACTTCTTAATTAATTTTAAAGCTTTTTAATTTTTTTTTACACGACTAGTCAAATTGCAATATTAACTTTGTGGGGTCACGAGTTCACCGAACGAACGGACCAGGTTTCCGCTGACGACTACATGAGACCACAGGTACAAAGTCCGTCGACCGAGACTGACGCGACCGAATGCACCAGGGCTGAGGAAGGGGGTTTCCCCTCCGACGCAAGACGACAGTCTATAAGAACGGAGGTCGCCCGCTAGTGCAGCGCCTTTTCAACTGAGTTCGCGCGCCGCCAGTACCTCCTCGTCGGTACCAACTCGTCCGCCGTCATCACGCATGGAGTCAAGCATTATATTCTATATCGGGGTATTTATGTAGTAAGAGGATCAAGTAATAAATGTTCTAACAAACTCTCAAGTTATTAATTTTATCCCACGGGCCACACACAATCGGTCCGTCACAACTTGAATTCACAATATATACACGATTGACGACTTTCAAAAATACCTGAGTTAATATTTACTTATTTATACATTAAAACGAGAGTCATATTGCACGAGAGGCAACAAACTCAGCGCTTTGGGCCGCTTGCACTGGAGTTTAAATTTCTTAACCTGCGAATAACTGCAATTTGACATGCATGTTGTCTATAGTATTTCGACTAACTGCTGGTCAACATTATTGTAACTGACCTCTGAAAAGGTTGAAGAATTTGCGCAAACATACTAGATGGTTGCCTTGAAGCGATTGAAGTAAAAATGCGAGAAAGAGTTGATAATATTTAATTAAAAGCTGGGAAAACCTGAATCGTTTAAATAATTGTATTCTTTTAAAGAATAAATATATAAAATTAAATATATAAATTATTAAAGAAATCAATAATGCAGTCAGAACTTCGCTTAATTTCGCCTCCCCGACAACACAAATTGTACGATACATATAATATTACCTTGAAATTATTCATTTATTTGTTATATTTATATTTATGTTGGAAATGCTATATTTACGAGAGGAGGGCAGGGGATGAAAATGAGATAGCTGTTTTATTACTTATTTGAATATAGACACAATTTTTAAAAATACACATCATATTCATAAAAAAAAAACAGAAAAACACATTCCATTTATTTTTTTTCCAGAAATAATTTTAAAAGCGGGTAAATTTTTTAATTTTTAAAATAGCTTAAAAGTTGCTTTACGGATAACAAATTAATGCAAAATATTTTTTACTGTAAGTAGTATATACAAAATGTTCCTAAAAAAATAACCCTAAAAACATGCCTGAACAGAGTATCTATACACGTTACGTATCGTGTTTGTGATTGATTGCGAGCAATTATATCTGAAACTACGCTCGTAACAAAATTTGACGTGCAAAATGTTTGACACTTTCATCTCAATCAAGTCGAAAATATTTGTATCTTCATTAGTCACATCTAAATAAACGTTGCTCTGATGGTTCACTTGACTTTTCAATTATAATTTGACACGGAGTGAAACCTTTCAAACGTAAGAGTTGCAAAAAAAAAAAATACTTCGTAAGAAGATTCTCCGCTATGAGAAAAGTTGATAGATTATGAAAAAACTTGAAGGGGAAAGTGAATCTGTGGGATTATTTAGATCATACATTATACTAGCCCAACTGCTGATGTACCTTTATGCAAATATTAGGTGAATCTTTGTCAAAATTTTAAATTAATTTTCAATTCCTTTTACAAAGTTATAGGAATATACTATAGGAAGGGGATTCTACGTGTAGTCCTATAACTTTGAAAAATTATTCCTTCTTACCTAACGCTTATCATTATAAATATTTTTTTATTATGTTTATTTATCATGATTTATAGTATTATACGTAATTTTGTTTTTTGCTTTAGATATTTCTTAATATTTACTGACATCTATTCTAGTTATAGGTCAATGATAATAACGTATTGTTTTAATTAAATATATATTATATTGTATTTATTTTATATCAATACCACCTCCTCACTACGACCACTAACAGGTAAATCAACGTGTAGGTACTTTAGGTGACATGATATACCTATACCAGTCTTCGTTTAGCTGTTGAAGAAGAGGCCACGGAGCTCCGAAACGTCCAGGGATTGATATATATATACGCACACTTATCATGTGCTTTAATTTTACACTTTTACATATCCATTATTTTTATTTTCATCAACTTCATACATAAATCACTCATAAAATCATCTCATTTCACCATCATCCTTCATCGTAATCACATATCCATTATTTTTATATTTTTTGTTAAAATATCAACATTTCCTTATTTAATTTAATTAGATGGTTACATAATATTTGACAATATTTTACACTAAAGAGGACAGGTGAGAGTTAAAAATGCATTTTTATAAAACTCAGCGCTGGGTTTAAACCGACATCCTGGGCTCTCAAGTACAGGACCTCTTTAGAACCTTTATAAATATTATGCTATCCAGCACTTTATCAAATTATTATTCAAAATTTTTCAATATTGTCAAAGATTGTGTCATTTATCTTTTCAGGTGATTTGCCGCTATTAAAAAACAATCATCATATACATATATATATACGTATATACATTCGGAAAAAATGTAAGCGGGAGACAAGCAAATATTTAATTGATTTTCTACCAGTGAGCATCATAAAATATCTTAGAATACAATTATTCATAATTTTTAAGCATTTGTCGAAAATCACGTTTGCATAAGTACCTAATTCAGGAGAAGCCCTTGAATTAGAGGTGCATTTTGTTGACACGTGCGGAAGGGTTGTGCAGTGTGCACGCTCGCTAAATGTGTCGGCTCCTAAAAGTGTGCGCGCGTGTTTGTGTTTCTGTGTGTGTGTGTGTGTGTCGTTATCGATCCCCCCGAACCCTCCGCCCCAACGCGCATGTCCAGAATAGCGCCAAAAATACGTAGTACACTCGACGGGATAATTTGCAAAACATATTTCTTTAGTTTTAAAAATTAAAAATAAAATCATCGAAAACCTAAATTATGTATTCAAGGCACTCAAAGGTGTGTGTTAAATTTAAGCTCTATCATGTCCACATTTCACGACGTTCCCCTATATTCTTTTTTAGCTGCCTAACCTTTTTATAGAAGAAGTCAGCTGAAGACCTCTTTTTTTAAAAATTGATTGTATTTCCTTCGAAATATCGAATTTTACGGCAAAGACGTTATGCAAAAAAAAAATCATAATGACGCTATAAATTTAATAAATGTAAATAGAATATGCACCCAGTCAGAAAATAAATTAGCCGGCTGCGTACTCGATTGCCCCTCCTCAGTACCGAAACATAAAATTGAAGCATACCTGTCACACATACGCAGGCATTTATAAATAAAAAAATTAAAACACTATTTCTATCTCTTTTTCTGTATTTACTATCGTAATTCAAATATATTTCAATAAAATATAAAATACTTTTATTTTCGTTACAAGGGTGTTAGTCAAAAAATATATCCAGTTAAATTTTATATTTTTAAACTGGTATTAAAAATCTCTGTAAATATCTTCGCAAATCAATAAAAATAAGCTTTTTATAAAGTATTTAGGTGACACTTTTTAAACGTCGAGATGTCTAAACTGATCACCGTAATATGCCCTGGCTAATCCTAGAGTAGTATATTTATATGTATATGTAAAATCAATTATTTTTAAGAAGTTATGCTGTATTTTATATTCTGGTAATTATGTAAATTCCCCAACCCCTCCCACTTCCTCATCTCAACCTCGTTCCCGAATGTATTTCCTATTTGATTAAGTTTGGAGGACACTCTCATTGGCTTTATGTTTTAATTATATTTTTTTAATTTTAATTTTACATCTATATCAGCTGTTGTTTCCTAAAATAAATAAATAAATAAATATACGTATATCTGCAACTCTTCCAATCAGCCTATATTAGATAACTTTAAAGTTCGAATTTTTTTATGCGATTTCTATGTGCATTCTAAAATATATAAGTAAAATCTACAGAATCCTGCGTTTTTGTAATTGTGTTGCCAAGTGTACATCCCCTTGCATAAGGCGCTCAAGCGACCGCGGGCTGGTCGCTTACCGGAAGATCAGAGACCAGTTTTCAGAATCAAAACTAGTTCCATAATTAATACATCTCAGACTATATCGAGACCTTTCTCTAAGTGAGATTAGTGTACAGTTCTAGTATTTATTTTTGTGTCTGGATTTGATAAAAAAAGAAGAGAAAATGTAAGTATTATATTTTTGACTAAATTCTAAAGTATATTGTGATTTTCATACAGATAGACTATAAATTATATTCGTGGTTGATATTAATTTAAGTAATAATAAAATATGTTTACTAATTCGAAAATATATTTCCTTTATTATTATGTCGTCTTTATTTGGCATAAAAATACATTAGTTTTGGAATAAAGTGTCTGTTAAAAATTATAATGTATAAATAGCTCATTAAAAAAATATGAATTGAAATAGATGGTGTCATCACACAAAGTAGACTTCCATTCATTCCCCACTTCAACTGCTACCCACTTCCTGACCTAGATCAACGCGCAACAAAATGGCGGCACGATTCAAGGCTGAGATAACTTTTATTGCTATTCATATTTTAACTAAATTTTAAAAACAATATTAAGACAGTTGGTTAAGTCAGTTTATAATATAATTTCGATATCTATTATAAAAATCACACTAGCCGTATTAAATAGAATAAAACTTAAATTGTTTTAGTTTATTTTTATGCGAGCCATGCATGCTAAACCATAAAGTATATTAAATTATGTAGGTAATTTTCCATAAAAGATTTAAATAAATGGCAGGTGTGGTAGATATTGTATAATAATACTATTGCTGTATACCCGTACTAATAGGTGGGAGTATAGGATTTAAATAAGAACACACTATTTAGGTAAAAAAAATATGCATTTCAAGAAAATTTGCCCCCGCAAAGGATGCTAGGAAAATGATTAGAAAATAGGCCAAACATGATTAATTAAGGGCAAACTAAAATAAAATCCATGCCAGTTTGAAAAAGCAAATTTTTATTTACTCATAATCTAAGTACAGTTATAATAATAATAAAAATTATAACAGCAAAAATATATAGTTTTTATCAATATTATTACATATCATACTAACGTATAAAATAATTATGATGTCTTTTATGTTTTATCTTCTGTATTAGGTATGTGCATTATAATTTATTCTTAATAACATAATAAAATGATTAAGTATTATTTATGCATAGAAAAAGTTGATTAAATTTGTCATCAACTGCATAAAATAATTTTAATGTTTCCACATGCATGCCTGTATAAGAATAGCAAGTGAAAGCTGGTGCGCCGATTTTAGCAGGACGAGCACATCACCTACGAGCGTCCTCCTGGGTTTAGCCGAAGTTTAGCTTAACAAAGGAAATATCATATCGGTAGTTTAGTATGGACACTGTTATTTTTTAGGTAAAATATGTTAAATAGGAACAGACATTAACGTAATATTTAAAACAAAATTTCTGAGATTACTTTTATACAAACTTTTGAAATATTGCATTGTATGTACATACAATTTTACTAAAATAATATTAAGATAGTCGCAGTTTAGTGGTTAAGGTGTTTGAATATTGAGCTTGGGGTCGTGGGTTCGAATGCTCACATTATATTAATGCAAAAAGGTAAAATTGAAATGGGGCGGCCGGTAGAAGCCATCATAACAATTTGCAAGTTCGGAGCCAAACTAAGGCATCTGCATGCGTTCGCAGGGCTGCTGAAGGCGGTGCATCCGGTGGCCTGGCAGCAGCTGAGCCTCAGACAGGTCCGGACGGGGAGGTCATCGGCGGCCCGCGGACGCCCCAGCAGATCGCAGCGCAGCGACGCCTTCAGCAGACGCAAGCGCAAGTCGATGAGGTAAATTATTTTACAGTTTCTATATTACGTTTTTTTTTAAGGATACTCAATATTCTCAAACAATATCATTGTAATGATCCCTGAGTGATGTACAAAAAATCGTCAATAAACATACAACCGACTTCAAAAAAGTATAAAAATACAATCTAAAAATTGAACACATAGCAATGAGATAAGTCATTCAAATGCTTTGAGTGAAAATTTTTTTATACAAACATCGCAATCATTGAGACACACGACTGTTGCATCCGTTACATAGAACCTAGTGTTGTTTTCTGACCCAAGGGTGGTAGTTTAGTTTTGTTTGCGCATCGTGTAATGTTGGATGTTAAGACAATCACAGTAATAACAATCTTGGATCGTTACAAAATATTTAAGTATAATGTATGATATTGAATAATATAACTTTTATGAATATGTATAATATAATATAATACTTTCGAGATATATTTTTTATACACGTGTAGGACATTCATACTTCCAATAAGGTAAAATGCATGTTTAACAAAATAAAAAATAATATTTGTTGTAACAATCAAGAGGCCAAGTTAATGGCTTTTTAAGTTATATTTTTACTATAGAAAGTGTTTATGTACACTTTTGTCCTTCTAATATTCATTCTAATTAACCTTTAAACTTATGTACATAAGCATTATGATAATTGCATTGCATTATGATAATATTTATTACCGAATAAATATTAAAAATAACCTTGCGAATAATAATAAAAAATGTCTAAAATAAAAGGACAGAGGTAATGAGATTTTTTTTTATTTATAGATTCCTCGTCAAAAAAATATATCTATGAAACCGATTTAATATGAAAAAAAAACGCTGTAACAAAGATTATAATAATTTTTATTATCAACAGATACAAAATGCCTTTGATCGTGGTTATCTTAAAAAGCATTGAAAATGGAGAGAGGTCTTTTTATCAATTACATAGGTAGTAATATTAAAAGTGTTATATTATATTTATATCAGTCATGCCCTGTAATACATATAATACTGTTATACCGTCAACATAAAAAATATTATTCGATTCTATTCTGTATATTTCAGGTCGTGGATATAATGAAAACAAACGTTGAGAAAGTGTTAGAGCGAGATCAAAAGCTATCGGAACTAGACGACAGAGCAGGTGAGAAAATGTTTCTGTGGGTAATGTTCAATATTTAATTATGATTTCATTTAATACTACTTGATAAATGCATTATTTATTTGAGCCGTTACGTTACTAAGGGTAAAATAGTTTTGGTTTGATTTTTATTATTTTTTTCTAGGTATAAGAAATACAAACACACTATCCTATATCAAATTTAAACTAAGCGGTATTATCATATAGAATTTCAATATAAAATAGCTAGAATTACCTATAAATTTTTAAACCGAGGAAGCCTTTGTGGCATATTTGCCTGTACTAAGGCGTATTGTATTTATATGTATTTATTGTACAAGGGAAATTTTTGGCATAATATAAGTGTATTTTTTTTAGAGAAAACGAACTCGACAAAAAAAAAATAATAAAGTTTCAGATTAGAATAACAACACATCGCAAGTGTTAATATTATAGCAGGCATATATTACATTTACCTATTATTTTTTTTCACAAAATATCTGATATATTAATGCATTATTTGAGTTTAATTCATATTATTTAAAGTAATTTATAATAGATTTTATTTACTTTTACAAAAAACATATAAAAATTAAACACATAGGATGCACTCGGAACGAAGACTGGGATCATTCACTCAAAATAAGATACCTTATACAGAATGTAGTGTATTTTTTTTTATTCAATCCAAAACAATACATGTGTAATAGCATAAAATAATGAATATATCAAGTTACAAAGCAATCCAAAACTATCTCATACAAAGCAAAATAGATAGGTGATGTGGATTTTATCATCCCACTCTAGACAAGGTCTGTTCTGGGGGGAAACATATATTACTATATAATAATATGTAGGAATATTTAAAAGTAGTGTTTCACATTCGTTTCTTGTAAACGCCATTAACCAATTGCAAATTTTGCACTTGAAAACATCATGCCGCACTGGAACGTTATCTACCGAAGAATAAAAGGTGTTGTATATTTTTGGAGCAAGGAATGTATAGTACCGTTGGCCGAAGGCTGTATTCATACGTGGCTGTATATTTCGCCTATACCTAGTTTGATGTTTGTGTTCTATAATTGTGTGACGTCCTGAGTCCCCATGAAAGTGTGCCATGATGGTCTTCATATACAACTGCCTTACGTCTAATACTTTAAAAGATGCGAAGAGTTAATCAGATGGATAGCAGTAAGGCTTTCTATTGATAACTCGGATAACGGCTTTTTGAGCTTTTAGCACAGAAACTAGATGCGCTTTCGCGGTGCCGCCCCAGGCTATTTGACCGTAGGAGATTAGGGACTGAACTAATGCAAAGTAAACTCCTCTTACCATTTTAGTGTTGAGGATGTTTCTTATGTTCCTAAAAATGTATATTAATTTACGTACTTTCTCTGCAAGTTTTTCAGTTTGAATGTACCATTTTAGATGTTGGTCTATATAGATGCCTAAGTATTTAATAAAAGAGACTTTCTCTATGGGTTCGCAAGCGCAACGCGATTCGTTAGAGCAGTCATGAAGGATAAGACGATTATTAGGGGAAGGTTGCTGACGAGAGTCAATGCTGAAAGCCACATATTTAGTTTTATCAGCATTCAAAGTTAGTGAGTTGCTAACAAGCCAGTCCTGGATAACTTAAAGGCCATTTGATGCTTTCCTATAAACATCTTCCCATCTGTTAAATACAAAAATCAGAGCAGTGTCATTAGCCTAGAATACAATTTGCCCTTCAATATCCATTTTGCCCAAGTCATTAATGTAAATCAGGAACAGAGTATTTGTTAGTATAAGAAATATATTCTGCTGCTAAATCTATGGATGACACATGACATTATACGACACTATATACGACACTTTAACCACTTTGCGCTGAAAGGTGTAGAGAAGTGGACCCCACGGACAGTTTTTCAAAAAACTGGAAGCTTTTTAGATGTGGGTCTACAGACCCATGTTTCTTATTAGTTGGACAGAAAAGTTCTAACTGATAATGTCTTGGAGAAAACAAATAAAGTCAAGGAAATTATTAAAATAATAAAAAAAGAAAGTTTATTACGTCGGCCACTTCATGAGACTCCAAAGACTCAAAATAATCAAAGAAAACATATTGGGAAACGCAGTCCTAAAAAACGAAGGATATACGGTGCGACCATATATAAGTCTTATTAGAATATAAGAGTCGGCGAAAGTGGTTTAGTCAGATGAACAAATCTCTTTTTAGAGCTGCCTCCAGTTTAGTTATTTTCGCCAACTAGATTGCCGACTGTCGCTGAGCGGATGGATATGTACCAGAAGAAGATGAAGACAAGAGAAATTGTAGAAAGAGTCTTTAATTCAAGCATTTAATTTTGTTTTAATCTGAAGTGATAAAATTAACACATGCTTCACTTAACTTTTCAACTCAACTAATTCAATGCCTCAACCTGATGCTTCAACTTACAAAAATATTCATTAATCAAGCACAGCTTATATCATTTTGTACTTATAATAAAACGTCTTATTGCTAAGGTTTCATTTATTGGTAAACTTTTTTCAACATATTTATTTATTTATTATAATAATGGCTCAAGAGGATATCACTACAATTAATGATATAATCATCTGTATACGAATTTCTTTCAGATGCTTTACAGCAAGGAGCATCACAATTTGAACAACAGGCTGGAAAACTTAAAAATAAATTTTGGCTTCAAAATTTAAAGGTAATTTTTCTTTCTCATTTACGCGGTAAGGGAAATGATTTAAACTAAATAAAATGAGTATTTTCCCAAATTAATCGTTTGATAATATTTTTACCAACTCAAAAAAAAAAAAGAAAGTTTTTCAGTTCGATGTGAACGAAAATGTTTGTTTTATTTGCGTGTTTGTTTATACTCAATACACCGACTTCGGATTTATTTTTTTTAAACAATGTTTTACCTCCGGAGATCAAGCTGGTATACCGTTAAAAAAATAAGGTTTTTGGCCAACGTTTAATTCTGTTTCTTAGCTGGGGACTTAGAGGTTAAGATAAAGTTAACTATCGGTTGACCGATGAACATTGGTTAAGACATTCTGCAAAAGAATACATCCCCAAAAAATAAAAATAAACTTTTATTAAACGGACAGTTTTATAATCTTCTGTAAATTTATTTATTGAAAATAAATGAGTCCACTGTTCGCTCCATGTAAGTATATTTTCTTTTTGGCCATCATTAAAAATGATGTAACCGGAGCGTGTCAAACATAAGGTTAAAATAACTCTTGAGGTCGGATTACACTTTAACCAGAAGTTCTGAAAACAAAAACCACATTCAGACTGATCATGGTTAACTGTTGGTTGTTGAAACTGACAGCTAACCATGAAATGGGCATTTCATTCTCAATAGAAACCGACAGATGATTCCAGCACGTTTTTTTTTACAAAAATATTTGTTTTTATTACAGATGATGATAATTATGGGAGTGATTGGCATAGTAATACTGGGTTTGTTGTTCGGTAAGAAATATTTAATTCCTACAAAGCCTCCTTTGCATTTCTGTGTTAGACGCATAATGCAATTTGAGGATAGCTTAAAAATCGGTGTGTGTTTAAATTGGCATTTAGAAAAAAACATCATAAGGCTTCAAATTTTTAGTGTTCGTGAATGTTGTATGTTAGAAAATGTTAATACAAAAATAGTAACACAGTCACATTGCAAATTTATCAAAAACATTTATATTTATAGTAAAAATGTCTAAAAACAGCACCATTTATTGACGAACAGCTAACAAACAGCCGTCCGATCATTTTAGTAAACTGCTAAGAAAACAGGAAAATTCTAATATATACATCGTCATTTAATCGATTTAGTTTCATGTGTGAGTATGTCGGGAAGTTCATTTTTATACAAAATAATTTGGCAGTTTTCTTTACAAAATCTTCAAATTCGAAATTTAAACAACACAATTTTTAACAAGTGTTTGTCGGTTCCTTCTATTGCGGTAAAATTAGTGCCATGTTTGTTTTATTGGAGGATTAATAAAAAGGCAAAGGCAAGTTCGGCGGGAAATAAAAGGGATTTGAAAGAAGAGAGCAATATTTAACATTGCTTTTAATATATTTTTTTTATGTAACAAAGTTAACTGAGGTTTAGGTTTTAAACTTCTAACCTCGCATGTCAGGATTATTTGGAACTTTCGCATTTGAACTCTCGCATTTCAATGCGAAACAGTGAATTATTAGGTATATAAGGCAGTAAAAAGATCTCATTTAAATAAATTATATAATAATATTATTAAAATTAAACTCTACTAATAACCTAAAAGTATAAAAAAATAAACTAAATTAGTAATTTCGTAAATCTTCTACATTTAGTATAAAAATCATATTTTATAATATGACTGCAACAAATGCACTTAATGCAATAAATACATGAAACTTTCGAAGTATTTCGTGTTTTTCATATAAATTTTTTTTGTTGAAAATTGAATTTATTTTTTATTAAATATTTTGGTTTGATTACAATCTAGCAAATATGAATATTCTTTTTAAATTTTAAATTACATGAAATTATCTCGAAAGAAACGTTTTAAAACCAGTCTTTAGTACCCAACATATTTTTTCATTATTTTTTTTCTTTATTAGATAAATCTTTTAATCACTAAATTATAGTAGTTATACGAGTGTCACTGACTATTTAATTCAGAACAAACTTCTTCACACTCACTAAATATCTAGCTTCTACACGATAACTATTATGTTCTACCTAGAATCTGTCTTTCTAACTATGACTTCATGTAAAAAAAAATTGTTTATTCATTTTTAATAGAATTAAATAATGGCAATATTTTTCATTTAAAAGAATATTTAAAATAAACTTAAATTTAGTCACTAGTTTGTAATTTAACTGTTATCTGTACCTGTTTTACAGTTTCGACATTTTAATATTGTAAATTTGTTTCTTTCACATTTTTTCCTGAAGTCATTCAGTTCAAGTCATGCAGTTGTTATAATAAAAAAAAACTAATCATGTCAAAGGTACAAACTTAGTAAAATTGGAAAACACTGAAAAATAAATAAAAAAAACGGCATTATTTTAATTCTAATAAAATCGAAATAATCAACTTACACTTCTTGTTGTTATGAATATGTTAAATGTTGTTATATTGTAAAAGTCTCTAGTCGTGATGTCAATGATATTTTCCAAAAAGACAATAATATTATGTTTTTGTAATTAGGGTATTATTTTGGGAAAGATGCCGTAATTTTTTGCAGCTGAATGATGCACGTACAAATAGTTAATGTTACAGCTAAAATATATAGTTTTTTTGCAAATATATATTTTTTTAATCAATATTTAATTTTATATAAAATTGCATATATTATACATATCACTAATCTTTAATCAATAATCTATGATTAGAATCTAGAAGCACTAAACAATATGTTTTTATAATATTATTAAATTAATATCACTTTTAGCGGCATCGAATATTGAAAAAAAATCTACATACCTATTCAAATGCCTATTCAAAATCTATTGGTAAATAATACAAAATTAATTTTAAAGCATGATAATAAATAGTTATAGTTAATAACTAACTATAACTGGCATAAAAGAGCTATTTTGTAATCTAAATTCCTGCATTCCTAGAATTATATCTTTCCCAAAATAATGCTATATGTGTCGTCTTCGTGTTAAGCTTGCTTAGATGCATTGGCTCTGGAAGTTTAGTCTGAATTGCAATTCATGGTTCGGTAACATTCAACTAATTTTATATATATCTTTTGTATATAAGATTTCCTAAAACACATATTATCTTGAATATAATGATTATACAGGGTGTCCCAAGACCAATCCCACAAACTTTAGGGGGTGTTTAAGTTCCCTATTAAGAGTAAGAAATTATGTAACAAAATGCAAAAAATTTTCATCACCAAATTTATTATTTTTGTAATAAAATTGGTGTAAATCGATCTTATCAATCGATAAATCAATATTATCTGTCGACCAATAGCATCCCTCTTACAACCCCAGAGAAGGGGAAAGGAGTTACCCCTTCTTCTTAGACCGACCTCTGTTCGACCAGTGGCATCTGACAGCAATGACAGCATTTTTGAAATGAAAGCTAAATGAAAAACATTTTTTTTCTCGAATACCATAATGAATTTTGATATAGTTTCTTAACAAATAACACTAGGAATCGTAGGACCTGTTAGCTGTTTTTTTTATTGGGATTTACCTTGGGACATCCTGTATATGAACACATACCTTACACATTTGCTAGTTATATATTCGAGTGTATTAGTTAAATTAATATATTTACTTGTTTCTTATGAAATGTTATTATCATTCCTTATTGCTGGGAAGTGACGCTGACACAGTTAATAATTATATAATGTGTCAAAGTTTCATCGCCATTTTAAAGTAAGTTGACCAGTGCGTTGCCAATTTGTGAATCGGACTAAGGCTTCAGGACGCTCGCTTGCTATCACCTTATTTTACAGGTGATAACATTAAGCAAATGTTGAATTAGTTCGTTACCGTGACACGGCGTCGTCGCTTACTGGCCTCCCTGGAGGTGCAAAAGCGACACCTTTCGCCGGAAATGGAAACACCACAGCCATCGTTCAACCCTCACTGTGAGTACATGCATGTCCGATGCATTCTCCCTATCTTCTTATCAACTCACCACACTTACACTAAATACAATTTGCGAATGCACGCTAATATGATCCACTGAAACACGAGTGAAATTTGCTATAAATTTTAAATTTCAAAATTGCATTTTGAAAATCTTTAGAAACCAACAATTGGAGCAAAGTTCATTACATATTTTGATGATTATTCTGACAAAAGTGGCACACAATAATGCCTTGAAATAATCTCAATTCTAAAAATAAAGTAAACATCATTCTGAGCAATAGATTAGAAGCCGTTTTTTTTAGGATTTCCAAAAATACATGTTTTATTCCTCAAATTCTCAAACACATACCGATAAGTTCTTTTAAATAAACATGTATTAAGTATATTACAATTTTATGAAACATGAGTCTAGATTAATTGGATCTCGGATTTTACCTATATGTATCATAAATATAGTAAATTTTTGAAAAATCATTGTTTAGTAAATTCCCCTTCGTTGACAATATCGACCTTCTTTAATCCATGATAGTTTTATGCAATGTCTATTGTAAATGCAAACTGACTGATGCCCAAAAAACACATCTATTTCTAGCGCTTTTTCTATATCAGCGCGAAGATGTTATATAATTCTGTAACTATTCCTTCAGTGTTTATTGCATTCCAACTGCTTTATGTCTTACATTTTAATTGCTCTTTGTTCGTGTCCATTACTATTACTCATTGCATGTACGGTCAATTTTATCAATGTCAAATCAAAAAAAATACTGGTTTCATTCTAGAAATAAGTTTGCCATAAACGGGCATTGTGATCTGGATACCCAATCAGCCATGGTGAATGGATGTCTCCAAAACGATGGGATGGAATTTATGGATATAAAAACTGAAGATATCTGTATCATTTTTTTCCTTTCGCCCTCATATTTCCCTCATTGCTTATTGAATAATTTAAATTTTATAGCCTACTAAAAAAATGTCGCAATGAAGGTAAATTTTGCGGTAATATGTGTATGTTTAAAAACGTCATAAGCACGAAATATTATAACTGTTTTTTTATTTTCTATTTGTTAGCACATTTAGTTAGTCTATTATTTCTCGTAAAATTTCAATTTCACACATTTTGTAGTGCTCTCAGACATTAAATAAACATTTCAAATGTAAACAATTCAACACAAAATAAATTTTGTGAAATTTATTGTTTAAAACTAAAATATATGTAATATGGAAAGAGATGAACTAAATCAATAAAATCGAGAAGGTTGAAAAGTAGCCGCGTTACTAGCTTCATGAATAAAATATTATAATAGATAATATTTTTATACTTTGTGTCTAAATATTTACTTTATTATGTATGTTATATTATTTATATTTTTTATATTCCTAATAAATATATGCCATATTATTACAATTTTACAATAATATTGTGGACTATGGAGTTTAATTGATAATGGTTGAAAGTAAAACCAAATTACATCGTTTAATCACTCTATGGTCCAGCATATATAATCAATATTTATAGTTGTTTTTTCACAAATTATAATAAAAAGAAAAGAACAGAAAAATAAAAAGAAAAATATATCTTATGCACATTATCTTTTTTTTCAGGAAACTTTTTGTAGGCTCGCAACTTTAGGATTATTTTTCTCTCAAACACATCTATGACTTCAGAACGGATCTTCATCGAATTTCCTCAGTCTTGTTATTATACTAAATGGGAAATTCTTAGATTTGATAAACTATGACATTGGTCAATCTTTTAATATATACATATAAACGAATGTTAATAACTCGATGTAAGATTTTTATTGTGTTGAATGTTATTTCTGTGTGTTTCCCAATGTGTTTCCTAACATAATGAAAAAGGGCCTAGGTAATTTGTTTTTGCAAGATAAATAAAAACAATAATGATAAATTTAAAAAAAAATAACGGATTATGGCACTTATTATAAATTGCAAATTTTTAATTCAAATGTTGAATAAGCAACTATTTAACTAAAATTATTGCATTTCACAAAGTAAGACCTTTATTTCTTTAATAGTATCGTGGAGTTATATTTTTTTCATTTTCGAACACGATTATTAATTAATTTATTATGTTATTATAATGTTATTTTTATATATATTTAATCGACCATTTTCGTTTTAGTATTAGAAATGAACCACCCTTAGAATTTCATACATCTGGTTAACCTCATATTTTGCATCAATCTTCCTTAGGTTAGGTTATGGGAATCGCTCTCATCTTTTTCGACACCAGCAATAATTGGCGATTCTGGAAGTACCCATATACTCAATTCCACGGTAGTTTAACCATTGTATTTATTGGCTAAATGGCGTAATCCTTGCCTGCTCTTTAAAGACAGTATTTTAGAGCCCGTCATGTAAAACATTGGCTATTTCTCTATTGCCTTTCTTAGAAACGGTATGTTTAAGAAATATGTTACCAATAAGGTAATTCTATAACATAATATATGCCACATGAACACATGTGTTCGTGATTTTTTTTAATACTTCCCTAATTTAATTAAAGCTTTAAATATATTGTTGTGTAATGCAGATGCATGTACTTAAAAAAATAACATTAAGAGTCAGTTTTGTAAAAGAAATAATTGATTCGGTTACATTCAGTGTAAAAACCGAAATGTTTATATCGATATATTAATTAGATAGCTCAATAAATAATATAGTTTGCTAATTAGATAGGTTTGAAATTTTATTGTATCGAAAGTTGATTTAAATATATCATTGATTTGTCAATTATGCTCATTAAGTATTAACCTGTATGTTTAAGGAACGACTTTAGTTTTTGTTGAAAAGCTTAGATAAATATTTAAAATTATCATTATAAGTTAGTATAATATAAATTTGGGTTTCTTGGTGGATGACATTTTGAACTACTTTGTGATTTTTGAATTGCTTATAGCCGTATGATTCAATTTAACTTTATTGACGGGTATTTATTTCCATCCGTGTAAAAATGTTACATTTTTTATTTATTTTCGATCGAGAAAGAATATTTTCAATATACGATTATTCTGAAATATTTGTAAGACATTCCCAAGACAACATAATATTTGTAAGACACTCATAAGATGAGATGATATGAAGAGGATCAACTTTAAAAGCTACTAACAAACCTAAGAATTCACTACATTATTTGCAGTTTTTCATAGATTTATTGGTGATAAAATGTATATCACCAATCACATGTATGTGTATGTATCACATGTATGTATAAACGGCCAAGAGTTCTACAAAAAGAATTTATCCAGATAAAATACTATATTTACTATAGCAGTTTTTTTTTTGATAACCAGGATCCCTATTTTTATTTTTTTATGCCTTTACCCAACATTTTTAACGTTTTCGTATTTTTAGTGACAATTACCTAAAAAAACTGATTATTTTCAAATAACTACATTACATACGCAAATAAATATTAAAATAATATATCAAAAATAACACCAATTTTAGGTTTATTATTAAGCTGTAAATAAAATGTAAAAGTCAATTGAGGAAAAAATTTCAATGACGGCAGAGACGCAAAATTATCGAGATCGAAATGTAGAAAAATCATAAATAATGAGGAATCTTATGATATACATTGGGCCTTTGTATTTATTATATTAAGTAGGTTCATCTGCTATCGAATTATGTTAAAAAGGTAAAGTCAAATGATACATAACTGACTTTAAGCTTTTGTGGTTGTTATATTGTCTTTTACGATTTAAATGTTTTCGGGTGATGAACTGCTTTTATTACCCTCAAAATCACACTAGCCAGATAATAAGGAGCAACGTCAACTTATTTGAAAGAAGTATCACATTTTTAATGGTTTCTGAGTTATTTATCGCTAAGAAGTTACAAAGATAATTGTTTGGATTATAAATTTTTGATTATTTTTATTTGATGGTTGTTAATTAATTGTTTTTTTTTTAATATACGTTAACCACGTTTATTTGTTTATCGAGTGTTTTAATTTTACAGTGTTGCCATATCAGTAATAATGTGTGTACTGTTCCCAAGTTAAGTATTTTTATGTATAAAATATTAACTATATCATTACGTATTGCACTTTAATATCATTAATGCTATTATGTATTTGAGGAGTAAGGAAATATTATCAAGGTCGTTTAAAAAAATCTCTTATTCAGATGAATTACTTATGGTAGAATGATAAATTATCAACGTTATATTTTAAATTTGTTTAGCAAAAAAGTTATGTACTATCAACTATATAAGTTATATAAAAATATACAAAAAAAAACTAGGTTTATAAGCTTAAGATTTCGCCGCGTAAAAAAGATCATAGATCAAGGCTATAAAGTTTTAGGAGGGCATTATTTTGTGTGAAATTCCAGATAAGATAGGATTATGATACAAAGCCTGTTTTTAATTCGAGATATTTTAAGCATATTACCATTATATTCAATTTGTTATTAAAATCTTTTGTTTATTCAAGCGTTAAATAATATTTAAAATATTTGGTTATGTGTTAGGTTCTTGATATGTTCTTCTGGATATTTTTTTAAATAATTTGTCATTCTATCAGGTCATAACGAGTTGGTTAACCTAAGTTAAATATATAACGGGTAACGTAACGTAGTTTTTATTATTATTCATGAATGATAGTAAAAATAAAACGCAGGTACTTATAGATATTGTTGAAGTTTTCAGGGGGTAACATTAAACGGTATATTTATTAAGATTATTTGTTTTCGTCATTCTATTACACCTAGAATTATAGATATATTCATGGAATCATTGAAATAAATAAATTTCTGATTTATTTTGTTTCATTTATTCTTATAGATATCACGAAAAATACTACGCAACGCGCAACCCTTTGAATATAGAGGATTCGTCTAAAACGGGGAGGGTCTTAGCTATCTAACTAACCTAACCTAACCCAACAATCTCAACTTGTAATTAGAGAAAACCATTTACTTATAAATTTAATTAAACAAAGTATTCTTATCATACCTTTTAAAATTATAAAAACAATAATAAAGAACGAAATAAGTAAATAAAAAAAGAATGTTTTTAAAATGTCACTATTAAAACTAATTTAATTAAATGACAATGCCAATAGATTAAATTCGGATATAAATATTTAAACTTAATGCTGAATTTCATAAAATTGGTATTATATATTTTAGAGGAATGGGTAAATAATTGGTGTACATAATATTATACCGCGAACTCACTCATACCCAGTGAAATTGATTTAATAACTTACGAACAGCTACCAAATAACCGTTGCTTGTCCGTCCACCGTACGTTCGATCAATTACGTATCTTTAGTTCTTTAAGATTACACAATGATAAGGCAATGGATTAAGTTTAATTGCTTTCTTGATGTGTGTGAAGCCTTTGTCGGCAACTTCAAAATCACTTCAGTAGTCATTGACGTACACACCATATTCATAATATGATTAATTGTAAAGATTTAATTTAAAAATATTGTAATAACACTAAATCACCGGGAAAAATGAGTTACGTAATGTTAAATAATATTTAAAAATATTTTATTAGAATCTTCAAAGTATACCAAGACGAAGTGCGATAAAAAAATCAGCTGATTGGACCTGCGATTTTGAAATTTATCATGGTTTCCAAAAATAAACTTCAAGTGACAATATTTTCAACTTTTCAAGTAGGGTTGGTTGGCGAGTGCGGATGCCTGGAACGATAATCAGGTCCGGTTGTATCGAAATTCACTCGCTGACCGAAAAGACTAGTAATTTTGGAGAAGAACTATTTTCGCATTTTTTCGTACCATACTTAACTAGGTATTGCCTGTACTAAACCGAACACCAATTGGCCACTAGTAGTCTGGTGGCCAATCGGTGTTCAGTATTAAATTTGCTTTTATGATTTTAAAAATTAAGAAATACATCTATAACATCAGAATAAATTAAAAATAAATATAATGTAATGAAAACTTTGAATATTTGAATTTTATTTATAATAGGGTAAACTTACATAGTCAGCAATATCCTTTTAAGGAGTGATTCTCGACATAAAATTGAACATTTTTTTGTATACCAAACATAAAAATCCATATATAAATATAAATGCTCTATTTATTCTGGTTATTCAACAGTAATTGTACACAATACAGGTAATGACATAAAGACAATATAAATTGAAGTATACAATCCTAATCGACTAATAAAAATAATTAGAGGTAAAAAAGAATAATATCAAAATATAATAAACGAATTTAAGTAAGATTTAAATTTAAACAAAACTAAACGATTTTAAGTTTAAACGAAATACAAAAAAAAGAACGCGTTGTTCACCAATTTAAAATTTGGTTATTAATACATCGTAGAAAGAAAATAAAAAACAAGATAATATCGAACTAAATAGGAATTGGTCCGTGGTTTTGTGCATTGGAATAGTATTTTAAGATAACGTTGCGAAACTTTTGCGGAGTTAAAAAATAAATTTTGGAGAAGTTAGAATTAAATAAACGACAAATTCGGTAAATAGGTAAAGCTAATTCTGATTTTTTATTCAAATAGAACATGTCGTTACATCTTGTGGTTCTGCTAAAAAATCGTAAAGGAATCGACTGTAGCAATCTGTGTTATTAAAGTATTTTGTATTGTCAATGCACTTGGAGAGTGCCACGTGCAGTCAGTCAGTTACGTCCACGTCGCGCGATTGGTACCTATATACGATTGGTATATTGCTTATCTTTTCTCCGAAACGAAAGGTGGTTTTAGTGTTTAGTTTAGCGTGAGATTTGTGGGGTTACATATTTTTTTGTGTTAAAAGAAAACGTGATAATATCAAAGATATTCGAGTAAACATTGAAGATTCCTTCGCAACAGTGAAGCCCCGCATACCTAATCGATTAAACGGAAGTGCAATAAGGGTGTATGAAACTCCGCGTAAATTCCCTCGATAAATAATATTTTTATGCTGGTACGAAAAATGGCCAAAACAGAATTTAAAAGAACTTACTTCGGAAACTGCTCGGCTCGTTCACGTCACTTGAAGTCCCACACTCGCGTATGGCTAGAGGCACACTTTTCACTCCGTTTTTATAGATGTTAATAATTAGAATGTAGTTACTTAAAGACAGAAAATATGTCCTGATCTGATCGGCGCGCGGTGAACCGTCATTCGTTTTTGCAATTAACGTGTTGTCTCCACTCGGTCGGCAGTAGCGGGCGCATCACTGCTGTTGCTCTCTAGCGGCGGCGGTTGCGAATGGCAGTCGATATGTAGGCCGAGCGGGGAGTTTGAATTACAAAATTTATTTATTTATTGATTTTTGTTTTTACATATTTCTTAGACAATGAATAACATAACCATACCTAACTGGACATTGCCCGTACTAAGGTAGGCTAATTTTAGTAGTTATTTAATAGATTGATTAAATGAAATTGCGCTGAGCTTTTTTTATTTTTTAAAGAAAGGGTGGGGAACGTTTTGGCCGTAAGAAGAGGCATAGGTAACTTTATGTGCAATCGGATGGTGGTTATGTTAAGAATTTATTAGGATACGAGAAAGGATGTTGTGCGAGGCTGTGCGTGAAGACTGTGTTAGTGAGTGAAAAATAAAACCCACTTTGCCGACGCGTCGATCCGAAGCACTACCAAACACAGCGGGCTAGGGGGCGTGCTTGCAGGTGAGTGACCATAATTTAAAATATTTTTAGGATTTTTTCTTTTATCTGTTTAGATTAATTTTTTGCTTTGTTCGCAAATTTGTTGAACAAATCGATTAGTTTCATGACCAGAACACCCTTGATTGTGTAATCGTCGTTATTTAATGTTTATATATATGATATTCCTGTATATTGTAATGTATTGTGGATAATAAATAACTTGAACTTGAACCTTTAAAAGGATACTGCTAACTTTAAGTTCATTCTGTATATTATAATATGATTATGAAGGCTTTAATTAAATAACGACCTCGGTATTTTTAGAGACTCTTTAAAGCCTTTCCTTGTAATTTCTAGTTTCGGAAATTAATTTTATTTCCTGCTGCAAACTGATGGATTACCCCCTATATGCTAGAGTTGTGTAACGGCGTGAGTTATGCACGCAAGTCAGTGATAGAGTCAATCGATAGTATACGGATAAGCTAAGGCGGTCGCTCAAAAAGACCGCTAGCCAAAGATCGATTTAGAGCATGAAGCGGTTACCGCCTACTCGGGCTGAATTAGGGTTGTCGCATGTTAAATTGTCATATCATAAAAGATATATAATATTAATACAATTTGCAGTATCTTGGAGTTATTATCGTAAGTATTTAAAAACAAAATTATTTTTTTGTTTCAGTTAATTAAAAATATTGGTTATATTAACATTAAAAAATAAAATACGAATTGTGCATAGAACTAATTTTGGACATGCATATTTAAGTCAATGTCAGTCGTCATTAATATTAAATCTAAAAGATTATTATTCGTACTATAAAATATATATAGTTTACGCTATACCTATAAGGCTACGGTTTTCTAAACAAATATTTGAGAACAGCTTTTTTTAACCTAATGCCATCTTCTAACTCTCGATATTTAAAGTTGTAGTTAAATGTCTATGCGTTTGAACGGTGACCTAAAATTTGGTTAAGTGATGAGGTACTATGTAATATCGAAATTAAGTCCATTAACGTAGAAAAGAGTTTAGTTTTATGCTTTTGGCAATTTCACACAATAATTAATTGAATGTGGCAACCCTATCTTGAAAGTGTAGCTAGTAATTAAAATAGCGATGTTTAAATTTGCCATCGAATACGCCCGATTCGATCAAAGATCCCAACGTTTATTCTTAAGTAATTATAAGGCCGGGTGTAAACGGATCATATAGCGGAAAACTGCGTTTGACAAAGTAGGTAACATGTAGGTCTGTAAACCGGTA
The DNA here is from genome assembly GCA_020383195.1 of Neomicropteryx cornuta. Classification (NCBI taxonomy): domain Eukaryota; kingdom Metazoa; phylum Arthropoda; class Insecta; order Lepidoptera; family Micropterigidae; genus Neomicropteryx; species Neomicropteryx cornuta. The sequence goes on from JAHKQU010000028.1 coordinate 8,104,240, forward strand.
CGTACTCGCTCAATTACGGATGGGTAGATATATGTTGTTCTCATGTGACCTCAGACAGAATAAATCCACAGGCGTCGATGGAAAATACAAATGAAAGATTACCGGTCAGAAATAACTAAATTTAACCATACCTACTGAGTTAGAAAACAAATTATTTATCGTATGGAATTTGTTCTTTAGGAAGCGCTTTCGAGCGCAGTTCGTCATTACAGGATCTCTCAGATAACAGATCTAATTGAATGTATGCGCTAACTAAATAAATACATGTTTGTATATTTATTTATTTAGAAAATTATTGGTATTATTGGAATATAGTTAAGTACATTGAAAAATAAAACGAAGCAAAACAAAACAATAGTTACCAAAGTTTTTAATACAAATTTAGAAACTATAACCAAATTTTACATAGATTAGGTAAATAATGATTTTACTGCATTTTCAATAGGCTTTTGGGAACCTTTTATTGAGAAAGGATCAGTTATACCTAAAGGATCAGTTATACATGTAAAAGTATAATTTATGGAACATTATTTAACCATTTAACTCTTAATTACGATAATGAATATGAACAGGACAGAATGTAGTAATTAAAAAGTGCAAATAACGCTGACATGCTCATGGTAGTAATATTTTTTATATGTTCGGGTATTTTTATAACCAAAATGAATTTATATTTTTTTTTACTTTGCATAGAGAATGGTCGGCAGCAAATCAATTGCGATCGACGGATTCCGGGCAGGATTGAAAATATATTGTTCGATTCAATTTTGGTACGTGCCACCATTACGCTAATGGAAGCCAACAAGCTGCCGTGCCGACTGCCGACCAATTGGTAGCATTGTTCCAATTTCAGGTGCTACAGGATGGGTTTGGCAAAATTTACAAAATTTTCAATCTATAGGTCCTATAGGACCTATTAGGGACCCACCGGAACCTTCTATTTCTGACGGAAATACTGACCGCCATTATTTTGAAATTCCTGTATCCATTCTGTCATTTTATTCATACTTTTCAATATTACCTATGATATAAGTATTTCAAATCTTGTCTATAAATTTCAAATTGAAACCTTCGTACAGATATCTGCCTAGACTTAGACCAGCGGTCGTGGGTTCGAACCATCATGCTATAGTTATACCATTTTTAACGCTTCGTTGCCGCCATCTTCTCTAAGGTCTCAGGCATGTTTTTGAATATAATTTTGAATAATTTATGATAAAGTATATTTAGGAATAATATTTTAAGCAAGATATGTATGAAAGACATATATACATATATATTATTTTATGTTAAAAGATTTATAATAATAATTTAAGTGATGTTTGTTTCAGTTTAAACACGACTTAATGTATATTACTTAAGATATTCCTCACAAATTATTATTATATTAAGATATATTATTATTTTTAAAGACGTTTAATAATCTAAAATTCTAATTTATTAAGCTATCTTTATTTTTTGTACACAATATTAATTAATTTACCAATTTAATCGGACTTATTTGCAGTCACGCAATTTATTTATTGTAAAATAAATTATATATATATATTTTAAAACATAACTTACACTTTGGGTGACCTATGACGGAAACATCTAGCTAACATACTCGTAGGTCACCCTGTACATTCGGTGATGCGATAGTAATTTATTTCTGCAAACGCCGATCAATTCTCGCGGTCGATTTGATCTGAAAAATGAATCAATTTCTTCTGCTCCTTGCAACAATGGATTTCAACTTGAAAATTACGCACGCGCACATGTAAAGCCGATATAATGGGAAATTTTACTAAAGAAATCAAATTGATGGTAATTAAAGAAATTAATACCTTATTTAATTATAACTAAGGAAAAAAAGCATATTTCTTAAGTTTAGACAACCAATAAAAAATATTCCTAAACACAGGTTAAACAAATTCAAGGCCGAACCAAAATGCTAAGAGTGGCTTTCAATAATTCAATAAGTTTTCTGTTTCAATGACAGATTTCAAGTCTGCTATTCTTTTTAGAAAACCATCCAGACACAAATAAGGCACCTATTACATGGTTAACTTTTATTTGGCCTATGTGAATTTTGAGATTTCAAAAACGAACAAGAAATCTGTCTTCTGCTCGATGTAAACTTTATTTTTCAGAAACTATTAGGCAAGTAAAACACAATGTCTTTTCTTATCCATTTAATATTTTTGAAAAAGTTAAATTTTGAATTCTGAGCGAACCCTTTTCCCAGAATTATACGAGTCAAAATTCCGAATTTTGCAGTTATTTTAAAATGCTACCTAACAAAGAGACATTAACATCGTAATATCATGACAGAGATCGTAACATTTATAACAGTTATATTACTTTAAAATATCCTGCTTGTTTGTTTATTTTTTTTTTATAACAAAAATAAATAATTCAAAAAGCCTTAATAACATAAAAAAAAAATACATTTTTTGTACCAAGCATAATTTAAATTGATATGTGTTCAAATTATCGTTGAAAAGTTTTTGTAGTGAAAAGTAATAAAAAAATAATGTTATATGATTGTAAAATATGGACTGTTAAAATACTTACTGCTATGGCCAAACAGTTCGTCACCTAATAAATTTTCACAATTTCCTTCCAGTTGTATTTCGAATCCCTCACTCGGATTTCATATCGGTCGCCAGTCGAAAACATCCCCGCTAGAGAGCAGTCGTGCGCGCTTCATTGCCGACCGAACGAGTGAGTAGTGAGTGACAGGTGGGACAGAAAACGTTGGAATGTTGAAACGAATGACGGTACGACGCGCGTGCGCCGGTCATAACAGAACACTTTTTGTACATAAATTAAGTAAAATATGAGTTGAGTGAGGATAAGAGGAATTAGTTCTAGTTCCGCTTGCAATATTTGACCTAAACCGACATATAAACATTGCAATGATAAATTATAAATTGCAATAATGATGATGATAAAAGCTTGTAAATAATAGGCAAATCGGTTCGCATGTTTCACGACACACGACAGAAATTACATACAATATGGTGGTATACAATAACACATCCTTACATCAATTTAAAAATGTTTGGTTTCATATACACTTCTTTTTAGTTAATTTGTTTAAGAAACTTTTATAAATAATTATATATTTATATAATTGGGATTAGTTATGAAAAAAGTAAAAGCTATACTTAAACAAGCTTGCTTTGTTCACTAGTTGAATGCCGAATACTTTTGTTTAGCCATATACTTTTAAAACTTAATAATTTTATTATTACAGAAATGCTTTCTTTTAAATAATCTTTAGGATAAAATAATAGTAATTATGTCTGTGATAAAAAGTTATTTAGAAATTAGAAAAAAAAAATACGTTAATTTTCGTGTGTGGTGTGGTAAAAAGATATGAAAACAATATAATAAAAATATGCTTACTTTTAGCAAGACAAATTCTGACTTCATATTTTTCTTTAAAAACCTATTTAGGGTCACTTAAATAAACCTTTTTAAACCACTTACATAAATTATGTAAAAATACTTTTGAAATGTTTGCATCTTTAAAAACATAAGTTTCTCTTTGAAGTCATGAGAAATTGAGAAACATAAATAAGTTTAAAATTTCTACAATCATTTTTAAATAAACGTAAAGTAAAAATTCGCAGCTTTGTCAAGATTATATATTATTCTACAAAATAGTTCGAGCAAATACATATATTTTGAAATAGGCTTTCATATTTTTAGTGTAATTTTCCACTTTCGAAATTGCCTTATCTTTCGGAAATAGATGAACAGTAATACTAGATTTGTGGTTCTAACATTGGGTACGGAACAACATGTTCTAGTTTTATTATAGGGAATCAAATTCATGACACTAACGAAAAGCCTATTTCCGCTAATTGACAACCGTCTGTTGTGATAGTTTAAAAGTTTGACACTAGGAAGCACTGGCAGACACTTTTTTGAGATTCGTGAATAGGCGACTTCTCGTTAATTTACGATTGCCAACCAGATGGCATAGTTATTATAAATAACGACATAGAAGAGGCTTCAAGTTTTAGGTTATACTTTGCTTTTATATTATTGTGGAACTGTAGCGAAGACCTATAGTTGGAAGGCACAATATTTGCAGAGCCAACTTTCTCCTGTCAAGATTAAATTACTTCCCGTTCCCACACTGGGGCTAAGCTACTGTTATTTATTCATCCATTAGCCGTTATGTTCTGCCACCTCTGTTATAATTGGATGCTGAGCTGCTGCAGTACGCCTATGACTGAGTAGGTTGGTATGTTCTCTTAGCGGGTGAACCTTAAATCCGCAATGAATCTACGAGTCAAATGTATTATGTAAAGCAACATTGAAATGGCCGCTTAAAATTCGTTTAAAATGTTTTTTTGTGAGTTTGTTCTTTCGTTCAAACATTCGCTTCATTTATCTCCCGTATTTTTCCTTCCAGGACAATTCATGAATGGAATTGCTTCAGAAATCAGTATTTTTTTATAATTTTTCGTATTTCTAGGGTGTTTTTATGCTTAGGCTGAACATTCCTTTTTCCTCACCTATTAAACAATATACCGGAGCAAGGTTATAAATATTTAATGAATTAATTAATTATAATACCAACAATCTGCTATATATAGCAATTTAATTAAAGAATTTTAGAGAACTAAAAAATATCGGTTAAGCTTTTATTAACGGCCGAAATAAATATGCATAAAAGACAACAAATAAAAAATGCCTAAGAAAGCGCACAGCGAAGCACATTAAAATATAATCACCTTTTTTGGCATCATTTCAACTTCTTCAATTATGCTAAATATTTCTGTTACACCAGTTACTCGTATTTCTAGTATTATAATAATATTGTACCGGCGCCATTTCATAACAAAAAAAAAAGTTTCGTTTATTAAAATAATTTTAAAAACAAAATATAAACAAGATAATTAAATAAATTAAATAATATTTGAACCTTTCAGGACCATTTCTGACAATACATATAAAATTATTTTTCACAGATCAATTCTGATATTATATTGACTTTATCTCCTTAAAAATAAGTAGATTTAAAACACATTTTTAATTTTACCTATTTTCTTTGGTGTTTCAAAATAATAAAGGTATAAATAAATATAAAATACATTTTTGTTGTAATAGTTAAGTTAGTAGTATTAGTGTATTGATATATTATGTAAAGTATTTTAAGTTATATTAATTTAAAGGATTGTATTTAGTTATAATATGTATTTATAATATTGCTATAATAAAAGGCTTTCTAATGAGCATTATGATAGTCTTACGCCTTACACAGGAAGGAAGGCACATTTCATTGAAATGTTATTTGATTTGTAATATAACCCAATTGCTTCTGTTGAACTGCGCAGGTTAAGGTATCTTCGACGATATTTCATAGGGTCATAATTCACCCGCTCCGAGTTAATATGTTCCCGAAGATTGATCTCAGACAGCAATATTGTTAACTTCATATCCAACCACATTATTTATGGCGTGCGTCCACCGGCGCGCGGCGGCTCCAAGTACCCATAGAATCCAGTGAATTTAATGGAAATATCAATACGACATATTATTATAAAATTATTATATGACATATAATATATTTTATTTTATTTTAACATTCTTGAAATTAATTATTAAGTATTTTTAAAAACCCACTTTAATGTACAACCAAATAAACTAGAAAGTAATCCAATAAATTTGTTATATTTATTAGATTAACAATAAAAAAAAACGATCCACCAAAACGTCGAAGTCGGCGTTGTAGCTTAACTATAAACAGTGTCTCAAAAACAACGAGAAAAAAAATATACACGTCGAATTTAGAACCTCGTACTTTTTTTTATAGTCAATGTAAATTGCAATGTAATGGCATTCACAGACGAACACTGTCGTTTTCACATCTTAAGTGTGAGTCCCGAAACTTACACCTTTTATCTTATATACATAGATTCATGTATAAGAAACTGTCTGTCCGTCCGTCTGTTGCATCTTCTAATTAGAAAAGTACAAATACGGTAAACTTGAATGTTTTTGTGTAAATTGATGCTCTTAAAAAGCAACCTCATTCAGACGAAGACATTACATCAGAGTCTGGTTGGATGCTGCATAACATATTTATTTGGTTTATTCAACAAATTTACATTTATTTTCTTTTATGTATCAGCCAAGCCCAAGGATTATCTGCTGGAAACCAGACTTGTAAAATACAGATATTAATAATTGTGAAATATATTCAAATTAAATGTATTATGATATTATATAACATTAAAGTCAACAATTTTTTAGTATTAAAAAATGAAACATGACAGTTCGGTAGAAAGCCCAAATATCATATTCGAATTTCAAAAATATGACAGCACGGCTGGCGAAATAAAATGAATACAAGCTCATTTATGTGCGCAAACAGAGATCGTGGTAGTCTCTAAGTCTCTAGTGTGGAAGTCTAGTGGTTAAGGCGTTGGACTGTTGATCCAAAATTCGCGGGTTCGAATCCGCACATGGTCATACCATTTTAATGCTTCATTACCACCATCTTTCCTGCCTCTAGGACAGGCACGTTTGGGCTAGTTGAGTAGGGCACAAGAATAATTGTATATGACCTAGGTCATAATTTTTTTATAGAATGATCCGTGCCACTGTGCCTCATTATAATTATTATAAATTGAAATATTATGTTTGTGTTGTTTCATTACTAGCCGGGCGTCAAAATTTACTGTTTTTAATGTTTTTTATTTTAATTTATTCAGACCTAAAAAATAACCCACTGTCGCTTCTATGGGCACCCAAAATACACATCGAATAGGCCAAAAGGATTTTTATAAATATATAATTTGATTACGTGTTTTATACATAAAGGAAAAATATTTATCTTTTAGTGAATCGTTTACACAAAACGCAAGTCTTCTTATACCACATAAACAGTAGACACATTACTGTGTACAAATACTGTGTTTAGCCGGGTTTTGTACGACGGTCGGCTACCACGTGCGCTGCTGGTCAGAATTTATTTGGCGTGTCAATAAAACGTCTGTCTGCTATACATCACCGCCCCTGCAATTGTCACACCGGCTGTACCTACCCGTCTGGAATTGTCTCATCCACAATCCGCAGTGCACGCAACTCGGTGCCTACCTTCTATTATTGGTCCAGGCTGCCAGGCTGCCAGGATGCTGACACACAGGAAACTATTTGAATTAAAAGCCACACCGGCACAATAAGTACGAATGCAAACCGCCAGATGCCCGTAATAGTCGTCGTAACTTACAGACTGGTTAGTGGTATAGTATCTACTGCATATTTCACTCTCGATTTTTCTTATTTTATTTATTATATAGCATGTCCCAAAGACTTATAGGGAGTTTTGTTGCAATAGAAAAGAAATGATATAAACAGATGCGAAAAAAAATCATCCCCAAATATCAATTCGGTCAGCTCCCGAATTCCGTTGCCGCGCCTATCGTTAATAGCCTTGACATCGTTACAGCGTACGGTGACAGCTACGCGCTCATAACAAATACTTTAATTATTACATGATCCTTTTTACTATTTTCAAGTAATGTGTTGTTTTTTCTCGGTAACCATGACGAATTTTGATATAGTTTCTTAACAAATAACTCTAGAAATCTCAGGACCTTTTAGCTGATTTCTTTCGGGAATGGTCTTGGGACACGTCCTATAATTAGTTGTTTAGCGAAAAAAATACATAAACAGTGTATACGCGATATTTTAGCACTGCATATGTCTCACACCAGTAGCACATACATACTTAGAATTCCGACATGCCTATGCTGTTGAGTTGGTAAAGATATTAGATACGCCAAGTTAATGAGAGTGGTAAGAGTTTTATGTGTACCATTCACCTTATATATTATTTAATTTTAGCATATATATCTACCGTGTACGAGCATCTTTACTTTCATGACCTTTCATGTCCGATTGGCATACAGAACTAGTACTGAACGAACACAGCCACTGCATATAGAACGGCCCGGACGGACTTACCACTCTCGTTTTACCAATGTTTGTCGTTTTATGACGTTTAAATTGTGCCGTGTGATGGCCCCCTATAAGGGTTTGTATAGTTCGTGAAATATGGCACGGAATGTCTTGTACCATTTCATCGCCTTGTTAGGAATGGCGTGAATTCAATTTCTTGCGGCGCCGAGCCTGTCAGACGTGACGCCTTTAAATGAAAAATAAAATAATCTTCATAGAGATTCAAAGACTACAATGAGAAGTTTTTCTTACAGGTGATACTCCAGGGATGAAATATCCGCATACATAAACTGTACTAATAAGTAAATATTAATAAAGGAGAATAAAAATAAATGAAACATATAGGAATGCTAATTAATAAGTATAAATATACCTATATATGTATTTAATAATTCGCAATACCTTATAATTCGTCGCAGGATTACTTTTTCTTTATGCAAATTATTAAATATATAGGTATATTTATACTTATTAATTAGCATTCCTATATGTTTCATTTATTTTTATTCTTCTTTATGAATATTTACTTATTAGTACAGTTTATGTATGCGCAGATTTCATCCCTGGAGTATCATCTGTAAGAAAAACTTCTCATTGAAGTCTTTGAATCTCTATGAAGATTATTTTTAACATTTTTAATGTTTTGTACATAACAAATAAATAATATTTCAAAAATTTACTTTACTTTACACTATAACTTTACTACACTACTACCACTTTACTTTACTACTTTACTTTTACTTTACTACTTTACTACACTATAAATTTACTTTACACTATAACCATTTTAATTTTGGGATTTTAAACATCATGTCAGTATAGGTTATTAACGAGGCGACGAGGACAAATTTGTTTATAAATATTTTTTTTTATAATAATTCTCCACCCTGACCTGACCTGATGAAATCGCAAAATCGTCGACTCCAAAACAATATGAAAGACGTCAGCGCTGAAGGCAAATAAACGCCATACTTATGTAAATGACCGTCTGTATTCCTCCGAAGCGCTCACATATAAGGGTGCGGACACACGCGTACCTCAGAAATAATTTTATTCAGGAAAAAAGATTACACACACAGTCCCACAAAGTCCTGATAGGACCAGGGTCACACAGGAAAAATATTTATTAGAAACTACCCGCTCTATTTTGAAAAGAATGTATATTTAATTTTGCTTTGTACCTATACAGGTATACGAAAATATATAAATTATAATGTTTAATGAGAGCAATGCAAAGAAGAAACACAGGTCGAGAGTTATATTCTGTTTTTACCCACACAACGTTAATTCAACTCTTTGGGAGACAAACAAAACTCTACAGCGCTCTCTACCTCCCTGGCTACAATAAAATCACTCCATCCCTGTGATGTGTTGGTTTTTCCGGAATTTTACTGAGTAATCGCTTATGTCACCTCACTGATTTCAAGTATAGAGATATCCAATCTCTCAATTTCTTTTAAAGTATTATACATTTTGTCCGTATCACACATGCTCCTGACATTCCACGTTCCAATTTGTTTGGTTAATAATTTCCTAAATCTGTCAGTTACCGGGAGATCCTTAGAACACCTGCTTTATTGAAGAAGAGCCTGTACGTGGGGCCATTGTTTATGTTTGCAGCCATTAACACAATTTTCCTGGGAAGAGAATAGTGTACCGGTTATCCGTTGCCATCTACACCGCTGTGCAAATGCCGTTTTTGTGGTTACCACTGCGCCATTTCAAATTCGGTCCACAGCCGTAATTTTTCTTTTAGTAATCGCTTGTGATCGATATTGTAAAGCCAGCTCCTGCTTTCAAACCCTCTATTTCGAGAACTAAACCAACCCTGCGTGGGTTGGATTGATCTTCATCCTTCCACCGACGCCCGTACTGATACCTTACCTTACCCGTAATTCTGAGTTTGGAGGCCGTCTTATGCCCTGCATACTGCACTCACAGCAGACTTTCGTCACTGCAAGCAATGTCTAGCCCCGCGCGATGGACGCGCCTACCGAGTATTACTTGAGTGGGATCAATCCCTGTCTGTGAGTGGTTATTGGCCCTGTATGATTCTTTTCAAATACATCTCGTCTTTTTAAATACATTTTAGCTTAGTTGACATCATTTTCTCAGTATTCAGTTTAAGTGTTGGTACACCGGTATAAACGCACCTCAATCCGGCAACAGATTCCTCTCAGTAGACGTTGAAATTCAAGACATACATTATCGCATCACCAATCTACTAAACCTTCTGAAGCTTGTTTCGCATGGGAACGAGCGTAGCTCAATCTCATACTCTCCCGGTATATGTATTTTTTGCATGACAAACCATTTGGTAAAACTTCAAAAGAAATTATCGCAGAATAATCACAGAATTAAAGCACATTCTACAACACCGACGTCACAATCCATTAAGTTCCTCCTCAACAACAGTAATTGCAAATGTTCTCAGGGTCTAATTGAAGTCGAGTAGGTATTCGGCCGACGTTTCTAATATTTGTTTATTCAATTGGTTTTTTAAACATAAAATTTGAATTGTCTCTACATTTCTCGCCCATCTCTAGATCTTCTTCAATCGTTTCTAGCTTTTTGTAAGACCATAGTTTTATTTTCTTTCTGTCCTTTTTTTTCACACATTTGTTTTTCTTTTTCATTATCACATACTTATTACGTCCTACAACCTCTACCGACCCCAAAATATTTTTCTTTCTAAATTTTTTCATTCTAAATACAACTAAATAGCTCCATTATATATTCAAAACTTCCTTATTGCTTCTTTTTTTCACATTCCATTATCTTACTTACTACTTTCGAAATCCCACAAACCTTAAAAACTTGAAAGTTTGAGAATACTTTTTTAAATGTCACGCCGTTTATCAGCTGTTAAACGCAAACTCTTTTTATATCCAATATATCTATTTTATTATTTCTTCTTTCTAAATCCCACACTGCCTAACAGCTAAAACTTTCTTTTTTAAATGCCGTGCTTTTCATAGTAAGTTTTCTTTTTAAGCTGCGTTCTCTTCTTCCGTTTCTGAATGTTTTTCTTTTATTCTATCACAACAGTTAAAAAACAATATGCATAATATTAAAAAAGAAACTTTTACAAAAATCATTAGTAAATGACGTATGTAGTATGCGCGTATTTTGAGAGTAAATTTTAACATCTTTAGTGTCGCTTTTTTTTTTTGTTACGATCTAAAACATTTTTGTTTTCAATAAAACATATATTGCTTTATGAGTGTCAGAAGAATATGCAAGAATGTAGTGTAATTAGGCAAAGCTGTCTCAAGCGACTGGCAGCTCTCAGGCGGTTTCGCACTCTTCGGATATTCGCCGAAGCCGTTCGTTTAATAAGACGAGATCAGCCCGAGAGCAGTCATATTTCGCATCTCGTTGGCGGCGTCCGAGCGGCCACTCGCATTGAAGCTGCGAAAATTGGACGTCAAGTTGCGCATTTTTAATGCGAGATTCGATTCTGTACTTAATTTAACGTGTTATAAATATTATATTTATTTTTGTAGTTTTAAACAAAAATATACTGGTACGTAAAAGCGCATAATAACTTCAACATTTTAATATCAACTCACCTTAGGTAAGGACTTACAGCTTTTTTTATACATTTTTAATTTAATGGCGAGTTTAATTTTTCTCTAATATATTCCTGCTCGAAACCTTTAAGTTGGAAGTTTATTAAAAAATTGAAAATCATAATATATTTAAATTATTAATCCTAAATAATACTAAATGTTAATAATCGTAGATAGTGTTAATAATAGTCTAGCTGTTACAGCGTTGGACTATTGACCCAATGGTTTCGGGTTCGAATCCGCATATAGTCATACCATTTTTAACACTCCATTACCACCATCTCCCTTGACTCTAGTACTGGCACATTTGGCCTAATTGATTAGGGATCAGAATAATTGTATATGACCTAGGTCATAGTAATTATTTTGTTGATTATACGGCATGCATAAAATATTACTATATTTGATTTAAGTATTTGTTATATATAATAATAATAATAATATCTCGCTTGGTAAGACCCAAAATAATTAAAGTTAAATATATAGGCATGGTGAAGCCGAGGTCGGGAACAGCCCGTAGGTAGTCAGTACCGCGTTCGTCCCCTCCAGGTCCTACCGCGGCCAACATATAACGTTCTCAAACATTCGAACGGTTTTTATTAGATTTGAAATTCGTTTTTCTCATAATTAGGAAACACTTTTCCAATATATTTTGCTAATTAATAATTTGATTTTTGCTGTAAACCATCCTCCTGAAAGGACATAGTGATTTTAATTACACCTGTGTAAATCTACTGCCTTTAATTGGTTAACGTTGATCTTATTTAAATAATCTTTATTATTTTTAAATTTAGCGTTTAAAATAAAATAAGTATTATAAAAGTGTCGAGGCGACAAGCGCGAACCTCTCGATTTGATTCATGTGAAGTGCGGCGCGAACGCGAGTCGCTCGGTAAGTTTCGCCCGTGTCTCGCGTCGATGTTTAATACCGCGCCTTTGTGGGCCGCGGACGCACGCTGTGCCAAACTTGTTGAGCCGTCCGGCCGGTGCTAAATGGCTTAATGCGATCATCTGGGGAAGCGTGGGTTATATTATTATGAACCCCGTTTCCATCTGTTGATGGTAAATAAAAGAGCCGAATGTCCTGAGGCCAAACCAAAACTAAACTCATCTAGAAGATGGGTTAACAGGGTAATCAGGTTCAATTTGTAGGAACCTTCTAAGGGCCTATCACTTTTTGAACTATCTTTGACATTAATTCCTCAGCAATATTTAACAGCAAATGTAAAAAAAATCAATTACGGCCTGGTATTTATACATGTATTCACTGGTATCCTTTTAGGAGGTTGATATAGATCAACAGTCAAACGTTAATCAGTAAAAAATATTGAAAAAATGTTTTCCAATTACGAGAAAAACGAATTAGAAATTTCAAAGAAATTGTTTTAATGTTTGAGAAGGCGGTTGAACGCATCGGGGAATGACTAAGAGGTGATGATATGATTAAGAGTTAAAAGCATAATTTAACTATACATGTTTAATTTCTAACTTAGTTTTTAGTGTTATATTAAAAGTAGAAATCTTTGATTAGTTTTACAAATACTTTTTAAGAATGTAAAATTATCAATATTTCCAATTGTTTATAAGACTGTTGATTTCTCTTAATAAAGAATAAAGAATAAAGAATGACCTTCGAAATATTTTTTTTTTTTGTGAGACCTTTTTAGTTGTCGGTATATAATTGATTTTTATTTTGCTGGCATATAAAAATACGTGTTTTATCGACACAAAGGTGTTAGTTTAGCAATGACCATTGCTTAGTTTTAATATTTTCTAACTTATTTATTTAACAGGTTCCCCATTTTAATTACATTAAAAAAATCATAACAATAACAATAAAAACAAAAAATAACCAGAACTAATCAGGAAAAATACAAAGTAACTACCTACAATTAAAAATAACGCTCCCAGGCCGAACAATAAAAAATAAATAATTCACTTTGATCTCACAAAGGTATAAAAGAAAGCAGATTTTTAATCCTAATGGGCATATTTCGTATATATCAATCTCCGCATAAAAGAAATTTAGTAATTCGACTGCTCTCCCAAACGGTCTATAAACATAGTAATACTAACCACGGCAGTTAACATTGTAAATTTATAAATAAATTATAGAGTAGGTACTTTCAGTAAGATCATCTTTTAATGCTGGCTAACTTACTAGTACTGATTATTTAAAAATTACCTGTAGATATAGCATGTTCTATAATTTCCATTTTGACAACGCCACACAGGCGCTCAGTTCCCCTGTCGTCCGCATCACGAAACGGTAATCTTGGGCGGGTCCGATGCAATGAACGGTTCACTTGCGAATGTAACTGCGCAAATAGAGTAGGTAAAGGAATTGTTTTTTTAGGAAGGAAGGTTTTTTTATCCACTATCACTTAAATGCACATTGGTGGAGACATACAATATTGCGATAAAAAACCTACTTTAGCATTCATCGAAATACACACATACACATATACCACTGTGTAATTTAGTGTTAAGTGTGCGAGAAACGATTCTTTAATAATACATCGATATATGTTACTTATACAGGGCAGACTAAACGCGGCATTTATCAAGTCTCGCAGTCGCTCCGTGGTGTATTGACAATTTAATGAGAGGTGTGACTTCGGCGGTGTTAAAAGGATCGCGCCATGATATACGATATTCCTGGCCAGTAAAGACGCACTGCCAAATTCTAGTATGGTAAAGTATTCAGAAGCTTCGAGTAAGACTGAAATCGGAGCTAATCTATAAAAAAAAATATTATTTATTTATATGTTATTTAGGTAAATATATAAGCATATGCACGTTAGTTAATTAAAATATTAAAAAACTTAGGTTATTAAGTTATAAACTATTAGGTGTATTAGTGCTATGTGTTATTTATTATTGTAAAATTATTAATTAATATATAATTTTAAAAAATTGGTACAAAAATAGTATTACTTGTGTTATATCACGCGACATTGAAGATCCAAAGGCAGACGCATTACAGACGGTAGTCTAGTTGAGAAAGCAGTATCAATCACTTGTACAAATTTTCTAAACATTTTATTCTCTGCTACTTCATTTTATTCTATTCTCTTCTCTTTTACACATAGGTATATTGTAAATTTTATTTTATGACTAATATAAAATAAATAAATAAAATAAGTACGTAATAATATGTATATATTCCATACTAATAATATTTGAAAGAAAATGTTCATGGCATGTGTGTAAAATGTTCATGGCATCATTACGTTATTATTTTTTCATTTATGTTCATGTTAATATGAAAAACACCACACTACGACGTATATTACACGATGAAGGGTAATTAAATCACGTCGAATTTTAAACATGTAGGTTTAAATGGAAAATATACTAAATAAGATAAATAACCGTTTTTTTTTGTGTTGAAATATTATGACATGCGCACTTGCAAGTACCCAAGCTCTGCAGTACTGTGATCTCTGGCGTGGTTTTTGGAAAAAACTTGATAACTCTAACCCGCAAACATTCGCCGAAGAGTTTTCCGAGTAACCGAGCATGGTTTGAGATGAGTAAGCGAGAAATTAAGTTTGCCACCGACGATCGATGGTTGACGCTCAACTTGTTGGTCGTCTCACCAATGTAGAATGCATCGCAAAAATTGCATTACAAATAGTATATGTAATTTTTGGTAGCACAGTCACATGTGTACCAAATGCATCTGGTAAGACTCATTAACATTGGGGCTGGAAATCAACGTTGAGAGGCTGCTAATAGGACATATTTTAGATCGAGACCGATCACATAGGTATGAGCCGGGAATGATATGGTCTTGTGCGGCCAGCTGGGCTGGGGGAACCATCTTGGATAAAATGTTGCGGACGTTAAGTGGGCTTCTATATGAGATCATCAGCGATTCCAGTAAAAGTGTATTGGTGGAGAAATTGGACGATTAAATTGGAAAAAGCTCCTTTAGATATTTTTCAGATTTTCTACACCGGAAAAGTATGTAGTGCATAGCTGAATAGAGTATATGTAGAGTTACCTGTAGATGTTCATGTGGGAGGAATAACTTGTCGATTTATAATTGACGCAGGATAATTTCTCTTAGCGAGTGCCGATCTGAGGGAGTCAATGTATGTAGTTTATTTAATGATTATTACTTACCTACTAAAAACAAAAATAACTATAATTTTTCTTGTTTTTATAATTAAAACAAATATAATGTGTGTGGAAGGTTATTCTCGGTATGTGTTTATTTATTTATTCATTTATAAATTAACAATTTTCAATGAAACACATATTATTATTAACAATAGTTTTAGCTAACTAAAAACTGCTTGTTCCAAGGAATACATCTTACATAACGTGACTATCGACATCTTGTATAACGTGAGTTGTTTTATATTTGATACGTATTTTTATTAATATATAATTTGATAAATAAAGGTAAATTTTGCGTTTTTTTGTACTAACAATTGGTAAGTGGCAAAATGCGAAGCGGAGTGGGAGAACATTTGAGATAAAAATAATCAGATCATTTTGACTCATATAGAATAAGAAATTTATTTATCGACTGTCAGAAACTTTTGGATTGTAGAGGCTTTTAGTAATGCACCACCTGGCCGGATGAACCTGTTAATTTTTCTCACACAATCTTGCGGTCAAGGGTTAAGTGTCGTTATTTAGAACCAAATGGGATGATTGTAAACACTGCCCGTGTTCATTTCGATTTGTTTTAATATTTTATTTTATCCATAACACCAACGCAACACCACCTCATAAAATATGTTCTGCACTTATTTGATATTTTTTTATACTTTCTTCATTCACCTACCCCTCTTTTACACCTACTTCACCTTTAGGGTTCAGCCGATAGTTAGACATAGACAACTGTGATTTTTGGGTTACTACTCTATCGTTATTTACCGCATAAAATAGTAAAGTTATGCGCAAGGTTCAACCGATGACATTGAACTGAACACAAGGGGTAAATGCAATACTTTTACTCAGTCTAAGCAGTTAATAATCGAAATAAATAAAAAAAAAATAGAAATTTTAAAACAAAGGTTTGCAGTAGATTTTCAGGTTATCAATTACCGAATTGTTACCTATGAAAACTTTACTACTTGTAACCTACTTGTAAACTTTTTATACTTGTAAAATTAAGATTTGCGCGAGTTTGTCAGCAGTTAAACTTATATCACGGATTTAATACAATTTTTTAAAATAGTTTTATTAAAATAACGGTTTGTTTTGACTAATTTCGTTTATATGTAGGCTTTCCTAAACTGAACACAGTAAATAGATTAGAAGACAAAGTAAACGCTCTCAAATCTACATTCGAAAGTGTGGCAACATGAAGCTAATACTTGTAACTTACAGACTCTCTCAGCCCACGCGTTGTAATCTTCCTCGCAATATAAAATACATATAAGGATAGGACTAGCTTTGAACGCTGACAAAGCAAATGGTAAAATGAACCGATAACAGATATACGACTATGCATAGAAGTATTTGATAGATAGCACAATATTATACGGTAAAGCAATCATGCAAACTACAGTCTATATTGTGAAATGTGATGATTTTAAAACATACATATGAAATGGTTATATCCTCATTGGTTATTTAAAAAAAAAAAAAACGGCAACGAGCGAGTCGGGTTCGCGCAATCAGGGTGTCGTACCAGAACTTTACCACCAAACCGTCGAAATACCGATATAAACTTAGGCAATGACTTTCTTCTAAAAAATAGTTTAAATGTCCTCTATACGTATGAATTCGGCACACTCGCAAAAATATTCCGTAATGCAAATTCGGACTTTTCATTTACCCATAAACTGAATTGTGATAATATTAAACTTTTTTCCCAAACTAAGAGAAAATAAAAATGATAAAGTTTACTAATTCACTTTCTTTTGATAAAACTACTGAAAGCTATAAGGGATACCTAAACACAACGTGTAATTTTATACACGCAATAAAATATCTACACAAGACATTACTTTATTGTTTTTTTTTTTGATAGTGCACCTTTGCAATTTTTAGAAATTATTTATCGTGTGCTTGAGAAGGTACGAGTAGTACTTATTTGTGTAAGTTTTTTTTACACAAGTATACACCGTACTTGTGTAAAAAGGGTGGGTATGTATAAGAGGATGTCTTTTTAAAGCAAACACAGTAAATAATATGTGAAGACTTTATTTAATAATATTGTTCCTACACAACATTTCATCGCTATTAAATTACGCATTGCCCGTTGAATTGAACTGTGTATTTTTAATATAAATGATTATTAAATTAACTAATAATATTTAATTTATAGGAATGAAAGGTCTTGCAATCCTTACCATTTTGAAAAATATATAATTAAGATATACTAAAATAATAACAATCCTAATTATTAACCGTTCTGGATCTGACGTTTAATTCATTGTTTACAGTTCAGCTTAAAAAAAAAACTCCGTATTGCTATGGCAACTGCGTCTGTTAAGACAGAACTTAGTTTTCTAAGTGGATGCCATTTTTACGTTTTTATTTTTTTTTAAATTATGTGACTGGAAAAATATTTCTATGCAATAAGAAAGTTAAATAAATGTTATATTTCAATAAAAATAAACATTTTATTCGTTTGGTGTTTTAATTTCAAGGATATTTAGACAAAATTAGAATACCATTACGCTAGGGAATGCGTTCTCACGTCTTCGCAAATCTTAGACTGCAAAATTGGCTAAGCGGCTTGTATAGATGACAGCTTATTTTCCATGTTTATTGGATCCAAGTATTGGTATAATATTTAAAGCTTTAAGCCATTCTTGACGCTAATCCTCTCAGCGTCACCCACGTCTTAAAGAACACCGCTTGACCTACGTTATTTGCAAAATGTCTATTGTCACTTATTTCACTTACTTAAGGTGAAGGAAGATATCCGACTATTGTTATTTTAAACTACGACTATTATATCTACATGCTATCATAATAGGACATAAGTCTAAGAATAATTATACTTCAAACGCGTCTATCCCTGTGCCGTTGTGCTTTGAAAGCAACAAAAATGTTTTGTTCCTCGAGACAAATTTATTTAAAATCAAGTAAATAGCAATCAATTCTAGCGGCATTTTGATCGTTTTTAAAATGAGATTCAAGAGCTCTCACATTCAATAAAAATGAACAAAAAAACATATAAATAATAAAAATGGTTTAAAATACATCTGAAACTTAAAAAATATTAAGTTTTTTAAAGTAAGAACTATAAAAAAACCTATAAACTAAAAATTTGAAGTCGCCGCTGAAAATCACCGTATGCAACTTGAGTATAAACCATGTTTTTAATTAGTTTATTCAATTTTACATAGTCAAATTGTATTATGTATTGCTTAAATACCGTATTTAGATTATTTCTTACGTTATAATAGGCGTTCGCCATTAGTTTACATTACGTATATAAAAGTTCAAATGTCAATACTGTCAGACTTTTATATAAGTCAATTCTTAAAAAAAAACTCTTTAAAACTGATAATAATATAAACTACCGTACAGAAAAGTCACCAGTCTCTGTAAGGATTGTAAAAGATGCAAAACAATTAGAGAAATATTATTTAACAAAAACCCGCAATAATGCAAGTTTTGGCAATATGTATTTAGAAGACATTGTTCAATGTTTCCCAGTTTTAAGACACTGTTCAATGTTTACAAATCAATCGATGTATTCCTAAAGTAAATAAATTAATAATATGGAATATATAATATAATATTGCAGCTGCAAATAGTTCGTCGGTAGTATCGTGATGTGGGGTAAAAGCCTTCGCTTGAGGTCTATAGCTTAGCATAAATATGATAGCTTACTTATCTACGGACAGAAGGAAACAAAACATCAATACGTTTGCATTATGAGAAGATAAGCAGCCTTCTGGAAATGTTGATATTTTTGCCGTTTTCCGCTACCACTTTTAGTACAGTCAAAAGAATGACTCCAGTGTGCTTACCGATTTCATTAATCTAATCTGCACATGTTTGTAAGTATGTGGTTAACATTTAATACCTGCGCAAATTCAGCAACCTACGTATTAACAATTAACAATTAAAATTAACTGACTTTGGATATATGATAGTAAAATCTAAACACTTCTTTACAATGTAAAAGAAAGAATAAAGTATGAAGTATTAGGATTTTAATACATTAAAATCCTAATACCCCATACTTTATTCTTTATTCTTTATTGAGAGAAATCAACAGTCTTACAAACAATTGGTATTAATGATAAGTTTACATTTTTAAAAAATATTTGTAATCATATCAATGATTTCTATTGTTAATATAAACACTAAAAACTAAGTTATAAAATGAAAATGTTTAATTTAATTGCAGCAAAAGCTTTAAATGCACTTTAACAAACGATGTTCCCGGAAAGCTGTTCGATTTATGGAAAGGAAAGGAAAGGAAAGGTTCTTGGAAAATTGCTGAAATTGGGTAGGAAACAACATAATCATTGGTTAGTAATATAATACAATCAAGTATACTTATTTAAAAACAGAGTTAATATATCAGATTTATTAAAATTACTTATTAAATATGTTTCCTTATTTGTCGCAGGTATATTGTCAAAGCCTTGATAATAATAAAATAATAATAATAATATAATTTCACTAGTGAAATTATAATTATTAAATATATGGGCTCGTACCATATGCGGCGTGTCTTAAGGCCATTCCCGAAGACTTAAGGGGGGTGTCGTGTAGCCTTTTATGAGAAAGAAATGATATAAACAAAATGTGAAAGAAAATCATTCCTATATTTATTATATTTTTTAACAGATGGTGTCAATTAGGCCAGCGCGTGAATTCCAATGCCGCACCTTTTGATAATGGCCTCGACACTGTCACGGCGTACGGCGACAGCTGTGCGCTCACAACAAAGACATTTTTACCTTTTAGTGTTTTAACGTTAAGTTTACATTTTTTTCTCGTTAACCATGATGACTAAATAGCTGTTTTTTTTATCAGAAATAGTCTGGGACACGTCGTATGTACCAATCTGAATAATTTATATTTTTAATAGCATAATAAATATTTGGCGTTTGCTAAATGAATGAACTCGTTCAGAGAGATTTATTTCGACTGTACCTACATTAATCCGAGATCACCCTCCGCCTGAATCTCATCTCCATACGCTCATCTGCGATACATGGCTCGAACAATGGACGCGACATTCCAGCCTCTTCTCGGCCAAATACAGGCATTGTTCATGCGAATTATATTTTATTCTCAATCTCAATCGATTCGACTACCATGTTCCTCGCGACGCTGCTCATTCTTCCCAGGGATTTGGATGTACCATTGGTATATACCATTCAGTACCATTGGTATTGGTATATCGGTTAACATTTGGTATGTTTAACATTTGCCTCGTGCGGTTCACTTACTAAATAAAACCATAAATCTTTACAAGTCCATTGCTCACTTCAGTTTAAAAAAAAAGTAATATCCTAAGACTAGTGTGTTTATCTACGAACTATACCAATAAAAAATGCGATAACAAGAACACCCCCAAATTTATAAATTTTATTAAAGCGCTGGTGTGTATTCCCTTTGGAATTCACTCGCTAGCGCTCATTCAAAGGACTTGACAGAGGGCGGTCAATGTCCCGGCGTCGTGAGCGGTGTCGTCTCATCACGTTATCAACTCATTATGTAAAGTTTAAATTTTATTTTTTTCGGAAACCATTATGTCTTTACAAATCATGTTTGAAATTGCATGGCCAATTAACTGGATATTTTATCGGGAATGGTCCCATGACATCCTGTATTTATTTCCATGTGTGAAATATGGCAATTTTTATAGTTTCTTAATATATTTAAAAAAATTCAACATAAAAAGGTCATTTAGATTTAAAAAAAAAATGTAATTAAAGATACGGCCAAAAAAAAAAAATAGTAGTAGCTGCTTTCATAATTTCAAAGGCTGTATAGTTTTGCCATTTCCCTGGGCAGTCGAGTGAGATTTCGCCTTGTTGGCGCGGAATACCAATCTGCAATAGATTGGCATTTCGGTTCATAATGTTTTTGTGTTGATGCTTTTTAGGTTGTATAAAGGATGTATTTAAATTCAATGGTGGTTTAAATCATACATTAATCAGCAAAAAATATTGGAAAAATCGTCTAGACTAGACTTTCGTCTAGACTTTCCAAAAAAGTCTAGACTTTCGTCCGGTGGAGCGCAGACCACCAGTAGCGGTGTGAGTGGCGCCAACTCGTCCCTCCGCTGACCTCTCAACCCTCAGCCTCCGGAGACTCCTGGCCTCGGAGAGGAAACAATAGCCAGCGCAGCGGGACGAATCAACCTTCGGCGCATCCGAAGGGAGCACTACTGTCCAACATTTATTGCGAATACTCGCAAACGATCTGAATTTACATTCCGGATAACAATGGAGGTGATCGATATTTTTTGTGTTCGTCGGTACTCTGGTATCGTCTTTTTAAATTAAATAAAAATTTGGCCCGCCATCGCTCGTAATTTTAAATTTAATTTTATTATTTTAATTTAGTTATTTTGCACTTGACTGTGCGTCAAAAATTGCAGCTAGGTTAGTAATTACTCGAGTGATTTTATTTTGATTTTGTTTCACCATTGTATGGCACGACCTAAAAATGACAATTTTGTTTAAATCAAGATTATCCTATTTATAAAATGATAGGCTTATTTGTTATTAGCTTATTTGTTTGTAAGTAGGATTATTAAAAGTATATTCAAAATTTCATTTAGTATATATATGAGAATATTGATTGACAGATAATCGACCTGTATAAAAAATGCATTTTCACAAATGTATGCTAACCATAGGAAAGATCGTTCGTTTTTTTTTACTTTTATCTGTTTCCTCTGGAACGTAGAATACCGAGCGAGGAAGTAACAGAATTCAGAAATAATGTGACCCCTTGGTGCTTTTTTTATTCAGTGAATATTAATACCTTCATTTATAAATATTATATGGTTTGTTACAGTCTGTATATTGGTCGATGTTGTGAACACTGTCTGAGATGCAGTTCAAAATGCGTTCTCGTGCTAATAACTTTGTCTCCATATTATCTGCATGGGAGTGGAGGGACGCGTGGGTGGCGATTCTTCTGATGACTTATGGGGTCTTGGTAACTTGGAAACATGCTTCGCTTCTGTGTCAATAGGCCAGACCATCTGAGCAGCGTGATATATTATTGCGGCATTCCGCAGCTAGCTAACATTCATACATTGATAACATATAGTGAACAATTGTGATCTGTTCGGATCATTTAGAAATCGAAATGAGCAAAATAATATTAAAGTAATATATCTTAAGCACACGATCACTAAAAAATAAGCCGCCGCTAGATGGCGTTCTTTCAATTAAAAATAGGAAAAATTAAATTGTTACCCTTTATTGATGCATTATAACGACTAATTACATTCTATTTCCTATTATTTTTTTTAAAGATCTCATTTTTCTATAAAAAAAAATATTAGGTGCAATTCTAAATAAACTTATAGGTTGAAAATAATTCTAAACTTAACGGTAATGTCATGTAACTTATAATGTTCATTTTGATACAGTATTTAAATTTTTATTATTTATTCCGTTTAATTTTAAAACTGTCTTAAAAGTATTATAAATACGATCACATTACTGTAACACATTTATTTAATCGTGGTGTTGATTATTATTAATAATAAAGGATGTCTTTTCCTTCTTCGTATTTTTATTTTACTCGAACTGTTTTTTTTTTTTATTATAATTGACTCTTTATATTGACATTGTATACTTTTGTACTGTCATTTTTAATTGACTTCTTTGGCAATTCTTTGTTTTCATAGAAAAAAAAAATCCTTTGGGATGTTTGAGTTAGGTAAAAACAAACTGAATCGTTGATCAATATCACCCCCCAACAGCTATTACGTCTATGAAATTTTGCATACATATTATTTTTTAATCATATTAGATAGGTAAATATTTACCACTTATTTCATATGTAGTCCTCTATTTCTTATAATATCTATCTTACGCACCTTCAGAACTTCATATAACAGGATGTAACATACACTATTTAGTCATCTTAAAATAGTATGAATTATTTCAGTGCATTATCAATCCTAAGCCCCCGAGTGCTCTGACTATTTAGGTAGACTTTGTAGAAATATAATAATTTGTTATATTTAAAATTCAATAATTTATTATTATTATTTTAATTAAATTTGAAGTTTATATATCATATTCAATTGCAATCTTATCTATCTTGGAATATCTTATATAATATTATTTAAATTTTTACATTTACATTATATTTTTCTATGTGATAAATATTTGATATAATCTAATAGATACAATAATTACTCTAATAAACTTTTTTAAGACAAAAAAAATAGTATATCGCGTAAGATAATAAAATTGGACACGACGGATTACTACCTTCTTTATTACAGAAGATATGTGTAGTTAGGGGGCAGGAAAACCATTAGGTATGTAGCGTACTTGTACTAATTCGCTGAATTTAGAAGAGCAATCGAATCGTTAAATTTCGTTTCTCCAGAGATTTAAGTAAAAAAATCTGCTATTTCTGTTTCAGCGTGAATAATTTCGTCGGATATCTTTCATCACAGCGCATGATTTATAATTATATTTACCTGCCATATCAATTTTATTTTTTGTTTACAATCTTATTGTTTTTTATTTTTAAATATGGTAATTGTTTGTTTATGAATGTTTACTTAATTTTGTAATTTTTTTGGTATGCACAAAGAACAAAAATATACTACGTGGGGTAAATTATAATTTACTAAAATAATAAATATGCGTGTCTTACTGTTTCTGTACTGAAACACAAATTTGATGAACAATACATTACTGCTTGGTACTGTCTAATATGCATATAGTCCAGCACATTTTGAGGAATAAAAAAGATAAATAATATCAAACAAATAAAGTATTTTTATATTAACCTTTAACTTTAATTATTTTAACTATAGGATAAAAAGGTTATACATATTACATTATATCTTAAAACGCTTTCTTGGGTTAATGTTTCCATTATATTCCGCGATATTCTTACTACGATTTGCGTGCGGTTTCACTGCCTACTGCGGTACTATTGTAAAATTGCTGGAAGTTGCATAAACGGGCCGCTAATGCTGTGACCGTATCATAACTAATCTTAAATGATTATTGGTACATTCGAAGTACCGTCGAAGTCGATATTATTACCAGGGGTCTTAGCACAACGACAACCAGTCGCTACGATACTTAACCATTCGCTCGCCTGACTGCACCTACGCAATACTACGCATGCGTAGTCATGCAGAATAGTCAGCCTCGGTACCTGCAGACTACAGTGAGAACGATACTGTACATTATCCTCATCTAGGGTAGATTATTAGGTATAAATTTTATAAACGATTTGGTTGCTATTGCAAATCAGTACTAGTCGTTTTTCTTTCGAGCAAGATAAACTTCATCAGTATCTTCCTTTGAACATGTTGTGAAAAGATTATGTATAAGTATTTTTTATTATATTTTATTTCCTATATTTATATTATTACTATTTTATATAGATAAATATTAGTTTGATTTTTTTTTATAAAAATAAAATGTATCATATATTTAATTATTGTTTATAGAATTATTTGTCAGCATCGATCAAATGCCTCTCTTGTTACGAATTCGGATTCTTAGGAAAGCAGGAAATAATTTTACGATTTATAATCACTTTTAAGTTTAATTGCATTATTTGTAGTTATAATGTACTTTTAAACGATGTTATATTCAATAAATAAATAAATAAAAAATGACAACTGTCCTATATTTTATTGGTATAGATTTCGGCAAAGCCAGTGTACTTGTAAGGATGATTGCAATGATAGGAAATTATTATCACCTAGTACGGCTGTAATTATTATAAAATTTAAGAATATTACTTTTATTTAGGACTTTGTTCAGAAGTAATTTTACTTAACTATTTGTTTCATTCCAAAGAAATTAACAGATTTATTAGTATCTTACAAGATTAAAATTATGTAGTTTTTTTTTTAAAAAAGATATCTTTTTGAAAAAGAATTGTTTCAATTGATGGACCTTGGAGATTGGAGTCGTTCGAGAGTGAAGAGCATATTGTGCGCATCAAATTAGTGTATTGCTGTGCTGCTCACTGACGAACATCCACCACCCAATCGTCAAAAAAAATACTTATCGGATCACCAAACGAACATAACGTGTGAATGTGAATTCGATACGTTCAGTGATTTAGGCGTGATGACGGTTCTTAAGTTTTCCATTGTTCAGTTGGTTAATCCATCCCGAAAAAACAAATTGTTACCTAATTTTTAATTTTTCTAGATTCCGATTTTTCCATTTTTCTGTTCCGAAAGCCATTCAGACACGAAAACAAAGAAAAGCTTATACAAAAAATACCATACAAAATCTTATTTTTATTTTCTGAATTTTCCCACTTTCCGGTGGATTTTTCTCAAATTTTTCATTCATATAAACCTTGTCCTGACAATTATGAACACACAAAAAAAAATATGAGCCAAATCAGTTAAGTAGTTCTTAATTGATAATTTAACATACATGTCGCAATTGATTTTTATTCATAGGTTATTTCTGGTTTCAGAAAATTCAAAAACTTTAAAAAATGCTATTTTAAAAACATGGCGGTTTTGTTTTTTTTTTACATTATATTTAAAACAATTTCCTTAGGTAATTTCCTAGAATATTAAACTATTATTTTTCTTAAATAAACTAGATTACTAATATCCCCTAAAACCTGAAACAAAAACGCATTTTTGTATCATTTAGGTGCTTTAACACCCTTTAATTAGAACATTTGATTTTAGCTTAGTTGCTCATTGCTTAGGATAACTATTTTTTTACTTAAAATGCTATTAAGGCGATTTCACACGCTGACAGTATAAACCCAACGTATTATCATAAGGCACGGCTCTCTTCCGCCTCGGTATTGGCATCTCTGTGTAGGTCCGTTCAAGTCCGCTCGAGTCCGCTCGAGTCCACTTACGGAGGCGTCTCGTGCGAGATTAAGTATTCCACTTACGCCCGCGTAAGCGCGTATTAAAGCTCGGCGACACGCAACGCGCGAACGCGTGCCACAGTGACACTATCGAACGTACCGCTTGCATCAGTTTCACACGGTACGGAAAGGAGCATTACTAAAATATTTTAATAAACTGATGCAACCCAAAAAAATAAAACCGTGTATTTTGTGAGTACAACACAACGTGAGTTCCGTGAAGAGGTTGATGAAAGTCATAATATATTTCAAAATTATCAGGCATCTATGTATGTTCAAAAATGTTTCCGAACGCCTATTTGTATAAGAAGAAAACCAAAGTTACCGCCGTGTCGCCGCGTTTAGCCGAATGAGCGTGTCGCAAATAGGACACACTGGTCAGAAAAATTTGTATAGGTACATAAAAATAAAATAAAAGCAGACACACTAGGTGCTGAAAATGCCTTTGGACAACCGCAGGACCTAGTTCTGAGATGAACTATCCCTTTTACTTCTAACTCTCATGAACACTTCTATAAAATGGGTGTGGAGGGGCAAGATGGAAAACCGAAAATATCTCTTTGTTGCGCTAATTCGAACCGTAAAGCATTGCTGTCCCGGCCGATCCGCTTCCAGCGGATCCGAAGACCAGTCCTCTTCAGTCGGGACACAGCTGGGTGGCTTCTGATGCCACGTTCTCAAGGTGGACTGTAGATCCGAGCTTTCCAAGAGTCAGTCTCCTCAAATCAAGCTAGCCTGATTTATAATGCAACGAATTCAAAAAGTTCAAAAATGATTAAAAGTCAATAAAAACAGATTTTGAAAGTTATCACACTATTTATTCAAACCAGTATATTCAACGGGTCGTAAATCCGTTGAATAAGCAAAAGGATATTGTCTGAATCACAATTTAAAACACAGAATAAAGTTCAGTACTAATTAAATTAATGCGAACAAACATTGACAGTTTATAATACAGTTCTCCGAAAAGGTGACAATTTGTGACTATTTATTTTATGAAATAAATGTCAGATTGTCTTCAATTCACTCACCGATATGTAGATTTCAGCCTAACTTCTCAATCGTTTACTAAACGAGTCTCGAACGCTGAAGTACATTTGTTTTTGGTAATTTGTGACCTCGTTGATTTAGCTCGATTTTATCTCGTTGCGTGATTAACATTTAGCTCTCGTGGTATCCAAAACCTCTGGCTGGATGGTACGTAATTAATAGAGTTACACCAACTTCTAAAAATTTTTAACTAAGTTAATATTCGCGACGGCTATCGATTGACGTTATAAAACACTGACAGCGAAACGGTGCCTAGTCACGTCTTGCTAGAAACAACTAACTCGAATGTAGGTATGAGGCGACCTTTTATTCACGCGTTTCCGCTTTCGCCCTTCAGCGGACGCACCCCCTTCATACCTCTTGCCCACAACCTACGAGCGTTTTAGGAATATTTGAAATCACATAATTATTATAATAAATTTTTTTTTTCCATACTTATTGGTTGCTAATATTATGCTAAACAAATATATTCCCTTAATCTAAAAGATATATTTACATGTTTTCCTTGTTGGATAAAAACGATTTTGTAATTATATAATAAAAATAAACAATTCGTTTTTAGCCTAACTATTAAATTATAGGTATTCTATTTTGTTTCCTTGACCTACAAACCTAAATCCAGTGACTTTTTCCTTTGAATTAAATATCATTTCGCGGCGAATGTTAATGGCCTGTTAATTAGGTTCTCGTTAAATACCGCGCGCGACCAAGCGTTTTGTTTTCAAATTGAAATCCATTAATATGTTACGCCTCGCACGCCCTTAATTGCTTTATAATGATGTTATTTTGACTTAAGATTTAAATATCTTACCTATATAAATGTTACGTATCTACCTTATGGATACTTCAAATAACAACAAAATATTATCATTATACAGTTTTACAATCTTACAAGCTAGACAAAAAACATTTATACATATGTGGATAGTGATCATTCTCACATTCAGTCAATTTTGGCACCAAAAAACTATAGTTTTCTTATACTATTAAAATATTAAATAAATGTGAATATTTAGAATTCACCGTTACCAATTTTTGAAAGACCTTCGCGGCGTCTTTAAAGGCAAATTTCCCGTCTCGTTTTTATTGCGGTACGGCGCCTCGTACACTTATATGACGGTAAGGGTTTGTTTATTACGTACGCTTAGTAATCCGTGCTTTTAAGCCATCCTTTTGTCATACTAAGCTAACTGCGCCGTATTTTCAGATATTTTGCTTCAAATGATATTTTTATTTAAAATTCGTCAGTCTGGTGTTGCCAACCTATAATTTCCGAAATTAATTTCCTGAATGTGAGTTTACCTCATATTTACCACGACATTCCGCCCTCTCTGAAACGTTACTCTTTCAGCCTTTGATGGTCGTGGACTCGCAACACTGCCACTTTGACTGCCGGTCGTTTGTAATGTTTCCCGTGGCTTTTGACGGTTACCGCCCGGGTTTGTCCATCTGTGCCGGGGTGTGTTTGCACTACTATGCCGCGCAGCCAAGCGTTTCGCGGAAGTCTTTCGTCAACTATAAACACCACGTCCCCTACTTGGATAGGTTTCGCGGGTTCTTGCCATTTTTCTCGATGTATAAGAGTGGGCAGATATTCACGTATCCAGCGTCGCCAAAAATGGTCGGCTAATGTTTGCGCTATGCGCCATTGCTTTTTTCCGAACAAATCAGTAGCGTCAATTTCCCCTATTGCCGCTTTTCCTGATGAGCTTCCTATCAGGAAGTGGTTAGGTGTAAGGCTCTCGTCGTCCTTATGGTCAAGTGACACGTGGAACAATGGCCGACTGTTTACTGTTTGTTCAGCTTCCGCCATCAACGTGATTAATACCTCGTCTCGAGGTGCCCTCTCTTTCAATATGGCGTACAAAGCCCTTTTTATTGATTGGATCATTCGTTCCCACGCCCCGGCCATGTGCGAAGCGGCTGCTGGTAAAAAAAACCACTCAATTTTTTGAATTGAAAATTTTTCTTTTAATTTGTCCTCATTTATTTCGGCAATGGCCCTTTTTAATTCGTTATTTGCTCCGTGCAAATTTGTGCCATTGTCGGAATAAAATACCTTAGGTACGCCGCGCCTCGCCGACATGCGTTTTATTGCCATAATTGCCGCGTCCGTGCTTAGTGAGTGCGCTATTTCGATGTGCACGGCTCGAGTCCGTAAACAGGAGAACATAACTCCCCAGCGCTTTTCCCTGTGTCGGTTGACCGTTACTTCAAGGGGTCCGAAGTAATCGATCCCGACTGCGGAAAAGGGCCGCTCGTGATGTTGGAGTCGTACGGCAGGTAGATCGGCCATACGGGGAGGTATCGCCTTTGCCTGTTGATTCTGGCAATGTTGACATTCTCGAGCCGTTTTCCGAATAGCGCCTCTGGCTTTTAATATATAAAAACGCTGTCTTAGTTCGTTTAATACGAACTCTCGGCCTTGATGGGAACTCGACTCATGTTCATGTCTTATTAATAACTTTGTATAGGGGTGACTTGCATCCAATATGGCCGGCTTAATGAATTGCAATGCGACACCTTGCACTGCACTTATGCGGCCGCCTACACGCAGTATTTTTTCGTCATCTAAAAATGCATTTAGATGACGTATTTTACTCGACTTTTTTACCGGCCGATTTGCGCTTATTTCTCTTATCTCCTCAGTGAAAATTTCGTTTTGCGCTCGTCGTAACCAGTAATTTTCCGAGTTATCGATCTCTTTCGCGGAAAGCGCCCCCCGCTCCCCCCTTTTTCGAAAAATATCGACTGCTCGAAACACCCACGCGGTACAGCGAATTAGGCGCGTCCATTTTGAATATTTTGACGCGTCTATTAAAGGTGTTTCGGGCTCCGGTGCGTGAGTGACGAAGGCGTGTTTTATCACTTCATCGTGATAATTCACATCCTCTTGAAGTGCAATACCTATTTTTTCGGGCGGCCATTTTTTCTCGTCTTCGTATAAGAAGGCGGGCCCATGCAGCCATTTTGACGACGTGTCATTTTTGTATGGCGTTCCGTCTCGCGTTGCCTCGTCGGCGGCGTTATCGGCGGACTGAATCCAGCGCCAGCTGTCACCTGCGGTTAGTTCGTCGATCTCACCTAATCGATGCGCTACGAACGTTTGATACTGTCTCGGGTCGTTCCGAATCCAGTGTAAAACTGTTTTCGAATCCGTCCATAAGACAGTATTTTCGAACTTCCAGGTGTGTTCAGATTTCAGTGTAGCCGCCAAACGACTGGCTAAAAGCGCTGCCTGCAATTCTTTTCTTGGCATAGACATTATTTTTAGCGGACTAACTTTAGTCTTGCCGGCCAAAAATGACACTCGTATTTTACGGTTTGCGTCTAAAAAACGTGCGAACGCAACCGCGGCAATACCCTGTTGGCTTGCATCTCCGAAAATGTGCAATTGCACTCCGGATTTTACCTGGCCGTGGCACTGATAGCTACGGGGTATCCTGAGCTCTTGAACTTTTTTCAAGTCCTCGAGCCATTCGTCCCATTTGCGTCCCACTCCTTCGCTTACGAGATCATCCCATCCCGTTTTTAGTAACCACATTTCTTGCATAAGTATTTTTCCTTTTATAGTGAGCGGGCCCAAAATACCTAACGGGTCGAAAACTGACATTAATAAACTTAACGCCTGCCGTTTTGTAGGTATAATGTCCCCACTCACTAGTCCGGGAGGTAATTTACTAAAATTAGTATCGAAGGCTAATTCGTCTGTTGTGGGGTGCCAAATTAATCCTAGGATTCTTTCGCTGCTATCAGTGCCATGTGTAGTCCATCGCACACTTTTTTGTGAGCGATCTTCCGGGCTCACCGACTCTATGGCTTGCGGACTATTTGTCGACCAGTTGCGAATTTCGAATCCGCCCTGTTTGTGTACGTAGGTGACATCTCGTACTAATTTTTTCGCCGTTTGTAGGTCATCTACGCTATCCAGGTAGTCGTCCATATAATGAGAGTCGAGAATGGCCCGCGCTGCGTCTGGATAAGCCGACCTATGTGCCTCGGCGTTTACGTTTTTTACGTATTGCGCCGAGCACGGCGAACAAGTAGATCCGAATAAAACTACTTGCATTGCATATTCCTGAGCTGGCTCTTCGGTCCGCATGTCACGCCAGAGGAATCTTTGAGCCTGTTGGTCTTCTGGCCGCATGCGGACTTGCAAAAACATTTCTTTCAAGTCAGCTGAAATTGCAATAGTTCCTTGTCGGAACCGACATAATATACCCATAAGGGGTTTTAATAGGTCTGGACCGCTTAAAAGATTATCATTTAACGAAGTGCCCCCTGATCTCGCGGCCCCATCGAATACAAGTCTGAATTTTCCAGGTTTATTTACGTTAGTGACCATGAAATGAGACAAGTACCAGGTTTTAGTTGTCACGGACGCTACTTCGTTATTTGATAATTTTCGGGCATAGCCTTTTGCCAGAAAATCTTTTATCGTATTGCTATACGCTTCCGATAAAACTTTGTCTCGTAACAGACGCCTTTCTACGTTTTCTAAAACGTTTTAAGGCCATAGCACGGTTATATGGAAGGTTTATTTCGTCCGATTTCCATAATAAACCGGTTTCATAACGGTGACCTATATTACGTGTTGTTTCCTTTAGAATTTTATTTGCGCGTTGATTTAAATTAAATTGATATGGTCGTTTAGGGCCGCTCATTTCTTCTATTTGAAAATAGCCCTTTAAATCGTTTTGTAATTGCGCGTCGCGCTCGTCGAGTCGTAGGTGTAACACGTGACCGCTATTAGCGCCGACGCCGAAATTACCATTTAATGACCACCCAATTAACGCTTTCGTGACGACAGGTCCCTTGCGCCAATCACCATGCACTTCCTGGGGCAAGATGAGGCCATACTGGTCTTGTCCGATAAGCATTTTTATTTTTCCGTGAACCGACTTAATAGGTAACCTAGATATAAACGGATAATTTTCTCGTAATTTATCGATATCTAAATTATGATAAGGTAAATTTAGATTTTTCATTGTTTTTACATGTTTTAAATTATAAATTACGGAACTGTTTTCGGCTTGAATTTTTATATCTACCGACCGAGTACACGAGTCCTGTGATCTCATACCGTTAATACCTACTATTTTTAATGTCGATGCAACGCCCTTTGCGCCGATTTCATTTGCTATTTTTTCGTCGATTAGAGTCAGAGTCGATGCCTCATCCAATAACGCGAGTATATCCCTGGACCCAGCCTCGCCCGTGACCTTCACATTGACAACTCTGAGTCCAATGCTTCCGTTCTCATGACGTGTGTGCGTCACGTGACCTGTCTCGACCGTGGTTGACCCCTCCGGAGGGGCTGCTTGGCCGGGTTCCGAACGCGTTATCGGATGAAGTAACTTATGGTGTTTACTTTTGCATCCGTTAATTCCGCACGACACTTTTCTTTTACATTGAAGTGCGGTGTGTCCTAATTTTAAACAAATAAAACATAAGTTTTCTTCCCTGACCCAATCGCGTTTACTGTTTAGGCTTAGAGCCGTAAAATTCCTACAAACATTTAAATCATGATTTGTTTTTTTACAGTACAGACATTTTTTATTCTCTATCGATTTTTCGTAGGTATTAAAAATATGCCTACGCGTCGGCTCTAATTTTTTAATCGCGCGCGTTTTTAACTCGCTGCGTTCTTTGATCGCGGGCTTTGAACTACCTGAGTTAGTTTCCTCTTTTGAGGCCGCGTCCAGTAATGACTCTAGCCATTCCCCGAAATCTGTTAGTGTTGGATGTTCTCCCCTAAATTCTCTATACCACTGAAGCCTTAAATATTGAGGTAATTTTAAAATTAATTCTTTCAACAATGGCGGATTAATTAAATATCCGTCATGTCCCATACTTTTAAGTGAGTGTACAATATTGCAAACGATGGTGCCAAAATTAACTAATTGTGAAAGTGAGTCACTTACCCCAATATTCGGGACACTGCGAGCCTCTGTCATCAGTTCATCTATGCGAGCATCTGGTCTGCCGAAGCGTCGATAGAGCACCTTCATGATGGCAGGAACGTTCTCCGGTTCGACTAGCAGCGACCTCACAGCCTCCCTCGCTGGCCCGCTGAGTGAGGCAGCCAAACGGATTAAATTATCCGCATTGGAGTAGCCGCACATCTCGTTCCCTTGATTGAATAAACTAATGAATATTGGAAACTCATTAGTGTTTCCGGTAAACTTCGGCAAGTCACGTAAAAGTTTTGCACGCGCCGACACTAACATGTTATTTCGATACGAATCACTTGTATTAGGCACTGACACACACACTTTTTCAGTCTTTATCGGCGACCGTTGTCGGTAGCGCGTTGTCTCGCTCTCGCCCGGCCGCTCCTCTTGTGTCGCGCCTATGCGGAGATTTCGAAACGCCTGTTTCAAATCGTCCGCCCTTGTGTCGATTCTCGGTATTTTCGTCGCGGCCCATTCGCGACAATACCTAGACGATGCTGATGAGTCCGCGATGCTGCCCTCATCGTCATCTTCTTCCTCGGCCTCGATCATCTTCTTCTTGATCTCCAGCCTCTTTGCCACCAGATCCATTTGTATCTGGGTGGCTTCTGCAGCTGCCTGTGCCTGCAGCCTGGAGTTTTCTGCAGCTGCTTGTGCCTGCAGCCTGGAGTTTTCTGCAGCGGCTTGTGCCTGCAGCCTGGCACTCTCTGCAGCGCCTTGTGCCTGCAGCCTGGCACTCTCTTCTGCAGCCTCAAGGTCTGCCGCCAGCAGTTGCCTGGTGACGCTGCTTCTCGAGGCGGCTGACGTCCTGGACCTGCGGCTTGCAACGGATGATGCCCGTGACGCAGGGAGTTCCTGGGCCGCTGCCTGCAGCCTCTCCTGGAGCCTGGATGGGCCTGCTTCCGTGCTGACCTGTTCGGCTTCCTGGGAATCCTGTGCCGTCATCATGCTTAAGCGCTCCGTGGAGTACGGCGCTTGTTCCTCGGCTCTGTCCTGTCGGCGTCCTGCGCTGATCGTTCTCCCTGAACCGCGGCTTGTATTGCCTGACAGTCTTTGCCTCAGGCGCTCGCTCTTCCTCTCTCCTGGAGTTGCCTGATCTGCCATATCCTTTTGGCTCGCTTGACTTTTTGACATCTTGTCAAAGAAAACTCGGGGCTCGTCCAATCTGCGCTCGAAAGGACCAACAAAGATGCTATGTCCCGGCCGATCCGCTTCCAGCGGATCCGAAGACCAGTCCTCTTCAGTCGGGACACAGCTGGGTGGCTTCTGATGCCACGTTCTCAAGGTGGACTGTAGATCCGAGCTTTCCAAGAGTCAGTCTCCTCAAATCAAGCTAGCCTGATTTATAATGCAACGAATTCAAAAAGTTCAAAAATGATTAAAAGTCAAT
This sequence comes from Neomicropteryx cornuta, assembly GCA_020383195.1. NCBI lineage: Eukaryota > Metazoa > Arthropoda > Insecta > Lepidoptera > Micropterigidae > Neomicropteryx > Neomicropteryx cornuta. The sequence goes on from JAHKQU010000028.1 coordinate 8,139,186, forward strand.
AAAAACAGATTTTGAAAGTTATCACACTATTTATTCAAACCAGTATATTCAACGGGTCGTAAATCCGTTGAATAAGCAAAAGGATATTGTCTGAATCACAATTTAAAACACAGAATAAAGTTCAGTACTAATTAAATTAATGCGAACAAACATTGACAGTTTATAATACAGTTCTCCGAAAAGGTGACAATTTGTGACTATTTATTTTATGAAATAAATGTCAGATTGTCTTCAATTCACTCACCGATATGTAGATTTCAGCCTAACTTCTCAATCGTTTACTAAACGAGTCTCGAACGCTGAAGTACATTTGTTTTTGGTAATTTGTGACCTCGTTGATTTAGCTCGATTTTATCTCGTTGCGTGATTAACATTTAGCTCTCGTGGTATCCAAAACCTCTGGCTGGATGGTACGTAATTAATAGAGTTACACCAACTTCTAAAAATTTTTAACTAAGTTAATATTCGCGACGGCTATCGATTGACGTTATAAAACACTGACAGCGAAACGGTGCCTAGTCACGTCTTGCTAGAAACAACTAACTCGAATGTAGGTATGAGGCGACCTTTTATTCACGCGTTTCCGCTTTCGCCCTTCAGCGGACGCACCCCCTTCATACCTCTTGCCCACAACCTACGAGCGTTTTAGGAATATTTGAAATCACATAATTATTATAATAAATTTTTTTTTTTCCATACTTATTGGTTGCTAATATTATGCTAAACAAATATATTCCCTTAATCTAAAAGATATATTTACATGTTTTCCTTGTTGGATAAAAACGATTTTGTAATTATATAATAAAAATAAACAATTCGTTTTTAGCCTAACTATTAAATTATAGGTATTCTATTTTGTTTCCTTGACCTACAAACCTAAATCCAGTGACTTTTTCCTTTGAATTAAATATCATTTCGCGGCGAATGTTAATGGCCTGTTAATTAGGTTCTCGTTAAATACCGCGCGCGACCAAGCGTTTTGTTTTCAAATTGAAATCCATTAATATGTTACGCCTCGCACGCCCTTAATTGCTTTATAATGATGTTATTTTGACTTAAGATTTAAATATCTTACCTATATAAATGTTACGTATCTACCTTATGGATACTTCAAATAACAACAAAATATTATCATTATACAGTTTTACAATCTTACAAGCTAGACAAAAAACATTTATACATATGTGGATAGTGATCATTCTCACATTCAGTCAATTTTGGCACCAAAAAACTATAGTTTTCTTATACTATTAAAATATTAAATAAATGTGAATATTTAGAATTCACCGTTACCAATTTTTGAAAGACCTTCGCGGCGTCTTTAAAGGCAAATTTCCCGTCTCGTTTTTATTGCGGTACGGCGCCTCGTACACTTATATGACGGTAAGGGTTTGTTTATTACGTACGCTTAGTAATCCGTGCTTTTAAGCCATCCTTTTGTCATACTAAGCTAACTGCGCCGTATTTTCAGATATTTTGCTTCAAATGATATTTTTATTTAAAATTCGTCAGTCTGGTGTTGCCAACCTATAATTTCCGAAATTAATTTCCTGAATGTGAGTTTACCTCATATTTACCACGACAATTGCACTTTTGTACGATCGTTTTGACTTCAATCAAAAGTGAATTTACAATAAAAAGTAGCTATAGTGAAGTGGTATAGAACTTGAAATTAAATACATAGTCCAATAAAATGTCTATACTTTTCAAAAAGCTAAGTTAGAAAGACTGTTTCGCCAGCAATCCAACGATACCCATAAAACTCCATATTTAAAAAGATAAAAATCTTCCCTTATAACGCAACTCAACCGAGTGCACGAGCGAGACAGCATCCGCGTATATTTTTTATATAATTAGCTATGTTTTTAATCATGTCATTCGGAATTCGTGGTAGTCTAGTGGTTAAGGCGTTGGACTATTAGCCCAAAGGTCGTGGGTTCGAATCCGCACATGGTCATACCATTTTTAATGCTTCATTACCACCATCTCCCCTGACTCTAGCACAGGCACATTTGGCCTAGTCGAGTAGGGCCCAAAATAATTGTACATGACCTAGGCCATAGTAATTATTTTATATAAAAAAATCATATGTTTTTACAAATAGGCTATATTTGGAAATATTTTTGCTGAAATTTTTATAGGTTGTTTCACAATAATGTAACAAATGTTTCCAAAAGGACCGGAACTGAATTATTTCACAGGACTACTGACTGGTGGTATTTTTTAACATTAAATTTATCCAGATCTATTTAGATTAAGTTTTATTCTGTTTGGTAAAGTAATATTTTTTGTTACCTATTCGTGTAAAACAATAGCAATGTCAGAAGAGCTATCTTACGCGTGCGTGTGTAAGAGGACAATATTCAAGATAGTTTATTGTGGCACATGATCGCAAAATGCCACCATTATGACGTCGTTACAACACCAATCGCCGTCTTAAATAAATAAAATAAATTTACTACTCCGTTATACAACATTCAGTCAGATACAAAGAGTCAATTTTATACCTATGATATTACTTAAGCAGTATTTTTTCTTAAAAATAAAATATTCGTATGACATTCAATAATGATATTCAAGTCAAAGTCGTGACTCATGCTAAAGCCCTCCGGGTGGTGCCTCATATGTCGGGCATTTGGGCTTTCCTGCTAGTAGCCCTATCCCTAGGTTGAAAGCCCTATCCTTAGGTTAAAAGCCCTCTCCCTAGGCTGAAATTCTGTGAGGCCCGAGTAATAGAAAAATATATTAGGCACGTATATGTATGCACCTACATATATTTTACGATTCTTATGTTAATGCACATAACAATATCAATTCAGTCTATGTAATCTATACGAATGTGATAAGTTATGAGCTAAGTAATTATATAAAAAAGTAAACTTAAGTTCATTTAGGTGCACAGTAAAGTATACCGTCTTATTTACATGTCTAATTTTAATAGAATGTTTAACCTAATCATTTACTATTTTAAATTAAAAAAAAAAGTGTAGATATATAAATAATAGTGAAAATGTGAATAGGTAAATATTTATTATTTATAATTAACATAAAGTTTTTTTTGTAATATAAAAGTATTTTTAAACGATATTTATTAATTTTAATAAAACCTAAATAGCGTTAAATAGGATTATGTGTAGTAATCGCTTTTCTTTTTCGTATGTGAATGTAAATCACTATGTAAATAAGTAGATTTCTTTAAATATAAATAAATAAATAATATAACATACATTACATCGATTAATTACATCAGTGGTTATAGTCGGATAATATAGATATATAACATGCAATCAAAATGAAACAATGACAGTTCGATAGAACGCTCAAATATCATATTTGTTGACGGCTGTTTGAACGTATTATTTATTACTGGCCAGTTAAAATTAATACAAACTCGCATACTACTGAGCCACAATACTGAATGCGCAAATAGAAATTCAGTGCCACAATAAAATAATATAAGCAAACGAAACAATGGTACCAATTTACAAGTATAAAATAAAACCAATTAAATATTTTCACCGAGTGAGTATAATTATAATAATAAATATTAAATTGTGTTAAGGCGTTGGACTATTGACCTAAAGGTCGCGGGTTCGCACATGGTCGTATCATTTTTAACGCTTCATTACTACCATCTCCCCTGACTCTAGGGCAGGAAAATTTAGCCTAGTTAAGTAGGGCCCAAAATAATTGTATATGACCCACGTCATATCAATAGTAGTCTGGAGGAAAGATGCAATGACGCCTGTAAGGCCTAGCTGTAAAACGTCAGCTTCTGGTTAAATAATTTTTTCTTCATTATTTTTTCATATACTGTTTGTCCGACGGGTTTATATTAAATTTGAAACGTTTATCTCGTAATTGGGAAAAAAATCCAATATATTTTGCAGATTAATATTTAATTGACGGTACTGAACAGCGAACAGTAGTCATTTTAAATACACCTGTGTTTTTTTTATGACATAGTAAAAAAAAACTAAGGAAGACGATTGACTTGCTTAATAAATCGAGTCGAAGTCTCGAGTAGTATTTTATGTTTACACCATACGCACATTATTTAATACTAAAGTTGGTGAGGTATTGCCCGCAATGCACAGAAATAATTATCAATCTTCTTTTCCTTATTGGGTAAGAAACTCAGAAAATGATAAAAGTAGTTCTATCGAACACTACGATGACGTGAACTCTTTCAAGATCATACCTTCCATCGAGCATTTCGGCAAGTCATCAGTCCGCGTGTGCTGCGGATGAAATAATTCCAATGGGCTACGTAAGCGATGACGGCATTTAGTTTAAAATATTCCTTATGTAATGCAAATATAGGTTATACCATATATTTATCACTGTTTAAACGAGCCGAGGGAAATTTTACTGCTTTTTTCCCTGAGTCTGCCCAAACAAAGGAACCTTAAAACTAATAACAAACCAATTATGATTTTCAAAATCGTTATTTTTTAAAAAAATAATGCTACTTTTGAAGTAACAGACCACCAAATAGGACCTATTGACAGAGCTTAATAAATCAAAGTAATAACGCAAATAGCGTATCCTAGAGAAATATCAAAGCACCCTTAGAATCTTTTGGGTATGAATCATTTATTTATTTATTTATTAAAAAGAATTATAAGCAGCGAAATAGAAGCATGATTACAATTAATATTATACATAATATATGGCCAACAAGTATAATTTCCAGATTGACAAAGTGTTATCGTACAATTGTTGAAAAAGCCGTGAATGGGTGTGTGAGTTAAGTTTGTAATAATTGTGAGTTAAGTGAGTGTGAATGAAGTGTGAGAGAGGTATGTAGGTAGGAGAGAGGAATGGAAAGCCGATATATTAGGATGAGTGACATCGCAAAGTAATATAGGTTTTAAAGATTTCAGAAATAAAAAGTGGCATATAGTTCTAAACAATATCACAGACAGCCTTACTAAACTGGTTACAGTTAAGATGGAATAAATCGACGCTTTGGAACTTTTTATTATAAGTATCGTGAATTCTATTAAGCACGGCATTCTGTGCGTAACTTGAGTTACATTTAGGTAAGTGAAACAGGTAAGGAGCGCGCGAGAGACGAAGGTGCACATTCACCGAACAAATGAATTCAACCTCGTAGCCCATTTTAGGGGCCCGTCTTACCACAAACTTTCTCTCGCAGATCTTCTCTGGCCTCTTTTTACCACCTAAATCGTCAAGCACGTCGTTTCTCTCTTATCGACTCAGTGCCCAACCAGGCAATTTACTCATACTGTGTCACCATACACTAGGGAGAGTTCATCAGCGATCCAAAATTCATCAAGCTCACTTTTGAGATCACCGAGAACACCCAGCAACTGTGAAGTACTAATATCAGAATGGAGATGACGCATAATTATTTCTGTTCGGATTGAGAAGAGAAATGGAGCGCAAGGCAGCCTATAGTTTTATCACCTCACCTCTCCCGCCAATAAGAAAGTTTCGTTGTGTAAATCTCTACTGTATTACCGTTAAAAGCGGAAAGTTGATAACCGGTAATGCTAAGATAGATGCACTACGATCGCGCATGACAACCATAGGCGAGAGTTGACCATAAAGTTAACCTGACTGTATACAGGATGTATTTATATTCACTGGTGTTTGATCTATCAAACAAACAAACCGATAAGTCTGATTAATGAAATATTGATGTAAATGCCACTATGTATTGCCGAAAGCAACATGTATTTATTGATTTAATTCCTAAAATTGGATGAAAAGAAAAATACATTAATATTGCATGAAAAATACGTTAGTTAACAAATCAAACATTTTAATAATTATTTCAACAAAATGACCATAAATTATTTATCCAAAAAAACGTAGTGAGAAACGTTCTAAAGTATTTATCAAGTAAAGCTTAAAGTTAGTTTATTTTATTATTAATGTATAAGATATGGAGAAATAATCCGTTTCTGTGATTTTAGTGTTAAAAATTTATTTAAATCGATTTATTTATTCGAAATCGATTTGTTTTTTTTTTTATTATAGAAAACGTTTATTTTTATTATTATTGCGTTATAATAAATATTTGAAAAAATACAATAAGCATTGAATATGTAATAGTTCATGTTAAACTAAAAAAATAATAATAAAGAAAGTAAAATATACAATAATAATAAAATATTAAATATAAATAACATAAAACGACGTACACCTAATGGCGCCTCTTGCGGTCACCCGATGGCATAACGTCCACTTCAAGTCCAGCTTTTGTTGGGTCGGCGACCGGAGTGAAGTTCTTTCGTGGCAATAAACTAGGAGCTAGCGACATTATTAGTCGGTTAAATTGACACGTTTTCATTATCGTTAACATTTTTTCAGCTAAGTCACGATTATTTAAACGCCCTATTAGATAAACTGAATGTTCTTGCCAGTTGGTAATTGAGCAATTATCGAGGACAAAAATACTCCGATTGCTAATAAAAATTTAAATACCTACCACAAAACGGGTTTCTACTCTCACAATACTCATGATTTAAAAAGTATTTCTTTAAATGAGTATCCTATATATATACGTATTTTTATTAGATTTCACCTATTATTTGGGATTCTTAATTTAGTCACACAACCATTATCAAAGTAAATAAAACAAAGACATGTTTTAATGCAAAACATTACAATTTGCCATTCAATTAAAATGTAGTTTTCTATTGTCAAAAAATGTTTATTTTCATAGCTGTTACAGATAATATGCCACAAACAATGAAGATAAGTGCTGATTTTTCGCGGCGGATTTCCTGAATTTAACGCGACAAAACAGTATTTAAAGTGGCTTTCAGTTTGGGTTTTCAGGCGCTCTGACCTATTAGCTTTGTGCGGGAACAAGTTGATTGGTTTATTTATCGGTAAAGTAAATCCACAGCATTGCGTATAACATAGATAGCATATTATAGCGATGATAATGAAGTCAGAAAATACTTAAAAAGCTTAGGTTAAACTGATAAATAGTAACTGTAAACTTCGACCAACTTAAAAATAAGCAATGCAAATTACAATAAATATATATATATTTAAATGATTGGAGAATGTTTTTCAACCATTAAAAAAATAGTATTCGTTTTGTGTAAAACAGAAAAAAATGTAATCCATATCTAAAAGAATATTTAGGTAATCATTCAATAGAGAATATAAAATAATATGCAATGTACTCCATCCACCTACCACCTACAAACACCTACTTTTCGTAAAAAAGAAATGCCAGATGTTTTGATTCAAACTCTAAAACGTAACACTTTTTATATTTATATATTTTAACGAAATAGGAAGTATATTTGTGTTGCTGGCCTTGCACTAAAAGCTGAACTTCGAATTGCTGGACCATTGTCATCCTCCTCACAAACACGGGCACTTCAGACTCACAAAGATCGATATCGGAACAACAATGAGACGAGATTTTTTTTATCGTTGTCTATAGTCTATACCAACTCTTTCATTTTATTTTCCGAATATTCATTGTTTAAAACGGCTGGAGAAAAGGTAGGAAGTACTAAGGGTTCTTTAGACGTTAGTACGAAAAATTTGTTTATTTCTGACCTTGTAGAAATAACAACATATTTTTAATTAAATTTAATAGTATTTATTGGTTATGGAAGTTTGACATTATTCTTCGCTTATCCTTTTATAAAAGCACATGACATCGAATTACGCGTAATTAATAAAATAACCGTGGAATACACTTCTGATAAGATCTATGGTGAGTTTGGTGCGACATCAGACAGATCTACAATAAAGGCATTAAAAACAAGAATTTCTATGACATCCTGTAGCTATCATATAATATTAACTGCTTCTGTACATTGTCTGTTGTAGATTATTTTATCAGAATCTGACGTCTTAGAACAGGCGTCATAAGTACGTAGCATGTTACATGTAGAGGGGAAGATGCCCTGTAGGGCCTAGCTTTAAGACGTCAGGTTCTGGTTAAATAATTTATTACTTCTAAATAATGTATAGAATATAGAAGCAGTTAATATTATATGATAGCTATAGGGTGTCAAAGCTATTCTTGTTTCTTCCTAAGAAAAATGGCAATGTTTGGTTTTAACCCAGTTGTAAAGGTGAACGCTTAATATTGTTGTATGGTATTTTAGTAAATATTTCATATAAAATGAAAGCTCAACTGCGTAGTAAATAGAAGTATATGACTCCACTTTCATGACGTTTTGTCACGGTACCAACTCCACTTACTAACTAGACCAAACAAATGAAGAAATTATGAGCCATAGATAAGGTTTAAGACTAATCTTGCAAACGGTTTGCATTTGTATACCCTTGAAATATAGGTGCACTTACGCCTTCTGACTCGCTCTTTAATCTCAGACTTAAACGGTAGGTAAGTCGAGACAACGGACGGCCGACTGCGTTTGCGTTTGCGCTCACCGAACCACCTCTCGGCTACAGGCTGATTTTATATTAATTTAATCGACCAATAGATTTACATCCCTAACAAATAGAACTATTATTAAACATCTAGCATAAAAATAGAGGACATTGGCAAACTATTTTTAACTTTTTATTTACACCAAATTATACAACATATCACAAAATATAGTTCTCGCGAAACTGTAAGACAGTTTGTTGGTAAGAAAACTCCCGTATAGATACTTTGCTGAAATAAATACAAACAATAAATTAAAAAGATAAATGTATACGTGTATTCGATGTTATAACCTAATTTTATTATTTAATTACGTAAAATTACCCCAACAATTTAATTCTACCTAAAATATAATCATGCGATAGATTGAATTAGACACTTTTACATAAGTTTTAAATAGCAAATTGATTTAAAGAATCCTTTTCCAATAACCACTCGTATTTAAATAAATAAACAAAATATTATTTGGTATTTTTACGACATAAAATTCATCGAGTGGATTTTACAAAATTATTATTATATTATTTAATTTTATTTTTTTGTTACCTTTTCCTTCGGGAAATAATTGTAATAAACTAACTTATATATTATTATCCCCTTATTTGTATGTTGGATCTAAATGATTTTTCAATTGATAACAATTACAAAAACCTGTTAAAATTTATGCTAGGTTAAGTGAAAATGTTTAAATGTATTAGTCATAGTTTCGGAACACCCCATTCTCCTTGTTGGCGTTCTTAAGAAGCGAAGTTCACGAGGTCGGCTGGTATTGTCCTGACCCCGCCTTGGCTTGACGTATATTGTACCATTCCCACGAACCACGGACCACAGCTCGGCTCACTCCATTCTACACATGCAAATACTCCGATCTGCCCAACTAATACCAATGCCAGACAGCCACCACTTTTAAAGCCAAATTAGTTAAGCGCTGCCTCCCATTAGAGATATAATGGTTGTAAATATATCTAAATTAATTTTGTTGCTAAATCCTTTTGAAATACATTTATTACATTTAACCTATTCCATTAGTCACATATTGTATTAGGTAGGAAGCACGTGACATGTTTTGACTCTGATGATGTCAGTTTGACGTTTGTCGCTGTCAGTTTGACGTTTGTCGCTGTCAGTTTGACGTTAGTCGCTGTCAGTTTGTGATTTTTATCCTAAATAAATGTGGAGCCTAAAATAAATGAGAGTGAACATTATCAAATGCGAAAGTTGCAACCAAAAAACTAATAATAAACAAACAAACTGACTTTGATATTTACTATAAATAAAACATGAAGCGCAGATTGCCAATACACTCATCATTGTACTAAATCTGTGGTTTTATTTTTACGTGTCGACTCTTTTTATTTGATCAACCTTGTACATTAATCGCAAATAAAACGACTTGGGTGACAATCCATTATTCTAATAACATATCCATTTCATTTTATTTAGTTATTTTTTTATAATTTTTCCCTAAACAATATATTTCATATTTTTTACATCTTCTTTATAGCGTGTCAAAGGTGCTCAGTTATATAAATATGGATTTTCAGTTGATAAATTTATAAACTAATAAATTTATTAGTAAAAATACATATTTAAAAACAGGCTTTTATTTAAGTGCTCGAATGCGTATACAAAATTTCGTATTGCCATTAACGTTTCGCTGTTCCTTCGTCTGGAGCCATTCCTGGGTGTAGAATCAGGTCATACTTACCATACAAATGCGTTGTCATCGGAACTGATCCAGCATGTCAAATTTCAACTCAGTAGGATAAGAGGAAGTGGATCTAATTCAGCTTGCAAGATTTGACCTAAACAGATTAACAAACATTGCAAGCTACGTAAAAGCTTGTAAGAACAAAATTTTCATAATAAAATAATAAATTGTGCAACTGAAGATTTAACTAGAGATTCATTGTTCTAATATTTTTCGTTTTAATATCATCCTGTCTTTTAATTCATATTATTATGTAGATATATAATATCTGAGAAGATTTTATTGTATTATATTGTACTTAAAAGAACAACAAAAATAAATGAATAACAAAACTTAGCGCTGGGTTTACACAAACATCCTGAAATCTAAAATGCAGAAACCGTTAAAAATATTAGGTATTTTTTATTAATAATGTTAGGTATATTTAAAAAAAATAATATTGCTAATATATATATAATACTTTCATTTGTGTTAATGCTATTCCATTTCTAGGTTATTATTATTTTTTAAGTAATTACTACGACCTAGATTATATACAATTATTTCAGGCCCTACTCAACTAAGCCAAATATGCTTGTGTTAGTCAAGGGAAATGACGGTATTGTAAAAGAATCGTACGACTGAGATTCGAATGAGTACGGATTCGAACCAGGAGCCGTGGGTCGACTATTAAGTCGACCACCATGTACGATCTAATAGCACCATCGTTATATTACATTGCTCTGACAGTTAGATATAGCCACAGGAGTGATGAAGCTCTCTTAGGTACAGCGAACGGTTCTCAGCCACCTCACTCAGGACCTTATAGGCCTCAGTCAACTATCCTGGTTCCAATGGAGTTTTTAATAATAATGCTCTATATGTGTGTAAGCATCATTGTTTTGACGCATATAATATTTTAAAAAAAGTATTTAACTAGAAATAATTACGTGAAAACAGTTATTAACAAATTGAACAATATTTATATAATATTATTCATTTGCCACTTTAGTATTTTTTATCAGCAAAGTAAGCAAGTCAATTTTGATGATGCGACAAGATATTCAAATTATAAATATATGTATATAATATGTATGGCGGCGAATATTGTGAATATATTGTTATGCGTTTTGCACGTCACTTAAAATTTACTTAGGTTATTGTCTTAAAATTTATAGTTCCGCTTTAGTCAATTCCGCAAATAAGCCCAAGAAATAGATATCTATAGCACCTCAGTATATATTTGTCTAAAGAATGTTGTGCATAAAGTTAATTTACGCAAAAATATAATTAGTATAATAAAATACTAATATAAACTAAAGAAAACAGTGTCTTTATATCCATTATTCAATTAATTATATTACCACATTAGGAAAAATAAAATTGCATTTAAATTTATTGTGACTTATGATGATTTTTATTTATATATATTTGTTGAATTAAATAGTCGATAAATAAACGATATTTTAAACATGATAAACGGTTAATTTGTTATCCGTAAGATCGTATTTTTTGCTAACTTACATTTGTGTTGAATGTGTTTCTGTACAACAAACATAGATATATTTAACACCAGCCTCTGCCCGGATTTGCAGCTAGGTCCTGCAGGCGGCTTTAATGGCACCTATGTTGCAGGATGACTCGCAAATGACTGCGGCACTCCAGATAAGCAGCTTCGTGGCTTATCTCTACACTCTTCGCGACTCATGTATAGGCCCTTCGGGCATATACATGAGTCGTGCCTAAATTTGGTTCTTGAAGCAGTGCTTTCGGCACCCAACAAGCTGGAAATAGTTGCGTTGACCCAGAAATTCCAAGAGCTTTCCAAAGTGCCCAAAAACAATCTCTGTTTTTGGGCACTTGTTTGAACTTTCCAATCTCCACGCCAAATTTCATCAAAATTAGTTTAGCAGTTTAGCCTTGAAAACATAACATACATTCGCATTTATAATATTAGTAAGTTATATGGATTTTTCTCTGGTAATTCGCCTTACTTCCGAATTTATCGCAAATTAAATTAAAATTAAATATTGGTGCATCATTTATATCTTATTTAAAAACCCGAACGTCCATAAGAGAGTGTTATATACTTTATGTGTTATGGGTTACGGTAAAAATTTAATAACTAAAAATGTTTAATCAAATAAATAATAACAATGTTTTCGAGAGGTTGTGTATAAATCTTAAAGTCATTATAATATTAAATAAATGACCTTAAGAAATTGGTTGCTCCACAAAAAATATAACCTACAACTACTAAATAAGGCAATGTACTCACGGTTTTCTTGCATACCTAATATAATTTTTAATAATATAAATCTGCATTCTTCGGCGAAATAAAGTGTACGCTTCCTACACACGGCTAGAAAGTGTGGCGTCGTGAATTAAACTTTACTATAATCGTATTTTATCCATTACGTCGCAAAGGAGCAAGGACTTAAAGGTGTTAAAATCGCATTATTTATACTGGGCCATTTGAATAGTGGTCTCGTGAGAAATATAGGTAAAATTGCGGGGAAATTAGTAGCTAACGGGTTTATTCAATATTTATTAATATCATTTTAAACGTCCACAAAATGCCAAAACTCCCATACTAAGAATTAAACTAAACCACATAGGACATCTTTCAAGCTGATGTTTGTATAAATGTGCGTTTGTATTTGTATTTGTAAATCTGATGTTTGTATTGTTAACGTAGCGTGTATACAAATTCGCAGCAAGATTGGACTATGAGAAGTGGTTTAAAAATCGATTACAAGATTTGACTTAAACAACAATACGGCAAGTTAATATAAGCGTAATAAAAAACCTTTTCCTACCAACGGATGTACGAAAAACGACTGATACTATTTATATAGGTTTTTGTAAGATTTTAAAACATATTCCCGTGCTAGGACCGGGCAAATAGAATAAATAAAAACAACAGTAAAATGATATTTATATACACGAAAAAACTTAAGTCAAAGTAAATATTACTTTATTTTAATAAATATGTTGATCAAATATTAAATAATAAAAAACTCCTAACCTCTTTGGTTTATTTTCTAGGATAACATTAATAAGCTAAGTGCATATTACGTGCTGATAATGGATGCATCAGACGCTTTGCGTGTTTACAATAAAGGCACGCACACGTAACGGTGGTCAAGATCTCATTGCCGTAGTGCTATTGAAAATATTTCATTCATACATTTTTATAAGTATATAAATAGTGTAAAAAAATATTTACTAAAGTCATGGAAATAGTATTTTTATGGAAACTTTTGTGATATATATACTTTCTTCCTTATTACAGACATCGCCTGGTGAAGAAGAGGAAGAGCTCGTATCTGAGCAGTACTAATCGCCCTTATAAATTTATTAATAACATTATTATGATGGTAGTGCTGCATAAGAATCGTCAATTTGGTGGGTCACATAAAGTAAAAAAATAAATAAAATACTTTATACAACCTAACACGTCAATATATTACAATATTTTAGTTTCACACTAGGTAGTAAAAATGTTATTAAACGTCATTTGTAACCTATGTGGTAAAAAAATAAATTGTTCGCTGATTTTAGTATTTTGGAAATAACGCAGGCAAGATATTTAGCTAACTTCTATATACGACTATAAAATGTGATTGTAAAATTAGCTGGAAGGATAAAATTTCGTCGTAAATATTTAATGCAAATAAATGTTGTCGTCAAACCGATACAGAGCTGCATCTTTACGACAAAATTATCTTTGAATGGTGCAATAATATTGATAAGTTGCAAGCTATAAAACAACAAAACAATAGCAACTGTTGTTTCTGGGATAATAAAATGAATGAATAAACAAAAATCACCATAAATTTGATCAGTAAATAAAATTGTCTTAAGAATTAAATGCAATAAACGAAGCTGGCTAGATTTTCGCGGAAAAGTTTCAACTTATGAAGAAATAAGTTTTTTTTTATTTTAAATGGTTTTTCATTACGCTTATATTATCAAAAATTATGCAAAATTAATTTTGTAATTTGCATAAGGATAATATATTTTTGACCACATCATATGTCATGATTTTTCTAACGATTAATGTGCATATATAATTTTATGAAAGATAATGACACTTTATTGAGGGTATAACCGATTTATTTGCAAGCGGCCGTTGACAATGTATTATGCCTCGCTTTTGTGAACATAGACAAGAACATTATTAATAATGTATCTATTGTTAAAAGTAATTAACTATTGTGCGTTAACAAGATGTATTGTTTTTTTGTAGGTAAACAAAATGACTTGCAGAAACAGATTTACGAGGAGATAAATAACCCAATAAAACGGAAGCCCCTACCCCTCCATCGTCTTTGAATCCACCCCGTAAATTTTTACAAAACTGCTTTTTGCGAAATTCTCCGAAATTCTAACAAAAAACCTGTCACTTTCCTAATACCTCGCAGTTGTCAAGAAATCTATACAAATAGAAATTTAACCCACCCTTGAACACAAGATGTTTATTTATTTATTTTACATAGAAATGGCCTTATATTTAAAAAAAAAAAAGATAAACATTTGATTCTACACTTTACACATATAAATTACTTTCACAAAAATAAGCTAATTTAGCAATAGCATTTATTAACAATATATACTTCATATATAGCTAATTTTAGAAACACATTTTTCCATGAAATATATGAAAAAACCTATTTTAAACTTATTTTTTTCAGAATTGAGTGTCACTCAGCTCGATGTATTTATAATAGCTTTTCTTAAATTCGTTTTAATGGCTTTTTTTGAATTGAGGTACATATACTTATTTTCAATTTCATTGAACGCTTTTGAAAGTTGATTCTACCAATGTAAAGCCTATATAGGTACACTAAAAAAATATTTTAACAAAATGTTTCGTTGTTTAAAAATTTGCACCCGCAGAAAGAAATTTGCTAATCGAATGTAAGTGAAAGCAAATTGTATAGTTGTACAGATTGATTATTGTTAAATAATTTTTGGTTAGATTTACCATATTTCTTTCTATGGCATAAGAGATGTAGTTAAAAAATATTTTAGGAAAATCATGCTATGCTATGATTACAAAACAAAATGGCGTCGGGGTGAACAGCTGACGAAATAAAACGACGTTACCTGAAAAATTGTTAGCAGCAACTATAATATTTCGTTGTTTTCACTTGTTTACCATTTTATTTTGCTATGATTCAAATGAAAATGTCGGTGTGACTGAACAGCTTATCGTGAAATTTGCAGTTTGCAAAAATTGTCGTAGCGATAGCTAGTTATTATGTTAAAGGTAACCAAAAATGATGGTAACACTGAGAGTTATATTAGAAAATGATGGTACTCGCAACCAAGTAAGTTTAAAAAAGTATTCAGATGCCTCATATAAGGATCCAGTAGTTTATGTTTATACCACAAGGCAAACACAAAAACACACAATGAATGTTCCTCGTATTAACAATTACTACGGATCATGTACTTTACGATATTTAATCCCTAAACTATTCAATGAGCTAGAAAATGACATTAAAACATTTAAAAACGAGAAGACTTAAAAAAAGACATTAAAATTACACTTATGTCAAAATTATAATTTATAAATTATTACTTTTGGTGTTACGTTGTTGTTTATGCTGTTTTGTTTATGTGTTTTGTTTATTATGTATGTTTATTATGTTGAGTGATTACCCAACAACTTTAGTATACAAAAACATTTGTATACGCATTCTATTGTATAAAGGAAGGATTACTTGAGATTGCTGTCAGCTCGCAGTGTTTGTGTTTTAATCTTAATTTAATTAATGTGTCTCGAAAAGTGTCACCGTAGTCATAAGATCAATGTGTGAATATGTTGAGACGTTTAATTGTTGAATTTGTAAGCTAAGATACCCACGGAAAAGGCACCAGCCTTCGTGGGATTGTATATGGCGCATTACTCTAATAAAAAAAAAAAAAAATCGATGTCTAAACTCCGACAATAATTATTGCTCTCACTAATCAACCATACTTGGTTGCCAATACCATATTTTTGCTGCCATATTACGATATTTTGCAGTACGAAGTTTAACTGGTTGTGCATAGTCTTTACACCTTGTGTAATGGAAAGGGATCGATTCGTGGGTAGCAATATCTTTCTTTTTTTGGAGAATTTCACGCAGGGCTTCTTGTGCGTATCTTGCACCACCATCCGTAAAGGACCACTGGGTAGGTACCTACATGTTTATTTTATTTGCCAGCCCTAGCTGCGATCATAGCATGCATAATCGATGCCAACCCTTACGAAATATATTTGTATTATAACCCGCCCCTATTAAATAGATAATAATACCTCAGCACCTACGCGTTATAGTTTGTGAAAGCCATCCTCAACTCACCAGTTAGTCAAAGATCTAAGTGCATTCAACTCTTTATTCATTAGTTACTCTCATCTCATTTGAAATATTTGAGTTAATAGGATCAGTAAGTGGGCTGAGCCGTATCTTATCCGGCGTTTGTATGGCCGGTCGGTGACGAATGGCTACTATAAAGCAGTCGCTAGATAGGAGCAGCTGGTGCTAGTGGCTGGCAGCAGCGCTGACGTGGGCAGCTCATTGTTGCTGCGATCTATTACTGCCCAGAGACACTTCTTGACGTTTGAAAGACAAACAGCTTGTCATACAACGTCTACTCAAACCGTGCACTGCCAGTGTCATTCGTATAGTATGCTTTAATATCAGCCGGTTGAGTTTGCTTACAAAGCGACTGCGCATGCTTTATAAGCTTGGCAGCGTTAAATTGTTTAGGAATTTTATTTGTGTATACAGGATGTCTTAAGACCATTCCCGACGACTTAAGAGGGCGTCATATGTTCCCTATTACGCATAAGATTGTATAAAAAAAAGCGAAAATAATTTTTGCCCAAATTTATTAAAGCGCTAGTGTAGATTCTCTATGCTCTTTCGTTCGCTAGTTCGCCCTCGGTCAAGGCCGGTCAATGACTCGGTGCGGTTTTAGCGGATGGCGATTTAATATTATCACGTAAAGTTTACATTTTTTTTTCTTGTACACCATGATGAATTTTGATATGAGGTCAAAACAAATCTTGTTTGAAATCGCAAGGGATTTTTTATCACGAATGGTCTTGAGACACTGCGTATGACGCATTTCGCAGGCCGATTGTTTATGTTCGTAATTAGGATTTTTACAAAGCGCCTATGCAGATTACGAAACGGAGTTATTTTGCAATAGTGCAACTGTTTTGCAGCGTTCCAATGCGCCTGCTGCACATTGTACAACCGTCCGGTGGATTGAATAAAACGTTTATTACAGGGCTATTGACATACAAATATAATATTTTAAATAACACATTACAACATGTAACTTATAGAATCTATAACATTTACGAGTATAACCTCATGTAACGGGCTTTTGTTCCTACAGCTGCGGGTTCGTCGCACGTGATTTTTAACGCTTTATTACTCCCGTCTCCCCTGACTCATCACAAAAAAATAAAATAACCAAAAAAATAGTTGTATCTGAATTAGGTTATAGCAATACAAAAATGTGTAAGCATAAAAAATATACAATTCATGATAAACAACGATTCAGATTTCCGTTTCTTTTTAAATTAATAATTTTTAAAAAATACGATTAATAAAAATATATTTTATTGTTTTAGTTCAGTTTTAATGCCACCAGAAGCGATGTTTATTTAACATCTGATAGTAATAAGAAAAAGTGATATCTTGTCCTGCCAGAGTATGCTAAAAAAGGTTAATTAGTTTCATTATTATCAAAATTAGTTCTATTATTTTTTTGTTTTCAAGTTCTTAATTACGTTTTTTTTAATGACACTTTAGACATAATATTTTACTTAATTTTGTTCATCGTTCATGTAGAATACATGATCAAATGTATATTCTATTTTTTATATGACTACCACTAGTACGCTACTGCTATGACTACGACCGCTTATCGATTCACATGATTGGCGGGCTCTCAGCTGACATCATTTGATTGCTTTACAGTTAAATAAGATGAGAAGGCGGTAAAAACTGTAATTACAGAAATGATTAGCACTCGGTAGAATTAAAAACAAACATACCTAAATGATAATCATTTGAACCACTATGAGCATATGTACGTATACATACAAGACAATCAATTCTATACTTTCTAGGACAATTCGCGACTGTTCCAAAGCTGTTTTTTAGTAGATAGAGGCAGCGGGTTGACAAACATTAATTTTATCGCACCTATTCAAATCTAACACTTGTGCTTATTTTCCAATATTGTAATATCTAACTAAATATGTGTCCTTTGTAATCGGAATCGACACATTGCTTATAGCATTTTACAGTAGTTTTTAATTATTAAATTAGAATAAAAATATGAAACAGTTTTGAATTTCGAATAAAATTTATGCATAAACTTGCAATTACCGTAAACATACTTTTTTAAACAATATTCTATTTAGGGGTAATATCTACATCTGGCGTCGTATTAAGGAAAAGAGCATTTCATGGTGGTAGGTACTAGGTACATGATAAATAGTCTAGAAATAGCATACGACCTTAAAAACGACCTTGACGTCTGTAAAAATCTGAAAAAATATTTTAAATTTTGAATGTAAATTATTTTTTTTTCTTGAAATGAGCCCAAGAATTAACACTCCAGAGTCTTGCACTTATACTTATTTAAGTTAATCGGTACCTATCTGATACATAAATTTAAATTAATATAACATTATATATGTTACGCTTTAGTGTAACACGCGTACAATGTCGTAATATAACTCCTATACCTCCTCAGGCCGCGACACAAAAAGAAGTAAACGCGGATATCACAATTTTGCATAATTACTGAACCGCGGCGCGGGCGCAGATCAAAAATCGCGAAGCCGCAAAAGTGGGCAGGTCCGACGTTTAACGTCTCTTTCTATCGATTACGCGAGGAAACAGTGGAAATCGTTCGTCTCGCTCGCACTTGTGGCCGAGTAACGGCACAACGCGAGCTGCTCAAAGCGTGATAAACAAGGAAACTTGGAAAATTAAATTTTACACAATTTCTGTGTTCTAAGTTATGCCATTTTAAAAAGTAAAAGTTACTACTATATATCAAGAATTAACAATCTTTCTATATAAAATCAAACACTATGCTATTTTAAAAATGATTAACAATATTACTATCGTTTGACAAATACATAGATATCAAACTAATCCTAACTTTTTTAAGAGTGCACATAATAATAACTTTTTAAGAGCTTTTTTAAGGGCATAATAAGAACTGATTAAGTTATTAAAAAAAATAAAAACGTCTACGGTTATCATTCATTTTAAAAATATCCACTTAAGAGACGGTAGATATTAAACGTATAAAAATGCTTTAATCGTTTAATCTTATTTTTTTATACATTATTTTATTTATTGTATTTTATAATATGTAAATAAATATTTTTAAACATACCTACAAATTGGACTGTGTAAGAACCCACCCTATCTAAAATCTTAAACAATCAAGAAAAAATAATATTGTTATTATTTATGTATATATTTTTTTACGTAACAATTTATTCAATATTTAATATTGAACCAAAAAAAAAAAAAATTTTACAGTTATTTTATTTTACAATAGACAGTTTTAATTGATTTACTAAAACTTTTGCATTTTGTGTTTAGTTGGTTTTGACAATCATGCGTTTAATTACACACACTAAATAATGAGCAAGTTTCTATTAATTTAATAATTTATTTATTAGGTAAATAAAAACATTATAAAATTGTGTCGAAACACAATTCCAACATATGAACGTTTAAGCTGTTTATTAAAAATATATTTGAAATTACTAATAATAAACCTTTAACACTAAAAAAGTATAAATAACCTATTGCTAACACTAGAGTTACACCCCCTCCCTATTTATACCATTCGTGGATGTGTAAACCGTTCCCTCTCTACATTAGCTATCAATATTATATACATATAATATGAAATGAGTAAAAAGGTGATATCAAGGTAAACCAAAAAATATTAAAATTGCTTTTTTGTATATAATTACAATTTTTTTACGAGTTACATCCATCCAAAATAACAAATGTTTTATTTATTACCAACATATTGTGATTGTCCTGGTAAAAACATAGCTTTAGCTGCCAGAAACTCAAAATTCTAATCTTAATTAATCATGTATTTAATCAGTGGCGTGTCCCGAACTTGTACGCATGTCGTTTGCTGACTTCGGGACGAAACAAGCAAGTTATTAGAACTTTTAAGAACTTTTAAGAATTTCAAGAATTATAAATCACGCGCATTTGACGCCCGCAACTTCTCATATCTATCGCGTGGCAAATTTCAAAACAATCTGCTCGTATATTTGCAGTTCTTTTTCGTTAAAAAAGCTAGACAAGCCAGGCAAGTTACGCCACTGATAAATACTATACAATTTTATTGAATTACCTATATATCATACATGCCTTTTAAAATATAAAATATATAATAATAAATAGTAATACGAGCACACGTACCTTACATACATAAGTTACATTAATTACATTCCTTACTAACATAACTTACTCTTTTAACTAATATTGTTTTCTCTGGGTTTCCATTAATTTTCCTGAAAAATCTACACACGGTATTATTTACAGAAGTTTGATATCACGCTTTGAATCCTACCTTCGTTAGACCATCCACAAAGATTATTTGAAAAATTTAAAATGCAATGCAATGCAATTTAACATGTCAAACTTTGTACTTAAGACTTAGTTGTGTAAGATTTTTATCTTTAACGCAGAGATTAGGTATGTTGACCTTCTAATGTTAAATTATTAACCATGTTTTTTTCCACCTCGTCCCTGTTACTCCGCTGCGTATATATGAAGTTGTAAATACCTTCTGTGGTATTATTTGACGGGCTCTTACAAGTAACACCAATTATGTGCGTGTCGCTTTTTGTTTTGCATTAAAATACAACCACTTAGATTCTTATGGGGTCTTTTACAACTTTTTCTTCGACAATGGCTACCTTTTTGCACCCATTCGATGTATTTTATTTTATTTTAGGTTAGCATTATCTACACTCATCTAATAAAATAATCTGGCAATAAATACAGATATCCCTTGGCTTTAAAACCGCCTGCCTAAAAGAAAGTCACAACAGAGCCGAGAGAACAAAGGCCTTGTTTCACTCAAATTGATATCATCCAATCGCAGCGGCATTAGAGTACAACGGGCGAGACGTCGAGGAGATCGGAGATAAAACTATTTAGAAGCCTTTAGGAGCGGATAGAGGCTGCGTACGAATTCGTCGCGCAGCGGCGCGGACCTCTTTTCGACGCATTTTTACGGTCACCTTCCAATTTGTGATGCGACTGTGGAATCCGGATATTTTCGGTAATAAATCAAAGATCAAAAGAGTTTCTTCATTGTATAGCTATCTACGTGAGTAGAAATATCTTAATCGGTAAACAAGGTTGATATTGAAATAATGATTTTAAATATGTATTTATAACTTGAAGGAGTAATATTGGTATACTAGCTCAAATCGATAGTAGACTGAGCTATTATTTTTACCAAATTCGGGGAAGATGGAAATAAGGCTTAAAAGTCACTTATTTACCAGATGATGAAATTAATAGGGATGATTTAGTTTCCTATTTAATTGTATCCTGTACTGGTTAAGTACATAGACATGTTCATGGTTATAACCACATAATCTATCATTTTGTATCATTCGTATAAGCTTCCCAATTAACTGATAATTCGGTAGTATTAAACAAGAAATAACAGGGAGGACGCTAAGCGAGAAATACGTATGATTGGAAAAAAATTTTTAGTACAATCCGTGTCATTGGAAAGGTACATATATATTTTGGATGACTCAAAATTAAATATTGCCAATCTACTAACTACATAACTGTGTTTGGGTAATTGTATAGGTATGAAAGATATTGAACATATAGATTCATCGAGGGTTTTTCAAATAAAATCAAGAAGTTTATATCACTTTACTAAAGTCGACTATTAATTTATCATATCATGCTACATAACAATAAGTTATTTTTTTCTTATTATTTTTATTTGGTTTATTCAACAAATTTACATTTATTTTATTTTATGTATCAGTCAAGCCTAAGGCTTATCTGCTGGAAACCAGGTGTGTGAAATATAGATAATAATAATTGTGAAATATGTTCAAATTATTTTGTTCTGTATTTTACACGTCCTTTACAATGTAAATATACACATAGTTCATAATGAGGTAATTTACTCGTATATTGTAATTTTCAAATTATTTTCACCGCCTATATAAATTTTCTTTTATAATTTTTTTTCGGAGAATCCTGTGACATCAGGTTGTTTATATTTAAATAACACTGTACAAAAAAATGTTGGTCACGACATTAAAATTTTTTTGCTTACAATTACTTATAACTTAACTTTTGACATAACATTTAATTGGTTGAATAGTTATTCATTATTACCAGGTAATCTCTCTTAAAAAAATCCCAGTAGCGGTTAATATACGAATAGATAAATGATTCCAATTATTAAATGATTCCTTATTGTACGATAAATTGTTTACAAGCACCACATTTTACACCACTACTAATCTTAATTTGCGTACTTCTTGACGGTACTACGGTATTAATTTACGTAATATTCAAAGTGCTAATCATAAATCACCTTGGCCTGCGTGCCAAACACTTGCGAGCCTCATCACCAAGCCGTAATGCTCACACATATAAAATAGATCACCAATTCTGAGTTCCTAGTCCATCCATTGCATCACTATCAATCATTTTTTTCGTCCGCATAGAGCACAGCCGCGCCGGAGAGAGGATCTCGCGCTGGAGGCTGCGCGGGACCGCTCGACCAGTACTGCGCAGTCCGCCGCGCGCAGCACGCGTCTTGGCGCCAGCGACGCCGTGAGCCGCCGGTCAGCGCCGTCGAACCTCGTGTTGCGATCATGTGACATGCCTTTATCACTCCTCGGCGCTCGCGTCACGTTTTTACATCCGCCTGAAAATGTAAATCACTTCCGGTTGTGCTGAAACCAATGAGTTTTATACATGTGTTTCTATTGAGTGACATATCGACCTATTTCTTTTTCAGCGCGTTTTAAAAGCAATGCTTATATTTTAAGCTCACGCGGTTCGGTTTATGAACACACCTTAAAGATAAAGGTAACTAAATTATAGAATAAAATACTTCTATTTTCAAAAACTTATACATGGACTTTTTTACATTATGCCAAACAACTTGTTCAAGATATCGTGTATAGTTTTATTAATAAGATATTTGTAGGAAAAAGTGGTGGTTACTTCAATTAATGATATACATACATACAAGTAACCAATAAATCGGCCCCCGTGGCTATAGTTATTGAAGCTCTAGCTATAAAAAGCATGTAAGTTACAGTTCCTGCTTCCATATTAACTATTTGTGGTTAAATATGCTATTTTAGCATGTTATATATTTTGTTTTAAATGCTCACAGCAATAATGCTCAATACTAATATAAATTTTGCTCTTTGAATTACATGTAATTAGTGCAAGGCGCTGCGTGCATTGAATGGGTTTCCTGTCGCTATGAGGACTCGGTTTAATGTTAAATGAAATAGCTACCATCAATAAACGTTATATATATATATATATATATATATATATATATATATATATATATACAATATGTATTTTGCTATTCAATAATAACATCGTGAACTGTAGGCACTTTGATTTATTACTTTCACATTAACGTCAAAAAACACATGTGTTTTATTTTACCTTTGGATAACATATAAGTTGTAGCTTAGGTTGGCCTGCATCAATTGTATTATTTCATCTTTTAGTAGCAAAAATTGTTGCAAATTGGAACAGTATCTGGTAAAGGCAATTAGGTTTTACCATTTAATTTCTCTTAGTTAAACTGATTTGTTCTTGTCGGCGAATCTATGTGAACATACTGACTCTATTATATATAGTGAATATACTTAAATTAATCAAGTACACATTATTTAAAGTTCAATCAATAACATTTTCCACACCAACTGGAAAAAATAATTTTAACTTTACTATTGAAAACAAGTTTGTATTTTCCAACTTAACTTTACGGTAATTTTAACCAAACTATTTGTTTTTCAACGCCTTTTTGCCATTTTATTCAAAACACAACAGCTTTATAGATAGATTGTTATCTCAAAACCTACTTAAACTAAACTTAAAATAGATTAGTAGTTACCTACTTAAATTAAATATTGACATTAAGTACTATTTGTACACGACTTTAATAATAGCTGCTTGATAAGATTTATTTTTCATTTGGTATTTATTATAAAATAAAAAATATGTAGTTTGTAGTATAATTCAAAAACTATATATTTAATCAAAAGATTGCACTTATTTCTCACTCATTGAATAAATCCCCTCCGAAAAAAATGATAAAATGTTAGACTAAGTGTTCTAGTTATGTTTAAGTAATACTCATAGAATAATGAATGTATTAAGACGAGACGTTTACTATTACTTAAATCTACATACTACTCGTAGACATTACCTAAAGCATTGTAGCATTTAAGATCAATATCTAAATATCAATAAAGCTATACAGCGTTTAAAAGTAAACAAATCACAAGAAACAATTTCCTTTTAGTATCAAGTGTAATATAATTAGGCCGATTAATATAATTAGTATTAGTATTAGGAAGTGTAATATAATTAGGATGATTTGGGATGTGTTTTAGTAATATATATTTTTTAATATGAATTATTATTTTGTTTAAATTGATCATTTAACAATAATTCATATTTTTTATAATAAATTCAACAATAAAAAAAAACAATTTCCTTGTATTATTTATGATTAACACAGAGAACGTTAAAAATCCAAATAAAAATTTAAGGGTTTAGGATACACCTAGATTATTATTACGTTACCTCAAATAAATATATTATGGTACTATGTTTTAGGCTGCTTTAGTGCTACTATTTAAAAATCATATTTTTAAATATTTTTATATTACCTAAAATATTATATATAAAAGCCAATAAATAAAATTCAAATCTGTATAACCAATAATGTTAAATGCAAAAGTATCTCCAATATATCTGTTTTTTTTAGAAATTAGTTTTTTAAATAGGTACCTTAATTTGGCATAATGATTACATATAAAAAAAACTTCACTATCATAAAAAAAAAATGCAAAAAAGAGGATGCAGGTCGTTTGTTTGCTTGATTGGGTAATAAAAATATGACTTAAATGTAGCCAAAAACATTTTCCTGAATATACATAAACCTTATACCTACCTTTACCCACGTATACAATAAATATTAATATATTAGTATTGTATTTAGATTTAATTTATTTAACCTATCATATGAACCTAAATACTTATTTTAATTTTCAATATATAGTGTTGTATTATACTATTTAATATATTATTGTTGTAAATTTAGTTGGAAAATACTTTTTTTAATTTAATTATCGGTGAAATATGATAAATGGGTCCATTTATTTTTCGATGCCAAAAACTATAAAATAAAAGCATGAACCTAACTGTTACACATTTAAACATAATGTTGTTATTTTACCCGTAGAATAGTCTAATAAATAATTAATAAAATAAGGAATCGTGACCCTTACAACAGAAATAATTAATTTAATCGCAGCTTTTGTCATTTCTCCATACAACCACTGTAGTGTTGTCGATGTTATTTGTAGATGTAGAAGAATAAACTAGGTATTATTAAACTTCATAAATATTTAGGCTTTTATTACAAAGAAATATAAGTCAAATTTTTGTCTTGTCTAAGAGTTATGAGGCTCAAAAAGTCTATATTTTTTTATTAATTTCATCAAAAGTTTAGACCTAAATATCGTATTGACCGAATACAATAATTGATAAAATAAAACTACACAAGTATAGTTCATTTTATAAAGATGCAAATTCAATTAAGTTTTTAGGCATAAATTGATTACTTTTCCATAACTAACGTGTAACGTGTTTATGCGTTGGATGATACATAACGATTATTATTCTTACTTTAAATATAAAATGTGGTTTAAGATTGAGGAAAGTAATCATCTCTGAAGGTAAGCGGCTCGACGCTGCGTTTGTGTCGGCTGTCGAGTTCCAGCCTGAATTTTACCTTCGATTGTTTACAGGAGCGATTTCAGGCCGGGCCGCGGTGTGATAATGCGAACTAAAGTGATCGGCGTCGCTAAGTGACTGCACAAATCGTAACACCTTTCAGAGAGTCGTGCGATAACTGGGATCCGTGAGGAAAGCGGACCAAAATGTTTACAAGGTAATTAATACGATTTCTACTTTACTCTCTGTTTGTCATTGATTTGTCACTTATTATGCACTTGCAATAGACGACCTAAGGAATTTGTTTTCTTTTATATTTGCTGTTAATTAAATATTTATAGCATAAATACATAAAAGATTTTTATTTTTGTTAATAAATTACACGCTGCATTTTTTACTAAATTATTTTTTTCTGGATATTTTTTCAATTGCTGTTTTGGCCTCATACTTTAATATTTAAATATCTGTTTTTTTAATAAAGGTTATTTGGTTATAAAGAACACAAATACTGTTGATAAAATTTACAAACACAAAAATGTTACTTGCAATATTTTACCTAATAATCAACAAATCTTTATAAATAAGCGATAGTATTATTAACATTTTTCATTTTTTCCATTTTCCAATTTTTTTTCCATTTTTTAAAATGGTTTAAAACCTCAATTCATAATAATTAATAATGTAGAATATTATTATTATATGAACGTCAAGAGATATTTTTATTGTTGTATGTAATATTTATTTATGAATAAATAAATTACCACATTTATAATATTTATATTAAATATTATTATTATTTTGTTAAATAATTCGAAAAATATATGTATATAGGTTACTCTCCTTTGTGTCAAAATACTGTTTGTCATTATCTTGAATCCAATGATTATGCCACTATTTAAATGTCCTCTAAAACAACCACATAGTAATGAATGACTAATTTCTATTTAGCCACTATCCTAATCTTGAGTGAATTTATTTTCAATATAAATTTGTTTATTTTGATTTTATTATAAAATAGCGCTATCGTTTTCAATGTGGCAGTATATTTTAATTGCTTTTTCGTGACGGCTTATCATAGCAAAAACGTAGAAACTTTCACAGAACTGCTTTCGAATAACCTAAAAGCAAACAAAAAAAATACATTTGGAGATTAAAAAAATGCTTAAAACTCAGGTGTCGATTTAAGTTTCAAGGGTACCATGTCGAGTTTGAGTTGTATGTTTTAGTTTTGTCATGCTGACAAAAAATACATCAAAATGTACACGAAGTTTACACTCCGAGGGTTTGGTGTTAAATGTTATTAATTCGATTATTATTAATTTTTTTTAATTTCCCTAATATTCGTATGAACATACTTTGTATATTAAACTGATGTCCCAGAACATCCCTGAATATGATGAAGGGGTTTCTGTTTTTGATAATTTTTGTACGGAACCCTAAAAACCTAGGACACTACTATTTTATAGATTGCAGGCAAGAGGTTAATTTCCTAATCAGACTATGGATCGAACCACCGCAATGGCGATAGGAAACATTAGAAGTTATATAATTTATTTTCCCTGCTACATACAGTTCGCCTACCGAATTAAGCGGTCAGCCAACTAAGTTAGCTCTTAGCTGACGATTTTTTTACCGCTACACACCAATTCCTCGCACTCACAATAATTAGGTTCACAAAAAGGGTATAATTTAGATGGCGTCCGAGCATGAGCCACTACCGTTGAGCGCCACGTCGAAACAAACGGAATGCCCCGAATGCATTATTACGGAGAACGGGTCACTTAAAACTCACTGTTCTCAAAGTTAGCTCTGTTGAACCTCTTAAGACTATCGTCTAAAGTTTCTTTTAATGGCCGATTACAACTTTACTTACAAGCATTTGTCCGATTTGATTTTGTTTTGTATTATAACTATCGACTACAATTTAAAAAGATTAGTGGTTGAAAATATAGTGGCCATAAACCATACAACGGCGACGAGGTCATAAAACGATTTTAACGGAAAAAAATAAGTTACGTACCAAATTCAAAGGGCGACTTTTGGTTCAGTTTTTTTTCAGAGTCTAGTTTGGTTTCCTTGTAGTTATAATTTTTTTTTTTTTTTGATCGGGTTTAATAATAAACAAATATGCGATCATTGCGATTGACCGCCCGTCAAGATCATTTAAGCTGCTGCGTCAGTTCTGGTTCAAAAGATGTACCTAACCTAATCTATTGTTTTTAATTTCTGTATTAACAGAATTAAGATATCAACGCTTGAAGTTATTTTTATGAAACCCAGAAAAACGCATTGTCTTTTTAATTTAAGTTATTAAAGATCAGCTTAATAAAGTTATTATTTTATCGATGTTTTTAAATCGAATTGCCGTCATTAATGGATGGTAAATTACTTATCTTCCAAGTTTAAAAATGTTTTTAATTTCGATTACGAGACGCAATCCTACCTACTAACTAAGTAAGTAACAACATGTTTATTAAACACTTGCATCTATCTTAAGGCGAGGTCACGCAGTGCGCACTAAAGTCGATTTGATGTCGGCAGGGTTCCGGCCGTTTTGATTTCGTGTGTCCGTCAAGTCTAATGACGCCCGAGCTTAATCTAACCATTACAATTATTTCTGGCCTTACTTTTCGATGCAAGGCAACGCAACTGCGTATAAGGCGTCCATTACATCGTCTTCTTTGACTAATTATTGAGTTCCGTAGTGAATGTGCCGCTGACGGAACTAATTTCGGTTTGGGCGTGTAAGCGGATCCGAACGCAGACGCGATATTTTTTCCTTGTAACGAGTGTATAATATAATATATTGTTCGTATATCTGCAGTAAACATAGACAATATTGCCCAAGCTAAGAACTCATTTTATAAATATCTATCAAATTCAATCAATCAAAAAATATTTATAAATATCAGACAAAAGTTGACATCTTAAATTTTTGAGAGATATTCACGTTTTCGTTTGGCATAAACAAATATATGTATAATTTTTTTATGCCTTGGAAAGAATCCAGATAAAAAAACGGATTTTTTAAATTTAGGGGCGAGTGGTGCGCTAATATGTAGGGAAGGATGATACAAAAACCATCTCGATCGCGTCTCTATGCATAAAGAAAATGCAGATTGTATTAGATCTACTAAAAAACAAATTGAAGCATATATCTAAGTCATACAACATACCCAGTTTTTTAAACTTCAGAGCCTTTCAAAATATAGCCATAAACATATTAATGAATACAAAAGATAATTAAATGTGCAAGATGTATTTATTAATTATTATACTGAGCATACAATAATTTATTTTAATAAACTGCTTTGTCTTTAATTTAATTAATTTGACTAATATTAATTTATTTAAAACTACAGAATTCACCTACAGAGTAAGAGTGGTGTAATTCAGGTAAGTTTCTTTGCATGCTATATATCAAATTATCAATGCGATTGATAATATAGATAGATAGAATACCTTGCTGAAATACACAATATAAATACAATACAGACACTAATGAATATATTCCAGTCTTCTTGCTTTCACAAATCTATCAAATAGAAAGCCGTAAATAACATGTCCTTTTAAAGTCTTATATAATTACATGTATCTGTAGTTTCGATTCAGTGTGAAGATAGAACATAATTTAACATGTGTTTTAAAACACTTTTAGTATCGTAAATTATAAAAAAGAAAAGTTTACATGGATATATTTTTATTACGACGAATACGTGTATGTTGAATGGCAATGTAAAAAGTTAAACCTTTAATTATATTTTTATGCTAAAATCCAATTAAATTATCATAATTGTTTTACATGGGATTTTAATAACATTTAAATGAGTGATAAGGCCGGATAGGACACGTAATTAAGTATCGACCGCTGCCCGCAGGGCCTAGCTACGAAACCCGACTAAGTGGGTCAAACCTGCTTGAACAGTCAACACAATGTGTTGACATAAAGTAATTATTTTTTTTCGACTATTGTATTTACTACTCCACTGGGTAAGATTTTATTTTACCAATACAATATTTTTAGCTACGTGGCTAACCTCGTGCGGTTTCCATCACATGGTTTGTAAGCGTCATCGTTTAACGGTTTACCATATAGCATGTTAATTTAACCACTTACATACTACTTAACTACTTACAAGGTGTCCTTGGAAAGCTTATGAATACGGCCTTGTTCCTTTTACATTTAGATTTTAATGAATTTCTTGAATGCAAATAACGCGACGCATTGAACGCCATGCCATACACATATGAATGCCGCCTAGATTACATGAGAATTATTGTTCATTCAAAAGTTTATTGAGGAATATTACGACCTTAGCAACGAAGCGATGAATACTAGCCCAAGTCGAATGCTCAAACGCCCATATGAAGTCTTCCTTATAGTACGGGCGCAGCTCGGTTAGGTATTATTTTTGTAATATTTTAATTTGTTTCCTTTACCAAATAAATAAAACGAATAAAATAAAAGAACAAAAATTCATTTTATTATTGGTTAGCTTAAAGTTTACCAGCATACCAGCGATTAGCGAAGTGAGCATCTGTGTCAAATTGGCTATACGTTTCAATAGCTATCCTGTAGGTTTTAGAATTTTAATGTAATTACGGTTAGAATGTATCCATCCATTGTGCACTGAGGGGTAACTCTGTTCGGAAAATCTCAATATTTTTCACTAAACGATAACGAAAAAAAAACTTCCTATCTTCTTTAACTTACCCCTGTTGCATGTGTTAGTAACCACTCACTAACACATGCAACACTCCACACACAGTCCACACTCGGTACGGTTGCGGAAAAATCATTTTTTAAAATAATAAATAGTATGAATTCGTTTTTCTCACACTTATCCAACAAACTCAGGCTTACACACGGAATATAATTTAACTGTTTTTGGAATATCCGGCCGATAAACTAACAAATAGCCAAAAGTAATAGAGTAATTAAGAATAATCCGAATACACCTATATTAAATTAATACATTCAAAAGAAACTCTAGAAAAAATCTAATATGCATATTAAAATACCCATTCAGGAATAATATTTCTCGCATAACGAAAAAATCGCAATGAAAGTGATCCATGCACTTGGGTTTGTGGTAGAATTGCGATCAAGAGATACGGGAGAAAAGAATCCGATGCCGGGCGATAACGGGACGCGGCGCGACGTCGAAACGTCTCGGACGCTGACAGCGTTTACACAAACCGAAATTGTATCAAGATGAATTGTCTTGTATAGATCTGTTGGATCCGTCTGATGCTGGATTAGATCTGGAAGTTATGATAGCGCGCGACGGCGATACTCAAACATTTGATAGTAAATGTTATGTGTTATATAAAACCTAATAAATGCAATAATCTCTGAGAAGCAACGATCTTTTAAAACATGTAGATACGGCAAGTGACGGTGAAAAATTCACCACGACCAAGTACGCCACTTTGCGTCGACTACACTCCTCGCGTATCATACGTCTCTTGCTCGCGTCGCGTCGCGTCGCTTGCTCGCGTATGTCATCGCGATAAGTCTCTATCCAGCATGGCGGAGTATTGCGGCGCGCGGAACGGTGCCGGGTTTTTACAAGGACGATTTGTATGACGTATCTATATGTTTTAAAAGATCGTTGCTGACAAGTCCCTAATTTATGTACATCATAATAATCATGAAAGTAACTTAAACACTAATTCATATTTGAGGTGCGAACTGCTCGCATCCTCAGACTTTGAGAACTATCGATCAAAAAACAAAAAATATAGCTAGATTTTGATTCAAACGATGATTGACGATATAATTTACCGTGTTCGTACAAAATGTAGTGGATGCCCTATTTTGTTCATAGCACTATTGTGATCATAGACGGCATCTATGATAACAATCACCCCCTCAGACTACTCGCGCCTGTGGTACCAACTTGTGATGGGTTGCTTCATTTCCTATCTCCACTGCGGTGGCTGCGGTACTTTTAGCCCATTCGATGTGCATTTTGGATGGTCATAGAGACGATAGTGGGTTATTTTTTAGATCTGAGTAGATAAAAATATAAATAACATACAGTGGTATCATGACATTCTTTCAAATCATCATACATTTTAACACCAATTGATTTATTTTTTTATAAATTTTGACACGCAGTTAGTAATGAAATAACACGGGCATACCTAATATTTCAATTTAATAATAATAATAATATCTTTATAATTATTATTATTAAATTGAAATGTTGCACTGAACATTCTTTTATACATTCCTATTTGCGCACATAGATGAGTTTGTATTAACTTTAACTGGCCAGTAATAAGTAATACGTTCCAACAGGTGCTGTAATATTTTTGAAATTCGAATATGATATTTACGCCTTCTGCCAAACTTTCAATGTTTCATTTATCAGTACTGAACATTTGTTGTCTTTAATGTTGTACATCTATATAATTCGACCAGCCTCCGATGTGATCAGAACGGCTATAATCTACACACAAAAAATCAACTGTTTCTCATTTGTACTTTTCGAGTTCAAAGATGCAACAGACGGACGAACGGACAGACAAACGACCAAAGGACTAGGATAGTAGCTTCTATATGAATGTATGTGTAGAAATTAAAAAAGCTATCTATCAAATTTAAGTGAATCAAAAATGCCATTCGATAAACGTTACAAAATAGTTCGAGGAAGAAAAGAATTGAAGCCGACATTCTTCTTTCCAAAAAGTAATATAATTTAGCAACCATTCTGTTTATAAGGATAACAAAAACTCATATAGTCTCAGAGGAACAGGATCTGGCCTGAAGGGTCAATATGAGGGAATGAAGGTCCTGAACATAACGAGGCTTTGACTCTTTAAAGCTTCGTCAACCCAGTCATTTCTCCATATAAACGCTGTAGTGCACAAATTCTCTTATTTGTAGATGTAGAAGAAAAATAATACTAAGTATCGTTTTATCTACTAAATATCTAGGCTTCTATGGAATTAATAAGTAAAATTTTTATTTAGTCCTAAAAGTAAAGACCTTTAAAAAGTCTATATTTTTCTATGCATTTTATCAAAAGTTTAGACGTAAATATCTTATTGTCTGAATACAAGAATCGAGAAAATAAAACTACAGAAGCATTGTTTATTTTATAAGGATGTAATGAACTTTATAGTCCTTTATAGGACGATGCTGATTAATTTTTGAGCAGATTAGTGTGAAAATATTTGGCCGTGTAAGGGTACTTGGTACTCATTTAATAAAAAACGTGTAACCTGGTTATTTGAGCAACCAAGTTTAGCAAATAAATAATAAAGCAGTATTTATTATTTCAAACATTTTTTCACCCGTACTGTAATAGCCATAGAAATATTTTCATTGGTCCGTGGTAATAGCGGATACCAAGTGTGTGTGGTACTAAAGTGATTATTATAGAAATCATTTTTTGTACGGGTAAAAGGCACACGAAACCATTGGTGAAACAGAAATTTTGTAATGTTTGTAATATATCTGTATTTTGTAATGTTGTGGGCACATCAAATTTCAACCGATGTAAATTTATTCCTGCTCGAAATATTTGAGAAGCTCCGATCGTTCGAGAAAAGATTTCAAAATGCAAACGTCAAGTTAAGAATAAAAAGGATCACTCGTTCAAATCATTTAGTATTTGGCCGTCATGGCAACGGTTATACGATGGAGATTTATGATATTTCATGATTTGTTCATCAGCAAACGCACATTTTATTTTTTATCAGTAAATTTAAATGCATTCCGAGATGTGCACTTCTTGCCTATAGTCGCCTGTTCTCGGTCCACCCCTTCTAGGGGTGTTATAGCTACTGCTGTCACGGAGGGCTTTTTTCCATTTGATATATTTTGGCTCATGGTACACGCAGTCCTCAGTTTGTGTGAAATTCATGCTTTGATAACTGCAGCTATGTTGTACTGATTTTATTTTTAATAAAATATGATTTTTTTATTATTATTAATTTCAATGTATGTTTACTCCATACTCCTTAGTGGCTAGCGCGATTTTAAGTTATGCGTATAATAGGGAAATTCTCATGGGTGGTCCCATATTAGTTTCGTGAAGTTACATTTAGTCTAAGATAGCAATTTTTAAAAAGAACTTGATTTTCTAAGAGTAACATTATCGTATGCAGATTGTGTATAGTGAATGTGTAAAGTTTCCATCCCTACGAGCGACACCGTTGCAAATCTCGCCAACAGTCAACAACGCCACCTATGCTGGGAACAGCCGAACGAAAGATCTCCTCTGAACGCCTGGCTACTGATCTATTTGCGACGTGACGGAATGCTCACGTCGAAATCATCCAATTAACTTGAAGCTGAAGTGATCGAGCGACGCTGGATATTCCTGCCAGGATCTGTCAGCTAAGAGTTAATGTCGCTTTGTATTTCTTGATCGCACACGTAAAATAAGGAAATTTATGATTTTTAGGAATTTATTTTTCAATTAGGAACGATAATAAAGTATAATATTAACCGTGCCTACACATTATTATCTTTACTTGTACGTACAGACTGAATTCTTCTCTACATCCTTGTATGTGTTTATTCTACACTTCAAACTGGATAACTTTTATTTGACAAGTTTTTGAAATTGTCAATAAAAGTAGGTAAAATGAGTAGTTTAAAATGTTACTAAAATTGTTCCTTTAAAAAATTGGCGGCTGGCGCGCGGCCATGACCTGCGCAATGCGCGACGCATTGAGATAGATACAGGAGCATGCCGCCAGGACGAGACGCGATGCGAGAAAACCGAATGTTTCCTGGAATATTATTTATGTTGAATGGAAAAAATCTTAATATTTAGAACAAAAGTTGTTTATTTATGGAGGTGCAAGAAAACAGTTCGCCCATTTTAAGCAATTATTGCTTTTGCAAATAATATCTGTATATAATTAATTATGTTCGAGTCGGTTGCGTGGAATGCTTATAACACCACGCGCGCGAATATCAGCCTAACATTAAACTGCTGGGATATAAATTACAATGCTGATATCTATCTATACACCGTGTCCCAAGACCATTCCCAATAATAAAATAGGTAGTTGATAAGGCGATTTCTACTATCATTTGTTAAGAAACTATATCAAAACTCATAACGGTTACATAAAAATAGTAAAAGGATCATGTGATAATGTCTTTGTTGTGAGCGCTCATCTATCTCCGTACGCCGTAACGGTATCAAGATCATTATATATCGGCGCAGATCGGAATTCCCGCGCTGACCAAATTGACATCTTTAAAATATAATAAATTTGGGGATGATTTTTTATCGCATTTTGGGTTACACAACGCCCCCCGTAAGTGTTCGGGAATGGTCTTGGGGCATTCCTGTATAGATTTAGGAAATTTCGCCCGTTTGTCTGTCAATCTCTTTGACCGGATTTGGCATGAAACCTTATGTAAAAATGAATGCATTTCCGCTCTATTTTTTCGCTATTTAGATAATAGCGGAAATGACGTAAAACTATTTAGACAAGAAGTTAAAGTAGTCGGGTGAAAATAGTGCATCATATTTCAAAAGTAAAAAAGTATGCCAAGCCTTTACAACTTAATGCGTAAATTTCGTTGGAAAAGATGTAGTTAGCTAACAATTGTTGGCAATAAAAAGTGCTACAGAAAACTTGTTTGTAATCTTAATGAATGTGTATGGTTTGGACCGGTAGGCCTTTATTTATTCATACTAAATATATGTATAACCACAACACAGGTACGTAATATATTATGTAATATGTATTTTATTTATTTATTGATTTTGTTTTTACATATTTCTTAGATAATGAATAACATAACCATACATAACTGGACATTGCCCGTACTAAGGTAGAATAATTTTTATAGTTATTTAATAGATTGATTAAATGCAATTGCGCTGAGCTTTTTTAAAAATATAAAATGAAAACTACGAAAACTAACATTGATATACATACACGTACATGTAATACAAATACATAAAAAGATACATATATATGCATGTAACCAATCTATTAAATAACTATTAAAATTAGCCTACCTTAGTACGGGCAATGTCCAGTTAGGTATGGTTATGTTATTCATTATAATGTAAAAACAAAAATAAATAAATAAATAAATAAATAAATAAATAAATAATAAATAAATTTATTAATATATATATTAAGCTAATATATATATATATATAATAACTTGAGAATAGAAACGATCAATATTATATTACACAGGAATATAGTTGACCAGAGTCTCAGTGTCCTATCTACCATCAATTAACCAGTTAGTGTCTTTTTATTAATTAATTTGCTATTAAGCTTATTTGCAGGATATCTTTTATTTTATTATATAGCCTAGGTGCCATACACAATAAATATTAATACCATCGCCTTAAATGTATTCATATAGAGTATCTAGTGTAGATTTAAATGTCCTCTGCAGTATGTGATTAAATGCAAATTGTATAAGATATGATCATGCTATTAAAAGCGCACAGTTGCGTAGTTTCAGAAGAGAAAGTAACACTTATCAGTGCTGGTAGGTTGCTTCGCCAGTCATTCGAGAGGTGTCGGTGTCCTTTGACGGGACCAGCACCTTCTGGTGGCCGCTCCAGCGGATCCAGTAATTTATGGTTAAAACAAACGTCGCTCTAACAATAAATAAACCGCAACGGATAGCCGTTGAAAGTTGCTAAGGTTCTCGAGTCGATTTCCCTGGAAGTACTTATTATTTAGCTCCTAATGACAAAACTAAATGTTACGTCTATTTCACAATGTGTGCTCACTTCCCCCAATGCTGGACTGCCCCTCCTGGAACTAGCCAATACTCGGATGCCACTTAAGAAGATATTAGTTTCGTATCTGGCACAATGTAATTTGTTTTGTTCCGTATTAATATACTTTTAGTGCATATTCCTCCTGCTGTGCTACTCTAGAGCCATTCAGAATGAAAAAAAAAACCGCTCAACTTATAAATGTATTAAGTTTATTGGCCGGCATAACCCGTCTATAAGTGTAGCACAAAGAGAAGGCAAAATTTGGCATTTGTAAAAAAAGGCAACTCATGTTGTTTACGATTCCCCATCCCGTGATTACGACCCCGTCCAACGTCTAACGCTAAAAAAAAAACGCTATTATGAATTTATTTATTTAGGTTCATAATACAATATAAGTATAGCAATTAAAAATAACGGAACAGTAAATTTGTACAATTAATTGCGTAATTTCAAGCAAATTGACTACTTGTTTCCTGCTTCCTTAACAAGCCTGTAACAATCTGTACTAAAGAAGGCAGAGTTCTGTCCTTTTCAAATTTTAAATAATATCCGATAACAGCTTAAATATTAAAGTAGAATTAGTAGGATTAAATCAGGTAGATTAAAGTTAATACGCGCCTTTGTTAAGTCGCATTTACTGACCTAATAGAGACGTGTATTCAACCGAAAGATAATCATTTTTGGAGATCAAAATTCACCTCCATAGCCACTTTGATTGCCACCATTTTTATTTTTGTGTATTTAAGGTTATGCTTGAATTGTAAACACTCAATCATGATCTCAATGTCAGAAAATTTATATAATTTATTAGATATGAAACAAATCACTCTTTAAGTGAAAAACTTGTAAGGATGCAAGACTAACCTAGATTGTAAGTTTCTTTAGGATTTCTTTTCATCTCTTGTACCCGTTGTTTTTCCTCGATTAAATAAATATTAAATGACTAAACTGTCAAATCTTGCATTTTTTCAGTTCAAAAATTGAACGGCAAGCAATCTATACGGTAGATTTGTCGTATGGAACGCCCCAACAAATGTCGTATGGAACCCCCAACGGCGCCGACCAAAGGATTCGTATATGGCGCATAATGACGCATCAAGTCCGGCAATTTATCGGTCGTCCGCTGCTAACGAGGTGTAAACGACTAAAGGAGTAGACATTTATTCGCTCGTGTTAACGGCTTCTTGACTGTTTCGCGCGGCCATAACCGCTCGTGTGCGCTCCAGATCACTGCAAAAAAATTGATACTTTAAAGATATATCTCTAGATTCGTTACTAGCAATGGTCGCCTTTTCCAAAAAGATGCAGATATTTTTTTGTATTGACTTCGGTATTTTTTCGATGTGTAAACACGACCCCACGGAGGCCTAAGACTTTTCGGGATGGAGTGATTTTGATGCTTCTGTCAGTGACGCTCGTAACGACAAAGTAAGTCGATAACATCGTAAACGATGCGAGATGCGCTTACACCAAAGTGGAACTGCTTGGATTTATACCGCTAGCGAATTAAACCCCTAGAGAGCGCTAATAATTTTATTTCTAGATATAATTATCGATTAACATGAAGTTTAAACTTCAATTACTAGAGAGTGCTTAGATTTGCGTCAAACGTCTGATGTCAGTCACCGTGACAATTAAATTGTTTACTAAATTAAATTGGTTTGAATCACCACATTACACATCGTAACCGTGAGTCCCGGCATTTTCTATTATAATAATTGACATTGACATTATTTTCCTTTTTAGATACTACTACTAGGTACTACTAGGATGCTACTACTAGGTATCCAGTATTTTAAAACAGCGAAAATTTCACCAAATATCACATTTGACGGGTAGGTACTTCGCTCAGTCGCCCGACACAGATCCCTTTCATTTCTCAGCGGTAATCAGCGGTAATCAGATAATACGCTTATGGTAATAAGCCTAATTTTTAAGTCAGACGTAGGTAGGATCATCGGCACCTGTTGCGTTAACGATAAGCCCTCAACCAATTTTCTTATGCTTAGGGACTGGGCTAGGGAGAGCCTAGAGCTAGGTGATAATTATTTGAAGTGAAGTAATCTAGCTATAAGAATAGGTTCATGGATTATGATTTTTTTCTCTTTCTACACCTGCTATAAATATTAAAATCAATTATATGACCATAGAATGTTTTTCTTTGTAACTTAACGTAACGTAACGTAGAAAAAGTGTGTACGATTTTTACATTACGTTAAATTTTACCTAACTAAGCAATATCCATAGTGGACTTATTTTATCGTGTTAACGGATTTATTTCTAGATTTCTATTAACAACGGCTTTCAAAAAATATTGTTTAATTAACATAAAATTAGATATTTTATAAATACAAATACTCGTATATGAGCCAATATTACATGAATTTGTTTTTTAAATGAGTAATTATTTA
The DNA here is from genome assembly GCA_020383195.1 of Neomicropteryx cornuta. Classification (NCBI taxonomy): domain Eukaryota; kingdom Metazoa; phylum Arthropoda; class Insecta; order Lepidoptera; family Micropterigidae; genus Neomicropteryx; species Neomicropteryx cornuta. Next base: position 8,178,464 of record JAHKQU010000028.1, read on the forward strand.
AATATATATTTTAGACAATAATCACAGTAAATTATGAATATAAATAAAATTATTACAATACAATTTCTAGTTTTTATTTCACTTTGTACTTTAACAACTGTGTAAGTTAATTCGGGAATGTAGTTGATTAGAATTTTCGTCTATTTTCTTCCTAAATTTAATAAACATAAGAAAAGAAAGACGTTAAAGTAGGTAGTAGTTAAGAAAGTAAGTAGTTTAATAAGAAAATTCTTACAATTCGCTAACTTTATGAAAAGTTGTTTTGTTTTAATTAATATCTGTTTACATGAAAGTATTTTTGTAAATTCAGATTCAAAATAAGCCATACGCCTATAAGGCAAATATTAAATATCGTCAAATTAAATATAAATCTAATTGTATGCAGGCTCATTAAATGGCTGTTTTAGTGCGGGCGCTATGTGCGACATTTCTATTGGCCAAAAAGCAATTGCAAAAAGGTTTCTTCTACCGCAGCGCCGCTCAAAGGATCCCTACTTGGCAAAGCGACCGTTGATAGCTACGCGTAGAAATGTCTACGTTTGCGGTACATTGCAGGCATTTAATCGCGGTCGGTACATTTAATTAGGTAAATTTTATTTAAAATTTATACTTTATAATTTTTTATTTATACAGGTACCAACAGGTACAACATACAGCGAAATAGTAACATATACATTTTAAATCCAAAGAGTTATTAATAAGCTCAATTAAAGCTTACGTCTATGTAAATAGTATTTAAAAATTTGTTGAGCTTAACTATATTTTAGAAGGTGAACGTGTGATGGGTATGGTAAGAAAATGTGTATGAGGATGTTCGTGGTTGTGTGTGAATGTATCAGAACTATTATATGAAGATAAATTCTTGGGATAAATTGTCTTTAAGGTTGTCCAGACAATTATCCAAATTTTAAATGCACAGAGTTGTAGGCAGTCTAAAATTTTACCAATATAACGGTTAAACAGATCAATACAGCGTCGAGTTTAAGAGTTCGATAGGAACTTCCCTGAGGGATGAGGTCCACGGAAACAAGTGGCCGACTGACCTTGGGTGCCGCAGCCAGATCATACTGAGAAGACTGATGATGATGATGATCGCCGAGGGCCATGATGATGCAGCGTAGACTCTACTCCGGCTGAAAAGGTTCGGTAGGTGGTTCGGTATGGTGGCTAAGTTCTATTTAAATGTATATCAGGAACGTTCGTTATTGTGTGAATTCATAAAGAATACAGAAATATAATTTAAAGAGAGCAAAGAATGCTATAAAGGTGATGTAAAATGTAATGCATAGTTTCTGTAAAAAATAATAAAAAAAAAAAAAAAGTTTACCGTACCGTACCGTAAGTTTTCAGCGCTTCCGTGATTATCGTCGTCGCGACGCCCATCGACGCTCGACTTCTTTGGGACGGCTTACTGTTACACGCGCATAGCGTTCGACGTAGGGGGGAATATTCAAAATATTCTAACATTATTTTTCGTTTTTTTTGTTTCATTTTTTTAAAACAAAAAAAAACGAAAAACTCAATTAATAATAATTACATAGATTAAGTAGTGTCTCTTTTACTCACAAATTATAGGTTATAAATTTACATAGATTATTTCTCGAATAAACTCTAGTTTTAAAAAAGATACAGAGTACCAAATATTTTTTTTTTTATGTTTTATAATTTCAATTTTATTATTCGTGTTAGTTATTTAAATATAAATATAATTGATTAGATTTTAGTGAATTTCCAATATGAAAACCTTAAAACTATGGTATGAGTTTTATTATTATTGCTGCAAGAAACAGTATAGTTCAAACAGTTTAACACACCTAATGGTTTGTCTCGCCGAAATAATGCATAAAAAACATAAATATTTTAAGAAATCGTGGTTCGATATACCGTCAATCTCGAAGTTCTTAAGAGTCCTCGTGCTCTCCTGGTGCAACTGCCTCCTTTTATGATGCGCTTACCAATAACCGTGCTGCTTGTATTTCGTATGGGCATCCCGTTGGAAAGAAATCTACAAAGTTCGAGGAAAAGGGTCACAAAAAGACAACCCAAAGCATTCCAAGCTGCGAATCGATTAAAAAAATATCTTCAAGATGAAAAATAGCCGTAACAAATGCCCTGTAATAATATTCACATTGAGCGCGGATGATAAAATGTTGTTTAAATGCTCAAATATTACACGCTTCTAAGTGGCTACAAACGCAATTAGTCATGAGACGTTTCTCGTTTGACTTGGACACGTGACGTGAATGCTTACGAACGCCATCGCGCGGCGTGCCGTTCGCACATAAATTAGTGTTTTTCATACTTTCGTGCTGAACACATTTTTCAATGTAGCCATTCTGTGCTCCAAAAGCCCACTCGTAGAAAGAACACAACAAAAACGCTTGATTGACAAGTTTAGATGGTCGGTTTTTTAATGAATTTTGGCGGTTTGGCTTGGAGTCCAGATGCAGCGTTTATTGAATGGACTGAGTATTCTTTTCCTTAACTTGAAATTCAAATAAGGAAATCGAGTTCGTTTCAATAATTTCGTCGTTGTAAACATTCAAATTGTTTATCTATTTCCCTCGAAATTTGTGTCACTCAAACAAGGTCACTTCAGGGTTCAAATGACGGCCTAGTCTTAGTCCCGAAAAGATTTATTTGATAGTTGTCTTTAGGGACTGTTACTCAGGTAGATTTAGAACAGATATAATCTATGAAATGTGTAGCATTCTAGAACTGACAGTATTTTACGTTTTGATGCTCGAAATAATAGTTATTTTCAGCATTATTTCGCCAATATCTCAAAAACATATCGACTCATATCTCGACTTAAAACTCCACTCTGAAAACTTTTCTCAGTAGCCAAGGGATAAATACAAGTAAATGTAAAATTATATGTAATTGTTTCAATAAATTATAAGTAAATGGTTCACCCGCGTGAGCGCTAAGGTTTTATTTTTCTTGTTTTTGAGTTTTTAATATAATCCCACCCCCTCCTCAGTGGCGAGGGAATGAAACCAATAAAAATTTCTCGGCTCTCGTAACATTTGAATATTCACTTAAATAGTCTAGCACTTTGTTTTATAAATGAATGAAAGATGGTTATACAACATCCGCGAGAATTATATTTTTTAAGATTGATTTCTCTAATACATGTTATACATAAAAACATTTGAAATTATGAATTAAAAGCGCACGCATTGTATATTTTACTCTACACATATATTTGTTTTTTAGAACCTACTTAATATTATTTATATGATACCTAACCTCAACTAATACCTAACCTATACTTTTGAACTTAAGACGGATTTTATTTTTAAACTACAAACACAAACTAATTACACTATTACTACTATTACTATTACTATACCTATTACTTTAATTCCAATGTTTGTATTTGACGTTAACATTGATACAATAATTTTTATTGTTTATTATTAACACCTAAATATTAAAAGTTAAATAATGTACGTAATGTATGTAATGTGTAGTTAAGTAATGTGTGTAATGTTGTAAATATAAACAAAATATATGTAATTTATTATACCTACAGACTATTGTATAAAATAATTTAATAAATTTTCTTTTTATTATTACCTAAACTACCTGGTCAAACTATACGAGTATATTAATAATTTTGATTTTTATTTAAGTAACTATGTCTAAATTTTGATAGTCGTCATCAAAAGAAGAATCTTAAAAGCAAGGAGTCAAAACCACCACCACCACGGTATGCACGTGTATGTACTATTAAGAAATGTCTCTTAATCCCGTTACCTATTCAAGTTTAGAGACTGAAAGAGATGCAAGTAAAGCTTCCATTTAAGATATGTAGTACATATATGCAAGCGCTTAGGGTGAATATATAGTCGCCGCCTGCAATTAACATTTATGGTTATTCAAGTTAAAGCATTTATTTTGTAGAATTTCTTATCGAAATAAAAAAAAATGTAGCGTATAAATAACCCTTCTTTCGTAAGAGCCAAAGCAATAAAGAAAAAAAATCAAATTCAATTAAAATCTTAAGAATTGAATATTATTGATTTTTATTTTATTTATAGATTAATTTTTTATCTCTCAAAATCACCTCTGTCTCATTTGTACTTTTCGAGTTGAAATATGCAACACTCGGACAGGCAGATGGCAAGAGGACGAGGATAATAGTTTCTTATACATGTATAGTAGCTAAAATTAGATGCACTTTTCTGTCACTTTGATATTACTGACACGAGGAACATTTTTGCTTTTATATATCCGTTGCTCTGTCATTTGGTTTTTTACTATGCAAGATTTGTTAGAATTAGGACATTCTAACTAAACCCTTCCTTCATTAGGTTTAGTGACTTGCGCAGTACGCACACTCTTAGGAGGTAGTCAAATAGCTCGTAGCTCTTACTTAGGTGGCATGTTTTCATTTCAAATTATTTTTATCTTAAAAGCCAAATCAATTTACCTTTCGCTTTGTGCCTAGCACCACTATGTCTGCACCCTTATGTACCGTCCCTCGCCTCATGGCTTTTCATTGAGCGCAGGCGTCGAGACATTGAGAGATGATTTTCTATGAGCCCATTCATTATCATCAGTCGCCGTTGAATAGTATAGTAAATCAGGGACAGGAAGTCTGTTTGAGGATGTTAACAGAATGCGCTTCCTAATAGGTAACTTATAGTTTTGTATCGTAAATGCATTAGTGGCAATGTAGAGAAGCTAATTGATGAAAGTGTATTTAAAAAATGGAATTTACCTTATTTATTTTTGATTAAGTTCGCTTGTTTTAAGAGGGCCGTCTTCGCCCAAAATTCCTTCCCAATTTAGAAACTTTTTTAAATTTTGTCATAAAAATATTTTTGATTTCTAAGAACTCATCAAAATATAGGTTTATCTGGAAAACTTTTTTGTATATAAATACTTAAGTAACGATTAACAAACCTTTCAAAAGTCATTTTTTCTGTACTTAAATTATGGCATCATAAATTTATATAAATTTAAAATAGAAAAATTAATTTCACGGAAACTTGTTTAGCTGGATTGTAAATAGATAAATGTTCAAAAGAACGTTCATAAGAATGCAATATTAATGTACAGAGTTATAAAAACATAGTCTATAAGCAATAACCCCTAGATAATATAGATCATTCAATTATTGTTACTCGATCAAGGTTACGTGGAAATATGATACTGCCAAAAATGAATACCACTTTTGGGTAAAGGCATTTCAATCTCCTTGAACCTAAACTTCTCAACAGCGCAGACGAGCAATTTAAAAAGGCACAATCAAAATTCAGTCTTGCAAAAAACATCACCAAATAGCTCCTCGCAATGGGCAGAGACAAATCTGAAAAGATGGTGAGCAGTGTGTTGCAATAGAAAAATTAATATAATATGTACTATAATAAGAATGTTATATATTTTCTTTATGTTTAGTTTTTTCTGTATATTTAGTCTATAAATTATAGGTAACACAATTATTAAAATTATATTTTGTTATGTATTATGTTTTGTATTTATGATATTTATCTTATGAACCTTTTTTATTAGTAACGTCTCACGTACGTATTAAGTATTTTATTTTTTCTGCAACCTTCTTCTGGCCGCTCTTAGAATAGGTTCTTTTTAAACTAGTTAGAGTGGCCATGTTACTTCAGAGCACCAATAAATGACTGGTGTTTAATTTGTCTATATTATAATAATGTAAGTTCTTTTTTCAGTGTTATTATATAATTAAATGTTGTGACTTCCTATTGTACCATAATGAATAAATCATTAAATCAAATAAATAAATAAATATAGGCAGCTTTAGTAATGTGTACCAAAATAAGTAACAACTATGATAATTTCTCACATTTATACACACAGATAAACTCTAAGACTCATACACAACTTCTTTCACGCACACCGCACTCACGGGCTCTTACGCATTTTAAACACTAATTCTTCACACCCACATACATAAGCACGCGCAAATACATCAAAAAGTCACAAACACATATTAAGACTCTTTACTCTCTTAGAACAAATACAAAATAAGTAACTATTCTTATTTATTTTTTTTAGGCAGGTACGAGTTTCTATATACATATTATTATTAATATTAATAAAGAAATTTATAAGTTACTTTTGTGTTAGGTAACATCAAGTTGAGTTAATTATCTGGATTTTATAAAGCTACCCTTTTGCAATATTGAACTTATAATCAGAGAATGCAATCGTTCAACTAAACTCAGTCTGAATTTTAATCAGACGGTTGGATAATTTTCTCACTCTACAATTCTAAGAAATGTCTTCTCATTTCCTTTGATTCAATCAGAACAGTCGTTACCACTTCTTTGTCTCGCAAATAATGCTAAGCCTTTTGCACAAAAGGCCAGTCCAGAGGTTTACGCAAACAGAACGGGATTAATCTGCTCGTGAGTTTTACTTCATCTAATGAGGGTTTTCTATCTCCAATACCCGTAACTACGTATCCCGTATCTCACGTTGAATCAAATCTTTTTATGGTTTTATGAAAGAAAGGCCCTGAAAAACATTAGAAGAGAGACGATATTCTATTTTCACCTCTTGCAGTACTTATCTGGTGAACTGTCCATTCAATATCATGCCAGTAAAACCTTTTACAGCAAAAACTTCCGCTGCACGATCAAGAACTCCGTAGTTTTTTAAAGATATTACGAAATCATTTGTAGTTTTAAACGGTCTTTAAATTTTAATGTCCCCCGAAAAAAAGAAATACCTGTTTTATCTTGATTTCGCAACAGATTTCTCTAATCGCATATACTAGTTTAGAAATATAGTTAATTAAAGAATATAATATTAACGTAATAAAAAGAAAATAATAAAATCAATAAAAAATATGAAAAATATAATATACGCAAAGCTAAATGATTAAACGACAAGATAGTAAAAATTCCAAAAACAATATATTTGTAAAAAAATTACTTATTCAAAATTCTTAAGGTAAACCTTAAGTTAGTTGTGGAAGCAAACGAATTAGTCATAATAAACGGATATTAAATATAACGTTCGAAAGCTCCTCCGACTAAATTTAAGTAAAAACATAACCGAACTACCTGATGGTTTCGAGCTCGTAAATTTTATACTATACCTGGATTATTAATTTATAGAATTGCAGTCTCTTTAAGGAAACATATTCAACCGTACCTGAAACATATACCGATGGATAAGTAGATAATATTAGGCTAAATAGTAAAGTAATATCCGTAGCTTTAAAAACACATAACTTAGGAAACATTTGTGAATGATACGTATTTCAAATTTTATTCTTAAATATTTATTTTTTTTTATTTTTATTCAATATGGTAAAATATGATGTTACAACAATAAATGATATGATAACACTGAATGAATTAAATTAATATAATATAGACAAATTAAACACCAGTCATTTATTGTTGCTCTGAAGTAACATGGCTACTCTAACTAGGTTAAAAAACCTGTTCTAAGAGCAGCCAAAAGGAAGTTGCAGAAAAAATGAAATATTATTACGTTCGCGAGACGTTACTAATAACGAAGGGGATCATAGGATAAATATCATACATACAAAATATAATACATATAATAAATAGTGCATAATATTATATCTTAATATATATAAATCTCGTGTCACAATGTTTGTCCTCAATGGACTCCTAAAACACTTAACCGATTATAATAAAATTTGAACACCATGTGCAGTTCGATGTGCACTTGAGAGATAGGATAGTTTAAATCTCAAATTATAGTCGCAATTTTAATTTATCGCTAATTTTTTGTCCGTTATTATTTGGCAGTCATAAAACTGACAGATGTCGATACCTTTCGACTGGGTTGATGGCGCTAATGTCTGTTATTATTTGACAGTGACAGTTATTCGACGCAAACGTATTAAAAGAGCCCATCAGTTGGCAGAACAAATTGAATCAAGAAATCCAGCTCAAAGAATCAGGACAGCAGAAGGTCATGCACAAAAATCTCAAGAACAGTGTAACGAACGTCTTCAAGAGAATATCATAAGAACAAGAAAATTATTATTTTCAGTCAAATGCCACCGAAAAAATCTAACCTCAACAACGCGAGCGGCAAACGTCAAAACGCAAACGTCAAAACTACGATCGGAATAATATATTCACTTACGAGATGCTGTTGCTGGAAACATCGATGGAAATTTAAATCCCAATGACATCGGTAATGCTTTCATTTTACCTTCAAGCTACATCGGCAGTCCACGGAACATGCAGGAATACATACAAGATGCGATGACTTACGTACGTCATTACGGCCGACCGGATTAATTTATTACATTCACATGTAATCCGAATTGGGAAGAGATACAAACTTTACTATTGCCAGGACAACAAGCCATTCATCGTCATGATTTAACTGCACGTGTGTTTAAACAAAAATTGAAATCCTTAATTGATTTTATTGTAACATATACAATTTTTGGTATCACACGTTGTTGGCTGAATACGATAGAGTGGCAAAAGCGAGGTTTGCCTCATGCCCACATTTTGGTTTGGCTTAAAGATAGAATCCGTCCTGAAGAAATCGATCAAATAATTTCAGCCGAAATTCCAGACCCATTAATTGATCAAGAATTATTTGATATTGTCACCAAACACATGATCCATGGGCCATGCGGTGTTTTCAACATGACCTCACCGTGCATGGAAAATGGAAAATGTAAAAAAAACTTCCCAAAGCCGCATACGAATGACACGATCACGGATATTGATGGTTATCCAACTAAATCAACTAATTCAATTGATCAAAAGAGTTTCGCCACGACTGCAAAATGACAATTATCAAATCGTCATAAAAGCCGACAAAGTACCATTAGGTGAACATGCTGGTAGATTCAACTCTCCAACTGTTGATGAGGTTGCTGTTATCATGGTTGGTGATCCAGTTGACAAAAGATCTATAAACATTACACGGCGAGACAACACTGTCAGTACGATTTAGGATCTACACCGTTCATATGACGCACTACAATATCCATTGATATTTTGGCAAGGACAAGATGAATATCACCTTAATATCAAACAGTATGATCCAAATACCGGTAAATTTGACAATTATCTATTTACTTTCTTACTGTATGTATAGATTTTAATTTCGTATTGCATTTTATTTTTTATTTTTTTAGGTGATTACAGAAATAATAAAGTTAGCTCAATGAACTACTACGCACACCGAATAATGGTTAGACAACATCAAGACAATTATATCCTTCGATATCGTCAGCTGTTCCATCAATACATTATTGATATGTATGCTAAGGTCGAAAGCGAACGCTTGCGATTCCTTCGATTCAACCAGGCAAAACTACGATCGGAAGAATATATTCACTTACGAGATGCTGTTGCTGGAAACATCGATGGAAATTTAAATCCCAATGACATCGGTAATGCTTTCATTTTACCTTCATTTTACCTTCAAAATTCAAGGCCAGGTGTACCATAAAATCGGATCACTGATGCCAATGCCTGATAACAATCCGAAATTTCTTCAAATTTATTTTATGGGCGATTGTGAAGAGCGCGTGACGACTCGGTGCCTGTATAATTTTATTGAACAAGCAGAGGAAAGAGCAATTGTGATATTATTGGAAAATTTTTTAAAAGATCACAATCAACTAATTCAATTGATCAAAAGAGTTTCGCCACGACTGCAAAATGACAATTATCAAATCGTCATAAAAGCCGACAAAGTACCATTAGGTGAACATGCTGGTAGATTCAACGCTCCAACTGTTGATGAGGTTGCTGTTATCATGGTTGGTGATCCAGTTGACAAAAGATCTATAAACATTACACGGCGAGACAACACTGTCAGTACGATTTCGGATCTACACCGTTCATATGACGCACTACAATATCCATTGATATTTTGGCAAGGACAAGATGAATATCACCTTAATATCAAACAGTATGATCCAAATACCGGTAAATTTGACAATTATCTATTTACTTTCTTACTGTATGTATAGATTTTAATTTCGTATTGCATTTTATTTTTTATTTTTTTAGGTGATTACAGAAATAATAAAGTTAGCTCAATGAACTACTACGCACACCGAATAATGGTTAGACAACATCAAGACAATTATATCCTTCGATATCGTCAGCTGTTCCATCAATACATTGTTGATATGTATGCTAAGGTCGAAAGCGAACGCTTGCGATTCCTTCGATTCAACCAGGCAAAACTACGATCGGAAGAATATATTCACTTACGAGATGCTGTTGCTGGAAACATCGATGGAAATTTAAATCCCAATGACATCGGTAATGCTTTCATTTTACCTTCAAGCTACATCGGCAGTCCACGGAACATGCAGGAATACATACAAGATGCGATGACTTACGTACGTCATTACGGCCGACCGGATTTATTTATTACATTCACATGTAATCCGAATTGGGAAGAGATACAAACTTTACTATTGCCAGGACAACAAGCCATTCATCGTCATGATTTAACTGCACGTGTGTTTAAACAAAAATTGAAATCCTTAATTGATTTTATTGTAAAATATACAATTTTTGGTATCACACGTTGTTGGTTGTATACGATAGAGTGGCAAAAGCGAGGTTTGCCTCATGCCCACATTTTGGTTTGGCTTAAAGATAGAATCCGTCCTGAAGAAATTGATCAAATAATTTCAGCCGAAATTCCAGACCCATTAATTGATCAAGAATTATTTGATATTGTCACCAAACACATGATCCATGGGCCATGCGGTGTTTTCAACATGACGTCACCGTGCATGGAAAATGGAAAATGTAAAAAAAACTTCCCAAAGCCGCATACGAATGACACGATCACGGATATTGATGGTTATCCAATGTATCGCCGCAGAAGTACTGAGAATGGTGGCCACACATTTACAATGCGACTGCCGAACTTTCCAAATCAAGTTGAGTTTGATAATCAGTGGGTGGTACCATACTCACCACTACTTTCAAAAACTTACAAAGCTCATATCAATGTTGAGCTTTGCAGTTCTGTTAAATCAATTAAGTATATTTGTAAATATGTAAACAAAGGCAGTGATTTGGCCATATTTGAAGTAAAAAACATAAATAAAAATGACGAAATAGCACGATACCAAATGGGCAGATACATTAGCAGCAATGAAGCTATTTGGCATATTCTCAGCTTTCCCATCCACGAAAGAGATCCTGCTGTCCAACATCTGGCAATACATCTTGAAAACGGTCAACGTGTATACTTCACTGAAGAAAATGTTCTCCAAAGAGCGTTCGAAGCTCCGAAAACGACTCTAACTGAATTTTTTACATTGTGTCAAAAACCTGATGTTTTTGGCCAATTCGCGAAGACATTGGTGTATGGTGATGTTCCACGTTATTTCACATGGAACAAATCCAGTAAAAAATGGGAGCCACGGAAACAAGGAAAACCACATCCTTCCATTACAGGCATATTCAAAGCTAAGACATTGGGGAGACTTTACACGGTACATCCAAAGCAACGTGAGTGCTTCTATTTACGTTTGTTATTGGTGAATGTTCCCGGACCAACGTCTTTTGAATTTTTACGAACAGCTAATGGTCGAGTATTCAATACATACCAGGATGCATGTCGTGAACTGCAATTGCTAGAAGACGATAACCATTGGGACTTAACGCTTGCTGATGCTGCGTTGACATCAACACCGAATAACATTCGTCAGTTGTTTGCAATTATTTTGGCGACATGTTATCCCTCGCAAGCACAAACTTTGTGGGAAAAATATAAAAATTGTATGACAGAAGACATCTTGCACCGAATTAGACAAACAAATCAATGCCAAAACATAGATTATACACCAGAGATGTACAATGAAGCATTGGTCTTGATCGAGGATTTATGTGTTCTTATTTCAAATTTACCACTTAATCATTATGGTATGCCATCACCTAATCGTCCAGCCACCGACTTAGTCAATACCGATTTACAACGAGAAAATCAATATGACCATGGAAGTTTAGCAACAATTATCATGAACAGTGAACCATTACTGACAGCAGAACAAAAAATTATTTATGATCGGATTATGCTGGCTGTTGCTGCTGAACAAGGCGGTTTTTTTTTCTTGGATGCACCCGGTGGAACCGGTAAGACATTTTTAATATCGTTGATTCTTGCCAAAATACGGTCGCAACAAAAAATCGCATTAGCATTAGCATCGTCAGGCATTGCGGCTACTTTACTGGATGGTGGGCGAACAGCACATTCAACATTCAAGCTGCCATTGGACGTTCATAATAAACCAGATGCAATGTGTAACATCAAAAAGAATAGTGGAATAGCTGCAGTGTTGCGGAAGAGTTCTATAATAATTTGGGATGAGTGCACAATGGCACACAAATATTCACTTGAAGCATTAAACAGAACTATGCAAGATTTAAACAGCAATAATAAACTTTTCGGTGGTGCTATCTTACTTTTGTCTGGTGACTTCCGGCAGACCTTACCGGTTATACCTCGCTCTACTTTCGCGGATGAGATTAATGCATGTTTGAAACAATCATTCTTATGGCGAAGTGTTGAAACACTTCGATTGACCATAAATATGCGAGTACAATTGCAAAATGATCCATCAGCACTAATATTTTCCGAACAACTACTAGATATTGGGAACGGTAAAATAAAACTGCAACCAAATACGCAATGCATTAAACTACCAGACAATTTTTGCACTGTTGTTCAGGATAAAACTGAATTGATTCAGAGTATTTTCCCGGATATACAGAATAATTATTTGAATCATGAATGGCTTAGTCAACGGGCGATTTTGGCAGCCAAAAACGTTGATGTTGACGAAATTAACTTCCAGATACAACAGTTGTTACCAGGCGATCTGATGTCTTTTAAATCAATCGATACTGTTGTTGATGAAAATGAAAGTGTAAATTTTCCGATTGAATTTTTAAATTCATTAGATATCCCTGGAATGCCACCACATAATCTTCGATTAAAGATTGGTTCCCCTATTATTCTCCTCCGTAATTTGAATCCACCTCAATTATGTAACGGTACGCGTTTGGTCATCAAAAAGATCACCGGAAACATTCTTGAAGCAACCATTTTGGCTGGGAAGTTTAAAGGAAAAGTGGTCCTGCTGCCACGTATTCCGATGATACCATCAGATTCTACCATACCCTTCAAAAGGCTACAGTTTCCAATTCGTTTAGCTTTCGCCATGTCTATAAATAAATCTCAAGGTCAAACAATGTCCATTTGTGGTTTAGATTTGGAAAATCCATGTTTTTCTCATGGGCAACTATATGTTGCGTGTTCACGTGTTGGGAAACCGTCGAATCTATTTGTGTTAGCTAAAGACAGGTTAACCAAAAACATTGTGCACCGATTGGTGTTAAATTAAATTGAAATTGAAAGTATTTATAATTCAAAAAAAAGATATTAATGTTTAAAAGTTTAAGACTGTCTGCCTTGCCTACCTCATTCATGAGTTTAAGCGTCACATGTAATTTACTGTATTATACTGTAATATACTTATATTTGTTATAAAATTAAATGGAAATAATAAATCTGATAAATTTTTATTTTTTACCTATTGATTTCTGCTTAGTATCAAGTGTAAGAACATTTTAATTAATTGTGTTCAACGTACTTCCCCTTCAAATCTCAATCCAGTGAATTTGTATACCAACATCAACATTTTCGTCTTTGTTCGTAAATAATTTCATTGTACTAAAGGGTTATAGTAGTAGAAAGTCAAATAAGGAGATCACCATATTTTTTTACAAATACCATCTGTGTGAAAAAGCATAGTGGACTCCGTGACTGATGTTCTCTTATTGTTCCTCTTAGATTGTTTACTATAATGTAATATAACTAAAACTTTAGCCACAGCAACGCGTGGCCGGGTCAGCTAGTACATATATATAAAATATATATTACATACAATATACATTTATTAAATATAACATATAATTTATTTTATTTTTTTATATTTATTTATAATTCTAATAAATGTGTTACCTATAATTTATAGGCTAAATATACAGAAAACACTAAACAAAGAAAATATGTAAAAATAGTCTATATATGTTATATGGTTATGTCTATTGCACACTGCTTGCATCTTTTCAGACTCGTTTCTGCCTATTGCGAGGAGCCATTTGCCTAAGCTTTTTGCAAGACTGAATTTAGATTGTGCTTTTTTAAATTGCTCATCTGCGCTGTTGAGAAGTTTAGGTCCAAAGAAATTACGATGCCTTTGTCCAAAAGTGGTATTCATTTTTAGCAGTACCAATAAAACTAACGTTTCCTTTTTTATAATAGAAATATTGCCTTAAATTATTTATATGTCTATTTATAGTCAATTTTTAATATTTGTAGTCAGAAAATTATACGAGTATCTATTGTCATACATTGCTAAAAAGTGTCAATAGATCACAAATCTTAAAAGATAGTTTTAGTCTCTTGTGGTAACTGTTTATAAGGTTATTTTGTTTATTGTTTTGTTTTTATTTTAAACGTTCTACACGAAATTTTATACCAGATTTTACGTACTGTGGCTAAGTTCACCCGCGTTATATCGCGTCTCGACTTCGACCCGCGGATTCGAGATCGAGGTACGTACGACGTACGTATAGTAAGATTTGTATCGCCATGAGGCCTTCTCGCGGGGTCCGTTGGTTTTTCTCTAACCGCATCACTTAGAAATAAGTAACACGTAACACCGTAAACAGGGGGCTAAGCGTTACTTATTACGAGATAAGGGATCGCGGGAAAATCGCAAGAGTTCAGCCGTTGAAATGTTGTGGTTTTATCTGTCCGATTTCAACTTTACCAACACCAAGCGTTTCCTTCTTACAAATTCTATTATAATCAATTTAATCTGAGGCGTGTGTATTACTATTATTACTTTTTGTAAACGCTCTCCCTATCTCTGATTTTGGATATATAAGATGAATAGGACTGCCGTGTGAATTAATTGCACTACCTACTAAAAAAGCTACGAGTGAATGTCTACTGTCAAAAATATGCCCAACTGAAGTGGCCATAGTTTGTATGTTGGCTGTTAAATACCCGATGTTTATAAATATTTCTTCTATAAACTTTAAAAAAAAATTACATAAGGAATTTCGTTAAGTTCGTTAAGTTAGTTGAAACAAATAAACTAAGTTGAAAAAAAGAAAAAAAAAACGATAAAAACTGCCATACTTTAAAATATAAAAGAAGATTGAACTGAAAGAAACTGTTTTCCTATTAGAAATAATCCTGTCAGTATGTAAAAACCTATATGTAGATAACATAATATTAGAACATAGAAACATCACATTAAAATTGCGAACTTAAACATATTTTACTACATTTTAGTGTAAAGCATATGATAGAAATGTATAGATATGTATAACGCGTTAGGAAAATCATAATATAATATAATATACCATAATATAATAGGCACATTATACAAACTAAAACCACACACACACATACATAAACCACTTGCCCATACACACTTCTTACCATCAATAAATTCTACCACAGCGCATTACATTCATCACAACCTATAAATATTTTAAACATTTTTATAAGGGTTGTATAAACTATTTTAATATTACTTTGCAAAATATCAGAAATCCATTATTCGTTTTATATTCTAGAAATAAGATATGTTTGTAATTAATAAAATTTAAAATTGGATTTTCAATTATAAAATAAACTTGCTGCTGTACCTAGACACGCCGTGTCATGTTATGGATGTAAAATCGCTTAGACAAATTAGTTTGCTCCTGTTACGATCCGAGTAGATGCATTTGAGTAGAAGCCTCCCGAGTTGGTAAGTCCACTTTCCATACAAATTAATGACCCAGGATGAAATTAATCTTAGTCGTTTCTCACACTCCACTCTTGGCCCAAGAACCATAAATTACCTTAGCAGAACAGCATCCAGATACATCTGAACTGAACTGAATAGGTTAATATGATATCATATATTGAGAAGAAACAACAATGCCAGCCGCCATTAATTCGCAATTAGATAATGTCTTGGGTACTGTATAAAAACTATAAATCAGTTAATAGTTCGGGTTAATAAAAAACAATACATTTAATTGTAGATTACCATTATAGCGTGTACCACTGTTCTAAGGTGATGTTATTCAGTTATAGAAATATAGATCCTCAGCTGACAATTCATAAACTAAAAAAGACAAAAGTTTTTACAACAAATAAAAATTTTGCGAGAGCACGAGATAAAAGAGGTTGATTCATTTAAAGCTATGTGTAACTATGTGTGTTTGTGTAGCTATGTGTGTGTGTATGTGTGTGTGTTTCGTTAAACTATATTTTATTAATGGTTATTTTTATGTAATATGTACAAACAATAGCGAGACGTCGAGAATGCAGGTAGGCGTACAATATAATGCAATGAACGTGTGCAATCCGCTCAACTGCAACACGATCGTAGTACAACTAGCTACTACTAGGTTACGCTAGTCGGCTCACACGGAGTCATGCCGAGAAGCCTTAGGGATCCATAGATCGGACAATGGCCGTAAAAATGGCGCGTTCCCACGATCGACATTGGCGGGCCAAAGCGCATCGCTGTGGTGGGCATGCGCAGCAACGGTGGCAGTGTGTAGGTAGATCGATCACTATAGCTTTCGAAATTCACATGTATGCGCCCGAACGCTCTAAGCAGTCATGACTTTGTTCCATTTCATTCAAGTTATAAACAACGAAAGCGGGTAGTGTGCCCAACGATGACACACTATTTTATTTAAGACGCGCGATGTTAGCGAAATTACGATCGAGACGATGCAGCGAAATTAGTATTATTATATCTTTAAGTCGCTTTGATCCATTGTTTTTACGTCTGAAAAATATAGAAATAAAATAAAAGCTTGCAGTAACATCATCATTTTGTGTGGGGAAATGTGTTTTTTTATATTTGTCCCCCATGAAATAAGGGGGCTACATACATGAACGAAAGACACCATTCGAACGATTCTGACCTACAAATTGTTACCTGTGAAAAGAAGCCTTGCACCATGAACGGAAAGGTCTAAACTTTATGACGGGCATAACAGCGTTTATTTATTTATCTTTATTATGAAAATAAAACAGTTACATGAGAAAATCATATACAGGCAGTACATAACAATCATATAAAAAAAATAACAATGAAAACCATGTTACCAATTTATAAGTACAACCCGTATCCTACCATTCTGTATGAAATATTGAAAGTATTTAGTTGTTTTTTTTTAAATAAGGATATTTTTATTAAATAATAACATAAAAACATATATTTTTTGAAAATTTATAAACTTTTATAAATTATCATTTTCATATTTAAAAACTAAAACAAAGATCTCCAATTTTGTTATTTTGTTTTTTTACTATATATCTCAAATCGCTTAGCTAAATCCCTCCTACACTTTATTCTCATCATAAAACTATATTTATTTTATATTGAATGTTTCTGGCTTCCTAAGCGGGTTGCTTCAATAAATGCTTCTCAAAAACATGGCGGTTTTGTTTTTTTTTTTAAATATATTTTGTATAATGTTAAAGAGATTTTCCGATGTAAGTTCCTAGAATAATAAATTATATTTAATGTAAATAAACTGGATTACTTGTATTTCTTCTGGATATCTCTCCTATCGCCTTTGAAAACCCATAAAATTAGCACTTTTGTAGCATTCAGGTATTTCAGGTATGTAGGCGCCTTAATGAGTAGCTCAGCTCAGGGAAACTTCGGTCCTCGAAAGAGTCAAGCTCGGGTCGCAGCTTCTTTGCTTCGAAGCAGCGGAGCTTCTTTGCTCAGAAGACCTGTTGCTTTGTTCTTGTTCATTCTCTCACCACGCAACGCTGGGTAGGGGAAGTGGAGAGTTGCTACTTCTCCAAGCATCGCTTGGACTCTTCCTTATAAAAATACTTCCTTATTGTTTGGTTTTTGATTATTTGTTATATAGTTCATTAAAATAATCTAAAGTTGTAAAATAGGTGTTTGGCTTATATTTTATTAATTTGTATTATTATTATTATATTATTCGTAAGTAGTGGTGGAAACATGTAAATGTCTTTTGAAAACGTTTTACTATCATCCGAAATCCAGATTCGTATAGTTCTAACAGTTCGTAATAGCGGTTAGGCTAAATTGTTGTAAGAGCTGGCTACGTTGTATATATTTTTTTTTATAAAGAAAATTATATCAATATTGCAAATAAATTTATTAAATATATTATTGTATTTATTTGCCCATCATAAAAGAAGTATTTTTAATAAATATATTACAATTAACCACGTCTACGGCTTGTTGCAACTGCTATACATTTTACTTTTTAAAGTAAATGTTTTATCGATTTTGCTAAAGGTGAACTTATTGCTTCTTAGGCAGTATCTACCAGCTTAATATTCAGCTAGTAATCTGCATAGAACTTGCTCCCAAAGCCACCACCAAATAGCGTTCGTCGTAGCACATCCACACATCTGTACATAATCTTAAAATTATAAGAATATTTTAAACGGCTTAAACTGCGATAAAATATTTAATTTTACAGAAGAACCACAGTATCAGGACATTAATAACATAGAAGACATTTGAATAGAAAGAAATATTATATTGAAGGACACTTTTTTGAACGTTCTTTTGTATATCTTGGATCGAGTTTTTATAGTACATAATTTAAGTATACCCGGTAATAATTGTAACGAGCTTTCCGTATCTTCAATTAGCCATGAGGCTGAATCTGCATAAGCAACGCAATTTACATCTTTCCAAATCGTGCCTTTTTTCTAACATGTTAATAATTCACTTACTGTAATGATTAATCGACCGTCACCGAGTACTGAGGCCATCGGCTATAAAAAAACAATGCCTTCTTAGAAAAGGCGCTACTGACACAACTGCTTCGATAGCCCACATTTCAATACAATTTATTTAATGGAATAACTTTGGGGTAAAATCACACACAAATGAGATATCTCTCAAAATTAGGCCATTTTGTCCGAATTTAATATATTTTATGATATTGTTTACCAATGAACTATTTCTCAAAACCAAATCATTTTTTTTATTCTACTGTTAAATACATGATTTTAATGTCTTATTTATTTTACTAGCTGTTCAGTGTTTCACTTCGTGCTTTGCCCCAGGTTCTCGTTCGGTAAATTTCGCTGTTCATCGCGTACAGACATTCCTTTTTATTATTATAGATAAACTAAAAAATATTCAAAATATTTTTTCTTACTTTCACGAAAAGAAAAACATTTTACCTGGCTTTACCTCTTTTTTAAAATATATTTTTTAAGCTGTTTAATTTATAAGTGTGTAGGTATAGAAACTACTTCTAGATGCATTTTTCTGCTACTATGTTAGGGAAAATATCACAATTTTTAAACATTTACAATTTACAGATTTTAAATCAAAACATAGTTTTTTATATTAAATTGCAACGATACCTACCAGTGCTGTAATATCTACAAGCAAATATTAAAGAACTATATTTTCTAGGTTAAAATCTAAAAAACATCTGAATGTAGGTATATAAAAGACTTTTTAAAACAGCTAGTTTTTTTTTAAATTACTATGACCTATACTTGCGCCATAATGACAGTTTATAAGAAACAACGTCCGCTATAAAAAAAAACTACCTAGATTTTTAAATTTTGATATTATAGTAGAAGTTATATTGAACAGACAGTGTCTGGAGAAAAAACTACTATCATTGTTGTCTATTATAACTATTTTAATATTTAGAAAACAGGCTAATAGCGCATACACTAAAAGCTGTTTTCTATTGGTTAGGCCAGTTTGGGAAGACTAGAGTTGTCTTTAAGTTTTTGGTTGTTCGTAGATTGATTAATTAAACGTACCGTGGTGATTAATCGTTTTCCAAAATAAACATTACTCAATGAATGCTCGCTGCCGGCTAATTATTTTTGGGCTGACTATGAAATACGTACCCTCGGGTACGATGTTAATACATCTCACAGAATCTTTTTATTAACAACGACACGCACAAAAATCTCCATATGAATATTAATAATGTGCTTTTGTTGTTAATGAAAGTTGTGGAGAGTATTGATTATTCATTAGACACTTCATAAATAATCACTCAGGATAAAATGTTTGCCATTATTCGCAAAAATGGATTTCTAAATAGAAGAGATTATTAATATATCACTTTCACTGTTACAAAAAGATAAAAAACTCATTTTTATGGGTCATTATCATTAGAGTAGGCCCGTTACGAATTGAGTCTGACTAAATCATTTATTTTAGCGGTGGGAATGTGCAACTTTATGCAACCTGCTTTCGATAGCTAGCTACCGTGGTCAATAAACAAAAGACTCGAAGTTTTCTTTTTATCAGTTACCGAAAGATTATGAAAGAAACGTACTTAATTAAAGTTTATATTCTTATGCTTAAAATGGTGTAATATACTTAGTGATTCTTAAATGCACCACATACTTCGGACGTATCAACACAAAGCATTATGATAGAGTAATAAAGAGTAACTTCATCCGACGAAGGTAATTAGGTAAACTACTGCAACCATCGCTACCGTTATCGAAATTGAATAATTTTATTTTCTGCGTAATTATTTCGGGAGGTACTGGGAAAAAGAACATTAAAACTATAACTAATTAATATCATTAAAGTTTTTATTTTTCACAAACAAAAATTAAATATTTAAAATCCTTAAACAGAATATTTTCTTGCATTTCCTTTACACGTGAACGTATCCACAAAGCTATGAGCTGTTACAAACAGAGTTGTAAGACCCTAAATATTACTGTCAATTCTTAAAATAAGCTTTCGTTTAATGTAGTCCTACATTTTTCCTCGTGACCTGATTTTTTTTCTAACTCCAGGTTCGACACGAACAAGTCGACGAAGGGCGCCAGCAAGCTTCGGCGGGACCTCATCAACGCCGAGGTCGCCAACCTGCGGGACCTGCTGCCGCTCCCGCCCTCCACCAGGCAGCGGCTCTCACAGCTGCAGCTCATGGCGCTTGTCTGCGTCTACGTCAGGAAGGCCAACTACTTCCAGCAGGGTATGTACACATAGAGAAAATATTACAAATTAATAATTAATAAAAAAACATCATTATTATTATTATTATTATAACAATTGCAACAGCAATTGTTATGGCAAATATTGTTTTGTTGTTATAATATTCAATAATAATAATAGTAATTATATTGTTATAAATAATAAATATAATTATTATAACAATCGAAACAATTATTATTCAGTTATAATATTCAATAATACTAATAATTGTGATTATTAATTTATTATTATCAATGTATATTGAGAAAAGTCCACGTAAAAACCACAGTTTTAGTAGGTAAAATACTATTGATTTAAAATGAAAATATTAAAAGAAAAACAAATATACAAGATAAACATCGTGAACCGATACAGGTTCTTTGTGGGATCAATAAAAAACCTTTTAGGTTTACTTCGGAAATCCTTTTCTCAAGTTACAGGGTGCTAGATATTAGACAATCTTTTATTAAAAAAGTAGTCATACATGTTTGGCAAAATAAAATTAGTAAGATACAGTGCACTAAAGCTATGAAGATAAGATCGAATGACAGAGGGCACTTAGTGGCACCAATATTGAAAACATCTTTTGGACAGAGACATCTCATTTTTCTGGGGTGAAAAAAAAAAGCGATGAAATTAGGGATGCTAAAACTAAAGGTAGTCTCGCTAAATCTACATTAAACTGGTTAATCTCTTTAGGTAGAGATGCTGCTGAGAAAATAGTTTCGGAAATACTTGTTTAGATAAAATTTAATAAAACTGCAATTTAAACGACTCAAATCGTAAAAAAATCTCTGCATTATTTTAGTTACCTAAAATGGTTTCAAATTCTAAAAAAAAATATGCTTACCTGGGTACTTTATACCTCATACTTTAATATGCCCAACATATATATATATAAAACACTACTTTAGTCTACTTTAGAAAAGGGCATTGCCTAGTTAGGTAGTACTTTGCATTATATGTAATTGATGTTAAGTTACTGTCAACAAATAAATAAATAAACAAATACATACTTTATATTTAATATTTATTTACCTATATATTAAAAAAAATATTTACTCATTTATTTAATAAGTATATTAAGTGTTAAATGTAGACACTTAAATTTCATTCATGTGTGTGTATCGTTAGTATATGTGTGGGTGTGTATATTTGTGCCTTATGTTAATTTTTATATTTTTTACAGGGTTTTATTTTTTTTATTCTTTATTGAAAAATCCAACAGTATTAATTTTTATAATTACAAACAAAACTTATTACTAGTATACAAAACCAATTATGGATTTCGGACATTTTACATATTAACATTAGCATAAAAAAATTGAGATAGTGTTCTTAAAATATATATAGATTATAATATACGTATACAGTAGAATTGTTTGATATGTTATTACAATTAACCGTTAACAACATAAAAATCTAACAATCTAATTTAATCTTTTGCGCAGGTCTTTTGTATGCTCACTGTAACACTTCATAAATAACCTTTCTTAGAACAGATAACTCTTACCTAGTTAGGAAGGTTACAGATTTTGCACTTATCGGCCAATATGATTTCTTTAAAAAAAAAACATAAGGTAACTATGAGTTTCAATGTTAGTGGAATTTTTCCTACATTTTTAAATATCGTCCAACATTATGTCATTCATTTCATTCTGTGTTTTGCGGGTATTAAAATACATCCAAATAAAATTAGGGTAAACTTGTCTTCACCGAAGTTAGATTAGATGGGAAGACAAGAATATAATCTCGAGATGTTTCGGCGTTTTTAGTCAGACTACTACCGTTTACCGTGACCTCACAAGCAGAACTAGCGACTGTGGTTTTAGTTAGAGGAAGAGAGATACCGTGTTAATAATAATGGACAGAGGGCGATAATAAATAACTCGATCTCTGTCGAACTTCACGAGGGTTTCTTAAATATTTTATGGGCGTATATTATGGAAATTACGAAGAAAATTATTTCATTACACCTACAATAATAATCGAGATACGATATTGTAGCCATTTTAATAATTTCTTCATATATATTTTAAATTTATTGTTATTTATTAAATATTAACATTACCTAGTTTGAACGGTTTTTTTTAAAACAACTGTCTTGCAATTGCCTAGATCTATAAAATGTATGTTTTGTTTTAGATATGTTTTTTGAAAAAAAGAAGAGATATATAATTTAAAAAAAATAATACACGTAAACATTAAATTTAAATAAATTAAATACTTATTTAATAAAAATCGAGTGATTTATATGAATGTAAGGAGTTGATTTATTTTTTTTGAGAATCTAATCGAGTGAAGAATTACAAACGCCTTTATAAAATATTTTTTGATTGTTTTGTGTAAAAAATGTAATTTTTGCTTTAAATTTAATGTGGCTATAAAGAGGTAAACTCACTTCTGAATAGCAGTAATTATCGGCATGCAGCAATGTGCGTATTCGTCGGTAATGGCCGGCCAATTTGATGGAGTGGACGAGGCAACAGGGTTCCCATGGAGTGGTCCTGGGAGTCCCGAGCGGGAGGCTCCCGTGACCGCTGGCGCAGTCGGGAGCCGATGGACACGCAACGCTTATCTGGACGCGATATCGATCGCCATTTTCCCAAACAATCTTTGCATTCCTTTGAAGGACGATATGTCCGTGTTTATACTGTTGTTGATGAGCCGACTATTATTCAAATAAAATCGTATGTCGAGGCCGCCATTATGCGGGATGGCTTTGGCGGGAAACGCGGAGCATGCCTGTACAGTTACCAACAGAAATATACTGGATGTTTTTAAATTTGGGCCACTCCTTTTAGGAGATTGATCTATATCGATAACTAAACCGGTCTCACGAAAATCAAAAATCGAAAATATCGAAAAAAAAGATCCTATTAAAATAATGTTGTTTTTCTTCGAAGTGCTTCGCGAGCCGCCAGCTCGAGGGCACAATTTTGAATTCGTTTTTCTCGTAAATGAGCGACATTTTCCCAAAAAAAATTCCTAAAATAAATAGGAATGTTTTTGATGGAGTTCTGCACTGCGATGACAGGTTTAAATCTATGTAAATGTAATATCATTGGTACACCTATATTAGGTATATTTTATTTAAATTTACAATCCTCCTATTACATTCAAAGATGGACGCAGATGTTTACACAGGGGCGAATCCAGAAATCTTTCTCAGGAAGGGCATACGGCATTAAGGGCCGGGGATATGGACTTCCCCCACCCCATCTTAACCGGGGGTTTGGGGAAATACTTAAAAAGAAATGAGGCCTAAAATACAGTTTTAGGCTACTTTTGAGTGTTTTTAGACTTTTTTTAGACTTTAAAAAAAAAATTTAAAATAGTGTTTTGTATCAATATTGTTACAGTACCGATGCTGCCGATACCTTGATTTATTTACTGTGTTATTCCAATTATGACGCCACAATAGGTTATTATTATTCTTGTATAAATATTAAACTATACAAATAAATGCTTTTCTAAGCCAAAAATATTATTTATTTTTAATATTTTATATCAGCATATCCAATTGAATATCATGTACGAACAAAAAATACCACCTTATAATTTAAAAACTGTACTTTAATATTAGCTGCTGAATGTTTAATAAAAAATAAATCGTTAGGGATACATTGTTAGAAACATTAGCCATAATGCCAGATTTTATTTCTACAATAATCGTTTTTTTTTATCCCCTGTACCAATCGCAAGACCCGGATTAAAGAGACCCGGCTGGACAAGAACGGCGCTATACAGCGGCCGACGGGTGCGAGCGGGACCGACGGGCCGCGGGGAAATTATTGTGTGCAAAAGCTATTTGCGGCACGCAGCTTTTTACAAGTCGAGAGATTGATTCGCTCGATGCCGCGCGGCGCGTGTAAACTGACCACAGTCGCGCATACAGGGGGGTTTAAAAAAACTTGATCAAAAATCAGAAATTACATAAATTAACTTCATTAAAATTTCTCAGAAAATTACATAGACTGATTTATATGTTATAATATTAATATTATGTTTTAATCGATTTTACGAATTATTACAACGGACTTTAATTGGAATGAACTTGAATGAAACTCAATACTAGCAGGCACGTGTCTAGTAATGTGATAATATCCGTGCAAACTTTTACTTACCCGCTTAATAAGAAACTTTTACATTAAATTTGAATAAAGAAATACATATTATATACAAATATAGGAACAATATTTTATTTATTTATTTTTGACAGTAGCTTAACATTCATTTCACATTATGCAAAGTACTACCTAACTAGGCAATGCCCGTACTAAAGTAGACTTTACTAGAAGCATCGTTCTTATAAGCATAACCGTCTCACTGCGCAACATACAATTAGAATAGTTTGAATTGAGTTGTATGCAATAATACATAATATATAAATAATAATAGTACATAAGCGATAATAATAATAATAATATTAATATATAATACTATATATAATAATAATAATAATATTAATATATAATACTATATACGAGTATATAAATAATAATACATAAATGTACGTAATTATTATAAATATATAAATACTTATAATAGAATAAATATAATGATATTAGTACATAAATGTACTAATATAATTTTATAACATTAGCCGAATTGAAAGTATTTCCCTATTGCAAGTAACAAACGCAAATATGGTCAGAGTATTTTAGTAATGAGATGTGCGCTAATGCGTGCTACGTGAATATTTATTCATTTAGTGTGTGAGTGTTAAGTTAAATATGTGTTAAGGAGGACGTTTGGAACGTTACACGAACCTATAGAAAACATTAGTAAAATACCTATATTTAGACTATTCCGGACAATGAAATCTTATTAATAACCCCCAGAAAGCGAGTTATTTTATGAATAAATCACCTGTAAATTTTGAGTGATGGCTCTTTTGGGTATTTTCATTTAAATACATTTAAATATTGTGTGTTCATATCGTATAACCCACCCACTACTTATGAGGCAAAAAAATAGAGCATAACTTTAAGCCAGCCCTTCGGTAATATTTCCCTGGCAAGAGCGCGAACAAATAACTAATAACAGTTTGCGAAGGCGATTTTCGGCCCGATTGGCCCGAGACCGGTCTCGGTCTCGGTCTCGGGCGCAGCTTAGCCGGTCGCACAGACCAGCCCATAACGGCCAAAAAGGGTTAAAAAATAACGGGTTTCATTTTAAACGGCGATCGATTTTAACGGTTCTGCCCATGGCCATATTTAGGACTACCATTACGATGCCTCTAGGCTTATTTACGATACTATACATATATATTACGTAGCTAGATATGACTACTATCGATTATTATAAATACTAGGTGTTATATTCATTTTCAAATAGATTAGAAAAAAAATATTTTTTATTCAGAAACTTAAATATAAACAAATGAGTGAAAGTGCTTAACATAAACAAATTTTAAAAAAAATACGTATATATAGATTAACTGCTAACATACCGGCATGTTGGCGCTCCGGTTTAAATGCCTTGCTTCTGCACTCAAAAGTCCCGGGTTCCATCGAACAGGTCATCTAAAAATATTCAACTGATATTTTCTTTATTTTGTCGACTGATTTAAGTGAAAATACACACCTACCAGCGTCGACGTTGTCGTCATGATTCGAGACCCTTTATT
This sequence comes from Neomicropteryx cornuta, assembly GCA_020383195.1. Classification (NCBI taxonomy): domain Eukaryota; kingdom Metazoa; phylum Arthropoda; class Insecta; order Lepidoptera; family Micropterigidae; genus Neomicropteryx; species Neomicropteryx cornuta. The sequence continues at coordinate 8,205,124 of JAHKQU010000028.1, forward strand.
TCAAGCAAACATATTTTTCTTAATTTTGACTTTGTAATCGAATTAAATACAATTTTGTGCTGAAATCATATTAGAAATACACCAAATATTTCTAACGGCGAAAGAAAATTTGACTTGGTTCCACCAGCCGCGGGTCGAACCGGGAACCTCTAGATCAGACGGGTAAAAGTTGGTTAAGTTGACTTTATATTTGAGATATTAATATATTCATAATTCTAGAAATATTGTATAACGATATATTACTATCTGGGATACATTAATCGTTAAAATAAGGAGTTTCGAGGGCGACATTTAACCATGCTTTTGTATACCTTAAGTACTAAGTAGTTTTTAGTACGGATAACAGGTAGCAGTAGATAAATTGAAATAGGAGCATATTATATAACAAAGGCAGCTCAATTTTGAAAATCTGCTTATTGGTGTAAAACGCAGTAAAATTTGCATATTTATAAGAGCTATCTCCAGGCTGCTACACGCCCCCCCCCCCCCCGCCGACCGCAATTGGCGCCCGTTATTTCGCTGTAAGACCGGTAGCAGGCGGGCCAAATTGCCGGGGCCCACGGCGACGAACAGCGATCTATCGGCCGGCACGCCATCCCCCAGGATTCTCCCACGCAAACAAAGCGAATGTCCAGGGAAACATCACCAATTTAAGAACGTGCACTATTCTAAAGTGCGTTGTGAAGGATACCTTTAGAGAATTTTAGAAATTACTCAATAACAAGAGTGATTTTCATTCATGCGAACGAGTAAGAAATAATCGATTATAATATTGATGTAAATAAAAGCGATTATTCAAAATTGCCCGGCCGTTGAAATCTCTACTCTCGTCACGGCCTCTGACTGCTTCTAACAGCAGCGGTCCGCTTCGAATCCGCACATAATGGATCATACCATTTTTAAACGTTTTATTACCACCATTTCCACTGACTCTGGCGCAAGCAAATTTACCTCAGTTGAATAGGACCCAAAATAATTTTAAATGACGTACATAGGTCATGGCAATTATTTAAAAAACAACGAGTTAACCAGCTTCATTTTGGTAATACATTTAGTAGGCATTTTGGTAAACTAAGGTACTTCCTTAAAATATTATTTTACATCAAAAACATTCTGCCATATAATATAAAGAAAACTGTTTATATAACCCTCATTGACTCTATTTTAGCATATGGGGTAAGAGTGTGGGGTCTCACTTTCGACACCTACATCTCGAAAATCGGCAATTTACAAAAGAGGCTTCTAAAACAAATTGTACCAACGGAAATTAGAGCCGAAAGTAGAGAAAACGAGCCTCAATTATTTAGATTTGTCAATGTTCTGCCAGTGAAGCAAATGAACGCACACCGAATCCTGATTGACCACTTCTCAGACGCCTCATATAAGGATCCCGTAGTTCATGCTTACACCACAAGGCAAGCACAAAGACACACATTGAATGTTCCTCGTATTAATAATTACTACGGATCACGTACTTTACGTTACTTAATCCCTAAACTTTTTAATGAGCTAGAAAATGACATTAAAACATTTAAAACAGTTAAAAACGTGAAGTCAATAAAAAACCACATCAAAATTACACTCATGTCAAAATTATAAATTTATTTATTTATGTTGAAAAAATTTATGTTGTTGTCTTATTATGTATGTTTATTATATTGAGTGACTACTCAACGTCTCTAGTATACACTTACATTATATTGTATAAAGGAAGGATTACTTGGGATTGGTGTCAGCGCGCAGTGTTTTAATTTTTATCTTAAATTTAATTAAGGTGTTTTAAAAAGTGTCACCATAGTTATAAGAAAAATGTGTAATTATATTGTTGAATTGTAAGCTAAGATACCCACGGAAAAGGCACCAGCCTTCGTGGAATAAAAAAAAAAAAAAAAAAAAAAAAAAAAAAATACGACCATAATCCACATTTTTTTGTCATTTTAGCCTTTGTGCCCGTGGCGTCCTAAAATATTAAAATTTTGATTATATCAGTAACTTTTTTGTCATCAAAATCTTTAAGGGGAATCTAGTTACCTATGTTAGTTAGTCATGTTGAAGACTTATTTCGAGTATAATTTTATCCATCACAGCCAGGAAAGAATATGATCTTGAAATTCATTTATAAATGCTACGTTTGGGTTATTCTTTTTTAGTGCTAATAATAATTTTACTATTTTGGTATTTAATTTTTGAGTATTTCTAGATCAATTGTTTTAATGTTTTTTTTTTCATTTGCAGTTTCCAGTAAAATATTGCAAGGTAAAATGCAAACTGTAACACCTAAATCTTTTAATATGTATGCCATAACAATGTGTATATAAAAAATGCAATATGTTTAAAAATTAACTTACCCCCGTAATTATAAAAAATATTTAGAATGTAAAAATTATGATCTTTAGCTAGTGTCAGTTTCCAAAGCCACTTCATACTGAATAAATAAAATATGTAATTTTAAAATGTTCATTGTATTGGTGCCGATACTTGATCTTTCGCCATACGCTAGCTTTAGCGAAGAAATTATTTTATTATCTTCTTTACGCAGTTGTTTAATACATAAAAAACTGATACTCGAACATTAAGATCATTAACTCGTTATATTTTATATTTACAGGCTTAAGTTAGGAAATTAAAACCCTACGAGGTGGCATACTAAATACAACCATTACGTTTTATGATTCTGTTAGCTCTAAGCTACCAACTGCCTAAACGCACGTTTTAAACCAGATTTGTTTAATGTGTTAGATAACCTTATCTTAATATGGTATTACAGCTACTTTACGACACCAATCAGCGGCCAAGTGGTCTCTGGCAATGTCGTAATGCTCGTATGAAACACTAAGAAGACGAATAAATATTTCCAATTAGATTCAATGCGCTAGCATTCGAATAGACATTACGGTAGGTACGCTTTAATCTTAAAACAAAAAAAAAATATACCCCAATTATGTACGGTATTGATATTAATAAAATATGAAATGCATTTGGTGCATTTATTATTTATCAATTCGAAAAGAGTTATCAACAAATCGTCTAGCATAATTTCCTGTAATGTCATGTAATAATACTAATAAAATATATAAATATTACCCTCGCATTCACCTTCGTTGCAGCTCATTCATTTTTATACATATATATATTATATATATAATTAATTGCCATGATCTCGATCATGTACAATTACTCCTAATCAACTAGGTCAAATGTGCTTGTCCTAGAGTAAGAGGAGATGGTGATAATGAAGTGTTAAAAATGGTATGACCATGAGCGGATTCGAACACGCGACCTTTGGGTCAACAAACTAATCCGCCCATACATTCAATTTGAACCAACTTTGAAATAAAGGATGAACACACTCCTCGCAGTAGACAGGAATTGTTAGGTTTGCTTCTCGGCGCAATAATCTTTTGTTATGTATGAGTATGCTTTAGATTCTGAAACTAACCGATCTATTTTATTTATTTAAATATAATGTAGTTCTCTTCACTTTATTGAAATAAATTCGTTCTTCATTGCTTGCATATTTAACACACGCTTTGAACGAGGCGAGCCAACCCTGACAACTCCAACTCCCATATTAACAAACCAACCTTGAGAGCCAACTCTCTTATTTATTTATTTATTTGAATATATCATATTATTACATTGTTTATATTATTCGTATGCGAATACACAAATAACGTAAATAAAGCATTTTTACATCCTACTGTTGTTTCCTGTTACCCAACTAATTTAATTTGCTTAATTTGCCACTTCCGTCATCTAATTACCGCTATAAATAATGAACCCATTTAAACACTAAATAAATATAACTTATTATAAACACCTATAAACAAATCGATAAACAATAATTACATATGGGATATACCCACTGTTTTATAATAACTAGTGGTCGCCCACTGGTCAAAACTCGACCGTAATTCTTTAAGCTTTTAAGTTTGAGCCATATTGAGGTTCTTATACCTCTATAATACGGTAAGATTACCTCTATAATCATTACACATATTATTTTTAATTTCGTTAATTACGTCAACTGCGGGCGTGTGCTTGACATTATAATTGACATTGACAGAAAGTTGAAAAAGGAACATTTGAAAGCACACAACATTCACAGTTCGAAACTCATTCTGCCAATGAGCTGTCAGTTGTATGACCGTTTTATTTATTAAATTGAATGTACTTGTAACACATATTATAGATAAATTTTAGCTTTATGCACTTCTTCCTCGTATAAACTTTAACTATGCCAAATCTCACACTCCTCCGTGCGCGCAATATGCTTAAAAAATGGTACAAAGTTTTCCCTTCACGTATTAATATAGATATGGGAATAATTTTACATATTCTCTATTTTTTACACAACATATCAAGGGCAGGGAAGGGAAGGGTAGGGGGGGTCCTCCTCCTACGGACGAAGTTTAACTAACACATGCTCGAAAGTAAAAACATCTAATACTAATTCATTTTAGTCGTCGGATAAGGGACTCTATTAGGACCTCACTGAAAATTTATCGAATTTAAATGTTGCAATGGCAAAAGCAAGGTTTTCAATATAAACCCATCAATTTGACTACGGCACCGCGCATGAAATGTGTTCCGCCGGCGTAAATGATAGTGTCTCAGCTCTCGGCCGGCGAGGGCCGGTACATCGCGAGGCTGTAACGAGGCGCTGCGCTCATTACCCATTATCGCTTATTACCGATACGTCCACCGCACGAGCGGCCCCGACGAATGCGGCGCCGTTGGATTCCCACAGAATTCCTCGCGAGCCTCCTCCGGGTTCAGAACCAGGGCCGCGATCCCCTCGCAGGGACTAAAATGTTCACATACACCCTGTCCCGAGACCGGCCAATTAGCTCCGTGATTTTAGACATCATTACTTTTGACGTCATATCAATATTCATCTTGGTTTCAGAGAAAAAAAAATGTGAACTCTACGTGATAATATTAAATCTTTCTTGTTATAAGATCGTTCCTTCGCGATGTCGGGCTTGGCCGAGCGCGAGCGAGCGAACGAAAGGGCAAAGGGAATTTAAACCAGCGCTTTAATAAAATAATAAATTCTTACTTGTAATAGAGAACATAAATACCCCCTAATCTTCAGGAACGGTCTTGGGATATCTGGTATAGATTATAGAATGCGAGAGAGTGTATGGTGGTAATAGGAAAATCAACGCAAAACTAAAATCTAGGTTGTGATAAGAAACAAACCCTCTAACGCGTGATCATTGGAAATTGGAAAGTAATACTGCTTACCATCTGTACTTAAACTCCCGGCACCTTTTAAGATATTAAACTTCATACATTATTCAATCTAAGCAATTATTAAATACTTTCATAGGGATTCGAGACGTCAAACAACTATAAACCACTTAGTATAAATAATCAAAGTATAGACGATAAATGCAATTAAATATTCAACAACTTTTGGCCAACGGTAAAAAAACTTTTTATGCAGAAAATGTGTGTTTTTCGGATTTATAAGTCTCCTAATATTACCTGAATAATTCATTAAAAATATATTTACTTATTTTCGCTTTTGGGAAAATATAACATTATAAAAAAAATATAAAATTATATTAAAAAAATAAGAATTAAATAGATAAGAAAACTGATTATGGATTTATTTCACTTTTATACACAGTAGGTATATTGTATTCAATATAAATAGTTGTAATATGTTTTCAAATTAAATTAAATTATTTAAATGCCAACACGTATAGGATTTATATATGAGTAATACTTAATTTTAAATAATATTTAATAGGTACTTTTTTCAAAAATAGGTAATTAATACAATATAGTTGCACTGTACCTATACTTAAATTTGAATTCTCGTACCAGCACATATTATACAACAATACGCACGCAAACAACTTCAGTCACACACTTTTTGATAACATACTGATTAATTTTATAAATTATTTATAATGATATTGAATAGTGGCAACCCTGCGAGGCTGAGGATGCGTGTGTCTCGCGCTGGTCAATACGTCATATGTGGAACAGAACAGGTACCGAACGTCACGTGACTCGCGAGAGGTGCCGCTGGCGCCACTCTTTGTGCGACTCACGCGCATCAGGGTGGTATCGATCGTATTGTATTACTGTACGTTTTACTTTACCAACGCAACTTCTTAAGGTTCCTTCACACGGTCTTATGACAGACGTCAATGAAAACTAACCCAAAAATTGATAAAGATACGAGTATATCTCGCCCCTCCCGCCCTCTCTATGTGGAAACAAATAAGTATGCAAGAATAATCTAGATAATTAGCATAAACTCAGCATAAAAGTGACAACTAACGTCAATAAAAATAAACTCGAAAAGTACAAATGTAATCGTTTAGATCACAGCGGAGGCTGATCGAATAATATAAATATACGATTATAACATTAAAGCCAATATTTTTTTAGTACTAATAAATGAAACATTGACGGTTCGATAGAAACGCAAATATCATATTCGAATTTCAAGTTATGACAGCATGGCTGTTGGAAAATTGAGGATGTATTATTTATTACTGGCTAGTTAAAATTAATACAAACTCATCCAAATTCGCAAAATTTCATTATTATAAATTGAAATATTACGTCTGTGTTGTTTCATTACTAGTCAAGATTTATAAAAAAAAAACTAAAAAAGTGGTAAATCGAATGGACTAAAAGTGCCGCTGTCACGTTAAATCTACAGAGACTGTCACTATGACTAATAAACTAAACTAAAACTAAAAGAATTTAAAAAACAAACATAACTTAAACATCTAATTTCAAATATTGCGCCTTTTCACACCTTTTACAAAAATAGACACCCCTTAAATGCAATAGAAACCAAATTGCCTAACTAGTCACTAACAAATGCGATATTGGTCAGAATCAATACCCGTTTTAATGTGATTGGTTCAATTTCAAACTGGTCTAGACCAATGACACCAACATAAATTTGGTAGCAAAAAAAGATACCTAGCCTTTTTGTAATTAAAATTTTGTAAAATATTTGTTTGGTCATTAAATAGAATTGTTTCATTATGTCATATAATTAATAATAATGGCCTACTCTATTTTATTCAATTATTAGATTCGTGTAAAGTTCCTTCATTTTTTGAAATCTGAAATAGCTCCTTCTGAGCGTAAGTATGTGAAATCGCGTATCTTCTAGGATTTTTCCTGTCAAATGTTGTATTTCTTAGCTTCTTTCTTTACCCTTGACCGGCTTACAGAAACTTCCGGAGACTGCAAGGCGGCCCAGAATCCTCCGAAGACATTTAACGACCCTTCTGTCGGTTGCATTCTCCCAGAGGCAACGTCTGAAGGAAACTTCAAATAAAAGAGGACATCTTCAATCAAGGAGTTCCGCCGTATCATCTCGGCGCACATGTTGTCGTAATCACACTCTGCGCCTTAAAGACTTAATTAATTAATTCAACCATATTTTCTGGACTATATATAAAATTGTTGAATCTGTTAATTGGTTCTGTTAATATTACAGCCCAGTGTGAAAAAAGACATTACCCATTTGTTACCTAACGTGACACCGCAGGCACAAATGGGATAGGGAATAAAGCAAACTTTCACAAGTTGATACCACCGTCTACGCGAGTAGTCTGGGTTCCTGCCCAGATGCCTTTAATGACGCCTGTAGGGCCTAGCTGTAAGACATCAGATTCAGGTTAAATAATTTATTACCACCTCATAAAATCTGTGTTCTTTTAGCTATTTGATTTAATTATTTTAACATGTTGCGGGCCATTTTAGTAATTCCTATATTTGTGCCTACCCTAATGTGGACCATTGTATATTTATTTATTTTTTTAACTAATAACAAAAATATATATTTTTTTAGCCATAGACTCTTAAGGTAAAGTATACCCCAAATATACCGTAGGGATCTGGAGTTCCGGATTTTTTTTAAATCTATCTTTGTAATGGTGCAATTTTAGGCCACTTTTAAAGAAACTAAATTGTAAAAACCTGTATAAATTTTATACAATAATTGAAATGTTACAACTTTTAGCACAAAAAATGGGTACGGTAAATCAGTGTTAACACCTTCAAAACTTAGAGATTTAACATGAAATAATATTTATCTTTAATAAAGTATAAATTTTTACGAAGTAGGCTCAATTGAGCAAGATTGCCACCCACAATTGATTTTAAAAGCTGCTTTTACTAACACAAAAAAAACCCGATTGATAGCACACCGCCGCGCTAGACCACTGGTCGGGCAAACCCATTTTCGAAGCGACTGGGGGTGTGCAGATCACTCTTACTGTAAGTGTAAGTGATTTACAAAGTAAACCACTGACACTCAATACTGTACGTAACGTTTTACGAAGCTTCCAAAATACGGACATTTCTTAGATTTTTTTTTTTGTACGGTACAGACACGGCTTGTAAAATACAAAAAATCCGTATAAATACTGATTGGATTAGAAATGTACCATCCCTTTTCTAGGTGCTTGAATTTTTCACCGGTTATAGGGGCGTAGAGTCCGGGTGCGTGTTGGTGGGACATCTGCTCTTCTTGGGTACGAAGTCGGGACATTTTCTGATCTTTCCTTGGAGGGTGTTGGAGTGGTTCTTCCTCTTCTTTATAATTATTCTTCTTCTTTCGCCTTTTGTCCTCCTTCCATACGTATCGCAACCCTATTAAAAAAAATAATAAAAAAATTGCTATACCTACTAGGCCCTACTCAACTAGGCCAAATATGCCTGTACACATGAGAAATGAAGCGTTAAAAACGGTATGACCATGCGTGGATTCGAACTGCTACCCAAGGATAAGGTAATATGTTTAATAAATAAATAAATAATTTCAACTGAACCAAAGCAAGTATCAAAACACCCCAGAAGGGGAGGACGAAGACAAAACCTCTAAGCTATGAGATGTGCATCATTCACAACTATTGCACAACCACCAATCTTGTTAGCTCCCAGGAGACACCCGTAGAGAATTTGATCTAACGCGTGAATTATGCATAGACAATCCAACTACATCTGACGTGCAATGGAAAGGCACGTGATCAGGAAAGGTATACCAGACGAACGATACCGTGTCAGCGGCGTAATGGTCGTGGATTTGGGTTAAAAGCATCAATTTAGAACCATTCAGATCATATTAAAACATCTGTATACACGCAACAACCATCCATTAAGATTACGGCTTTTCGAGAAGGGGAAAGTTATAGCGAGTGGCGACGGGGACCAGCGCCGCGGCTAGTGTGGAATTATTACCTTCGGACTGGGCTCGATTATTGCCGGTACAGTTATGATAGGTATAGTGCGAGCGCTAACTGAAGAGCCCTTCTGTACGTTTTAGGTATGAGGTGCGGGGCAGAAGGGCGGTACTTTTAGGGAGAATACTGAACTTGAATTGTATCAATAAAATATCAAAATGTTTTATATTAATATTATTGTTTGAATATTCGAAGTTGATGACAGAAGTGTAGGACTTTTTAACAATCTGCTTATGATAAAGTTTAACCGTCTTTTTCTTACACACGACCCTTCTCTCACTGTCCCCACGTTCCCCGTTCCACCTGGTTCTTCGGTTAGCGGTCGATCTATAATTGAGCTAGGGCGACGCCGATACGTTACAGTGTTGTCGTGGGCGATATTGTAACGCGCTAGAGATAACAAACACATCACAATAGCACCGACACCATAGAATATGATGCCAACTTTGTTATTCTCATTGATGCTGCAAACTTTAGATGTAGGCGCATTTACTGCCCCGAATACACCACCAAATACCTGCAATGTCAGGGTTGACGTTGTCATCTGCTTTAGCACACTAGAAGGGACCGCAAAAACTGAACAACGTCACGAGAAAATTGAAACAAGTTTTTGCACACCCAGTGTCAAACTTTAGAACTAGAGCTACGGTGTTTGATCAAGTAACTAAGCTACAAAATTTAGTGCGAAGTATAGTTGTATTACATTACATTGCATAATAATAATAATAATAATTTTATAATAGTAATAATGTGGTACTGAACATTCTTTTGTTCTATTTGCGCACATAGATGAGTTTGTATTATCCAATTTACAACCGTGCAGCATTTGGAACTTGAATATGATATTTGCGCTTTCTATCGAACTGTCATGTTTCAATTATTAGTACTTAAAAATTATTGATTTTAATGTTATACTCGTATATGTATATTATTCGATCTGGTTCCAATGTCATCTAAACGGCTACGGTTGTTTTTCTTAAGCATCAATCTACACACAAATGATTAAGGTTCCTCACCTTAATCATATCGATTCATTCACTAGTAGCAAAAGGCATTGTGTTTGTTAATTTTGAATTTCGGATAACATTTAATTTTATCCATCTTGTTAGATTCGTCATTCCACGGTAAATAAGTTTATTTATTAACTGCATCTTTATGAGACTGCAATTCCTTTTAGGGTCTAGCCAATATACATCAAATATTTATTTGATCAACATAATTTTATTTTAATGAAACATTTATTAAATTAACCTTTTAAAATATTTCCAATCGGTTGTACATTTTTATTAACCTTCATATAAAATTACTATATTTTGTAGCCATATAGAGAGGACTGATAAATAAAAATAATTTTTAATTCGATATAGAACAAAATATATCGACATAAACCTTAATATTAAGTATGTCCAAAAGTATTTTTTATTTGTTCTTATTATATACTACATACAAAAATACAGTGTATCAAAGAAAAATACAATACATAGTTTAAATCCCGACTACTTAATCCCGAACCACCTAATAACATCGATTATTAGTAATTATACAGTATAAAACATGACTTCTAATCTAAATGAATTATTTACAACTAAATATTGTACAGGGTATTTATAAAGATATGTGTGAGAGAAATGTTAAAAAGTGTGAGGGTGAATACAGTGAATGAATTAGCATTGAGTGAATGAATTGATTGAGTATATTCATTATATTTTCATTTGAGGTGCACATAAATATATTTCAAAATGTTTATAGAACATAATAATAGCATTTTTACCTAAATTTTACAATTTTTTATAAGCTATTGTTTAGGCTGCCTGGTATTATTATAGCGATAATAGCGTATTTTATGGTTCCTGCCAGTATTATTTATTTAATTTTCATGCAGCATCGTTTTTAAAACTTATAATAATTTATTTTCAAAAATAACCACCCCCCATTTCATTAACTTGTTTCTTATTTACGAAACTATTTATATTGGCCATACCCAATCATTTAATTTTATTAAAAAAATTTTTTTTTCAACTTTTTATTTTGCTCTACACTAACGAAAATATTTCTGTAACCTTTTTTTGGCAACTCAGTGGTAGTGTTACTCTAAAAGAAACTATTAATGAGTGATATTTAATTTTTCTCCGTGATAATGAATTCACTTCTTAGGTATGACATCTTGATTATATTAAATAAGAAAAATATGTTTTTCATTGCCATTGTAGTTTTCTCCTTTGCTGCCATGATCGATACAAATAGAAATTCTGTGTGCTAATCTTTATCAGACAGTTTTATGTTTTTCTTAATAGCTTTTATTTGCGAGAATGAATAACCTAGGTCATTGACAATTTTTATAAATATGTAAAATCGTTACAGTTCATTTATAATCATGCACACAACATATTTTGATTAATACAATACATTTAAAAAAAACATGCATTGCTAAATATTTTTCATCGCATCGAAGATTTTAAACTAGATTTTTTGTAAATAATCATAGATACTAATAAATTTCTTTGAAATATCGTCTCTCAAATGAGTAGATGGGTACCTACTTACGCGCTGTTACGAATGGACTGGAATTAGTTATTCCGTTACGCTTTTCGCTAGTGAATAATGTTATATTATTATTTTCTGTCAGCTGTACAAATTGCCGCCATTTTGTCTATTCTCGCCGGACGCCTGCCAAAGACAAAATGTATCGATTTGGATCTCGTCGCTTTGGCATTCGACCGCCGCGCCGCGCCCACGACGACTTTAATTTCTATCAATGGAAGTGATCGATTTAGCGGCTCTCAACAGAGACGCACTCATTCATGCAAATAAACATTTATTCTCTTTAATTCTCGAAAAGGTAATAAAATTAAATATTTTAATACAATATTCAAATTAAAACCGATTATGGATTATTGCAATACTGTCAATATTAATTCAAACATTCGTTTGTATTCTATTTTCGTATGATATTAACTATTTATGTATTTATTTATCCATAATAATAGTAAAAATACATTTTTAAAAACAAGTTTTTATTTAAGCGCTCTAATGTGTATTCAAAATTTCGTATCTGTGCTCTTGACCGCTGAGTTCCTTCGTCTAGAACCATTCCTGGATCTAGAATCAGCTCATGCTTACCATAAAAATGCATTTAAGTTTGCAAATATTGTTTTTTATGGTAGAGTGGAGATTTATGTCACTGGGCAGTGACAGCAATCAGGCACAGGCCATTGAAATGAACACTGACATGACCAAATGTTATGATTGTTATTTTTTTACCTAACCTAGCCTAGTCGAGACACCTACATATTTTAGATATTAGAAAACGAGGTGAGGGTTCCGGATCTTGAATTCGAACGGGTTCAATGAGCGTATCATCAATGTTGAATCTTCGTTTTCCCGTAAGTTCAGTAGCTGCTCGACAGCTCCGCTCAAAAGGTTCCTAACGATGAAAGCGGTAAGTGCACAGGTCAAGCGCTTCGATCGAACAGAAGTAGATAAAAACCTCAGTAACTTCTCTCGCCGTTCTCGACCTTTATAGAAGAAGTATGCTATGAGGAGCGCGTGCAATTCGCAAAGGCTGTGGCATTTCCTCGCATTGCCGGCATAAATTTGACTCAAAGCTATGCGCTAACAAGATAAAAGCCGCTGTTTGTGGTGGCGATAGCATGAACTCAAACCCAACCGGATTTGCCATCAGGTCCAAGACCATTTCCGAAGACTTAAAGGGGTGTTTATGTTCCCTAATACGTAAAAGAAATTGTATATAAAAAAAGCGAAAATAATTCACATACAAATTTATTCATTTTATCAAAGCGTTCGGTGTAAATTCCGTTTTTGTATTACGCTTGTTTGTTTGCTCGCTCGCACTCAGTTAACTTATGACAAAAACGATTTAATACTCTCAAGTAAAGTTTACATTTTTTTTTCTCATAAACCACTGTAAATTTTGATATGACGTCAAAACAAATTATGTTTGAAATCAATTATCATTTGGCAGGGCCAATTACGTCCTCTATTCTCGATCCTCTATTTTTTAATTTTCAAGAATTAGGTATTTAAAAGGAACGTGTTATTTTTTATATATAATATCCCTTGAGTAAGATTAACCTATGTTATATACCCATATAATAAATATGTAGACAATTTTATAATATATTATATGTATTTTTTTCTAAATTTTAATGTATATATATATATAAATTATTATTATTATTATTATTATTTTATATCTCTTAAATGGCACCTACTTGTTATTATCTTAATTCTTTTTTTTCTCTCTCTCAAATTCTAATGTTATAATTAAAATCAAATGTACCAAATTTTGTATGTTTAACTAACTTAAGATGAACACGCATGTTTTGTAAACATGAAATTGGAGAGCATCGAGTGTTATAAAATATATAAACCTGTGTATAAAATATGTAAGAATGTTTACGATTACTCTCTGTATGTTTACTTTATATAAATAAATAAATATAATATATTAGATGATTGTTTTTTTAATAGCGGCTAATCGCCTGAAAAGATAAATATTGAAAAATTTTGAAAAAGTTTTTAATTATTTGTTAAAGTGCTGGATAGCATAATATTTATAAAGGTTCTAAAGAGGTCCTGTACTTGAGAGCCCAGGATGTCAATTTAAACCCAGCGCTGAGTTTTATAAAAATGCATTTTTAACTCTCACCTGTCCTCTTTAGTGTAAAATATTGTCAAATACTATGTAACCATCTAATTAAATGAAATAAGGAAAGGATGATATTTTAACAAAAAATATAAAAATAATGGATATGTGATTACGATGAAGGATGATGGTGAAATGAGATGATTTTATGAGTGGTTTATGTATGAAGGTGTTAAAAATAAAAATAATGGATATGTAAAAGTGTAAAATTAAAGCACATGATTAGTGTGCGTATTATTTATATAATTGTATAATTGAGTTCTAAATTATATTATTTATATATGCAATATGTGTATTAAACATGCAATATGCGGTTAGGCAAAATAATAATTACTAGGAATAGCATAGTCTACCATATTCCGGGTTCCATCTAGACCTACTCGCCAGACATTCCATCTGTCACGGTTAAGTACGAATTATGCACAGAATTCATCGAGCATGTAAGCTTTACAACAGCATGTTGAGTGACATCGATATTTTCCACACTACCTTCCCGGCATTCAAGAAAGTGTCTACTCTAGCTAATATATAGTCCTACAGTAGTATATTTACGTGTATATGTTAAACCATTTTTTTAAAGGATGTATGCTGTATTTTATATTATATTCCGTTAATTATGTAAATTCCACAACCACTTCCTAATTCCAACCTAGCTCCCGAATGTATTTTATTAAGTTTGGAGGAAACTCTTATAGGCTATATATTTTAATTGTAATTTTATTTCTATATCAGCTGTTTTTTTCCGAAAATAAATAAATAAATAGGTCCAAGAAAAAAAATCATGAATAAGTGCTATTTGTATGTTTTTTTTCCAGTAGTCAATGGCAATCAGCTAAGAAAACTTACGCGTATTGAGTTAAAAAGAATTACATGAAGAAATAATAAAAGTCAAAGTCAAAGATGCACTTGAGGCGATGATCAATTACGAGTATATCGCATTTGCATACATCAATGTTAAGTTAAACAGTCAAAATCAGTTCCATCTGTTTTTTTTTTGTTATTTTCAAAAATAATAATATTTAATAAAGAATAGCGGTCATGGCATTAGGCTAAAGGAATAATTAAGTTCGGTAAAAAAAATATGTTTTTTTATTTAGGTTAATATTATTATAATTGTAGTCAGGTCGTTTGTTTTACGAGTGGGTAGTGGGTAAATAATGAATGAGTTTGTAACGAACGAAGTGCTATGACTTTGTATTTTAAATGTTTAAAAAGTTTTTATTGAAAAGTATAAGAGTATGATGTTTTTCAATACTGTTAGTCGCGGTAACCAGTTTCTGCCCGGCAATAAATACCGGTTGCATGAAAACAGTTTTATTTCGATGTTGTCATGAGTGATTGTTTAATATTGTCCCTCCCACTGCGCCTCCCGCGAGCGATGACAATCGGTTCGCATAAATCACTCCAGCTCCTGACGAGAGCAACACAATCAAGAAATAGAACAAACAGGCTACTCGAATGAATGACTAAATTCGCAGTCTCTATGTCTTCAACGAGCAGCGTTTCACAAACTGAAACCACGTTTATTTGGATACTCTTCCGTTGGACGTCATCTGGATACTTCCAACTTCGTCCATCGAGACATGCAGGTATGTACTGCAACAACTACTCTCTTTATTGCGTCGCTTGACAGAGGTACCCGAATTGGGTACCGGTATATTAGATTCATGAGGTATGGAAAACTAGCCACAACACATTAAAAGGCACATGAATTCGACAACTTTTCTATTCCGATTTCCAAATATTTACAATAATAATTAAACTAGATCGCGCCTATCTAATAAATTTCATTCTCGATTTTGTTTTCTATCAATCTGACAGCCCATGCGAATCCTATCGTTCCGGCCAAAAGTGTACACTTGAACAGTCCTGGCAATGCATAGAAACTACCCATTTGGTTGTTAGAAAACTGTGAAGGAATCTGAACATTTAGAAACTATCCCGTCGAGACATCTGGACCTTTAGAGACATTTGGATCTCGCCCGTAAAGATATCTGATTGTTAAGAATAAAAAAAAACAGGCACTTTAATCAGTATTCAGACAAAAATGATGTAAATAAAATAATATTATGAAATATTAAATAACTTTAGGTATCACTTAAACTGAGTTTATAAATTGAAAAATCTGTACAATTTTAGGGAGTTTTAATTCTAATAATAAATTGTTTTACAAATACGTTAAAAACCAATCTTGAGGAAACGGAACATCGAGTTCAATTCGTTTCTTTCCAGAACCATTCGCCAGTGGAATACTCTTCATAGGTCAGTATTTAGGCCTTTTCTTTGTTCTAAGTGTAGCCTGTAAGTTGTTAAGCATTATTTTTTTTTCCTCACCTACTAAAGTCAACAGTATCACCGGAGCTAGGTTATATATATAAATATTGTAATTAGTTAATAATAATAATAATCTGATTCTATAAACACCGGTAATAAAATAGTTTGACTTGTGTTTTTATGACATTATTTAAATCTTAGTAATCCTAATTTTGCTTCCATTCAATATATGTATACAAATATCTATCTCGTTGTATTTCTTCCTAAGTGGAACCTTAAGTGGTTCCATTATTCTTAAACCCAAATTGATCTGCTTCTAAACCGGTTTAGTGGCAGTTGTTTTGTATAAAAAAAAACATTTTATCCTCTTATTTTCTTACGAATGCCTTTTAGAAGATATGCGATACTTATATCACTGCTAAGCTCAACAATTACGTGGGTTTTAATACGTTCACGCGCGATGTCTGCATTCATGGTTCATCTGCAGATTGACCCAATATGGGAGCAGTAAAAAACCAATCGAAAAAGAATTTATAACTTATGTAATTACATTTTTCTCACGTCTATTTAAGACTAGCATAAAATTTTAAAAAAAATTAAAATAAAATTACAACAAATGAAGTAAATATATCCTAATAGCCGATATCAGAGGCTATCTTCCGTCCCACGCCAGTTTTTACAATATTTTCGAAAAATGTAAGCTCATTCACTGGACGCTACCAACTCCCGCTAAATGAATCCCGGTTTCTTCTCTTGAAATTCAATCACATACGACAAAGAAAAATATATCTAATAATATAACATTCATTTATTATTTCGATTTTTTTAATGGGCTTTTGTTTAACAATGTCTAGATATAAATGAGATTTGATATAGAAGCTTATTTTCTAATCGTGAGATTTCCACTGTTTTAAATTTTACAGAAAAAAATAAACCATTAATTGATAACCAGGTGTTTATTTAAATGTGGTAACCTAGAGAAATCATCTCAGATATATAGCTAATATTTGAAATATCACATTGGTTCCTGATAATATAAATTTTGAAATTAGGAAAAGATTGAAAATTTTCGTTTTGATTTAATATGTCATATTTTGTATATATTTTGGTTGTCATATTTTGGAAATTTGAATCTGTCCATCCTAGTATAATTACCGGAAATATTATATAGAATGAGACATTATTATTTCTTTTGCCGTGGTCAAAAATAATTATGTAACTATCATTTTAATTTTATCAAATATATAAGTAATATATAATTTATGAAAATGTCATGTTTCGAATAGAAAATAATAATAACGCCTTGAAAAAAGTTATTCACATGAATGATTTTTCTAGAGGAAGTGAATTGATATGCTTCTTATTGAAATTGTTAGTCGATGTAATTAAATATTTTTATTTTATAAAAAAAAAACAACTACACACAGACACACATACATACAAGCAACGAAGTCTCACTACGTACGGGTTATTATTTTTGCAAATTGTACTAAAATGGTTGCATTTTTAGTGTAGGGTGGCAAAAAATAAAATAAAAAACCGACCTAAAAATTAATTTACAACGAAAAAGATTAGAAAATTATTCAATAAACTTCTTATAAGCCTTCTTATAATCTTTATCTTCAGATTCAAATTCAAATTCAAATTCAGAGTCGCGTTTCGCACAATTTTCACGTCACTATTGTCATACGAAAATGAAAATCTCTCGAGCACCGATAGCTGAGCTTGTGGTTTTGTTTTCATTCAAGATTGTTTTTTGTCTCCCTTTATTTAAAACTACCATTCCTTAAAAAAATGGATCTGTCACTTTTTTTTTATAATTTTGATTCACAATAAACCACACAAATAAAAATGGATACCACCCATACAAAAACTACACGTCCAGATATGTTTTATGTAACGCTTTTAATATAATAAAATAAAAGATATCCTGCAAATAAAGCTTAATAGCGAATTAATTAATAAAAAGACACTGGCTAACTGGTTAATTGATCTTGGTAGAAAGGACACTAAGACTCTGGTCAACTATATTCCTGTGTAATATAATATCGATCTTTTCTATTTCACAACTTATTATATATATTAGCTCATTATATATATTAATAAATACATATGTATATTTTTATGTATTCGTATTACATGTATGTATGTATATCAATGTTAATTTTCAAAATTTTTATTTTGTACTTACAAAAAAGCTCAGCGCAATTGCATGTAACCAATCTATTAAATACCTATTAAAATTAGCCTACCTTAGTACGGGCAATGTCCAGTTAGGTATGGTTATGTTATTCATTATCTAAGAAATATGTAAAAACAAAAATCAATATATAAATAAATAAATATGTTAGTAATACTACAGAAGAGCGAAATAACGATATTTTGTGATCGCAACTCGTAAATGCAGACCCAAAACATTATGGTTCAACATTTTCATCATCACCAGTTCGACAGCATAACATTTCAAATTGGATGCAGTTCGCACAATGCACATGCGCAATGACATCTATTTATTAATTTATTTTAGACCGTACTCAATACAAAATATTGAATACATAACATTTTTACATTAATGTTAGACACTAAAGTAAAAAAAAAAACTTATCAATATTCAAATAAAAATAACATTGATAGATAAAACACGGATTATACTAAATAGAAACATTATAGACACGCACGCAACAACACATTTAAAAAGTGCCAATGTATAAAAAAAATAGCTGTAGATCGGAGTGCAAACATTTTGTTAAAAATCCAAGTTGTGTGAACAATGCAGACGATTCTTTCTCACTCTATCTGTATACGATGATCGCGTGTCTGTTCTCGTACTGCTTTCGGAGTTCTTTGGGCAAAGGTACGCTATAAAACCCTTCCATTAATTGCAAACGCATTAATTAAAAGGTCGTTAGGAGCGAGAACTTCGCAGTTAAATGCCGACCGGTCGCTAAATTTGTTTTAGGTCGCCAGTGGGGGCTCGAATGTGTTTTAAGGCTTAAATTAATCGAATTTAACGATTTACCTATAAATATTAATAATGTGAAAGAAATTATGAATAAAGATTTAAACCTTTCTAAGCCATTGCATCTAAAGAATTATTATGGGATAAAACATAGTTATTTAATTTCTTAAAATGCATACCTAATAACAATACGGTAAAAGTAATAACAACGAAGAAAATAATTTATGATAGTAGGTATAAAGCCTTTACTCAAGTTGTCTTGAACATTTATAGAACTAAAATTTCCAGTTATATTTATTTATTTATTAAACAGGTTTTCCCACGTTCACATTTTGTTAATTCATAACATACAAGAAAATAATGATTATTCTATTCCACGACCACCAAGAAAAATACAAAGTAACTACTTATGATTAAAAATAACGCCAAGCAAATAATAACAAATAAATTATTAAAACGAATTTATGAATCTCCGCACTAATAAATGAACGGTTCAAGAAATAACAGCGTTTTACTGGGATAATCGGCGTTGTAGCGTGGTCATTAAAATGCCGAAGATTTCCAAAAATTTGTTTTTATTAAAAAAAACAAACAGCGGGTATTTTAAAACTGATTAACAAAAGTATCTTGATCGCTTTTACGTAGTCAAGCGCAAAAGAGACTTTAATATCTAGACGCAACTATAATAGCCTACGACTCCGAATAGATTTATGAGAGAGGTAGTTATTAACGCGAGTGTACGAGAAATGTGGCGCAGAAACGCTTTCACATAAAAGTAACCGTAATGCGCAGTATTCTTATTTTTAAAGGAAATTTTTAAAAAGGGGAGAATAATTGTTGAGCAAACTGTTATTTTGTCCACCTACGCCCATGTGCTGGGACGTTCTAAGATATGGCGTAGGGAACATCGCATCTGATGAGAGTAATACGTTAGCCGGATAAACATCGCACTCAAATGTTAGGCATGCACACTCTAACGCACATCTCAGCCAGCTGCGTTACGTGCTAAGAATTTAGGCCAAGTGCACCTTTAAACTAACGTCTATAATCAGCAAACTTCCAATAACATCTGCACTCCATACGTGTAGAGCAATCAAACAAAAAACAACCTTGTTTAATATTGAGGATATTTTTTAATAACTACTCTATGAAGAAGTATATAATTAATAAATAATTGAACATTTAAACAAAAAAAAGGCCGAAGTGACGTTTTAAACTAATTCAAAATTGATATTTTTTCGTTTTAGTTAAAAATGATTTCCTAACTTGCTAATAAATATACTCAAGTCATAATTTTTCACCAATTACCTCTCGACATAATTATTTATATGAAGTATTTGAATTAATTATCTGTTTTTTTAAAAGCTACTAAAATAACATTAAAATACTAAAAAAATTAGAAAGTTTTTTTTTATTATTTAAATAATTGCTATGATCTAGGTCATATGCAATTATTTTGGGCCCTACTCAACTAGGGTAAATGTGCCTGTTCTAGAGTCAGGGGAGATGGTGGTAATTAAGCATTAAAAATGGTGTGACCATATGCGGATTCGAACTCGCGACCTTTGGGCTACCTTTGGACCCGCGACCTTTGGACCTTTGGCTTTATTGTTTTATTTCTTATAAAGCATTGGATATAATGTTTAAATCAAAATAATTATAAAGTGCCCTCCGAATAGTTCTTGACTTTGATATAAATGAATATATTTGATGATTTAAATAAATTCCTAATACCTAATTACTAATATTGCTAATATAACTATTATTTTTGCAATATTTAATAAAATTAACTTGTGATTTAAATACCTTAGAAAAAGTCACAGTAGAGAAGATCATAAACTCCAGACTTCTGGGACTTCAGTCTTAATATCAATGGTTGACGGTGATGACACGGAACTCTGAAATGTGTCCAACAGAGGTTTTTTTTTGATAATAACAAAAGTAAATAACGTTTAAAAAATCTTTCAATTGGTTGAAATACTTTATGTATATATTTTTATATACAGAATGTAAACTTATAATGTAAACAAATAATTTCGAATATTACATCAAAAAAACAGCCAATCTAATTCTAAGTTTCTTGTTATGTTTTGTTGAGGCTATTTTAACATCCATTCAATAAACATATTTAAAATAAATGGTAGTATATGCTCTAGTATATGCTAGTATATGGTAGTATATGCTCTAGATTAGCAGTTTCAAAAACGAAGTCTTTATATCTGCCCAACCAAAGAATAGCCATCGTTTATTTTTCTAAAAAAGCATACAAACATGTGATTCATTAAACAAGAAACTTAAAAACAAAACATGATAGCAAAATAATGTTTAAAACAATGCAGAAATACAATAGGACAAAACAATAAAATTGAAACAATAATTGAAATGTCTTATTATATACATTTTTACAGTTTTGTAACATTTAAAAAGTGCGAAGATTATCGGCGAGCGGGGAACTAGAAACGTACAGTAGAAGCCATATCCCCTAAAAGGGACGAGGGATAAAGTTTTGGTTTCCCGGGCGAAGTAGGGAACCGCACACTACGCGAACTTGTGGTGATGTTTACGCGAATTGGCAGGCCCTCGGGTGGGGCGCTGTATTTTTATATGCTGTGAAACAATCGATCCCAGCTCATTTGAATATCGATTTGTGACGACGTTTTGTGAAAAGGAATAAATCCTATGAATACAGTCGCCGCCATCGTCGCACGTGTTTCAATGAAAGCCATCGAATAAGAAACAAAATGAGATAATCCTATCTATCATGGCGAGATTCCGCGTCCATCCCTTCATTGAAGGCGAACGCCAACAATAGCGGGCTCCACCCACCCCTAGACCACCGGCCTAGCCGCGGCCCCACCCGCGCCATCGTCGCGGTTCAGACCGTCGCGGTTCTGTTAATGGCATCACACAATTGCAAAACCGCGAATATTGGAAAGTACGTGGGGAGGCCTATGCCCATCAGTTGGCAGATACAGGCCGATATGATGAAATTGACTCAAGATATACAAACCCGACAGTACTCTGAATATGAAAGTATGATGATGACTGTAATAATGCTATACGTACATGTAAAAGAGGCATAAAACTGGTGTTTTTTGATTAATCTATGCATAATTTAGATGGTCTTCAAGTCGCCAAGGCGTTCGTTCAACTTCTGATCCAGCGGCTGTGGGTTTGATTTAGCACATAGTCACTTCATAATCACCATCTCCGCGTACTCAAGAACAAGTAACATCGAATTGAGCAAAGCCCAAAGTAATTGCAAATGAATATTTTGAAACAATATATGTTTCCCTAGCTTGTGTTTATAAGACACTGGGTATTTTTCAACACGCACGTGGAAATACTTCATGGGAAAGATTCTATGCATGAAACTGTGTATTAATCGAAAAAGATTTTACGAAAACTGTCGCCTTGATGAATATTTTTTTATTATTCAATAAAAAATATTAAGCTCTGATTTAACCGAAAACTTCACTAGATTCATAATCTGTTGTAGCTACAGATTTTTAGTTGGTTCAACCGAAGTGTATTGTAGAGTATACAATCTGTTTGATAGACTATACCAAATTCTTTATTTACGGTACGGTGCTTTTTTTCTCATCTGATCGAAGTAATATATAAAGTCTTACACAGTCTACCGAACAGTTAGGTAGCGCTTAGAAAGCTTTTTGTTTAGGTTTGTTTTTGTTTAGTTTTGTGTTTGAGCCTACTAAAAACTTTGGTAACGTTAACCAAATAGTCTGTTAAGTTTACAAGACTCTTCCATTTGTATCAAAATCGAACTGTAGGCACAACAAAACGTTTAGCTGTCACTATATCTACAGGAATATCTTGTAGAGCGTACAGGATATTTTTTCTCAGTGTAAGTAAATCCTCTTATATAAAAAAATATACAATACAATTACCTAATAAATTATATGGTATTAGCGACAACTAATAGTGATAAATACAACTCCGCCCATAGATAGAACCACCGTACACAGTAATTAATTATATTAATGAAAAAGTAAATATTTTACAGTCTGAACCGAATGGATGAGCGCTAGGCTTCGCGGACCCACCCATCGACTTTTGCAGACAGCCTGGGGCCTTTATTGGTACCATTTAATACCTCTGGAAAACAATAAGAACTCTTGTTGACAGGCCGACTTGGGCTTACAATGCGCGTGCCGCTTTCTAATTCAGCCTTCGTGTAGTCGATGGAAAAAGCGCTGCTCAATGTATGACTTTAAAAGTACTTTTGTAGTTCGACGACTAAAAACTTAATATTAAGCAAAAAAAAATAGCATTATGTTTTTAGCTAAAATAAAAAAAATCCCTGGATCAGATCTTTTGGATTTTTTTTATACCGGGTGAAGAACACGGGTAAATATTTTGTAAAAGAGATCCACCACTTATTTTGTAAAAGAGATCCACATATTGAAATATTATTATAAAAAATATGGACAAACATGCTTCTTTTTTGAATGAACAACTATTGTAACAGGTATTGTAATTAGACATTCTTTACAAAATGTAGGTTCTGTTAGGGTGATGCACCAGAAACCCTTCAATTGGATATTTTTTAGCTTAATATTTAAAAAAATATATTATATTCTTTGTAAATTATAGAATGACAAATAAATAAAAATGAAATTACTCTTTGTGAATAGACATTCACCTTATCCTGGGTCCTGCGTTTCCTTTGCGCGTGGAACGTATCCAGAAAGCTATATTTATTGTTTGTTAGCTGCTTGACAAACGGCATTGACATGGCCTTAAATCTTCTTCTCCAGTTTTAAAATTGATAAACTAAAGGTAATTTGTGCATATCCAATATGCAGTATATAAGTGTTATAAAAACCTGTACAATATATAAAAGTGGGAAAGTGATGAGGGGAACATAAAAAAAGGTATAAATTATGAGAAAATAAATAAATAACAAGCATTTAATAAATAATAAGTTTGTCAAAATGGCGTGTTTATTTTTTCTATACAGATACATCTAAAGCGATATAAAGGTATTTACTTTTCAAGAACCCAAGTAGAATTATTTATTAGTCATCATAATATTTCTACCTTTGTATCAAAGTGCTTCTCTGAGCTATGTTTTCTGCTCATTTTCTCTGCGGAATATGAGTAATACAATTCTACCTACTTTTAATATAATTAAAGCAATTACGTATTTGAATTAATGATGATTGCATGACCTCATATACGGAACACAGAAATGCGTACGTCATCACTACTATTCATTATAAAAAACTCAACATACGATTTCCAACCGCTTAATATTGTAATTACAAAATCGCCGAATATAATAACGAAATTCAACATATTTACACTAAGTGTCTACGAGCCCATATAAAAATGATAATAATTCAAAAAGCATTGCCCCAAGAATCAAGCTAGCGGTGGTCTAGTAATTTATAAGGCATTTTACTATTGACGTAACGGTTACGAGTTCAATTCCGCACATTACTGGCACACATCATTTTAACGCTATTTTCACTGTCTTGTTTGAATAACGATATTTACAATTATAATCATTTATTGTTTACATTGCTTGTAATATAAGGCATACAGCAAATAGTTAAATAGATACAGACACACTTATATATAGTTATATTTAAACAATTATTGTTGTGTAATTCTTCATTTTTAGTTAAATCTAATTATGTATTTTCAATTAGGGGCAAGGATTGCGCTATCCTTCCTTCCTCTTGGAACCAACGATTTATTATGAATTGTTAATAATAATAATTATTATTAATATTTAGTTATTAATTGTTACAAAATTTGTTGTTTTTTTACGAGTAATACGAATAATACGAGTATTATTTTTAAAATATTTTGAAAAACATCTGATACAATTTGCATGGAATATTGCGCCTATAACATTTTTTATACATTCTTAACCCTGCGCAGTACAGTCAAATACCTGCATCTGATACAGAAGTATAAAGTTTAATCAAACTTAGGATTCATATCTGGCAAGGTCACTTTTCGCCGCTGAGATATTGAACGACGCTTTTCCTAACACTGTCGACTGAGCTCAGGGATTTTAAATGAAATTTTATATTCTCTTTATATATTTCTCGAAATGAAAAATCGCACGGCGGTGTTATTCTCATAAATCACAACAAATCAGCAACAAATGTTATGGGGAGGTTTTATTTAATCAGCACGCATTACGGCTTTTAAATTCTCTGTGACGTCAATAGTATCTCTATATAATATAGAGATATATATTTTATTTACAAAAAAATTCAATCCTTAAAATATTAAAAAGCATTCGAATTTTCCAAATGTCAGTACTGTCAAACTTTTATGTTAAGCTAAAGGTGTTTACCTATTTTAACATAAAAATCATCTAATTAACACTATTTTACTATATCTATATAATATAGTATACATATAATTGAGAATGACATAAATAAGACACGGAATAATTCCGGTCACTTGACCCGAGGAGAATGTCGTCCCCCCCCCCATCTGCATAAATAGCGAGACAATACGAGTAAAATGCGTCGATGGCTGTGCGGCAATTGCGCGCTGTTTAAATTGAAATTTCATTGTGGGGCTCAATTGAAAGCAACCAATGGGGCATTAATCACGACCGGAGGAAGGACAACTCGCGGGCCCGGGGCGCCCGGGGCCCCGCGCCCGAACAATGCGGCCCTGGACGCGCAGGAGTTGCCTGCCTTTAGGTTCACTCTCGTGAACCGGTGCTAATCCTGAACCCAACAATACCAATAAGGTTCATTTGCACGGGTATATTTAGTAAGGACCGATTTTTATGATCTTCAATTTGTTGGATTTACCTCCGCCCCGAATAGCAGAATAACTATTAAAACATAAGAAAAATTCTCGAAAAAAAATACAAAGAAAAATAATTTTCTCATACATTTTGTATGGAACGGCTTTATATTCTGTGAAATTCTATTTTCAAACAGTAAGTTGCCTTCGAATCACATTTGTCATTGTGCGCGCATCGATAATTAAAATACGTATCATTTTGATTTTTGTACATTTATTAAACTTAATTAATTTTGAATATTCTTAATAAAAACCTGAATTTAATTCAGCTAAGTTAACACAACATTTATAGATTCTTAGGTGGTACGAAGTTCGCCGGGTCAGCTTAATGTTGATATAAATCTGTTATGCAAGTCGCACTAATTAGACTTTTTAAAAAATCAACCAAAAATACATCTCATCAAATAATTTACTACAAACATTTTATGTTATTATATTTCTTATCTTGTGACTCGCCCCAGTACCTACACAGATTTATCAGCCATTTATTAACATTTTGAGAGAATATTTTATTAGATTAAGACTTTTGAAATTTTATATCTATTAAGATAAATAGTTTTGGCCCAGTAAAACAAATTAGGATAAAAGTGAAATAGGCTTTAATTAGCTTTATTTATTTTATTACGCATTATCTAAGCCTTCAGTATAGTTGCATAACCCTATAAGAAAATATGGATTATATAAATAATATTGCCGCTACGGTAACAAATGTCCAACGGGACGTAACTCTTGATTCAAACGACTGTCAATTAGTAGTACTTATACTAAGGCGATGTCCAGAAATACACCAGGGCAGTGAAAGCGTCAAGGGAATATGGTGAAAATTGTTGAACTTGAACATTTCGGTTACTTATCTTTGTTTTTACATTTTTGGGTTGTAAAGATCGGTTTACATTCTACATGGTTTTAATTTTTACTCACAACCATTGGAATATCGTTATTATCCGTGTTGACTATTGGAGATGTGTTTAAGTAAAACGTTATTTCTTACAATCCGTATTTTATGATCACCATGATCAAATATTGCACGTTTAGTATCTATTGTTTTACCTACATAGCAAAATCTATGTATTCATGTTTTTTCATGTCATAAAGACAGCTGCTTCGTTTAAATTTAATGCCACTAAATTCTCTTATGTTAAAATTTGTTATATATTCAAGTCTTTAAAACGATTAATGAGGCTATAATTGAAAATAGTTAATATATCTGCTAATAATATATCGGGATATTTTAGTTAGAGTATAAAATTGTGTTTGAAAAGGTGACAATCATGCTTTGAGCTGGTCTCTCAGTGCGGTTCCTCCCTAGAATGACAGCTCAACAATAAAACCTCCATTTACAAAGATTCTCTTCAATCAGAGGATAGCAGCACAAGCCAACTCCGGAGTTGCAATGACAGATCGCATGAACAATCAAGCCGAAAAAAAATCTGTCTCTTTTAAATTAAAAAACAAATAAAAATAGCGTATACAGTCGACGAGCGTAGCGTTAATTGTACAGTCGACGAACGGAACTATATAAAATCATAATTTAGGCAACAAGCAAGGTACGCCTATTGCAAGGTACGCCGACTGTTGTACTAGCTAGACGAATCTGTATCAAGTTAGATAAAATGGGCTAGCATGCTAGTTTATTTATAATAATATATACCTACGTATATAAAAGGAGATATATTTTTAAATATTTATTTTAAATTTGGTTATATAAATATAAGATTGTAACATACTTAATCAATATGTTTAACATTTCTTAAACATAGTTTCATTTTTTTTAGATTTCTAATATTATCCTTTTTTAGCTATGTAATATTAAAAAAACGAAAATGCAATAATTAATGCACATAATATAAAACATTTGAGAATGTATTCTTTAACCAATTATCTTTTTTTTTTTTGAGCTGTTAAAAATAAACCTTTCAGCATTATCGGCTTAATTCACCTTTTCAATTATAAAATAAGGTTTAATACCAGTAAATTAATACCATTTTAAAATGAACCGTCAACCATCGCAATCCTATACACCTGATTGTAATGCGCGGATCGCATTAGCCCCGGGTGATTTCAAATATTATTTATGTATTTATCGAATGAATGAAATACTCGATTATGCTAATGTATCAAAGCCTCAATCGTGAATAAATTTACCACACGCGTAACATAATTTTGTTTTAATAATGGGCTTATTAATTTATTTAAGACTAATTTATTGCGCACGATTTAAAACAATATAAATACAATAATTACTATAATTTATATCAATAATATTTTAAAAACGGTGTCATTCATAAAATCATTAGAAGGAAACCGATCTTAAGAAAAATATTTAATTTCAAATAACAATTTGTTTACGAGTCTATTTTAAAATCAACATCGTACCAAAACGACAAATTAGTGCAAAATAATATACTTTTTTTATTTTTATTGTTTGTACTTTGCAGGCGGTTCTCAGGTGGTATGACTGTTGATAAGTTAGATTTTGGCTGAAGGTTTAATCCTGGGCTAGAATAGTTTCTACGGGATACGATTATTTAATTAATTAGAATTAACGACGCTCATGAAGAGAGCTTTGTATCGCTCCCCCTTAACTCCTTTTACCCCCTTAATATTGTAGAACTGAAAGACATTTATGTAGTAACATGTAGTTCAAGGATGAAAAGTCTAAAAGTTGTCAGATGAAAACTATTACTGAAAAACTCTACGTTGAAACTGTTTCAATAATCTATACAAGAGTTGAAAGGCAAAGGGAATAAAATGGGATGAACGACTACGAAAGAGAGAGAGAGTCAAAGAAACCGCTAGTGGTTCTAATACGGCTACTGCTGACCATCCTTCACTTTTCTTAACACGTTTGACTGAGTGAAGTAACTAAACACACTCATTTAGGCTTAGCTAGGTGATGTTTACCAATAATACATCATCATATTTTGACATCACATACGTTGACGACAGTAAGGCAGTTGCTTTTGCTGGCGCCCTTGACTTCACACGCAAACGCCTTTCGACGCGCGTTTTGTCTGTACCGTTATATTTTGACGAATATGTCGAAACCAGAGACATCAATATTTCTTACAATACAAAAAAATAATCAATAAGAAAAATATAACAGTGTATCAATAATCTTTATCTTTCGTTACCGGTTCCAAACGGTCATAGATCGCCAACCTTAGAAATGACTTCGGTTTTATAAATTACTTTAGGGTTTGGAATTAAAATGTTGATTATTGATTATTTTAGGGGAAAATATATATATAGGTACCCTTAGTACGGAGACCTAATTCAGCAGACAATAAATAGCTAGTCAAAAATTCAATTTTGAAGTCAAATTTATTATGAAATTCAGTTATGTATTTCCAGATAAGAAAGATTTTCTGTCATAATAATAATTTATGTTTATTATTTTGTGTAATATTTTTTATTAAATTTGTAGGTGATAAATATAATATGACTATGAATGTTTAAATTTACTTTTACCTATCTTTAACAGTAAGGTAATATGGTAGTTTAGACAAAAGAAAATCAGAGTTTATTTGGGTTAAATTAAATATAAATCAAATCATCATTAAAATTAGCCTACCTTAGTAGGTCAATGTCCAGTTATGTATAGCTAGGTATGTAAATATTTCATTATTTATTTATTTATTCATAATGGTCAATACAAACACACAACAATAAATTATATAAAAAAATATTATCATATAGACAAATTAAATACCAGTTTATGGTTATTATTCTTGTTTTTTGTTGTTGTTTTGAAGTAACATGACCACTCTTACTAGGTTACAAAAAAAATTTTTCTAAGAGCGGGCAGAAGAAGGTTGCAGAAAAATATAAGACTTAACCCACGTAATTAATTATTACGTAATTATAAGAAATATTTAAAATAAATTAAAAAATTAAAGTGCATGCGCTGACGTTATGATTAAAAGTGCGTGTGCCCTAGGGTTAAACCTGAATGGAAATAAATATTTTTTTTGTATTCAAACTTTATGATAGTAATATTGGTTATTTTGCTTTACACTATATTCATATTAAATTTATAGTTTTTATTAGTTTTATTTACAATTAAATCGCTTCTTGGTTCTAACTAACTAGTCATATGCTGTATGTAGCTATTTAGCATTTAGTATTTATATATTTAATATTTATATACTATGTTGAATGTCAACATAACAGCTAACAGTGGTAAAAAATAAATAAAATTAGGGTGAAGTAATATTATATAAGGGATTATAATATGTTAAAATAAAACCGCATATTCTAGGCTTACGGCTAAGTTTTTTCTAAATATTTTTAATATTTGAAATATAAAATTAATAACTTTAAGGTGCCTATGTAAAACCGATCGGTTGGCAATCCCTGATAGGCAACAGAGCCAAAAAGACAAAAGACATTGTGCTGCGGCTGCCATTGAAGGCTGAGTGAATAAAGAATAAAACTTTATTCATTTACCGCTCCCTCAGCGGTGGGTCTCAAAGTGTTTCATCATATTATTTTAATTCGTTATCGGATCAAGAGAAAGACTTCTCGGTATGTACTGGCTATGATTCAATTTTGAGTATCGGCGGCACGCGTTCAGCCGTTCATTTCGTTAAACGGAACACTGTCCCTAACCAAGTGATTCGGTCAGTGAAAGAATATGAAAGAATCTTTGTTTTAGATAAATGTACAGAATTGTTGTTTTTTACCATTTTTGTTTTATCCTTATTCAAAGGAACAAAGTAGTTTTTAATATTTGAGTTATGTAATAATGTAAATAGATTGAGTCTCTAAACAGTAAATTTAATTTTATTTAAATAATTTAACAACCCGAAAACAATCGTGGCTATTTTTCTCGTACTATCAATGCGAAATAGACAAATTATTAGATTTTAGTAACAATCTAAATGAGTGCAATACAGATTTAAACATGTTTTCTTGCTGACATAAAACGGTATAATTATTTCCCTAATACTACTTATTACGTCCAAATGTTCGAAATATTTATTTTTCAAAAAAATAATTTAATTTCGTTTTACGAGGTAATTAAAAATATGAGTATATTTTCTCATTTCTCATAGAAGATCTTTTTATATTTAAATCGATCGTCGTGTACCTGCAATTGATATACTTAATTTTTATTGTTTATTTAGTAATATATTTTTTTTCTATCTTTTCAGTTTTCAAGCGATTTGACATATCTTATCACCAGAATGCCACACCAAACATAGGATTTTCAAAGGTGCGTTTAACTCATAGTTCCGCTTTATTTTCAAACTTAGTATTAGATTTTGGTATTCTTTTCTAGTGTTATTTTAATCTTAAGCATGTCAGATATATTGAACTGATATGAAACAATGAAATAGATCATTTTAATTGCCCTTTACGTATTTGTTATTGACACAAAAATCTAGTTATTTATCTTCCTTGAAATCACCTTTATACTAGAAAAAAAGTTCCATATCGAAATTTATTTTTCCCTGAAACGTATGTTTATAGTATAATAACTTTATGGTGCAAAGATTAGTTCGTTGACCTCTATGGTGCATACTCTGGTGCGTTAGTTTTCGAAATTGCGTTTTCTTTATTTTTCAGTTGATAAATATTACCTTGGCATCTTCACAATAATATAAAGCTGTTTATACGAGTATCGTCCAATAAAACTAATATTCACACTTTTTTCTCCCTGTAGTCATGGCTCTAGCTCCTAAACAGCTATTTTAGGAAAGTGAACTTTCATTTTATATTAAAATCATACACCCTAATCGTTTCCGATTTAGAATTGATAAAATATTTTTTTAGTTAGAATATCAAAATGACTCTATTTGTAAATCAAAATGTAAACGAGATTAATTGAAGTTTAGATTTTTTAGTATAGTATTATTTAAACGAAATAACATTTTTTTTTTAAACTAATATATCCCGTAAGTCCTTTTATAGTTGACTAAAAGTCCAAGGTGATTAAGCTATATGTGCACAAATATTTTTAAATTTAGGGCACTCCTTTTAGAAGGTTGATCTATAACGATAACTAAAAAACTTTGTTTTCTTCGAAGTGCTTCGCGAGCCGTGTGCTCGGGTCTCACTGACCGGTCTCAAACATTAAAATGAATTTTAATGAAACTATTAAATTTTGAATTCGATTTGGGAAACGTTTTTCTAATATTTTTTTGGTAATTATTGTATTATTTACAATATAGGTCAACATGATAAAAGGAGTGCCTTAAACTTAAAACCATAATTAAAATGTATTTCCTTCATCTGTCATTAATTTTACAATACTATGAACACGCTATAAGTAATAAGTAAGGTATATGGTGAGTGTGGTGACCATGATCATGGATCCGACATATAAAATTATAATACAAATTATCCAATTGAAATAAAATTGATAATGTTAAACGGCTTGTTACCATATAATTTTGACATATGATTTTCAATTGAATTAGATTGCCTTTAGTCGATTAAAGGTTATTTAGAATTAAAATTTCTCTAAAAATTGCCCTATCGAAGTAAAATTAAAAGGGTGTAGATAGGTCTTTAGTACCTTTATGATGGACCAATCAGGTTGAATTGATAACATGGGATCCTCTGTGGTGGCTGCCATCTGGAGCGCTCTATGCCGCGAAAGATGGGCGAAGAAGTTTTTTTATAACCCAATAAGTTTATAAGTTTACTAAATATATTTTTTTTTGTGCCCAAATGCAAACAGAAATTGTTAGGTGTAGTTTAAATATGATGCTTATTTCGTAATAGATCACGGCCGCTTCAGTATAGTGCGCATGTCAACGTCATCAATCATTGTATCATCCGCTGCAAATGATCCACGGTCGAAGATGTGAAATATGACAGCGGCGCAGCGGGCGATTGACATTATGTCCAAGACAGTCAAGACATCATTTTATTCTCACTTCAATAAAACTATATTTGCAATCCATTGTATAAATTTGGATGCATGATTACCTAAGATTAAGAATTCCTATTAATATATTGAATATATCACTCAATTGTTGGTAATTTATCATTTACACAGTAAATGGACACAGTAAATATAACTCGTAAGCAGTAGCTCACTTCATATGAACTGATCGATATGAGTCACGCATATATGTACCTCTTACACGAATCTGGGGTATTTGCGGTTAAATTTAGAATTGAGTGCCTCATCACGTTGTAACTGCAATAAAATTTTATTTAATTGTAATACAAACAACAAAATAACAAACAATAGGACAAATGTTATTATTAGTTACAGAAATAATTTAAATGCATAATTAATTTAGAAAATAAATACCTAGCTGGAGTCTGGGCGGATATATCTGAATGTGTTCATATGGTGTCCATCTATAGAACTTGTAGAATATGCAAGCCAGGCAATGGGACTTTGTTGAACGCGACTCCTAAGGCTAGTAGAGCCAGCTTCAGTAACGCACCTATTAGTTGCGCTAGATTTAAACGGTATTACTTTATAAACCGTACGCCCAGTAGTAATGCCGCGTCTATTAAGTATTTTAGACAAACATCTAAGCGTTTAGAAAAACTACTATAATAATTGTGTCAATCTTGATGACACCCATCGAGAG
The DNA here is from genome assembly GCA_020383195.1 of Neomicropteryx cornuta. Classification (NCBI taxonomy): domain Eukaryota; kingdom Metazoa; phylum Arthropoda; class Insecta; order Lepidoptera; family Micropterigidae; genus Neomicropteryx; species Neomicropteryx cornuta. Next base: position 8,238,613 of record JAHKQU010000028.1, read on the forward strand.
TACCGAAGCTTGATCTAAGCGCGACGTGAGCTGTTGCGCAGGCGCGCGCGACGACCGTTACGACGGCGCAGGGCATTAATCCACGCGCAGGCGCATGTCGGCCCGACGGGACGCGTCCTTCGGCTGCGCGCGGATCATCCGTCTTGATGATTTTGATCGATGACCCAGCCTAGTATACTATAATAGGCGAACTATAAGTACAGAAGAAAATAATAGGCGCGGTTCCAGCAAAATTTTTGGGAAAATAGGTAAAAACTAGGTAATTCAAAAAAAATTCAACTATAACTCCAATTCAATTCCCCCCCCCCGCGATATGGCTTGCCTACTGTACAAATTCTGGGCACGCCATTGACTACAATTATCTCCAATTAAAGATATAAGTTTAAAAGGACACGAGAACATGAACTAGCATCTACTGGTGTTTTGATATTTAAGGCACTCCTTCTAGGAGCTTGATCTATATCGATAACTAGACCGATATCACGAAAAAAAATATAATTTGGAAAAAAAAAACTTAATAAAATAATTTATATTTTAAAGTTCTTCGCGAGCCGCCCGCTCGGGGGCACTGACCGTGCTCGCGCCATACGTTTAACCGCGTTCTCAAACATTAACATGATTTCTGTACAACTTTGAAGTTGTGTTTTTCGTAATTAAGAACATTTATCTAATATATTTTGCTGATTTCAAAATACCTTGTATATTTATATATGTGATAATAAGTGTGAGTATTGTAATTTGTAATTAAATTGACTAGTGCTCAAGTCACAGGCGGTGGTGATGAAGCGTTAAACTTGTGTTAAAAACAAATATATTTTTTTTTATCTCAGTATCTTCAACAATTTGTCTAGTTTGGTCTACCCGTTTATTCAGTTTTTGAGTCTTTTACCTCTTTCAGGTTAACAGAAAATAAATTATACTTTCTAGGACATTTTAGGGTCCGTTGCCTGAAAGTTGTTTTTGCGTTTTCGGGACCTCTAGACAATCATTATTTTGGATCTTGTATTATTATGCCTGGCTCGGTCGTTTTATGTTAATCATTTTTTTTTAAATGTATTATTACTCGTTTAAAAAATGATCGCCTTACATTTAAGAACACTATATTCAATTAAAAATTGGTTTGATGGTGATTGCCTATGACTGACACCCTATAAGTTAACTAAGTTATCCGTAAAAATAAACTTGTTTAATCGATAAATAATCTCACAATATATACAATAGCATATCGACGCTTTTAGCTAAGATGCTGAAACTTTAGTTAATGATATTTCGAAATAGGCTCCCTTCCCGCTAGTTGGATTAAAATAAATATGTCCTTTTTCAGCTCTGTAAGTCGTTTACATGCTATATATACTACACGTCGAATCGTCCTCTCTTTCTCTCCCTCTCTTTCGTGCACCCACAAGAATAAGGTCCTGCGTCCCGTTCTGACGAGTGAAACGCTGTCCCGGCAATAAATAACCAATTCAAATAACGCGCCCGTAAAATCGCGAAACACGAGCTCCAATTAAATAACTTGCGATGTCGATAGTCTGAGAGTCCAGCTTTCGAAGATCTCAACGCTGTATTATGGCTTATTAGCCTTTTCACTGAATTATACTCTATGGGATAGAAGATGTCAAGTTTACGCATCAATCTATCAAGATAATTTAGGAAAAAGTTGATTTAAAATTTTAGGTACTGTTATAACCGATCAAACAACTTAATAATTAAATTAAGTCACTTAATGGAAATGTAAAAATAAAAGCATATTTTTATAATTAAAGCAACGCTTCGATGTGTAAGAATTACATGAACTATAGGTATAGCATTTAAAAGTCACTCTGAGTGGACGATTTTTTAATGTCGCACCAAGTCTTAAACAACACCATACAGTGTTATAATTTCAATGACAGATGGCAATGTATTCTAAAGTTTAAACTGCAAAATAGTGCAGTAGATGAGCGTCATCACATTGACAAAATTATTATTTCTAAACTGAACATTTTGTTAATTCTGACAAATGCGATTTGCTTCTAGCCTATCTGAAAACGATTAAATTGTACAGAAAAATAACGCCAGCTACATGTCGGCATCATTTCATACATAAATGCCTAATTGTATGAGGATGAAGTTTCTAAAAAAACCTATATAATTAATGATGTATCGCTAATTATTAGAACGTCAAAAAAAAAACACATCTTATGATGCAGCTTCATTAAAATCCATGTCTCTGCGCCGACATCAACGTTTTTTTTTGCTTATAAGCAATACGAAGTTTATTATATTACTTATGTTTTAGTATTATCAATTAATGCACATCTCTTTAATTTCCAAAGCCATTTTGACTTGGTACATAAGAAAAAGATTAAAAATCATTTTTAAAAATGATCTAAATAAACAAAAAAAGAGTTTTTCTAATCAACTGACATAATATGTAACATCGAGTTATTAGTAAGTTGTTTTATATATTTCAAATATAATTAGCGACCTCCTAGTATATTTGTTAGGTACGGGCAAAGTCCGCAGGGCGTACAGAGTCAGCATTGCCCGGGCAATGTTAGCATTGTACGGCAAAGTGCGCAGAAATGACTGATTAACGAACATGGCCCGGTTTAATGTTGACAATGTTGACACTGCCCACTCGGTAATGGGCCAAGTCAGCAACTATTATTTCTTTGCAATCTTGGCCCGATTTTAATCGGGCATTTTTGACGATACCATACATTACGTGGTTAAATCTTGGTGATGCGAAGAGAGGTGCGGGGATGCAGACACGTGCGAAGCAGTGACCGGCTGACATAAATGGAGTGAGGGGTTATGTTTCTGCGAATGGACCAGTTTGCATTCTGCTAATAAACAAACACCTTAAGACTTGCCCGTAACATTTCAATTTATGTTTATTAACAGTTGTTAATTTAATTTAAGTAACAGTTGAGAAAAAAACACAATTATAGCTTGTATTTGTATTTACTTTTTGATACAATTTTTTTTAGACAATTCATTATCAGTTTTATTTTTTTTATGTAAAAATGAGATTTAACATTAATAGAAATATAAGATGGTTTTAATAATTAATTTTGCTTGACATTACTACATTGACATTGACAGACTATTGAAAAGGGAATATTTGAAATCACACAAAGTTCACAACTGGTAACCAATTCGGTCAATCAGCTGTCAGTAGTATTAACGCTTTATTTTATTTAATTTAATGGATTTCTAACACATATTATAGATACATTTAGGTTTCTGCACTCCTCCATATAAACTTTAACTATACCGAATCTCACACGCCCCGTGTGCGCTATATGCTTAAAAAGGGGTGCAAAAATAAATTATGTATTAAATCGATTTAACGTCAGCGAAGAGTAGGATTTTGGCAGAGTTGCCACATTCAACGACAGCATAAGCCGTATTCCTAATTTCTGGGCCCAACAGCGAAGTTTTACCAGTGTTAACCATTAACCATCGCCTTAAAGGTACAATTTATTGGGCTTCTATATTCCGTTGTGTGGCTAGAAACGTCCGCGATCATCGACGATGCAGTCGAGTGTCTGTGAAAGTCCATTTCCGAGCCGCTAAATCGCGCTCGCGTTTGCTTTCGGTGAAGTAGCAATCAATTTCGCATCGTCCGCCATAAATGTATATTTATACCTCCGTAATGAACGCTTCCCACGTGCATTTATGGAGTTCCCTTGTCTAGGCATTATTCAGTGCAAAATATATTGGTTAGCATCGGAGCTGCGTGATTTATTGAAATCGAATCGTTTCGGTTACACAATGTGACACAGCTCGCGGCGAAGACTATACAGAGTGTTCCGAGACCAATTGACCTAGCGATTTGTAAATATGTTTAAAAATTCATCATGGTTTTCGAGAAAAAAAAATGTGCACTATACGTAATAATATTAAACCGTCGTAAATGTCCGCTAATTTTTACAAAAATACATTTTTTTTAGGTTTGATGTGTGTTATCATTGAGTATTCGATATTTTTTTTACTGCTTTTACTAGCTGTTTAAACTTAAATTTATACATTAGATCATTTTGCTTATTTTCTTTTAATTTCCTATCATAAAAATAAATTAAATTAAACAATGCTAATGAATGGTTTTTAATTGATTACTAGTAATTTTGCAATTATTATTATTGTATGATCTAATTCTAGAACGTTTCTTTACTTCTAGGCTTTAAGCGGTTTTCTCATGATGACGACACAAAATGGAAAACTTCTGTACATATCTGATAATGCAGCGGAATACTTGGGCCACTCGATGGTGAGAATATGTTTGTATTTGTTTTAAAAAAATAACTTCTCATTTTAATCTTGGCTGAGTGGTTTAGGTTCACTGCCTCGCTATTCGCCATTTTCCTGGTGTAGACTTCAAGAAGAGAAAAGATTTGTTTAATAGAATTAAAAAAGCTATGTCCAAAATCTGTAATATAATGTTGAACAATTAACTAGTTAGGACAATACTGTAGTTTCTTACTAGATTTACCATATTACGTACTATCATTTTCTTACCTAAAAACTGTAGTAACAATTTAAATTCTACAGTTAATCATATCAATTTTTTTTCATACTGCAAACACGGGATAATGAAAACATTATCCCGTTAATTAGCCATCATGTTGATTTTAGCTTCTCGGACAAAAGTTTTCGCTCCTTACACTGTATTTTTAAATCACAATACTAAAAAATACGTTGGTTGGTTGCACCATATTTTTTTAATATTGTCTGTGTAATACTGAGTCAATTCTATTTCTAAAGTAAACCATTTTTTTTAATTATTCGGAGGTAACAGTATCACGCAAATAAACTTCAAACCTTCTATATTATACAACATAACAAAATTTAAACCGGATTTTAAAAGAATGATTGTACGATTATCTATTAGTTGTTACTATTACTCAAACTAAATGCAATTAAAAATAATTATTCCGTTGATTAATGTTTGGTTGTAGATCTAATGGCCAATGGTTCGGACAACAAATCACTCACAATTGAAATTAATATTTACTTTCTTTGTCAGATCATTTTTTACGTCGTTCGTTCGACTGGCCTAGTTAAAACCTTAAAAAAAATGCAGAAGTTTTTTTTTAAATACGCCATCCTTAATATTCCCGCATAAAGGTAACAACGGCAGAAAAAAAACAAAACTATTTGCATGAAGAAAAAAAAGGTTAACTTTTATCAAAATTACCTTAATTTAAATTTTTACTTTCGGTGCTGGTTGACTTCAAATAACTACAACAGCAAAATACAACAAAACAATTAAAAAAAAAAAATACAAACAAAACACAATAAACAAAATACATTCGAATACAATACCCCTAACGAAATGCAACCAGTCAATATTTGTCACAATTATTTTCACAATGATCAGATTTTTTTTTACAATGCAATCAATTTTCAGTAACTCCAATAACAGTATTTATCACGGAATTTGATTCACACCCGAGGCGATTGCTCTCAGTTACTGACTGAAGGTACAGAATAAGTAGGTAAGTTATTAGGAGCAGATATCGGAGTGACAAATGTGTAAAATTTTACACATTTAATTAATAATAACTTTATGACTTACCATTTACGGCAAAATAAAAACATTTTCAAGCGTGTACCAGAGTTGATGTTTTAATTAATATAAAACCGATCATATTGTCGGTATATTATATGCCTAAAACTTTAAGCACAAACATTTTATTGAAAAAAAATCTCGTTTCGTATAAGTGGTACAAGCAATCGTAATTACAAACTACGAATAATAAATGAAAACCGCGTCTTAAAAATCTTCTTTAATTTTTTTTTTAGCGCTTGTAAATGGTTTTTACATAAATATTCTCGACTGCTTATAAAATTTAATAAACTTCACTATGGAAAATGAGAGCAAAAGGGTGGGCACCCGAGAGAAACTTTAATTTTGTCCGCGAAAAAAATCTTTACAATCTCAGCTCTTAGATAGATAGGGTCGAATGCTTTTTGATATCTTTAACCATAAACAATGGAAATGTGTTTTTTTTTTCAAATTAAACTTACGTGGCATAGTAATTTCGCGCAAAGAGGTACGTACGTATCAATACTTTAAAGCTTAACTAAATCACTTCCTGAACTAACTACGATCCCCGCGGGCCGTTAATCAAAAATCTTCAACCATTCGCTGAATTGATTTTATAACGATTTTTTTTTTACATAAAACTTAAAACCTAAGCAACTGTATATGTATATATACATAGTAAATACTGCATTCATTTTATTAGTATAAATAATCGAAAAACTATCTAATACCATAGTATAATATTTTTGCGGAAAAATAAAAACAATGTTTCGAGCCATACGCAACGCATTTACACAAAACAATAAAATCGCTGGCAACGCCTCCGGCTGATTACACGAAGCCAGCAAGAAATATAATATTATCGCGGATATTCGCGTGTCAAACTGTCAAACGTCACTTAATACAAACAGACCTGACGCGAACACCAGCCGCGGAAATCCCCCTAAAGACGCATACATAATAATTAGTGAATCAGAGGGTCCAGTAATTACAGTCACGCTGCCATATAGCGGTCGACAAATGCGGGGAATCCCACGTGGGTTCCATCATATCGGCCGCCCCTGGAGGATTATGCCATGGAGCTGCGGCGATCAACGTCTTATATATTATATATCCACTCAAACCCTACCAATGTAGATCCGCATGAACCATTATAAGGCTAATATTAATATACCTTCATTTTAATTACGTTTTCTGTACAAATGACTCATAAAATCTGTGATGCGACTTGGCATTACCCCTCCGAATGTAGCGCACGAGAGAAAGGCAAATTTGGCAGAAGTTAAAAAAGTCAACTTGTCGGATTGTGCTGTGTCAACGATTCTACGGACGTTTCCATGCCAACTTTTGTGTCAGTAACGTGAAAAAGTTTTTCAGCAAAGACGTTAAAACTAGACTAGTGCGTTTAGCAGAACGCATCATTTTTGAAAAGCAAAATAGTACAGTTTGCCGAGTTCAATATTGGCCATTGTGATAAGTAACATAAAAATAGAATTAACCTATTTTATATACTTTTAATATTATTTTAAATATATATTTTTTTAAATGTGTCTGAAACACTTTCATAAATTTTGTAGACGGTAGGAATAAAAGTCTATATTTGTCGATGTCTAATGTACCCACCTATCAGAATAATTAAAAAAGTTTAAAAATTATAATTTAGCCCTCTAGACCGGTTTTTTGCGTTAAGTATAACCTTAGACATACCGTGAGGCGCATACCACAAAAAATAGTTTATCTGCTCCTAGAAAAAGTATAATTTTACGTTTCGAGAAAAGAAATGACGTTCAATTAAGCCGGCATCGCAGTCAGAATAAATACAACAAATTGCCAAGTTTTATTGCCCCAATGCATGGTTATTTATCAAAATGGCTACAATTATAAAGCGGCCAGCCCAATGTACAGCATCCGCGCCGTATTTCTCGGGGGTGTGGTCCAGAGACGAGATGTGTCAGAGATAATTATGTCTTAAAATCTCACAAGTGGTCCGCTCTGGGTGGATCGGGGGCGTCTCCAGATCACTGAACACGCCGACTGCGCACCTAATGTCAGTTATCTTATCCCCTACTTTCGCCGTAACTTAAAATGCTTATTATAACTCTAAATTTGATATTTCAGAGTTGGTAATATTTAAACTTGAAAAAGGTTTTTAAAGATCTTTTTTTACCGCCGTAAAACTATTATTTAGGTTTATTTTTAAAATAAAATAATAGTTGTGTATACTCGCACTTAAAAAATAAACCGATTTAAATCATAAATATACTATCCTTTCACTTAACTCATTTGAGTTATTATTTTTATATTTTATATATTTTTATTTTTTTCCAACAATTTCTAAATATTAATTTAGGTTTTATAGGAAAAATGTAACTATTAATCATGTCAAGTATAAACTACATTCCTTGACGGAAACATTCTGGAATCGCTGTTAATAATATCGTTAACATGTTTTATTAACTAAATCATTGTACAAGAAAAAAACTAAAAATAGGCCACTATTTCACGATATTAGAATAAATCAGGATGTTTTGCATTTCAAACAGAACAATCTTTCTCCTTAATAAAACACGCTAATTGTTTCCAAATCCTAATATCCTAAGATGTAATGATTATATCACTACTACCGCATTCAAGAGTTTCTCGGCTAGACTCTAATTTGGCCAGCGTCTTTTATAAATAAGTAACTAAAACATTAAGTCGGTTCAGGCGTTAATTATGTAATTAACGCCTATTAATTGGTATTTTTAACCGTAATAGGCGGGTACCTAAAATATAAATTGTTACAAGTTATTTTTTTCTATTAAAGATATCCTGTAGCTATATAATATTATTTCTTTTTTTTTTCGAAAATGGTTAAGATACCTTAAAAGTAAAAATATTTTAAACGGCAAACTTACTTTTTGATGTATTGCTACCTTAAACTATCCGTAAATTTACAAAACTAATACGAAACCCTCAAAAATTCCTTATACTTATCATATGCAAAACAATATTGGAATTCACCTTAGCCACTGCAGAGCGATGAATAAAGAAAAAGAGCGAATTGAAAAACTACTTTTTTGAAGTCTGTTAAAAATGCCAACTGGTTTTACATTTTTATTACTAATTTGGCGCCACTTATATTAAGGCGATATAGGTTCAAACTGAAAGAATAGCTATCTGGCATCTTGAGTTTAATATCTACATGCATAAAATAGAGGTACTCAATATTAAGAGGATTCAATTTACATTTACACGTATCCGTAACAATAACCTTGGATATCGTGATTACAAAATGAACGCATGAACTGATGAATTGTTCTCAGGAAGACCTCCTGATACACGGAGACAGCGTGTACGACATAATAGACAAACAGGACCACCAGTCCGTCCAGACGGAACTGGCGAGGACGCCGGCTGACAACGAGGACAGGCTCTTCCTCTGCAGGATGAACGTCTCCAGGAATGCCAGGCGGCAGATGAGGTTCGGCGATCAGAAGGTAATCTTTATATTATACTTACTATCTTAAAAAATCTGTGACAAATTGCGCAACGTTGGTTCAACTGTGTCCCTCGAATTCAAATATTAATAATATAATATTAATTTAAAAGTAGCACTTAAAAACCTTTTTAGTATATTTTGTATTTCTTCTAATAAATTGTGGCTACTGAAGGGCCAACATGAAGGTTTAATCTTTAAAACATCCCGCAACAGGTTAGGTCTTGAATACGAAACACAAAATACCTATATATGAAAACTTGAAGAGCATAATTGACAATATGTTAACAATATGTTATTGACAATATTGATAATATGTCCGATACCACGGATGCAAAGTTATTTTAATGAAACTGTTAACTGCTTCGATAAATTGACTCTGAATAAATCGCAATTTAAAGTGTTCAGCAACGATCTTTTGTGTAAAAATTAACTGTTCTAAATTCGTGTAGTAGATATGTATATATATAGATATAAAATGGTTTTGTTATTTTTGTTATTAACTTTAATACTTTTTGTTAGTAGAAACCTATTTTTAGTTTTACATAGTTTTTCGTCGATCCATCAAATGTATTTTTTTATTTTATATGTACTGTGTAAAATTGTTGGTTTCTCCAATAAAGATAAATAAATAAATATGTATTTATCGACTAATATATTATTTCTGATACAATGTAGTGAAATTATATTGTTTGAAGTGAATAACAATGTAGTGAAGTTCCAAAAACATCTAGAATAATAAAAAGTATTCATACAGCAGTATAATCAGCCGCGCGGTTTATGAGTAAAAATTACGAGTTTATGCGGTGGCAATTTATAAGTAAAAATCTTAGAATACAACTTCAAAAAAATATAACCTGCAAGAGCTGTCAAATTCGTAAAAGTAATATTCACAATTTTTTAATATGGCAAATCTCAGTCTGTTTCGCGCGCTCGTCCTTATAGTTTGTGGTATTTATGCAGCGAGTGCACGTTCACTTTCCTACAGGCGAATCTTTGATATATGGCCGAAGGGCGATTGCAAAGATCTAATAATGCTGCTTCATTTCAAAGACGACGCTTCTACAATGGTCTCTGTCCCGGAAGGGGTCGCGTGCCTCCGAGACCTGGTGTCCTGGAATGGCGCCGTCACCAACGAAACCGACGATCTAATTGTTCAGAGTCTGCAAAATATCAAACGCAAAGATCTACTCGACTGGCTCGGGAGAGTGGCTTTCGGAAATAAGGAGAAAGGTGGTTTCTTTAATACTTCGCTTGATCTCCTAATGTATCCTAATACGACGTTTACGAGTGATCGTAGCGGTGTGGTTTGCAGAAAGAAGACTGCTTACCAAATATTTAAATCTGGTACCATCTTCATGACGCTTTGGCTATTAATCATCTGGATTTGTTATCACTGCTGCATCCGCAGCCATACTAAAAAATCATCTGTTAAGCTATAACCACCAGTGATGTTATTTTTGCAAAAGTTATTTTTAGGACCTTTATTTCTTATTTTATTTTGTAAATTTCCTTTTTCTTAAATCAATATATATTTGTGTAAAAGTGAAATATTATTTACTAACCCCTGTTTTGTTTACACAAAACATGTGTAGCATGAAAGTATTCAAAATTACACCAACTGCTCCGCCCCAAGCCGACATACCATAGGAAAAATAGCTGATTCCGTTGCGACTTGATAATGTTTCCTAATATGAAATCATGTTTCCACATTTTTTTTTATTATTTCTGCGTCACTAAACCATTTAACAATGGAATTTATTATTTTCTGTTATATAAGTTTTTTTTATGCAATATTTTAAGAGATGGTGCCGAAGAAAAGTTAAAAATAGATGAATAATGTGCGAACTCAAACCCGTGACCGCTGGTTCAATAGAAACGCCCTAATCACTATGTACACTTCCACAGTCTATGATTAGTTATATTCCATATTTTTGATCTTGAAAATAAACCTTCATTAAACACGCCCACTCGATGGGATATTATAACTTTTATTTATAGATTTAGAGGTTTTTTTTTATATATTTAACCTTTGTATTGGCGGCGTGTCATGAAGTTACCCACTTTACCAATTGTATAGATATCAAGTTTTATAGAGGCCCTTAACAGCGGACATATAGATGATTGTAAAATATCCCAATACTTATAAATATTATTCTGAGTATATCATTTTACAGCATGAATGCATAATAAAATATGTATAATTATTCTTTTTATTGACACACTTTGAGATTTTAGCTTTCACTTCAACATAGGCAAGTGCCTAGTGCACAAAACCTAGCCTAGTGATTAGTAAAAAACTATACAACAAATATTTAATTATATTATAAATATCCAATTCTTGGCTGGATGTGGCAAATTTATACTATCGGGCTGTGGCAAATATTACTATGTATTTAAATTCAATCGCATTATATCTTCAGAGGAAAAAACAAGTGTCATTTTTGTGAAGTGTAATACTGTTTTAGACCGATACGAATAAGCTTCCTTTCGAAAATAATAAATTCACGAAATGTTTATTAGATCATATTGGATTGTCAACATTGCTTTATTGATTATGGCTTCTGCTACACTGGATATCAATGTACAAGAGTATGAGTATATAGCTGATCACCTAACTCAATTCGAATGTAGAAATTTGGTCGTTCTGCTGCACTTCAAAGCTGAAACAGCTGACCTGGCTAAGCATGTTCAATTCGAACCGCCAAAGGATCTAACCTGTTTGAAGATGCTTTTACACTGGGACTCGACGAAAGGCGAAGGAAGGGGGAAGACCCACGAAGAAGTCGCAACAAGATTACAACAGATAAAAAGGTATGATCTAGCCAATTGGATTGGGAAGACGGTATTCCATAATCTGGCTGTGGACTTGAACAAAACTTCCGAAGGCCAAGGATTCGATGATTTACTCGAAGTATCGTCCGTCATCGTAACTACATCAGCTGTCAAGACAGTAACTAATGATGTTGCGGCTGGTTATAACCTACTTGATATAGAAGACGTTTTTTTGATTGGTATAATAGCTGTAGCGGTCGTTTTGCTTGTTATTGGATTATCTTGCTATTGTGCAACTGATTCGAAGTTTCCCAAAAATAGAAGAAATTAGGTAAACTCTTATGTAATACATTTTACTATTATTAATTATTTTCTAATACTACTCCCTAAAACTAATAGCTTCCATAGGCGACTCAATCTCAACTAAAAACCCACAGATTTCATTAGGCATAAGGATTACTTACGCATTAAGAATGAATCAGTACGTTCATCATCAGCCTATAAAGGATATAGATCTCTCCAAGTACTTTCCAATATTCCCGGTTTTGCGTCAACCCAAGCCATTGCCGTCTTCGTGTGGTTCTAAGGCACCATTGCAAATCTCTTTTGGTCCATCGCTCATCCACTGTTGTTCTCGCATTTGCGATTCGGAGCCATAAATGGTAACATGATTCTTATTTTGACAAAATTTCAAAATATTTAGAAAACAAAACTGTAATAATATTATTATGATAATGAAAAAAATATGCAACATAAATGAAAAAAAAATAAATAAATTTAACAGGGTCGTCTTCTTGCTTTCTTAGTCGTTTTCTTGCTTTCTTAGTCTAAATTTAAATATATATATATATATATATATTTATTTATTTCTAAATATTATTCATTATTATTATAATAATTATCGTTACATGTACATAACCTAACCCACCATAGTAGCATGGTACTGATTAAATTGAATTGAATCAAATTTAAGTAATCAGCAGTTAAATTACTTATACGAGTATTTTATAAAGGCGTGAAAATACTAGGCTTAAGCTAAAATTAATCAAGGACTAGTTTCTTGCTGCCTAGCGAGGGCTATTCAAACGCGTGTTTTACATTTTAAGTATATATTTCGCTATACCTTTATTTCTGTTTCTCGGAGTTATAAAATTCGAGTTGAGAGGTTTTGTTAAGTATTTTGACGAGATGGCCGTTGTCGATAGAGGCCCCGCTGCGTTGACGGCATTTACGGTCTTAATTAAGCGATCTGCGGCGCGAATGTCACCGTCACCTTGTTACTGTATTGAAATGTACTCCAATCTTGCATCAGGACCAGCACCGTGCCGTCCACATATTCTTAGCGGGCCCTCAAGTTAAAACGTCTGCCGTGGAATGGATTCAGCGTATGAGTGCTCGAAACAGCACCGGCGCAGGGTTGAACATTCTTCAATGATGATTACAATTAATTTAGGCTGGACTACCTTATAAACAGTCACATTTAATAAAATCAATTACCTTTACAGGATTGATTTTATTAAATTTCAATACATTTTAAAATGATCATTTATCGATTGGGTTCACAATACTAAAAATGTTTTGACCTTCTATTACAAATTTCAAAATATTAGAAATACTGAATAGAAGCGCTCAACATCTATATTTTGAAAATAAGTGCCTGTTTATGTGATTCACAAAATGTTTCAAGGTCTACAGTTGTAAAATTGTACGTTAGCACAAATGTTACATTATAATATAACATGATCTATAGATCATATAATATAATATGATCTATAGATCATAGAAAAAACAGATTTATTAGGAAAAAGTAATAGAAAAGTTCTTTTCGTACTTATTTGACATTTAACATTTCTATAACGAATTTTTAAAAAATAATTACAATAGGGTCTTTGCTTATAATCTATTACTATACATAAGTAGATAAAAATTGTACTTCAGAGACACCAACTTGAAAGCAATCTATAAATAACGCCTGCATGGGCGAGCTATAAGATTTAAATACTTTGCAGCTTTTTTTAACGATATATATAGCTTATAATTGAAAAAACGGTCAACCATTTTGACTCAATCCTGGACAAGTACTTTTTTCCATAAGTATTGCATGCACTTGCACGAGCGTGTGACGTGCGAATTCTGTCTTTTATATCGATAAGAGGCGTAAGTGATTCGCCAACCAAAAACGACTTTAATTTTTATTTCGTGAACTAAAAATACTATCCAAGTATAAAAAAAAATGTTAAGATGTAATCCTTGTTCAATCTTCTTAGGGTTAATGATAGATGGATACACAATAGGAATCCGCTAGCTTTTTATTGCGACACGACAGCTTAAAAACATACCCGTACCTTAAGGTAGGTAGGCGCAGTTCCGTAGGCGCGTTAGCGTCCTCATGACACGAGGGCATTCATTAAATCCAAATAGCGTTTTTCTAGTCTGTAACTGACCTAGTTCTTTTTTGCGTAAAAAAAACATGGCCGTTCGCTCTTGGTACCTCTGGATCAGAAGCGGGCGCTCCTGCCACTAAGCCATACTCCCGTAATATTAGTTTTTAATTTTCGCAGTGGGTGTCGAGATATTTGTTTCTGCTTGTATTTATGTCCGTTTGGGCTGTGCAGCGCTTCGACGTTTCTCATCTCATTTGCAAGTGACATCTTCATTCGCGAGTGGACTAACAATGCGAGTGTTTAAATTGGACGCTTTGTAAATCACTCGCTCGTATTAACCTATCCACAGAGCCGAGTAGGCACTAAAGGAATAACACTGGCTTGCGGTGCAATGAGAGCGCGTCGTTTACGAGTAGTATCAATTTACGCTGACACTTGCAACGTTCATCGAAGGAAATGTAACCTAATCGCACCTATACGAGTATATATTTTATATAAATATTTATAAATATATTTTATAAATATTCGATTAATGATTAGTAATGATTAATGATTAGTAAAGGTAATTTTTTTGTAGGTACTTAATTATATAAATTTCATATGGGGTTTAAAAAGATGCCTTAATTCATTGTAAACCCCATGTGGGAAAATAGCTACGTACGTAAACCTGCTTTGCGGCATTGTGATTTTTATTTGTTTTCACAAAATTTCTTTTTGAAGTAGAAATATGGGAACTATTGGACCCTTTCTTCTGAAATATTTCCCAAAATTTTGCTGGGACGATTGATAACTGTGGGGAGAGGGGAAGGACAACAGATCGTGAACAGCGGTCCAGGCGCACCGTTTTTTGTGAATACATAAATATCGACATTGCCCTCTTAATTACTATTTATAATATTTACTGTCATCACAATACGCTTTAACATAGGCATCTAAAATAATTATCTAGGTGACAGATAATACGTTAGTATTGGTGAGTTGAGTTATTTTATTCGTGGAATACTTGGACTGTAAGTAATGGACATTCAGTTATATTTGAATATTTGGTTACTGTAGAAATATTACAACCACTTTTTACCCCCACCTATGGAATTTACAGCGCCATACACGGGGCTAAAAGTGACATCTGCCAGTTTTCAGATAAATTATTCTTAGTTGTTTATTAATTTTTTTATTATTATTTAGAATATTACCTTTACCGAATAAGCCCATATGTTTATAAAAAAATCTATATAACTGGGAAAGCAAAAACGATGTAAGTGGCGTTTTTATCCTTACCTCTATAAAATCACATTATTATTGCATCAATGTTACGATGCAACTGTCAGCGAGGTTTGAGGCAGAAATATCTCCCGTTGCAACGTGTCTCGAAAGCGTGGATCCGATTTGAAGTGAAAAATATGGACTGCTTGTGATTTATTTCAACTCAGTTTCTAAAGTCGCAAGAATCCCGCTAAAATACAATCGTAAATTTTTAGTCACTTTAGGGCGGCCGCCACCTTAGCGCACGTTTGGGTAAAATTATAATGAAAAACGTCTTTATTCAAGTCTTAAAAGAAAGAGAACGCGCGCGATACAATCAAAGATAGCTAATAGTAAATATATTTGAATCTGAATATTGTTACAAACACGTTAGATTTAAAAATAAAAAAATTAAAAGATATTAAAATTAATGAAAAATTATGTATTACTATTATTTTTTTAAATATGTGTAATGAAATATGTATGTTTTTTAAATATTTATGTGTTTATATATAGATTTGATGAATTTTATTTTTAAGCTTTCGCCATTCGGCGTCATATGTGTTTATATATGTATATATAAATATATTTATTTATATATATAATATATATACAATTAAATATTTATTTGTATGTAATCATGTAATTTCTGTATTTAATGTATGTATATGATATGATATATAATCTATATAATTTCTATTTAGTATCTATCTGTGTTTTATCTTTTATATGCATGTGGTGTTCTCATTTTATTTAAATATTGATAAGGTTTTTCATAGTTAAGACTCTGAAATTAACGTTAACATATTATATGTTCAATATTTTGTTAGAGTACCGAATAAAAAAATAAAATAAGAAAGACAAAAACTTAAATTGCTACGCAACAGAAAAAAACGTCTGGAATAGGCAAGGTTAGGGTAGGTGTAAACAAAACTTTTTATAAACCATGCTTACTTATATTAAAATACACTAAAAAGGAGAAAATAAAATCTTTATTAAAATTTATTTTCTCCTTATTGTAGGCTTTAATACAAGATTGTTTTTTTATTTTTCCAATTTTCGCAATAGGAAAAATTTATACAGGCTAAACTCTCTTTTAAAATATTAAAGATCATGTTCTTCACCTAGTATAAAAAGATCTAATCTAGAAAAAAACTTGTTTTTTTAGCTACAAACATAAACCAAAAACAAAAATTAAATCATATTTTTGGTGGATTAAATATAAAAATTCACTGGTATAAATTAAATCATTCTCAAGCCTTAGTTTTAGTCGCCTATTAGTTTAAGTATGAAACCTAAGAACACGGTCGGCCACAGATTTCAAAAAATAAAGAAAACCTTATTAACCATAAGAATAATAATTATAAACCTAATAATAATAAATCCGTTTAGAGCTATCAAGAATATTGTTATTTCAAAGGCTCTGTCTGTTTTGTAGAAGATAAGATAAACCCTAAGTGACAGCACTGTTAGTGCAATTTATTTGCTATGAAACCTTTCAAAATATTATCATAACAGTGTTTGTAAATTAAATACACGTTGCCACTTCTCGCACTAACACACTGCCATTCATTCTCATCTGATATAAATTTTGTCACAGCCGAATAACTTTGCATCTTTAAACCCTTTAATGCCTTTATGGTTCGTCAATAGTATATTAACATAGTATTTATATGCAAATATATATATATATATATATATATTATTTACCTTTCTTTTATGAACAGTAAACAAAAAAAAAGATAATTTGAAACAAATATATTTCAAGAAAATCTTAAGATTGTTGAACATCAAAATTCATAAGCTTTTAATTAGGCAACTTTACAATATTTAATACACATAAAAAAACTAAATACCTAATGTGTACGACCCCAACCAACGATTAAAAAAAAATATAGGTTATCTTTAAAAATAACATATGGTCTTTGCATATTAATTATATACATTTTTTTATTTTTTAATAATAACTATTGCAAATACTATTATTTAGGGGAAAAAATTAAACGGACAACCTATATATACATTTTTATACCCCAAATAATAAAATAACTCAATAGGTAGTCATCTGTTTATAATTTACAACTATTATTCATCTGTTATATAATCTAAAAACATATTGCTATTATTATACCGTTATGTTATATGAAATTAAATATAAAATAATGCAATTTTATACGATCAACTAAATAGACAAATTTATTCTTACTATTCTTACTTTTTAAAAAATTTAAGTTTAAAAATTTAGTCTATCATTCAGTGTGCCTTCTGAAATGCTAATAGCTACACCAAAAACATATTTTTTTTGGGTAAAATGGACTCAAATATTTTCCATACAACCTTATTTGCTTAAGGCATAAAAAATCATCAAATAATAATAATAAATAATATAGGGTGGTTTTTTTAGAGGCGTGGTTTTTAATCTGGCACTACTTTTTTCGTAGTTGGTGTTTTTGTCAGCTGTCACTTAATTTATGCTCAGTTTGGTTTGCCATTTTATAATGAATAGACTTACTCCTGAGCAACGTTTGCAAATAGTGCAAATTTAGAAAAAATCACTCTATTTTTTTTTAAAGTCACTCTAAAATAAAGTAAAAATCGCGTCGTGGGCCTGTGGCGTGGCCTCCAAGATCGTGCGATTTAACACCGCTGGACTATTTTTTGTGGGGTTATGTGAAGTCGCTTGTCTACGCAGATAAGCCGGACCCGATTAACGCCTTGGAAGAGAATATTCGGCGCGTTATTGCTGACATACGGCCCAACTTGCTGCAAAAAGTGGTTGAAAATTGGGCCTCTCGGCTGGAATTTGTTCGAGTCAGCCGCGACGGCCACTTACCCGAAATCATTTTTAAAACATAATGGCAAACCCTTATCTTTATAATAAAACTAAATTCTTAGCCATAACATCAAATTATATGCATTTTATCTCTTCTTGAAAACCACGCCTCTAAAAACATTATCCTATACATACCTACAAAATTGACATATCAGCTTTTTTTTAATATATTTACTTTACCAGCATTTATACAATGTCTAAACAAAATATATTTTTTTGATTTGCTATATCTACTACTTAATCTTCTAAGCTATACATGTATATAAAGGAATACAGCAGGTGAAGCCGTCGTTGAGCTGTTTCAACGAATATGGTCTACATAATTAACTAAATTTTGAATTATTGTGACAGGCGTAAGGTTAGAGAAAGACATACTCGTATTTGAGTTTTGCGCGTATCTGATGAACGAAAGCGTTTATTTAGTTTTAATATATAATTACTTCGCAGTTGGCCGCGACGCGCGCATTGTAGGGTTCGTGTTAGTATTTCCTTCAGAGGCAACGTGGGACGGTGGCCCATAGTACCTACTTTATCCATTTCGCATAATCTCCTGCCACTTAAATATTTATATGGGCGGCCGAAGAGCGCAGGCGCTTACCTGCTCCACTCTCCGCTGCATTCGGTGGCTCTCGAGCGCCACGAATATTCCAACATATTTTAATAGCGTTCTATTGTAAACTTTACCAAGGAATGGACAGTGTCAGCTTACAATACCCACAGGTAAAGGTGAAATCTCAATATTTGCATCACCTTCACATAGTCTGGATACTTTCTTATCGATTTGGCTCAAGTTTAAGTTCGAGTGTATGTTGATTTTATAAAGTACAAATATTTTTATACTTAGATAAAATCAAAATACTTGTTTTAAATAGAATAACAACAAATAATGTAGGACAAAATGTGATTAGTAACACACAACTAGTTTGACAAATTCATTATGTTCTATCTACCTGTTCCAAATGAAGCTTTTGCCTAAGTAAATACCTTTAATCTTTTATGTCTATAGGATAAACAAGCGTTATAATATAATTCACAAAAATGCCAGAACCTTAGAAAACATAGGGATATTCTAAGGCTTTATTAAGAAACTTAAAATCAACATTTTGGACCCTATTTTAATGTTCTAAGATTTAATTAAAATCCTCAAGACGACTATATCTGCTTTACTATATTATATTGTGTTTTATATTATATTCTGGCGATTGTCTGGATTCCCCAATCCCTCCTACTTCCTGGTCCCGGCCTCGCTCCCGAATGTGTTTTCTATTTTTCTATGTTTGGAGGAAACTATTATTGGTTTTGTGTTTTAATTGTTTTTTTGTTTATTGTAATTACTATGTAAGCTGTTGCTCCCTGAAATAAATAAATAATAATAAAGTTTACAGCGATGCTATACTAACGCACCACTCTAACTCAACGGCACGGAGGAATGGGGTGCAGCGTATTGCTTCACGCTCAGTTGGATTTGTCTTAATAAAATCATGTAATGAAAACGTCGCTAGCTCCCTTACTATTTATATCATACAGCAAGCCAAGAGTACGCCAGAGACTAGACATGCAGATCACTCTACCGCGCATAAAGAAGTTTCAGTTCTTCGATCATTATTGTGTGCGTTTGGGTAGATATTTCTTCTAGATTATCTAGAGAGATTGAAACTGTTTAGCATGCTGTTTAACTTTTCGTTTGTATTCCTCTGCGTGCCATACCGTCTGTCTTTGGCCCTGATGCAAATCCAACCGTCCTATATTTATTTAAGCCAGATGCAAATGAGAGCGATTGTAATAAGAAAAGTGACTCGACCGTCGCGTAGCGCCCTCTACCCGCGGACATGTGTATTAAGATGTAATATTTGCATATTGCCTGGCCATCCTCAGCATGGCCAGAACTGAAAAGCCTATTAGGCAAAAAGCAACGTTGAAAGAGTTCGTTAAAAACCATTCGGGTTTTCTGGCATGATAAATAATTTTGGTATTTAATGTCAATAATTTAACTTAATTAAACTACTGAGATTGATTAACCTTTTTTATTTTATGGTTAAAATAACGAAATAAGTAAAACTTTTAAAATAGATTTGTCAAAAATCACGTTCAGCATGCGAAGCCGAATCTACTTTCATTTCACTGGCAGATAATGCTTTATTGATATACGTTTATATAAAATAAATGATCCATTTTCGTCTAGTCACAGATGTTTTTCTCGAAAACAAATCTATCGGGTTAGTTACATAATTTATAACTCAAGAACGGCTGGACCGATTTTTATGATCTTTAATTTTGTCTCCGCCCCGAATAGCAGAATAACTATTAAAACATCGGAAAAATTCACGAAAATAAAAATTATAAAGAAAATTCATTTTCTCATATATTTTGTATTTAACTGCTTTGTATTCTGTGGAATTCTATTTTCAAACGGTAAGTTAGTTGCCCTCGAAGATGTTCACTTTGTGAGGATCACATTTGTCATTGTGCGCGCATCGATATTTAAAATACATATTTTGATTTTTGTACATTTATTGAACTTAATTCATTTTGAGTATTATTAATAAAAAACTGAATTTAATTAAGCTAATAAATGAACACAACATTTATTGATTCTGAGGCGGTACGAAGTTCGTTAAGGAATATAAATCAAATTATTTATTTGGATTAGATTTAAATATACTTTAACTCGCTCGATCGACCGTTTATTGTTAAAGGGTTGGCACGGAATCCTGATTGCACGAACTTGACTCACTCTTGACCGCTTTTTTTTATTTCATTTTATAAGGGATGTTTTAAGAACAGGTAAATTTCGAAGATTCGATTTAAAAACTATATTTAACATTTATTTATATTCGCTAAATCTTTATATTTGTTGTGTTAAATTATAGCATTAGAAAGTTGACATTGCTTTTCAATTTAAAGTACCTTTCAACCCACTTAAGATATTTAGTCCCGTGTTCGATTGCATTTCAATTCCTTTGCAACGGAGTCAATCTTTGAATTATTCAGTATTTAACTCCATTTTCTTTTTCTCTCGAGTTCCCTTTTTCTGATGGTCAGCTTCTCATCTGATAGCGCATAAAGTCCTCTCATGAGCGCTGCGCACCGATTCATGCAGCCCAATGCGACTATAAAGGCTATTAATGCCAGAGGTGACGCCGTACGACGTGGATATAGCCATTGATTTTATGCTCAACTGCTAAGAAGAAATTGGAAACCACTCTTTAGTAACTAAATGTTGCACCAACTCTTAAACGTCGTACTTTACTGAAAAAATACACAGTTTTATCATTTTAAGGGCTATGGCAATAACTATATATAGGATGATGATTTTAGAGGCGTGGTTTTCAAGAAGAGATAAAACGCATATAATTTGATGTTATGGCTAAGAATTTATGATTTCGGGTAAGTGGCCGCCGCGGCTGACTCGAACAAATTCCAGCCGAGAGGCCCAATTTTCAACCACTTTTTGCAGCAAGTTGGGCCGTATGTCAGCAATAACGCGCCGAATATTCTCTTCCAAGGCGTTAATCGGGTCCGGCTTATCTGCGTAGACAAGCGACTTCACATAACCCCACAAAAAATAGTCCAGCGGTGTTAAATCGCACGATCTTGGAGGCCACGCCACAAGCCCACGACGCGATTTTTACTTTATTTTAGAGTGATTTTAAAAAATATTAGATTGATTTTTTCTAAATTTTCAATTTTGCAAATTTGCCCAGAGACACTTCACTTTCTTAGAGCCGCGAATTTATAATAAAATTAATGATATTCTGGGAATGTCTCTAGCTTTGTTTACATATAAATAAATATGTTTACGTATAAATATGTTCGTTACTTGAGCTCGGCAGAAAGCAAACAGATAACGCGATAAATTTCTTTTTTGTTTAGGTACTATATCTTGTATGTATCTTGCTTGTATCTTGCTTGTATCTTGAATTTACTGTATGTAAATATATATCTGCAATACTCAAATTTTCATATGAAGTATTTTAGTGCATATTTAATATTAGCTTATTAAAAGGGTTATACATTTCCAACATGGCGCATATATATTCTATTAAAATAGGTAATATCTATTTATGAGTGTATATATTATTACTATATTATATTTATTTAATAATGAAATAAATATTATCTTTATTTATTATTTATTAACGGTACATATATGTATTATTATATATTATAGTATTGCATATAATTTATTTATTGATTTTTGTTTTTACATATTTCTTAGATAATGAATAACATAACCATACCTAACTGGACATTGCCCGTACTAAGGTAGGCCAATTTTAATAGTTATTTAATAGATTGGTTACATGCAATTGCGCTGAGCTTTTTTGTAAGTACAAAATAAAAACTACGAAAATTAACATTGATATACATATACGTACATGTAATACGAATACATAAAAATATACATATATAAATTTATTAATATATATAATAAGCTAATATATATAATAAGTTGAGAAATAGAAAAGATCAATATTATACGAGTATTATACAGGAATATAGTTGACCAGAGTCTCAGTGTCCTTTCTACAAAGATCAATTAACCAGTTAGCCAGTGTCTTTTTAATAATTAATTTGCTATTAAGCATATAATTAAATGTTAATAGTTTTAATTGCAATTGTATGTTACTCACTGAGATGGTTATGCTTAATAAAACAATGCTTCTGATAAAGTCTACCTTAGTACGGGCATTGCCATGTTAGGTAGAACATAATATGTAAATTAATGTCCATATCCATATCATAATTGGAATATAGATCAACCCCCTTAAAGAACATCAGGGAATATAAATACAACCTGTATAAAATCAATGATACAGTATGTTTTTCTTTTGGGCTGTTTTTTTTGCTAGATTTTTGCAATTATACGATATTAATATATAAATAATTATAATTATACTAAGTTAAATTTCATATTTATTCTTTTATTTCGTACAATATTATAATATCCTCGACGAAAATGAAACACTAAAATCAATATTTAAAAACATATGTAGCTAAAACGCGAATGGTTTAGTTAGCCATTTAATTAATATTCCCAAGCAAGGAAATGAAGAAACAGGGCTTAGGAGATATTCTTCAAGACGACGCTTTGAAATGACAATATTAGGAGATCATTTAATGCTATCAGGCAGTTACTCCACAGTCTAGCTGTGACATCTGACATGGCTAAACATGTGAAAGTTTTCCCAGGTTTTGTAGAAAGCTGATCGAAGAGGTAGGCCGTGGTTTATTATTTATTTGAGTAATGCACCATGTACCATGTACTTAACATTACGACAATTTAAAATGGAAGAAACCTTCCATACAAGCTAACACTAATTAAAAATATATACAAATTAAACGTATCAACAGGATGTCACATTGCCTTATGACTATTCACTTTTCGTGACACATGAATTTAATTAAAACACTGTGAGCACTGGCAACAACCCAAAGAAGCAATCTATTAGAAGTTAGACAACTGTTTAAAGTTTTGGCGAAGATACGACGGCTGTACGGAAGTCAAAATTCTGCTGTACGGAAGTCAAAACTGTGAAAAGGATTGACTTGAAAAGGATTGACTCTTGAAGTTGTACGATGCTATTAAGGGGCCTCTTTCTCTGTCTTGAGCGTGCTTTTAAATCGTTCCGTCTCATCAAACGCATAAACACTCTATACCGTTGTTGGTTATTTGTGAAAAACATAACCAATTTATGTCTAAAAACTTATTTGAATTTGTATCTTTATAAAATTAACTATGCTTCTGTAATTTTATTTTCTCGATTTTTGTATTCAGACAATTAACATATTTACGTCTCAATTTTTGAAAAATTGTATACAAAAATACAGACTCTTAGATGCTTTTAACTTTTAGACAAAATAAAAATTTAACTTATTAATTTCATAGAAGGCTAGATATTAAGGAGATAAAACGATACCTAGCATTATTTTTCTTATGTATCTACAAATAAGAGAGTTACAACAGTACAGCGCTTGTATGTAGAAATCACTGGGTTGGGTCCTCTTAAAATAAACGTCATTTTTTTTTTTAATAACTGTCATCTCTGCCAGTGCATACTTAAACATATGGAAAATTCAAAAATGGCGCCGCATTACACGGCATAGCTTCATACGTTGGATTGCACAATCGTCGGAACATTCCTCGAGCTGCGCTATAGTGTAATGCGATGCTAATGCGAGCGCAGCTATCTATAGTGCGCGCGGATCGCTTAGCATAATTGCGAATCTGGAGCAGTGAGCGCAGAAGACGCCTCCGAGTGACGCCACTTGAAAATATTCAACCCTGCCTGCAATAATATGGTAGGAATTGCGTCCGCGTCGTGAGATATCGAAATTATCAGGGCTGTCTGCAATCTAGACGAAAATATTATTTACATACTTTTACATAGTTTCGTATATGCTATACCGTGTTCAGCGCCATTTAACCTCGAACCTGTAAATCAAACGACGTACTGTGATATCGTTTTAATATTTATTTATTTGCATTTTAATCAGGTTTACGTCATCATATCCGTTAACAAAATTGTACCTACCAAGAAAAGGGTTTGCGTAGCATAAAAAGATACCAATATTGAAAGGTCCAATTTCACCACGATTTTAGTATAAAAATTAGATTTTAAAAAATTTCAATCTTGGTCATAATTCTGCAATGCTTGTAAATTTCATTTTTAACCATATTTAACCAATGTCAATATCTTTATTATTTAATAATTCATAAATAGAGTAAAGCTAGTGCGTGGTAGAGGGTATGAGGTGTGGTGGTATGTGGGTACGTGGTGGTAATAATGTGGTAGATTATTATTTACATTAAGTATTCGAATCGCTTTCCAATATCGTTTATATCTCGATATTGTGGTCTGTCAAATTAGCAAAAATCAAACTTTGACAGCATCAGGTTATCGTATAAACATTTTATTGAATAACCATTCATCCTTTTTCGGAAACTGTAATATTATTCATGTTTTATCCTAACGTAGTAAATAGCACAAGATTAGTTTATAATATTTCACATAACTCAACACAAGATATAATTTATTTGGTGTACATACTCATAGTCATATTTTTTTTTCCTTATATGTATTCATCTTTCGCACCATATCGACGCAAAAGTAATATTTAGTAGGAGTTAAAAAGAAATAATAATCCGTTTGGTTCAGCCCTGAGTTGAGTAATGCCCGCGCGTCGCTGTCAAATGTCCAACGAAAGCGTAGCCGATGACGTCTTTTGTTTTCGACTCTTCTGTTTGACGCAACTCTCAGTCTTTCTGTTGCGCAACTGACAGCACGCGCCGGCAGCGGTAGAGAGAGATGGCACGACAACTGAAATGGAACTTTTATAGGCATAATAATAGTGGGCAATGATGGTATTACACTCGCCACTTTTTTTTTACATTTATGCATCGAAACGAATTAAAACGTATTTTGACCATTCCATTTTATTTCTTTTATTATATAATAAAATTCAAAGACAGTCAAAAAGCTTATTTTATTTTGTAGATGGTAAATGTTAACTAGGTAAGAGTATAAACTTTTAAAATAATGTTAATTTCGTTGTGTAAAAATCTATGGCGGCGCTATTTCATTTACACTGAACATGTAAAAATGTTTCATTTAAAGTGGAACGACAATAAATAAAAATGATTCATTATGACGCTGTCGGCTTAATTTGAATCCCGTTGTTGAAATTATTTTACCCTTTTTTAAATTAATATTGGTTTTCTTCACCGACACCCACCCTATGTCCACTGTAAAACTTTGTGAAAAATAGTTCCGCACATATGTTTGGCACACTATCCAATAACCAATAACTTATCGGGTTTCCCTCTAGAAATCTGGCATGTTTGATGGTCTACCCTAAACACGCATGTTTTAAATTTGAACTTGTATTTCCATGATTGAGTAAAAATATTTATTTATTTATTCATATAACAATATAGTACGAACAAAGTACATATATAATTCCCTTTCCCTAAATATTTAGCAGTTACTTTTCTGCAGTTGGTAATTTTGGTAAACATTACGACATTACCGACGTGTTTTAATTTTTTTTTTTTTATTGTGTGACATGACATCATTGGTGTAGGCAGTGGCGCAGACAAGCCATATCGCGGAGGGATGGTGGGAGTGCACTCTAACCGCCGGAGGCGAAATCGTTTTTGAGGTACCTAGTGGTTTTTGTTAAAAAATCTAGGCAAGCCCGGCTTTTCGGCTTCTATGGGAGTACCGCCACTGGGTGCGAAATTGCAAGATTTTTGCACTAATAAAATGCACGATTTGAATGAGTTTTAAGCAATGCGTTCGCGATTTGGAATCTCACAAGTAGTAGTGTGTCTCATTCGAGGATTTTTGTAAAAATTCTGCTTAAAATGGTAAAAGTAATGGTAATAGTTGAATTAAAACCAAGTACATGCGCAAGATTAACGTATTTTTTTTCTAAATTGTTAGCAGATTAATCACTGTTCGTACAGTGCGGGTCTCGCACTAGATAGCTAAACAATAAATGTTCAAAGTTAGTGGATACTTAACTACATCTTGAAATTAGCTTCAAGGACTCCCGAGGATCTGTCTGCCTTGGATCTCACGGCAACTCTAACGATTATAATCAAACCCGGAGCTAGCCGGTGAGTCAGGTCTGCGTTAAAGGAACTAACGTTCACTTCGACCAGTAAGTAATAAATTAGTTTTATCGCACGATACAAAACAACGAACTATAAGAAACGACGAACGTATCTTGATCGACCGTTTTGCTACGTGTTGTCAGCGAACTTGTAATAATCGGTAATGATCGCCATTTAATTTAAATATAAACAACGATAATTACTATTCAGATATTAATATCGATTAAACAATAAACCAATAAAAATAACTGCTCTGCGACTTAAGAGTAATTATATTGTAAAGGCTAGTCGAGAAGTTTACCATAGAACACGCCTCCATACTAGTACGATATATCCGTTTTATCGTCTTGGAAAACAATGGACATATCGACGTTTAATAAAACAATTCGCATATGATCAGTTTAGAATGTCGCCTTGAAATGGTCGGATCGTGGTATAGTTGTGATAGCGTTTGATTACTGACCCAGTTTTAGTTTAGTTGAGCATATCCCTAAATAATTGCAAAGAATTGTAAACAATAAAAAAAGAGTCGTGATTAGTTTGTATTACCTCCATTTTATATTACATTAAATTCAGACTGCTTCTTTTATTATTAGGAAAATAAAACAAAGCATGCCCTTACATATTTTCATTAACATAAATAATAATAACTTCGCTTAGAATCATAAAATATACAAGGTCGTCAATGGTTTATGTAATATTGCAATTGTACAAAATATGCGGAAAAATTAAAACAAGACAACATGGCGATAGTGTCTTCAAAAGAAATTAAAAATATTCACCCTTTCGTTTGTTTTGCTGCAGTACACCTTGCTCTGTTCTCAGGTGGTTCTCGTGCGAGGTCACTTCGTCTCCTACCTCCCGCTGTGCAGCAGAAACGAACCCGTCTTCCTGGCGGTCTGCACTCCCCTCGCCATGCCGGAGACCAGGGAGTGCGTCGCCCACGGGGCCACTAATGTCTTCACCACCATTCACACCATGGACATGAAAATCATGCATATTGACAAAAAGTAAGTTGAATAATAATTATACTATGAGTTATAATTGTTACATTTACGAGTACGTAATCGGCGATCCCAAATAATTGCATTTTTTGAGATTTGAGTGACAAAATGTTCTATTATGGGATTTCTTTAGACCTTTAGCATTTTTCATGCCAATCTCGTGAACCAATGGATGGATGAATGGATAGATAGGATAGATGTAGTATGTACTATATATGAATTGTATACTGAGAATTTTACTAAAACCATCAGATTGTTCTTCTAATATGAAACGAGTCCAATTTATAATTAAAGTCTGCTTAAAATTGGCTATAAATAAAGTACAAACAAGGTCGAAACACTTAATGCAGCTGGCTAGAATTATAATACGCAAAGAATGTTACATGCTGTCACACACCGCTATACCTGGCACTGTCGCGTGTAACATAAATAAAAATACAAACCTACTAAATGCAAAAATGAGTGCTCGGAATTTATAGACGCCGTTTGCATGACTCAGGGTTCACCGAGGGGAGTAAAAAGCTAATCAGTACTTTTCACACTCACATAATGCTTCTATGAAAACAAAAAGTATGTCAGAATAATCATTTTGAAGTAATCGGGGTGCAAAATTACCGCAAATTGTTAAAAATTTTTTTGTTTTCGTAACGCGTTCACAAACAATAAAAATGACAAGGAGCACAATCCATTTTGTATCTCTTTCACGTTCCGTTCTATACCACAAACACATATTTAATTTCCAAACTCTATTTAAATTAACATTAAAACACGTTTGCCGTTGTTTCACGCATACTGAGAGCGGAGGTGCATGTGTTTTTTTACGAAGGTGTAGTGTAGGTATATATAGGTGAAAACCAAAAAGGAAGTTTGTGTGTGTAAAATTAGTGGGAGGGTGCATTTGTCATTAAGCGTTTGAAATTTAAGATAAAGTTATAATGATGATGAATATTAGTCATCTGAAATTTACGGGTATATACAATTCAGAGATATGTACAATTTAAAGTGAGTTCATATTGCACTTTTGAACATGCAAAGTGTCTAGATTTCTGAGGGATATGCCACTTAGAATACGCGAGCAGTTTAGTTGACTATGACAAGATAAAGTCGTGTCTTCAATAACTCTCCGAGAGTTTCACGGCTAAAAATAATGACGGTAATAAAAAATATTGTGTTTTATGCTTTAAAAAAAAGGTTTATACAAGACCGATTCAACACATTAGCAGTAATATTTTTTAATATGCTTATATGTAAATGCGGTTATCATCTAGATTAGAGCGCATTTCCGAGTGAAGTGTGCCGCTAACGACATTGCAAATTTAGCTTTTTTGTTATTTCAGCAAACCACAAAAAGTGCAGCCAAATGATTTTATAGATCAGACAAAATGCTAACGATAATGAGCTCTATTACTCAAATTCAGCTATCATTAAAAAACATTATAGTATATCTTAAGGAAGGTACTTACGTCTTTAGATATCGAAAGTTGGATTACTTCCTGCCGCAGCACGTAATATGTTTTATTCAAACGCGTTTTTTTTGTCGTCCATACTATATGAACACATTTATTAATAACACACTCTATTTCGTACAGGCACACAAACACACTCCCCAAATGCAAGAAATCCGTGCAGTGTGTTTGAAAAAAATAATCAGAAAATTAAAACAGTCTAACCGCGCCAGTTAACATCTTGCAAAGTCAAAAGCCTATGAATTAAACAGATTTTGGAGAATAAGCGTTGTTACAACACACACATAGACAATATGTGATTCTTCTACAGAACCCTTGAAATGAGGTAGATTCTTGTTTTATTACCGCTATTCAACAATTTAGTATTCCGAGCACCGGTGGCTAATGAACAGAGATTTGGTAGGAACGAGTGGATTCGGAGTCGTGACCGCTGTAGCGGTGTCATACTTTGCATACAATGACATGGCGAAACCGTTGACGATGTTTTTTTAGGCCCACGAGTAAATGCACCAGAACTTCAATGAGGTGCCGTGTTGATAATAATTACTCCATTTGATTACCAATTAGGCACTCTTTTCGTCCGTTTTAGATGTTTTTTTGTTATAGTGATCAATTCCAAATCCTGTACCGTATTCCTGAAAGCGTCTTTTTATGTTTAGGGCGGATACATAAAGTCTTCATATATAACTAGTATCGTTGAAATGCAATCCTTAACCTTTTTGCTATGAAATTAGCTTACACCTGCTCCGATTGTGTTCGGAATACTTTGAGAAACGCTGCGATAGTGTACAATTCAGCTTTACAATATCCGACTGTATGTTCTTGAACGTTTCGGACGGCAACAGACGTCCAATTCGATCCGATCCGCTTTGTGATCAGATCAGGTTGTCGATGATCAAAATGTGTCAAATATCAAACAGAATTAGTTGACCGATACGATGTCAAAATCGGATTGGATTGGACGTACTATTTGAAATCGGTTTAAATTTGTATGGTACTTGACATATTATTTCATTCATCAGACACCCTGATCCTATCTCAAAATCGGATCGGATCTAATGTCTATCTTCATATTGCCGGCCTTAAACTTCGTACTATTTTCGCACTGTACGATTCCTACTACCGTTTCTATGCTATTTAGCCTAAAAAAAAGTAATAAAAAAAGTCTGTTTATTCTTGCTTAATAAAAAAATGTGTACCTTTCCAAGACTCATTAAACGAGATTTATTGAAAACGCAAGTCCTGACGTTTGTGTCGCAACAGAATCAACGTATTTATAAAATAGATAATTCAACAATTCAACCTAAAATGTCTATATTTTATTTATTTATAAAACCTTTTCGGATACAAATTGAAGTACGCAACGATCATTACTGTTTGTATTATAATATAAGGAAACGTTACAGATGCTGGCGCGCTTTTAAAACAACACTTTTTTTTAATTCAATTTCTGAGTTATGTTCGGTACATTCTGTGTAGGCGCTACGAACGAAATGATTGATTATTTAATTGAGCATCAGACCTATGACGTGCAATATTTTCTTTGTTTTACTAGTACCTACTAACTTACTGGACCAAAAATCTCTATGACATTAAATCAATCAAAGACAATAGAAAATTTTACTATTACAAATATTAAAGCCTAAAAAGAAACACAAAAAATAAAGACACGAGTGCTACGGCTGGACGATGAAAAGAGACGGATGTAACCGTTGCTTATTTTGCGAAACTGCGCCTAGTGGTTATTTGTAGTTTTTTATTCTATATATAACTTTTAAAATAGATACAAACCATTTTCTAAATATATTTGTTTTTTTTGTGTTCGAATTTGCAACAGAAAGTCTTTCCTTCGCGTGCAGACTTTATGTTTGTTTTTCACATAAGGTAAGAGGGCAAAAAGAAATTAAAAATTTATATGTTAAAAATAAGTAAATTTACAGCGAATCTTTAAAAAAAAGAAAATTTGAGTATAAATTATTTTCGTTTTATTGGTATAATTTCTTACTACTGATAATCAATGTCGTAGTCAGTCATCTGAGGTTCCTCTCATTTGAATTACCTATCTTGGTCATAGCATACCTATAAAATACCTATAAACCTGAACCTAAAATTCTCCAAACCAACTACACTTCTTTCTCCAACTTTTATCGTGATAATATACTTCTTTCTCCAACTGTTTGATAATAATTTTACGTGTCGTAATTAGAGATTGATCAAAGAAGATTCTTGTCGACCATAAAATATATGAATGACGTAATGTGTCTTGTTTTAGCGGAGAATGGCACCTGGGCTGGGAGAAGTCAACCTTGCAGGGAGCGTCGTGGTACCATCTGCTGCATCCCGAATGTACGAGGGAAGCTCAAGCGAAACATCGACTTAGTAAGTTTAATAACTATATGACAATGTGATCAATGTAAATATAGATTGAACTTTAAAGAACAACATATATTCAAATATATATATTTTTTGACATAATTATATATAATTTTGATGATATTTTTCCAATAACGGCCAATCGCCTAATAAGATGGATGGCATAATACCTATTTTAACAATATTTAAAACTGTTATTTAAATATTTAAAAGGTATCGTTTAAATCGAAAAAAAATACTTAAACATTCCTAGATATGGCAATTTATTCTTGGCATATTCTGTCATTCACATGAGGGGTTGTATCAGTGCTGACTGAACGCATTTTATTTTATTTTTATTTTTTATTTATTTCGAAAGTACATAACAGCGATACAGGAAGACAATTCTCTAACACAACATTTAAATGGCCAAAAAAATAAACAACAAATTAAAATTAAACTTAAATAATGTGTACTGCGTGTGGAGTGTGGTGCCATTTGGCAGGGACATGTTTGCGCGCGCGCGCATGTGTGTGTGTGTTTATGTATGCGCCGCGTGTGTGTGATGTCTGTGTGTATTTTATATTTTTATTATCTGAACGATTTTTATTGCTTTCGATTTAAAAGATTGTCGGGGAAAATTATTTGCGAAGGTTCTTTAAATATTTCATTAGGTTTTTTACATGTGTATTTATTTATGTATTTTGGTAACAGTCTTCTTTTAAACATATTCTAATTTATTTGTTTAATTTTTATTTTTGAGTTCTTTATTTTACCAAATAATTATTTTAACCTATCTGTAATGTGTTTAGTAATGCATTACACAATAATAACCTCTGCCTGGCCACACAACCACTGTCTGACAGTGACAGTTGACTGTAGTAGCACGCAGTAGATTCTTCTCCTCCCACTGTGAAAGACGTTTGTGACGTCATAACGTCTAGAGTCTACATTCTTCTCGTTTCTTTGTTTGTGTTTATAAGTAGGTATGTACCTCTTATATATGTATATATCCAAGGTCAAATACTAGTAGATAGGTATAAAGTTCTAAAATTATTTGATGCATACAATGCATAAGGTGTCTTCATTCCTGAAGACTGTTGACTTTGAATAATACGATTCACCTGTGAGATCCGATACCGCGCAGGAGAGCCCAGTGCAATTTATGATTTGTTGCACGCCGGTAATAATTCCCCCGTATTCTCACCAGAGAGTTGCCTATTACCATTACCGCGGTATTACCGGCACGGTAATTCATCAATCCCGTCTGGCCGATACGTGCGGTGGGTTTTCTTTTATTACTATTGATATAGAATCGGCAGAAGAGTACGATATGATTTACAGCGGTAATTACCACGAATAGAGAGAGAGAGAGAGAGAGAGAGAGAGAGAGAGAGTAGGACTGCAACCGACGCATCGGAACATGAAATTAGCGATGATAGCGGTTACGTCGTTGCTTTTAAATTTAGAAAATATTGTATGTCCTCCTCTTATTCGTAATTGCGATAGTATGATCACATAATTTGACTATTCTGAAGCAGTATTTTATAATTTAGATTGATTGTGAACCCTGCATTCTTTACTCGACTATACCTGTACCTAGGACGATATATATTATATCTATAGTATATGATAGTTATTATTAGTATATGAAGCATAAGATATATCGTTTTTAAAATCAAAACAAAATTTAGTAGATTTCATGTTTTCCCTTTTTTTTGTTAACATTTATAATAGATTTTCTCGTTTAAATTCGTTCGATATATGCGTTGCTCGCATTAATTAACCTCTAACTATTTCCAATAGCCAATCAGACTACCCCACTTTAAGGATTGTGTACTTCAATCTGTATTCTCCTAATATCATTCTTTATTATTTTTACATTACATATATTTACGTTACTTAACTATATTTATAGATAAACTTAGACAGAAATAAAAGGTAATAAATAAAAGTTAATAAGTTAATAAAAATCACATAATCACAAAGCTCATCTAAATTCGCATTTAATGGCATGTCAGAATTACCCCGTGTCCATCTAACTAGGTGCTAAACAGCTGTCCTAAGATGGACTATCATTAGCTTCCATTAAAAATTATATGGAGCAGAAATGCAGATTTTTTTTTTAATTCACAAAACATATATATTCCATAAATTAATAAATAAGGTTAAGAAAAGAGCAGAGAAAAAAGAACATATAAGACGATAAGCTTATACTAATAAAAAATACAGAGTAATATAGTGTTGTACCGTAGAATATTGCCTGTACAACCTGAATTGTGTACAATTTCTGTTGGGTAACCACAATAAAAGGAATACAAATAAAATATTGCCAACCAATGATCGCCTACCTCATTTTACCTACGCGCGTATTTTATTTACACAAAATATCAATAAAAACCAAAAAATATACAAAGAATTACTACATAAATAAAAATAGATAACACACTTAAGTAAAGAAATTGTTCGAATTTATTTCAGCTAAGTATCTCGAAGATTAGAACTTAGAAAACACTGGTGGTTAACGTATTTATGTTAAAATCTTGCATTAATTTACCATTCAGGAACAATGTGTACAATGCTCCTTAGAGTTTTATATAGTATAGTAGAGAAACAGCATAACAGAGTGACGATGGCGCGTGGAAGTAAAATTCTACGTAGGAAATTTATCCGATGCCTTAAAAAAAAGTTTAAATTCGGCTTGGAGATGCCTCTGCAGACAAAGGCGTTAAAAGTAGAAATTTGAACGTTATATCCGTTACACTGAAGAACGAGTCATTATATGTATATATATCGTATTGTTTCCACCAAAAACAACAAAACCCCCTTTAAATGACAAAAAAAAAAATAATCAAACTTCATGCATATTTTTTTCTTGTAATTCAGACGTTATGATTTCATATAGATCGGATATAGCATCTCCGATGCCATTAGTTTAAGTCGACCGTCCGAAGAGGCAGAGAGCCGATCGCAGGTCATAATGGGGTGGTATTAACCAGCGTTCATTTAAATTGGTTAATGACTATGTTTAGTGATGGGCAGGCGGACTTACCATCGACAGCGTAATAGTGATGAGCCGCCCGCGCCGATAATGCCCTCTTCCATTATTCGCTTGAATCTCCAAAGGAGACTAAATAACATATTTTAAGTACGTCCTGGGCAAAACAAATCACTTAAGTCAACTCAGTTTAATAAAAACATAATTCGTATTATCAATAATAACAAGAATCCTATAAAAAAAATACACTGCAATGTTTTCAGAAATAACGGCATTCGTAGGTTTGAGAGTTTAACTAAAAATATATATAAACATTCTTTCTAATGATGGGTACGTTAAAATAAGATATTTTTGGTCCAATAGTAACGCAATCCGAGCAAGAGCGTTCCTGCATAGTACTGCTGAGGCTGCAGAAGAGATCTGGCGAATGGATCTGGATCCATAGTGTCCTCCAGGTGAAGGACAACATGGAAAACTCACAGCAGCCAGTGATCGTCTGCACCAATCAAGTTTTAAGGTAGGACTCGTCTTAGTTTCCAACATATGTAGATGGTACACGCGTAGGCATGCTGCGTATTGAATCTGCCCTGTGATTCATTAGATAAGATGCTTGGAATAGTTCTAATCTGAAATAATGTACCTAAATACACTTTTAATGATATCGTCGTTAATTTCAGCAGTATAACAAACGAAAAAAATTGCTGGATTAATATAAACGAAACGTCCTTGAATCACGGTATTCTGATGTCTGTATTTGTATCTGTTATCTTAAATGTTTGTATCTTAAATTACACGTATTTATGACTAATGTCAGTAAAAGCTAGTTTTTTTATTTTTTATTTTTTATCAATTTCAATATAGAATTTTAAACTGCATCGAAAGGACAATAGACAACCAAATTGTATCTTTACTTAGATTTTCATACACATTGTTTGCTTGGCTTGATTTAAAATTATATCAAAACTAAATAAAAGAGGCTTCTAATTTAATATTGTACATTTTTTTGTTGCATAGGATCAACATCGAACAATTCCTTACCCTACTGTCAAAACCAAACATTTTCAAATTTGTTGTCTAAGTTAGTCCGTTACATGCACACTATAGTTTTTATCTACACGCATTGAAATCACTATATGCTACAAACTATTAAAGTTTTTAGGTCGGATAAGATCACATGCAAGAGTTTTTTAATGTCTGAAAAAGTGGAAATGTGTGGTTTTAATTCCAACCACCGTAAATAACTAATGTTTTCGTTTATTTATATGATTATTCGCGTTCAATAGTTTAAATTTGTTTTTTTCCGCCTACACGTCGATATTCATTCCACATGGGTTGGCTTATAGAGATGGTCCTAGCGTAGGGTTGCCATACGTCCCGGTACACCGGGACATGTCACCGGTTTAGAGTCTCGGTCCCGGTTGTCCCGTTTGACCCACCATATGTCCCGGTAAACGAATAATCATGGTTTTATAACTATTATTGCTAAAAAATATGCGAATAATTCATACCACGACGTTAGATCACATTGGCTGGCGGTGAAAGTGTGGGGTCAAGGGATGTACTGGCATTTTACAAATATTTTTCCATATTTACAGTACGCAATGAAAGACTGAAATAACTTTGTGAGGGAGCTAATGTAATTCTGAAAATGTGGGAACGATTGAAAGATTTCCTTTTTTCACAAACCAGATTGCGGCGCTATGGGGGGGAGCAGGCGGTACCCCCCTCCTCCTCCTATAACTCCCCTGTGTTTCCTCCTATATCAGTCCCGGTCGGAGAAAAACCATTTATGGCAACCCTATCCTGGCGTTATAAAAATAGCCCTATACGTGTCAAATAATGTGTTTAATAATATTATTTTGGACGCAATAGTGAAGAATGAATGTTTCTGTAAATTTATTGTATTGTATTGTAAAAGTTAAAACGGGTGTTATTTTTGGAACATTTTTGTCATCGAATGGTTTGAATGATCGACACGGTTCAAACTTCAAAGTGCGGTCCAATGTAAAGGTCGACCCTAGTTTTTTTTTCGGCATTTAATTATATTTATTTCATTATCATAATTCGAAAACATTTTTTTTTATTTAATAGGCTTTGAAATTTTTTGAAAATATAGTTATTCCATTAGTTATAAAATATTATTTCTTATATGGAACTAGCCATAAATAAATTGTCTGCATTGACTAGAAAGCGACTAATCTGTAAAATGATATTCGCTGCAGAAACATTTAAAGCACTTAATAGCATTTCTCTGCCGAGGAAATTTAATAAAGAAGTATGTAAATGTGTCATTTGAAGTAATTGTAAACTGATTGCACTGCCAAATGCAGGGTAGGATGGGGTAACCTCATTAATCAATTATTATTATTATTACAACTGCTCCTCATGACTTTTCAGCATTCAATATTATTGTAGCTATTTTGTCTAAAATAATTCATAGTTATTTAAAACATATTCAACCATATTGTCCCTCGCAATACAAAAAGACCTCACTATGTTTTGGTAACTTTTCAGAAGAGTAATTTGTATTTGTTATTCCCAGTTTTACATTTAAATATATATATTTTTTAAAATATTACTATGACTATACTATTGTTTAGTATAACAACAGAAAGTGTTTTTCATGGTGTCATTTTTTTCCAAATGCATTTCCTAATAGTGTAAAATTATAAAACATTAAAATAAATGTCAGGTAACCCATTTTTTTTTTAATTTTTTTTTAAATTTTCAGACCTATTTATTGGTCATCTAATATTAATATGTTGATTTTAAAATTAATTTATTACTGTTATTTTTGCAGAAACTGGCTTAGTTAAAGTAACAATATTTGTTCAGACATAATAATATATGTAGGTAATGCTAGGATTACTATTCACACAAAACCAATACACCTATCTGATTGTTTAATCACTAAGTTGGACCTTTTGATTAAAATAAATAGGCTCTGTAAAATAAAATAGGATAGGATAAAATAGGGTAAATAGGATAATTTTTAACATATTTATAATAGGTCTATTTATTTTAATAAAATGACGTATGTAAGGTGCCCTAACTCAAAAATACAATTTTGTCAATTAGGACTTTTTGAATTGTGAAGAACGATATGAATACAGAAAAATAAACAAGGGACGATGATAAAAGACTAGGAATGCCGAAGTTGTAGAAATAGGGAAATAGGAAAAAGGGTCATCCTATATCTGCAAGCGTAGAAACATTCGTCATCTATAATATGTAAGTGATATTGATTGTAAAAAATCAACCATGATTTTATCAAAAAAACCTGTTTAAATGTCATTTTATATATAATAAAGAAAAATCGAAATCAGCCATTTAAAGTAAAAAGGTGATTTAAAATATAGTAAAATTATAAAAAAAAGATTTTCAGTACGTTTACGATTTAGGAAAAAAATATTATTAGATAGGTAGTTTTATCATGTAATAATCAAAATTCATGAACAGTAGTTTTATATCAGATCGTTTATAAATCATTGTTTTTCACAGAACCGATTACAAATTTACGACTCCAGTTTCTTTATAAAACACCATATAAAGTTAATGTCTGGAATAAATAAATGAATATATTCGCAGCATCGCCTCCCAGTGCTGCCCTGCGATCGGCGCTGTCGCTAGAATGCCGCTAGAGCGCCGCGCCGTCTTACAATGCGCAATAATTAATGCAATCAAGCTCGCGTCGAAACAAACCTTCTACGGCCCTGTCTTGATTATCCCCCTTTCCTTCCTCGTATCAGATGACCAGGCCCTGTCTTGATTATCACCCTTCCCTCCTCGTATCAGATGACCAGGCTCCTGCCGACACCATTAATCATTGGACCAGGGCCAACGCCAACGCCAACTATCGATGGTACTGCGTCTAGCGTCTGGTCGAAGGTTCGGTTACCGCCAAAACGTCGTTCAGAAACTTCATGACCTTCAAACTCACTTCAGGAGCATCGCTTTCATTATTTATTTATTTATCATCGTACGAAACAGCGATACAAGAACATAATTTTCTAGCCAATTTTAGTACAAAAATGTACCAAATATAAATACTTGAAAACATTAAAATAATAAAACAAATTAATAAAATAACGCGTAATTTATTTTTATTTATCTTTATTGGAAAAAACCAATAGTTTTACACAGAAACATACAAAAGATTACATTTGTTTGGACAATAAAAACCTATGTAAAACTAAAAATAGGTTTTTACTAACAAAAAGTATTAAAATTAATAACAAATATTACAAAACCATTTTATATCTATATTTACATATCTACTTACACGAATTTAGAAGAACTAATTTGCCCTATTGAATGTAATGTG
Organism: Neomicropteryx cornuta; assembly: GCA_020383195.1. Taxonomy (NCBI): domain Eukaryota; kingdom Metazoa; phylum Arthropoda; class Insecta; order Lepidoptera; family Micropterigidae; genus Neomicropteryx; species Neomicropteryx cornuta. The sequence continues at coordinate 8,277,625 of JAHKQU010000028.1, forward strand.
CGTGTAGTTGTGTAGTGTGTAATGTGAACTGTCTACAATATGTGGTGCCCCTATTTGTGGAATGGAAATGTTTGTGTAGGTGGCTGAGTGTGTGTGCGTTTAGTGTGTGTATATAAAGCTACATAATATTAGTGGTATAATAAATAATTTAAAAATAATAATATATATTTATTACGAATGCTTAATATTCATATTCAATAAATATATATTTATACAGGATCTATTTATATTCACTGATGTACTTTTAGGGCGTTGATAATAATAAAATATTAATCAGGAAAAATAATGTAAAAATGTTTTCCAATTACAAGAAAAACGAATTCGAAATTTCAAAGAAATTGTTTTGTTTGGGAAAACGGTTGATCGCATGGCGCGAGATCGGGGAATGACCTCGCACCCAAGCACTTTGAAGAAAAACAAAAGTTTTTAATAATATAATTAAGTTTTTTTTTATGAGACCCGTGTAGTTGTCGATATACATCAACTCCCTAAAAGTACATCAGTGAATATAAATACACTCTGTATATTTTATACCTTTACATTAATTATTATTATAACAACTCATGTTACGAATTTCATGCTTAAATAACCCCTTATTCTCTTGAAATATATCAATTGCGCTGAATTTTTCATTATATGTGCCGAGGACTCTGCACATCGTTGCGTTTTGTGAATGGTTAGTATTACGCCGGGTGATGGGTGTTCCTGGTATTTCTGCCAATCAAGTACGTGCTATCGAATTTCTGGTTGATGGCATTATATAGAAAAAGAGTACGCCTAATTTCTTCCACACTTCCAGTGAGAAATTTCCTGAGAGTCACTTTTGGTGATGGAACTCCGTGGTCTCCAGATCTGACACCACTTCCTTTTTATATAAAGGGTAGGATGAGCGAGTAAGTATATTATAAAGTAGAAATTAGCGCTAAGGAGCAACTCATCGACCGAATAGAGTATGAGGCCGCGAAAAAACTGGAAGAAGAAGTTCTAAACATCGATTTAGCCTGTGAAATATGAAGAAAGCTGTTTGTTTGCTTAGATAATGACGGAGATCACATTGAAAACTTATTAAAAGAACGTTTATATTAAAATGCACTTAAAAAATGAGATAATAAATTTAAATAAGCGTTGTAATAAAATCATGACATGCATAAAAAAATGCTATGATATTTCTTTGGAGAGGTGTGCGCTGCGACGGCGCGGTGCGATTGACAATTTGAAGTCCTCTTCAAATTAGAGGCGAGTCTCGCCGCGCGGTGCGCTAATAAGAGACGCGGCTGCAATACCTGCACTCCGAAGCCACCCAATGAGCGAAGGCTGCACAGAAACACATAAACAAAACGCACACCAAAACTGACAGCACCAAAAAATATATAGCATTAAACCAATGCAGCTATAAGAATAATAATATTTATTATTTTATTTTCTGGATAAAAAAAACCATACCGTCCCAGGACCAATCCTGATAAAAAAATCCAGCTTATTGGCTCTGCGATTTCAAACGTAATTTGTTTTGACATCATATCAAAATTGAGCATCGTTTCAAAGACAAAATGTTTTTAAAAAAAATTTCGTGATAGTATTAAATCGTTTATGTCAAAATTTCCTCCGCTCACAGGGGCGCTTTCCAGAAGGTTTAATGATTAAAAATATTAAAAGATTATCTAATACTCATACACTGTACTACATTACTTTCACTAAACAGCTAGAGTCGAATATACACATAATAACAACATAAGTTGTTTGATACGGATTCTATTTTAAAAACGCTAATAACCAACTCTTTTTCTAATTAGATTCGTTTTCTCTTTCTAGTTTTTATATCTACCATCGAAGAGAACGCAAGGAACTTATTAGGAATAATATTTAATACGCCGTCGTTGAAATCAAACATACTAGTATACCTGGGGGGTCGTGAGAAGTTTTTACTCGTAAAGGGGTCGCGAATTCGAAAAAGGAAACACCGGTAAAAAATATTTTCATATTAATGCTAGTAAATTTTTAACTTAAAAACAAACTGTCGTGTAAGTGTTGGTTGTAATCCCCTCCCTGACTGATGAGAATATTCTAAATTTTCAACATCAATTTTCATAGGATGTTTCGTGTAGATATATATTATTCATAACGTCCCGTAACTACACCTTAAGAGTAGTCTAGTTAGCAACTCGGACAATCTCCGTTAAATATTATTAATGCGGCTGATTCTGAGATAATATGAGAAAAAAAGATATTTTCTAAATAGTGACTGCAATCGTTTTGTTTCGGTGTTAGGGTGTGTTTACAAAATTTAATAGATCTTGTATTTGTTCAAATTAAATCATTTGTAAATAATAGCCAATAAAATTACTAAAATACTAGTGTATGAATCGTAAAACTAAAATTTATAAGAATATATTTTTTATATAAACAGAAAAAAAACTAAAATTTGACTTAAAGGCATTACCCATTAACATACGTTTTTACTATTTAGGTTGCCTCTTTTATTGGTAGTATAGTTAAACCTTAAAAACGTTTCGCATCTTGTATACTTTAAAGTATCCGGGGCTATTTCGACGTGGAAATTGACAGTTTCTTGGAGCCAACAGTCTGTTCTTGACGTATCTCAAAGCCAGGAATATTTTTAGGCGCCAGTAGCTCAGGTAATGCCATGAATTTGTAACAAATTGGTAGCATGTCTTGCCTGCCGTAAAGCCGCCGTCATGATGAGGTATTACGCCTCCTGTATATTCAAGTAAAATTGAAACAAACTTTTTCATTTAAAACATTTTAAAAAAATATAACCGCATACTAATAAAAATGTTATGTGTATGGCTTTATGCTAATACTAGTAAAAAATATAAACAATATATATTTAAACGCAAAATACTCGTGATTTTAATATTTATTAACATTAAAATATATTTAACGTACGAAACCTATGGTTTTAACCATACCAAAAGTGTTTTAATTTACCAACTTTTTTTACATGATATCATCCTTGAGTCAATCATGAGAAAAAGCGGCTGGTATAGCATAGACCCAATCTCGCAGCTTGAAGAGCAATCCGCAGATATCATTAATACGACTTTAGTTCGTATTTCTGTAGTGTTTACGGGTCGAGCCGGCATAAAAGATGACTTGCCGCCTCTATCGACACCGGAATGTCCATTTGCCTGTTGAATCCAGAGCGCCAACGAAAAAGCTAGGATATTCAGACTATCGAACGCATAACTTACTCGTATATAGATCAGCTGCTCCTATCGCTTTAATAGGATCAATTACTCTACGCAAGAGCAATATAACAATTTATAACAATTTATAAAGTAGTAATGTTTATTAATATTTATCAATTATTTAATAATTTATTATTATTTTTATTTTTATTATGAATAATAATTCATTTCTAGGAATTTTAAATTTACCTTCATTCATCATTTACCACGCGGCTATACATGTTACGCAAAGATGGTAAAATGTTTATATTTTGTCACTTAAATAAATTAGACAGAAAAAGATTACAGATAGACTAAGCTCCATTTAAGCCGTATTTTATCCCCTTTAGTATGCCTAATCCTTCTTAGACACCTAGTATAATTATGTATACAATAATTTATTTTATTTGGTAAAATACAGCATACAATCATAATCTTAAAATGAAAAAAAACATGAAAGTTTTTCATACATAGTTTTTTAAAAATTTATAACAACATAAAAGCAAACAAACGAAAAAAAAAGTGGAAGTGACTAGTGAGTGAGTGAATAAAGCGTTAATAGTGAACTGGGTTTGTGTTTGTGAGAAAGCGAGGGTGAGTTGAGGGTTGTGTATGTGTTTTCGGATGAAATGTTAGTTATTTTTGTTTGTGATGATGATAAATCACCCACTACAATCACCAATTATAGTGGGGGTTCATAGACGTTTGTACTGCCTTTAAAAATACCAATTTACTCGCATTAAATATAGCTAGCATTAAGTTTATCGTTCTACGTATCCATAAGACGATAAATAATGGAATGACGTAGGTAGTATTGCACCGTGGCGCATGAAACAAATGATGTGCACGCGTACGAGATGGAACCCGGAATTTGAAAGAAGCTATCTATGTTGCCGTTAAATATGTTATACTAGATTTTAAACCCTGGGCTTGGCCCCGGGTTGGCAGCTAGGCCATGCATACGTAGTAAATAGCAGCTTCATGTTTGTAGCATCTATCGGCTAAAATGGTCGTATGATTTTTATGATATCGAGACCCGTAAGAGTTCCATACCCATAGAATCGTAAATCACATGTAGGTATCACAAACAACGCTGTTATTTTATTTCTTTTTGATTTCATTTAGTCATAATAAAAATATTGTTTAAAAGTTTTTGCATTTTGGATAGTATTTAGAAATAAACCTAGTGTCAACCTATAAATGCACATCCGTGCGAGCTCATGTGATGCGGTTGTGGTTCTGTGTTCAATGACAGTCAATAATTGTACACAAGGGCTATGAGAGCGCCTCATAGCGCTATCTGCCGCCACTAAATCACAGCTAGACACCCGTTAACCCTTTATTAGACATTTAAACATCACAATCTATTTGGCGAATCGAGCACGATCTTTTTAAATGTCTAGCTTCACTCTATGCGCCCGTGTTTATTTATTGCACGGCCGGCGCAACTTTGAACTGGATAGCGCGGCGTGCTTACAACAGAGCGCAGCATCTTCCACCGCTCATCATTTTCACGGTTAACGAAATTCTAATTTAATTCGCTCACAACAAACAACACGTTGGCATGCAAAGTAATAATAAATATTCACTTTTAAAAACTTTTATTTAAGCGCTTGAAGCGTATACAAAATTTCCCATCTATGCTGTTGACCGTTGAGGAGTTCGTTGGGGTTATTCCTGAGCGTAGAATCAAGTCATGCTTATCATGACAATGCATTATCATTAGACCTGAACCACCATATCAAATTTCAAATCCGTTACGATAAGAGGAAGTTATTCTAATTCAGCTTGCATAATTTGACCTACAAACATTGCAAACTAATTAAAAACTATGAAATAATCTTCTAAAAATTTTAAAATTATACCGGTAACAGCTAGATCTCACGGGCCCTAACCAGTTTTAAATTAACCTATATACAGGTGTCCCGAGGACTAATGGGGTGTTTGTGTTCCAATTATATAACAAAAATAATTCATCGCCAAATTTATTATTTTTATGAATTTGCCTTTGGCGTGAGGACTCTCTTGGCCGCGCGCTCGAAGGACTTAGTCGTCGTGAGCGGAGGTCAGCTGGCGTATATAATTATATATTACAACAACCCTTTAATATTATCACGTAAAGTTTACAATTTTTCTCTCGGAAACCATGATGTATTTTGATATGTCGTAATCGGCAACGGATCACCTACATTATATCCCACACTAATCTGTCCGTTTTCAATTAATCAAATATTTTATCCATGTATTTTTTTCTTTTCTTACTTTTACATATACAGGATGTTCCAAGACCAATCCCACAAACTTTAGGGGGTGTTTAAGTTCCCTATTAAGAGTAAGAAATTATGTAACAAAATGCGATCACCAAATTTATTATTGTTTTAATAAAATTGGTGTAAATCGATCTTATCAATCGATAAATCAATATTATCTGTCGACCAATAGCATCCCTCTTACAACCCCAGAGAAGGGGGAAGGAGTTACCCCTTTTTCTTAGACCGACCTCTGTTCGACCAGTGGCATCTGACAGCAATCATTTAGCTCCGCCCTAATAGGGCGTTTCGAACAACGCGGCAGGTCATTAACCTCGATCTTGACTGACCGCGGCCCAGTGACCCAGTGACGTAGTTATCCGAGGGAGGAGCCATTGAAAAATATCTGTTTTACACGATTTAGAATAGAAACTTTAATGTTGTATTTCTTTGAAAGTATTATGAATTTTTATATTGTTTCTTAACAAATAACGCTGTTTTTTTTAACGGGAATGGTCTTGGGACACCTTTATAACCATTTTAAGTTGCTACCAAAACGATCAACAATTCTGTCTGCCTGTCCATCTCAGGCCTGCACCTTTAAACGGTTGGTCATACAAAGTTGTAATGTGGCATGCAGATGTATTGAGTAGGTACCTCGGGTGCTCATTTTATCAAAAATAGTTTTTTGCGTCCACTGGAGCCAACAACATGAACTTTTTGTCTTTTTTGATTTTTTCTATTAATTTAGCACATGAAATATTTTGGAAACTCTTTCTGTATGGAGAATCTAATACTATTTTTATTGATTTTTTTATATATCTATTCTACAAAATATATGTACCGCCCCTTAATGATAATTGCGAGGTTTTAAAGATTCTTTTTTTGTATTGTTCCGTATAATAAAATGCAATTCAAAAAGGTTTTCCAAATTGATAATATTACAATCTAAGCAATGTACGAGTATGTATGTATAGATGCCATGCATTTGTGCAATGTGCATGTGCACAAACGCTTGCGCAAATGCAGAAATGCTACAAGACACAGAGCTGGCAGCGTAAATCGCACGTGATTTACGCTGCATATACGCTGCATATAGGATTGCTTTAGTTATGGGTTTCGGACTATATTATGACCGTTGGGTTTAGGAGGGGAGGGGGTCACAAATTAGTTAAATTCAACAAAAAATACGATAAAGGTTGTTTTTTTTTATTTACAACGAATGTGCATGCGCGCAAACATTTGCGCACATGTCAGAGACCGGCTTTACATTCACATTTTTTTAAAACAGGGCTAGATTTACTTAGCACCGACCGATTCAAAGATTTTGAGCTTTATTTATTTATTTATTTATTTCAGGAAATTAACAGCCTATATAGTAAATACAATAAACAACAAAACACAGCGCCAATAACAGTTTCCTCCAAACTTAAAAAATAGAAAACACATTCGGGAGCGAGGCCGGGACCAGGAAGTAGGAGGGGTTGGGTATCCAGACAATCACCAGAATGTAATATAAAACACATTATAATAAACTCTACATATACATATGAATATAAATATACTATTCAAGGGCTAGAGTAGACACTCTCTTGAATGCTGGGAAAGTAGTGTTAAATATATCGATGTCACTTAACATGCTGTTGTAAAGCTTACATGCTCGATGTATATATGAATTCTGTGCATAATTCGTACTCAACCGTGACAGGTGGAATGTCTCACACTGGCGAGTGGGTCTAGATGGAACCCTCAAATCTATAAGCCCCAGAAGATCAAAGCAGACGATGTGAGCATTGACAATTTTATATAAACAATGAGAGACAATTTATGATGAGACAATCCGTCAGATCAGTAGAATGCATGCGTGATCGCACGAAATACTATTATTTTGTATTCGTTCGATGCGGTCCGCAAAGTGAGAAATTAAATTTCTACAAAATTATCACAACTCGTAGGTAAAGCGCAGGTAAGGTACGAGTCCGGAGTCCGAAGTGGAAAGATTGCAGAGGCGTGCCTTCGCGCCTACAGCGTGAAAAAACTCCGCCCGCCTCTCCCCACCTCGATCAAGATATCAAAAGCGCGAAACGCACGCGGCGTCTGCGTACGCGTCGATTTCGGAACGCTCTCTGCGCAGAAGAGAAAATAATACGATTTGCTTCGCGTTTAGCGTTAAGCGTTATTTACCTTCATGAAAAAAAAACACACACACGACGAGGTTTCTGTGCCAAATATGATATAAGGAAAGCGTTTTTCCAATAAGTTATTCCTATGAATAGGAAAAAATAGAAGAAACCTTTTTAATGACTGCACTAGTTGCGTCTGTTGATTTGTGTGTGTTTGTTTGTATGTTCGGGATATCTTTAAATTTTAAATCATTCAACCAACATATTCCTTTAAAAATTGATTTGCAGAATATTTAACGTGGCACAGATGAAATAATTTGGTATGCTGGTGTATTAAAAAGAAATAAGTTGAAGTCGAACGTTGAAGTTAGATGAAAAAAAATACCACCATTGGTGTATTTGCTCTAGACTGTGCCGACCAGCGTTACTGTGTAAACGTCGTGGATTAGTGATAGTATAACAATATAATTTATTATTCAATTATTTTTAATAAAAATCCTTTCCGCCTACATTTGCAGGCGGACATAGTATCCGATATGAATTAAAAGCTTGTCGATCCCAAATAAGTCACGCGACAATAAGAAATAATAGTATGTGTATCATAAATATAACCTAACGTTGCATACACATAAAAAACTTTTTTTTATCCTCTTAAATAATACAAAACCAGTGGCGGTACTTTCATAGAAGCCGAAAAGCCAGGCTTGTCTAGATTTCTTTACGAGAAAACTGCAAATAAACGCATGTTGTTTATAATTTATTTTTGGCGCTTTCGAGAGTCGCCATCCATGCATCAATGTAGTAACTAACTGGACCCTGGAACCAACAACTTGTACAGTAGGGCTTGCCTACTGTACAAATTGAGGGCCGCCACTGTGTACTATTTAATTTAGATAAGTTAATCTTCCTATTTTTCTATAAATTAATATAAATGTTTTTTTTTAAAAATGTATTTTATTATTATTTAGAATCTCTGTATAATTTCTACAATTGAAGTTCTAAGTACTTTGCAATCAGGTACATTTTCTCTGACAACAGAAAGTTCGTTAATCTTAGGACAGGTTTAACACCTAGTTAGATGAACACTGCACACTCAATACGAATTTAAAGCAGTTATGTGAACGTAATTCATCGACTGTACCTACGAGGCTCGCTTATGCGCGATCGCAAGTGGGCTATTGAATTTATTGGCACGTTTCAGGCTTATGACTCGGCGCGTTCGCAACTCACGCGTGATGCGATCGGCGGTCGGCGGTCGGCCCGGAGCCCGCGACGCATTTCATTAAGTTGTTTGTTTCTCGCGTTCGGCGAAGGAAGAGTCACAGCCCATAGCGTTCGTGCCCATACTCCGCCGTCCCGCTGACCTGATGGCCCGGCCCGACTTGGTCGAGCTCGTTTGGTTTGGGCCTCTTCTTGGAAAACTGACGATTTCCATTCATCCGAGCCTTGTTCCAAGGGCGAATCCAGAAGTCTTTCTCGGGAAGGGCACCCGGGGGTAACGAGTCGGGGGTGTGGAGTCCTCACCACTCCATCACAAGCATCACAAAATGAGGGCCAAAACATAGTTTTATGTAACTTTTGAGTGTTTTAGATAGACCCTATTAAAAATAGTCAGTTCAGTCAGTTCAATGCCGTTCATAAGTGACGTTTATTTTTCACCAGATAACATTACAAAGAAAAAAATACATCTTGTCCTGCCAGAGCCATCATCTGGCAGAAACTCAAATTGGACTTATGTTTTTCTTAAAGCGGCTTACTCCTTAAATCTTTAAAACCAGTAAAAATGTTTTGTACCAGTATTTTTAATTCTCAACACTGGTGATTGTTTCTTCCCCAATGAGAAATTAATTAAATTAATACCTTGATTCATCTATTGCGTAATTCCAATGATGATTTATGCTTTACATTGAGAGTCACAGTAAACAAGTCATGATTTTTTTGTCCCAGGGGGGAGGGAGGGGTGATTGTGCCCTCTCTTTAGATCCGTTCTTGCCTTGTTCTAAAATAGTAGAAAAGTGGTACCGCAGGTAATTTTTATGACTAAAAAGTGTATGTTAGGTCCATTCTAATATTTGATCTTTAATCATCTTTAAATTACAATAAAATAAACGACAACATTTTCACTTTGACCAATGCTTCTTTTTTTATTTTTATTTATTAAACAGGTAAGCATACAACGAAATAGTAGCATTTACATTTTTTCGAAGAGGTTATATTAAGGCCATATAAAGCTTACTTACAGTAGTATTTAAAACTTTGTTGAGCTTAACTATATTTTAGAAGGTATATATGTGATATGTACGGTATGAAAGTGTGTGGTTGTGTGTGTGAGTCTAGTATGATCATCGTATATGTTGTGTATATAAATTAACCTGTTATTATTTTTTTTAAATCAACAAGAATTAGCAAACAAAAAATATTATTTTAAAATATCCTTCCAATTTCTATTTTACTTATATTCATTTTTTTTATTTCGAAGTACCTACAAAACGGTGGTTGTTACATAAAAAGTTAGGTGCAATTTATACTAGAACTGAGTTAAAAAGTGTAAAGCGCTTCTCGGAAAGTGCTTTTTTTGCGCAACGAAAACGAAGCGCTTTTGACATAAGCAAAAGCACTTTTGTTTTTATCGCAACGACGCGTAGCGCTTTTCGAGCTTTGCGTTGTTGCCGCTTCGCCCGTTTAACTAGCGTTGTTGCCGCTTCTCCACACCAAGTCTTGACTCCTTAATAGCTACGTTTTCCTGTAATTTTCCTTCATTTTAAAAGTGTAGATGTAGTTATAAAGATCTAGAAAAAAAACCTAGAAAGTAAATAGTTTTTCTGTAATAGTGTTTGTTTTTCTACGAAAGAAGTCGTGGCAATATAGTGTTCAGGCGATTGATTATTGACCCATAATCATTCATCTTAATCACACAGGTATCCATTATTTATATATATTTTTGTTAAAATATCATCCTTTTCTTATTTTATCTTAAAGCATAGGTTCATAATATTTGACAGTATTTTATACTAACAGGGGAATAGGTGAGAGTTAAAAATCTATTTTTATAAAACTCAGCGCTGAACTTTTAAACAGACATCCTGACCTCTTTTTTAGTACTAGCAGTAGTAGTAGTTAGTAATAATCATCAAATATAATGTAAGTTATGAAAGGCGGATGTTTTAAAGAGGAGGATTTGTGAGGATTTAAAGAGACTTGGTCGGAATAGGGAAGAGTTTCGGTTACTGATCGCTGAACTTCACCTTGGAGATGGCACTTAAAGATGGTCGTATCTGTTGTTGCAGTGAGCAGGACGCGGCGGTGATGCGCGTCAACCCGTGGCTCTACCACTACTACGCGGTGCAGAGCAAACTGCACTACGGCCTCGCCTACGAGGCTGCAGCGAGGATGTACGGCCCGCCGCCTTCCGACGTGCAGATGTACTCGGCGAGCGTTCATCCGGCACCGCCGCAGACCAGCTGCCTCAATGGGGGCCAGCCCATACCTCCGCACCTTCAGGCGCCCACTTTACCTGATCACTTGGGTCACAATCCTCCCCACCTAGCGTCCATGGGTTACACTTTTGAAAGGACTGATAATGGTCCCGTTGACTATTCTGTTCACACTAGCGATGAAAGGTGAGTAATTTTTTTTGTTATACGCATTGCTTATGTCACATAATAATAAATAAAATATAGCATGGCATATATTACGCGTGTATGTATTTATATTTGCCGGATTTCTGTGCGTTTTATGTTACACTCTTAAAAAGCGTTTCTCATATGTTTTTATACCTTCTTGGTAATGCAGTAGGTATGCACTCGTTAACACTTGTTTTCCATTGTTCTCAGGTATCAACCAATGACGCTAGAAGAAACAAAGACCTCACACCTACTACCCAACTCAAAGCGAAAACACAAACAACTCCCAGAGCCAAAACTACTAAGTATATCGAACACTATAACGCCATGTGCATCTCCAGCAGTCATCGATACAGGCTGTGGAACACTCTTAACATTGGCTCCACTTCCAACTTCACGAAGAGCACTCATGTCCACAAAGCTAGCCAGCTTACCGGATAGCACCGAGTTTATAGATCAATGGAATCCGAGCCCTCCTTGGTCCGAATCTACCTTACAGAAGGTTCCAGACGTTTGTCACCAGGAGCTAAGTCCATATGTCACCACGACTCCACCCACGCCTTCGGGAACGCCTATAGGAATTTATAATCAAGGTTACAACCAAGCTGCGTTTACGTTTGATTGGTCTCCAGAGCAGTACGTTCCTCATGCCAACTGTCAAAATGGACCAATCTCTGGGGATGATATGTATAATATAAATAGTTTTGGTGCCAATTGGAGCTCCCCGGACCATAGACTCTTTCCTTTACAGCCACCTCCAGTTCAGAGAATAGTTCAACAGGACCACTCACTGGATAAACCAGAAAATGAAGATCAGTCTAAAGGTAAGTGTACAAGGTATATTAATGGTTTTCCATAAGGGAATCTACATATTGTCTGCAATTTAAAACCCAAAATGAACAAAATTGTAAAAAATTTTTACTTGTCTTCCTACATTTGAAATTGGTCTTAAATTTCAAACGATTTTATTTTTTTAAAAATTGTCAAAATTTTCCGACAAAAACGTCGACTCAAATAATAAATGTACTATGATGAACCTCCGCATCAGCACTTCTGAAAATATATTTTTGATATGGTTATGTTAAACCTTTTATGAAGTAAGTGAGTACTAGCCAGAAATTGGTACAAACAAACATGTCAAATGCCTTATTAGAAGCAGCCGATATATGACAAAAAGGATGAAGATTTTTTTAACAATTTCATTGCCCAATAAAATTATCAAAAATACATTGTAACATTACTGAGTACTTAATTGATTCTGAAAGCAAGGTAAAAATAATTGGATATCATAATTTCCTTTTATTGAATTGTCTTTTTTGTATCAATAAGTCTAGTACACTATGGAAAATAGATCGGCACTGCCAAATCATTGATAAAGCTACATCGATATAAAAAAAAACTGCAAACTCCTGAAATGTGAAAATGAAACTGAGATGTCCATTTCTCACACCAAAGAGATTTTCTCTTGTATAAGAGTAGTATAAAACTCTGAACTGTAAATTAAACTGTAAATTAGGCTGATTATTTATTTCAAAAGAAAGGGACAGACAACTCTTTTTTTTTACACAAGTGTAGCACATCAGACGAAGCCAAGTGTAGAACACCATTCGGGCTCGCAACAGCCCCGCTCCCATATCAGCGTTGTCCATCTTCACCTGTCCGAAAATAACGTGACCTAAGAGGTCGATAAATCGAGCGCCATACCCTCCCACTCAGAGGTTAAGCGGAACTCGCACAATCGGATGGGGCGCTATCGATATTAGTGATCTCGGTCGGGGCGAGAGACAGAACGAATACATGCGCGGGGTCAGAGGGGACTTTTGGAAGCATCTGCCGGCCAGCAGGGCGGCAGGGTTGACCCTACAGCTTCTGCCCGACTGATTGATGCAAGAATCTTTTTTAGAAAGAGTTGATCATTGATAATAATAATTGATTGCGTTTAAAGTTCTTTCCACAAAAGTCTACCTATCTAGGCAAGGCTAGAAGTAAGAAAGCTTATACAAATGTTTTAATGATGACTCTCTCATTTGTTGATATAAAAGAAAAATAATACTGAATATCTTTTTATCTTCTAATTATCTTTAAATGCCTCGAAAAGACTGTATGTTTCCATATATTATATCAAAAATTTAAACCTAAATATCTTATTGACAAGAATTGGGAGGTATAGTTGATTTTATAAAGATGGATAGTCAACTAAGTTTAAAATACATTGATTCTAATGTTTAAGATTATCCTATAACGTCGCAGAGTGTTTCTTTTTATACGAATAGTTAGATGAGTACAATGATTTAAGATCACGCGCAAGACAGAGAAAAGCTCTTTCGCGAAGATGGCCCTCAAAGATCGGATTATAACTGATTTTGTTGTTATTCTATAAGAGTATATTACATGAAGTCATTTTTACGTCGTGTAGTTTGTGTATTCTTTGAAGCCATATTATGCTGGTATAAAAAAGTAGTTCTGCTACCTAATTGAATACAAACAAGAAGATTTACAAACAATAGTCTAAAATGAATTTCGACAAAAAAAACAAATACCTAAACATAAAATAATAGTCCTGTCATATCCTACATTTCCAGAATTTTAGGGAATGATACGCTAAGCAAAATGGAGGTGGTTGAAATACATCTATTTTTTTTTTAATTTATGCTACCTTTTTATCACTTTCTATATAATTGCTATTTATACTAAACTATTTAAAGCATAATCTCAAAAAATATATAAATAATATATTATAATAAATAGGCTTATTTTAATTCTAGAAATAACCCCTAAATCAATTTGTAACCCCATGTACAGAATGATGCTAAAAATGTTATTTATTTATAGAATGATTACGTGTAAAACATTATACAACTTTTTATTTAATATTTCTCCTTCATACCACATTATCTTGTTCGTACATAATTCATACAATTCGTATTCAATTCATTCAACTCGTATATAGTTCGTGTATAATTCGTACAACTTAAATATAAAAAAAAACTATAAAACCGCAATTTACTTTCACCTACTGCATAACAGTTAGGTTAGGTTAGGTTATGCTAGGTTATATTGCAGTTTCAAAAAGAACTGGATATTTTATTGAAACCCCAATAACACTTAACTTGAACAACTTTTTTCTGAATAACTTTATTTTATACCTACGTTATTTTATTTTTTTCACCTTTATTTGGCCTATTTTATTTATAACTTTAATGTATTTTTTCAAAGACCGCATACAATTAGGGCAATAAATTAGTAGGCAGTTATGTCTCTATAATGAAATCGTTTCCAGTAAAACCAAATTCCAATATAAAATTCCATTTCGCAACTATATTATTTTTCCCTCCTCAGATCCGCCAGATACAGGGCCTCCAGACGATCAGCGACCTCCTCCATAGCCTTCTAGAATAATCTACAAAGTACTAGAAGATTCGAGGAGTGGCTATGCGCAGCTTCTTGGTCGAAAGCCTTAAGTTCACCTGTGATCTAATTATTCTATAGGTTGCTATATAATAGCATGTAAGTTGTACATTTTCCTAGTAATAGTACCTATATATTATTGTAAGCCTTCGGTTTTGATTGTATTTTATTATAATACAATATTAAAACAGATCAGCATTTAGAAATGTTATGAAAAAGTGTTTTCAGCTAGTTTTCAATGGATTTTTTAACAAATCGAATAACATATATCTATTATTCATTTAAATTCAAAATTTATGGAAATATTATAACTATATATGTATAATCTATTTAATATTCTGTGTATAACCTTCTTTATGGTACTTTTATAAAAAGTGAGATTGTTTATCGTCATTATATTCGTGGCTAATTAAATACACCTTCGATCTTACTCACATAAAAAAAAATAATATGTACTTTGTGCCAAAAAATTTCAAAAAGTTTGTTTAAATAAAATTCATAAACCATCTTCAACTTCAGTATACAACTTGAGTTTCTAAAACTTCTCTAAAACGTTAATTTCCTACCTAAAATATTATAAATATTTTTAATGAATACAATACACAAATATCGTAATATAGAATTTCATTTTCCTATCTGAATCAATACCTCTGATAAGGAACAATAATATACCAACTTATTCCCTACAACAAATCATGTATGCCAACTAAGCAAGGTATTATTTTATAATAACAAAATATAGATTAAATAATAATATGTTTCACATCCAAAACAAAAACCAAACAGAAAAGCTATTTTTACTTAATCGGATATTTTTGTTTAAATTTATACTTTGTTTGGTAAAACCGTTCCTGAAAATCCCTAGAATCCTATTCTGTAACTTGTCTAATAAGACGACAGGTTTATTAAAACTAAATTTATCTTCAGTTTCGCATTAAAAAAATGTAAATAAATGATTTTTTAAATCGCTGTGGTCTAGGTTGTGATGCCTGTTCTAGGAGCCTGATTCGAATTAGCATACAGAGAAGCATTTCCATAGATTCATCCATCAAATTAGTTAAATTGATCAGAGTTACAATTATTGCACGCAGTTGTATAAAAGAGTAGCTTTAATTAAAAAAAAATGTAACATTTAAATACATTTCGCTACTTGTACGTCAGTACGCCGCGTTGCACAACGAAAGACATATTAGTGTTATTATATATGTTATTAATTATAACATATATAACAAAATATGTTAAGATTATTATTATATGTTATCATATAAAATATATTATTGTATATTGTAGTTAGTAATATTGAAATTCTCTTCTATTTCACGTGTATGGTGCCAATCAAAACTTTGCTTTAATGTAGGTATAATTTATTATTTATTTAAATACATATAAAGATGTTATTTATTTAAATACGTACTTATAAAATAAGTGTACTTAATTAAATTAAGTTATTTTTGTTACGCAAATACAATTATTTTTGTTATAATATACCTATTTAATAGTATAGAAATATGCTCGCCATAAAAGTGTAATAATATATGAATAAACAATATGAAAATAAATAAATTGTTGCATTTATTAAATACCTACCATTCCTTGATACCAAACTACTTTTAGAACACGAGTTGTTGATGGTGTTGCATTATTTTTTAAAAGATTTAGGTATATTTTTGTGATTTTTTGTTTAAAACTAATTAAATTACTATTTTTTTTTCAAGCCCCTTAATCGATAAGCGACAGAGTTTTTCTACAGTAATTTTAAGGTCGAAAGAAACGCGTCTTGCAGAAAGGAACTCACCGAAAAAAATTGTCAATTTGAGGCATATTTTGTAAAATTATAAATGCTTTTAAACTCAGTGTTTTGCCCCTCTCCTTTCTGCGACCAGGCGTGTAACTAGTTCTCAAATATTAAAATTATTTTGGTTAAATTTGAATCAGATATTTTTTTTTTTAAAATGTTTACCAATTATGATGGAAAACATTTTTCCAATTTTTTTGTTGTAAATTTGTCGATATAGATTATTCCCCTGCAAGGAGCAAAGTGAATAAAAATACACTGTATATAAGTTTATGTGTGCATATTTAGTAATTAATGAATGGTTAAGATCCTCAAATATCAAATTGTTTTTCGTTAATTTTAAGGGAGCTCCCTTAAAATTAACGAAAAACAAACAGTTTGTTTTCGAGCAATAGGTACGTAGTAGATCATTTTATTATAATAATAATTGAATATGTGAAATGGAATAAAACTCATTTTTATTTTTTCATTTTGTGGACTTTTTTTATTTTATTTTTATTTTTTCATTAGTTGCATTTTCGCAAAAAGCAACTAGCTTTTTGCGAAACTCATTCCTAATTGGTCAACTGTGACAGTCGGAGAAGTTCAAGGCTAGCCCAGAAAAGTGACTTGTAGATATATTTCTGTGACATTTTAATATCCTATCAATGTTAATGTTAATATTTTAATATCCTTTCAGACATTGTTTAGTCAGTAGTTAAAAAAAAAAAGTTTTTTTTTGTTTGAAACTTTGTTGGATGCTCCGTTCCGTTTACACAAGTTAACAAAGTACAAATAAACTCACATTATTTAATAGCGAAATGCCTACTGACTCCCTAACTTTTATATTGTTTAAATACCGACTCCTTGCTCTTATAAATTTAATTTTAAAAAATATAAGGGCTGTGCTGAAAACCAGCGCCTTCTTGATTTCACAATTAGAAAAGCAGCCAAGCACAGCCTATTATTGAGATACTATTATTGTATTTAAACTTTTGTATTTAATTTATATTGCGTCAATAACTTAAATGAATTGAAATTGATAATAAAAAAAACATTAAAAACACAAACGTCGCAGGCATTTAACATCTGTACTTGCCGAAAACCTAATATGTTCAGAATTTTCACTATTTCACCGAGTATGGCTACGAAAAGCCTCCAAGTTTTCATTACTTTTAAATGGAAAGTAAAATATTTCAAAGTATTTACTAAGCACGCCTTCATTATCCTGTTAGCAGCCCCGAACGCGCATGCGCGCTTTTTCAAATATGAAAGCATTTGTCCCGGATGTGTACTTGCGCGCTTTGAGCTGCTGCCGTTGATGATCCGGTCATTGATTTCAACTGATCGGTTCACCGTAATAACACCTTACCTATTTCTATTCTGTGTCAAATCACTCGCCGCTTCCATCGGATAACACGGGGGAAGAATTGAAACATGCAGTGCAAGCAGATTGTTGGCAGTCAGATTCTTAGGCCCGAAATTTCAGGTCCTACTTAAGACTAACCTAAATGTTAAGTCAGACTTAACCGATAAACATTGTATTTCAACTCATTTTTAACGTTATGTCGAACATAAATGTCCGCCTTAGCTAAGAATCAAAACAACCTCAACTTAAGCCTCAAGTTAAAATACAAGTTAAAATACGCAGTGTTAAAATACGCTGCTAGGAGCGATTTCAGTACATTAACGGCGCTACAGTCGCCGTGTATGTCATCGTCATCTGTCAGTTGTCATCTGTGGTTTTCGTCTCGTACTTGATGTTATATTTTCTAACTAATTAAAATTGACTGATTTGAATATTTTGAACATCTTCAATTCAAGCAAACACGCATGACAAAATCCTAGTAATCTTGCAGCTGACAACATAACCTCAAAATGTCAGATCACGCGTCATATGTCAAAAGTGATGCGACAGTGGCGACAGATATTGTATACATAAACCATAGCGGCGAGTAGCGAACTAATCACAAGAGCGAAAACATATTCTTATCAAAGTCGAACTTAAAAAGTAACTGAAATACACAATTCAATTTAGGTCATTCTTAAAAGTTAAGTTGATCCTAACTAAGAACGACATTAAGCAAGGACTGAAATTTCGGCCCTTAGCTTGTGCAAAATGGGTAATATTCATCTCCATTTAATTTTATAGCTTAGTTTAGTTTAAGGTGTGCCTATATTATAATTAAACGGTGACAATAATAATAATTATGTGCCTATTTTAGACGGCCATTTTCCCTCTACTCTATAATCTCTAAACCGTTCTGTTACACACTGTACTAATTACGTGATCAAAAAAAAAAGAGTCAGCACGCTATTATGACGGTGTTGTCAACCAGTAGGGCTAGTCTTAAAACGCGAGCGCGATTAGCGCGTGCGAGCGAGAGGAAGTTTTATGTAATAAAGACGTTATAACTGACAGCTCCTCTAGCTCGCTAATCGCGCTCGCTTTTAGAAACTAGCCCTGCAGGTATAGAGGTTGTCAAAACCTTTAAAATCAGGACTAATTTGTGGATGTGCTTAAGAATCCAAATAACCTGCTAAAGTTATGTGGTCAAAATATTATATGTTTTATAAATATTTTTTTAAATGAAGGTGTTGCCGTTCGAAAGTTCTTGAAATGAAAATGTTATTAATTTAATTGGGTTTACATTTTACCTAGTTGGCCAGTTTCAGGTACAAGAGGTCTGTTCCATAATAAAGAATTGGATGGCAATGTTTTAGGGGTTATTTTAAAAAATAAAATCTGTTTATTCTAAAGAAATATACGTATATATTTAATATAGGTAAGTTTAAAGCGGCTAATTTTCAATAAGGTCCGTGCTATTCAAGCGTGGCATTTATCTGTATGATAAGTTTTAATAATCGTTTAATTACCGTGATATTGTATGAAGGGAGCGATGATACTCATAAGTAATGGTATCGAAGCGTGTGATGCGAATTTCAATTAAAGATACCTCAGTCCCAGGGCACACACGAAGCGAGAACAGATGTTATTAATTGAAATTAAATATTTAATATTCATTGAATGTTACACGGTAAATAACTTTAATCTGAAGAACCAAAAAAATATATACTTTTATGTGCTAAACGACAATAGCATTAAGGAATTCACTTGTAAAATATAGTAAAAAAAATATAAATAAATGCTATATAGGTGCAGTCGAGGGCAAATATGCCCAGTTTAACTGGCAATTTTCTAGTGACAACTAGGCTTAATTAGTTTGGAAATTCCTAATTGAAAGTCACAAGCATTTGCTTTGTTTGGAAAAATGCTATGTTGCATTTCACACACTGTAATGTCAAATCAGACCGTCCTAAGATAGGTTATAAATTCTTTTCTCACGGTTTAGTTTTCATAATCGAAAACAGTACTTTCTGTCTTCAGTCTTTACTCACTGCGCTTGAGGGACACCTTCCTAGGTAGTCAAACTAGGGAGCGGTGGTTCTCAGAGGTACAGTGGACACACGCGTATTGTCTTTTTTTGTTTATGCGTTTCAGTTCAATTTTAAATGCTCGGGGTAAAGCTCCGAGTGCCTTTGACTGTACATCTTTACAAATATATGACATTTATAAATAACATGAATGTCGAGCGCGCGGATAGGCCCTCAGTTCAATTAGCGAAAACCTATATTATTAAAATAGTTACTTATCTCATTACATAATTTGATAACATTCATATTAATAGTAGGTACCTACTTTCTTAGGCTCCCATATTTTTTACTCTATTTACAGTTAGGTATTTAAAACACTAGGAAGACACTCGGAAATAGTATGTATAATGATTCTGCCCTAAAGTTGAACTGTAACGACGTCGATTTTTTAAATGCATACCTACGTATAGTATTGGAAAACAAATATATATATACTTTACATATATTGGTGTGATTTTAATACCTTTTTATGGTTTTAAAATAATATAATTTTGCGTATAAAAACAACATATGGCGCAGTAATCACGGATATCAGTACATAATATTCGCCTTGAATCAGTGGAGCCACGGCTCAGTGCAGCCGTGTCGGTGCAATATGATAAATCATGATACTATAATAATTTAATAACCCATAAAGTTAATCGAAGGCTGAATGAAATGGCAGCAAAAGATCAAACATAAAATTAAATACGTATGTATAAATAGTGGTAAAAGTTGGAATTTAGCATTAAAGAATATACATTTTATAATTTTTAGTAATTAAATTATATATTTTCGAAATATTAATCGGATTTTTATTTTTTATCTTCACTAGAAGTGATTTTACGAAACATCGATGGAACCATCTTTACCCAATTGTAAAAAAAAAAATATTCGAAATCGCTCAATCAAAAAAAAAGATACAATCTCCCCCTTTTTTTGAAGTCGGATAAACACGAGAAAAATTTGTCGGTTTCGTTTTGTTTATTTATTGCATTATAATTATTTTAAATATTAAAAATTAAATATATTATACTACAGAAGAAGTGGTTGGCGCGCTACTAAAACCACTACTCCTGTTCTCCTTACTCCTATATATATTTTAAATAATTGGGTCGGTCTTATACAAATTTTGGGAGTACTCAACTAAGCTAATTTGCTTTCGCCAGTTAGGGAAAATGGTTTGTACGACTATGATAAACGTATTCTAATCCGCAACCTTTGGGTCAAACTGTCAAAATCTTAAAACTAGACGACACGCGTACAACATAGCCCACAGGTAAAGAATGTTATGTTATCAAGTTGACCCTTTACTGTTTTGACAGATGTTTACGTTTTGAAGCCATTTTGGATCATTTTGAAACAGTTTGTATATAGTACGGGGATGAACCGAGATCATTCCCGATTAACAGTTAAAAAAAAGTGTTTAAGTATCTATTTTAACGATCAACTTACTTATGTGAATCCTACCATACTACGACTAGGTGACTAGGTTAGTAGGTCAGTGTGACTCGATCCGTTACTCGTGTTTTGTGTAACAAGGGCGTTTCAATTATTATGTTCTTCAATTTTAAAGAAGGTATGGTCTCAAATTGAAAATATGACCATATGTTGTTGTTGTGCTTTGTTTTAAGTATGTATTAAATTATTTATTTTATCAACTATCAAAAATAGAAATAAACAAACATATTATTACACTTCTTGGTGATATATTATATTAACTGTAAACTATTCAATTTCGGTGTTTTATAATTCGATAAATAAATAAATACCCTGCACATGTAGACCCCATTCCAAAATGGCTCTAAAACATGAACATCTGTCAAAAAAGTGGAAGGTATGTATAAAAGCATGCGAATTGCGATGGCATGCGTATATTTAGGTACCTAACCCTATGTAATAAAAGCTGTAATTTATTTATTAAAGCTTCTCAAATTTGCATTTAATTTATTTAAGATTAATTTAAACATGGTATGTAATACATATACAAATATTAAAAAATAAATAATTTGAGATGTTTATTTTTAAATACCTATCATTTTAAATTTTTGTGCATGTACCCGCCGCGAAAATCGTACCATGTGTTCTGGGACGCACTTACGATATTCAAAGAAGGCCGCTCTTTAATAATTTACTACGTATCATCTACTCTAGCTATCTAGAAAGTTGATTATGTAACCGTTTACTGTTTTATGGGGTTTCTCCGTGTTGCACAGAAGTAAATCTTCTTTTCTGAACTTCTTAAAATTTCTGAACTTCTGAAACGATACAAACAAGTAAATGAAACACGCGTACTTTTAATATATGAAAGACATTTGGCTCGGTAACTACGTTAGTTAGATAGTTTATGTAAGGTAGATAGAAACCGGTGTGAAACGGGCAGCAGGCATACAGCTTGCACTGTGAGTGAGAAAGAGAGGAAGACAGTAGCTAGAAGAGCAGACATGATGCCTCAGAGAAGACTTCACATTGCCTCTTCTATACGTATTTCTTTGTTCCGTGGAAACCTTCATCATTTCGTTAGCTGGTATCGATTTAAATCATATTTGCCAATTGGTTGACTATATTATATTGCAGCAGTTTGATCAACGTTAGCGTTTCATCTCAGGGTTATTAAAAATATATACTTCTTATATTATTGTACCTAATATGAAGAAATTAAATAATAGTTCGGCTTGTTTCAGAGGCCGGCGAAGCAATGTTCTTGTATTTGTTACGTACTTATTTGATCTTCATGAAGTTGCCGATATTACCATAAACGCCGTAAGTTCCACACTCTTAGCATTACTTTATCAAATCCTTAATGCGAAGCATATTGATTCGACCTTGAAATACGGTGCTTTATTTTTATAGGGTGTCATGTTTTACTCTTTGCGCGGTCAGAAAGCAAATGTTGGTTTTTATTTAATTACGGCTTCATTATATATAAATTAAAAAAACTAACTTTACTATATTTTAGAACCTTCGTTTTCCTTTCAAATACTTTTTTCCTAAGACTCTAATGTCATTTATAAGAGAGCGATTCAATTAAAAAATAACTATTAGGAGTTTATCATTTATTAAATTTCTCAGAAATAGAATTAAATTTAAAAAATCTGCCTTTACTATGTCGAAGAGATAAGAAGGTATCTAGCTTCGCCTTAACTCAAAATAAACTGTCGCAATGAGCACGGAATCTCAAAATAGTGCTGATTACTATCCATTCTTCACGGATTCGTTAGTCCACGTTGCCCGCTTGTGAAACCAATTCGAAGCTATAATAAGGTAGGCGCCTAGTTCCATACCTGTCTTCAAATTACTTAGCCCGTTTACTGCAAGGATATAGGATAGAGATCCTATCCTCAACAAATATCTTTATTGACAATATGAAGCAGAACTCGGCAGAACTACAAAGAATCAAAGCAAAATTTGCGAATATTTCGGAAGAAAGGGTAAATACGAGTTTCTACTTCAAAACGACTTCTTGATAAAAATGTATTAATTACTTTTATCTATTCAGGATGCAGCTAAGCATATATTCACGATATTAGTTTTTGTTTCCTAAATAGTTATTTGCTCACATGGGGCTCGCAACTCAAAGGCATTTTAATCATTACTCAAATATTTATAAAAAAAAAACCTTATCCCAGCAAGCAGATTTTGATAACCTCCTACATAAATAATTTTATGCCAAAATTTAACATTGTATTCGGGAAACAGCATTAGTAAGAAGGTTCTGAGCGAAGACGGCCCTCTTAATTGGTACTTAGTAGATATTTCTTTTGAGCCCATAATACGAGTATGTAGTTACCACATACAAATTTTGTTTTGCGGTGTTGTAAATAAATATATTGAAATAAAAAGGTTGAATGAATGGAGCGGATAATGTGGTTCACTGTTTGTTGTTTCTCCAGGATCCGGTTATTTATCAACTTTAACCACAATATTTAATAGGTTTACCCCATGGCACTCCATGGTTCCTACATGTTCCGCTTAAAAGAAAAATGTATCACCTAAGTTTGTCCGCAATTCCGTAATCCATATGAATGTGTGGACTCAGGACCCTTGACCCCCATGCCTTGGCCTTCATTATGGCAATCCCAAAATGAATTGATAAAAAGAACTGTTGAAGTTTAATGAATAAACAAAAAAACTTAAAAAATTAGGTAGAAGGGTATTTTCAAATGAAACTCAATATTTATGTCTCTAAGGATTTCATTTTAAATATTGTATTTAAAAAGAATGTAAATTTTCATATAAAAATCGCTTATCACTGGAAAATATATATTATTTATTTTTAAATTCATAATAATAAACCACACCACAATATATACATACATTTTATACTATCACTCTGTGATGACAAACTCATATCAAAATTCATTAGATTTTTTTGATAATCGGCGTATTATAAGATGTCAATCTATTAACACTTAGATCCAAAAAATTCAAAACACCTCACCCTTTTGAGTTCAGGCAACTGTTTTAGAGATCGATTTATTTTTAAATCAAGTAAATAGCACATCCTTGATTAAAGGGTATTTTAATTATCTTTAAAATGAAGTACTTAACAATACATTTTTTAAATTATTTTATAAATTAGAATAAAAAACTTAAATAATGAAATAAACCGCAAGGACTATGCGGGTTGCGCTCACTTCTGTTGCTATAAAAGGTGTGCAGCCCTTTGCAGCACACCTCACCTCATCGAACACCTACCAGGACCCCCAAGAAAACATTTCATCGTCCTTCTTGAGAATATCAGAAAATGTTCCGTTTTCGTTCCCAAGAAGAGCAGAGATCCCCAGAGACTGTCAACCACACAAATGTCACCCCACCCGTACCATGACATGGTACCACAAGCAGAACAGCCCCAAAGGCTGCTCCACCAGACCTCTGAAGAAAGGGCCAGGCTCTTCAGCAAAAAAACAGCCCCAAGAAAAGGGATGGTAAAAATAATCTAATCCAAACCACTCAGTACTCAT
Organism: Neomicropteryx cornuta; assembly: GCA_020383195.1. NCBI lineage: Eukaryota > Metazoa > Arthropoda > Insecta > Lepidoptera > Micropterigidae > Neomicropteryx > Neomicropteryx cornuta. The sequence goes on from JAHKQU010000028.1 coordinate 8,302,368, forward strand.
GCAAGCAACATCTAATGTAGGTCACGCTCAACGATAATTCTGAAAAATGGATACGAGGCCGGAAAATTTCAATATTTTTTTAATATACATCGCCAATTCAATAATTTTTTAATATCGCCAACCTTAAGTTGTGGTATTGTTGGGGCACAGACATCGTCATGTGGCTGCTGCACCCCACATGAGCCAATTATCGGTTCATCGGGCCTACCAAAAATACCTTCAGACTGGTGCTTTTGAGAGGTGACCCGGTTCAGACCAGGATGTAGTTCAAGCGGGATCACCCTTTCATCGTGACAACATCTTTGCGGAATTGCAACCTTAACACGGTTGAGGTGCTACAGTGAGTCTGTGGTAAGGACTGCAGTCTGTTTTCATGACGATGGGTGAAAATCTATAGAAAACCAAGAGAGCAGTTTGCTTTGCTGCTGCTGCTTTGAACCATCCCGGGGGTGATTCCCGGGAGGTATTTCAGGGGTGATTTGACCATAGTCTGGGGTGGCACAACTCTACACGGACGGACTGAACTTGTTTTAGTTGGTGGCGAAGGAGGTGGTCCACATAGAGGGGACCTAACCTCACATCGCTACATCATAGAGATCCTGGAAGAGCATGTAGTGCCAAACTCCCGGTTTATTGGCGAAAACTTCATGCTCGCCATATGCTCGCAAACAATTGCCTGAACTCAAAACGTGCATTCATGTAGATATTTGAATATTTTTATGTAATTAACAATACCTAAGTATATACAAGATATTTAAGTGTAAATATCATAATTATTTTCAACTTGGAATTGAAAATGACAATTTGAAACACATTTTGATATCTCAATTGCCGATCATCAAACTATGAGTGTGTTATAACTTGTAGGAAAAAACTTATGAGTATCTTAAACCCTGCGTTTTAACAAGAGTTAATTGAATTTGCTCATTTTTACATTTTTATTTGGTATTCAGGTGGGGCATAAATATCTATAATCATAAACTACTTTTCTATAATTGAAAGGAAGCCTAAAATTAATCCCCCCTAAGTCCCGTTTATACATACAGGTTATATTTAAAATCACTGATGTCCTTTTAGGGGCTTGATCTATATCAACAATCAAACATAATCAGCAAAAATATTGAAAAAATGTTTCTCAAGTACGAGAAAAACAAATTCAAAATTTAATAGAAATCATTTTAATGTTTAAGAAAGCGGTTAAACTTAAGGCTTGAAGTCTGGCAGTGACGTCATACCCACGCGGTTCGAGGAAACTTTGAGGAGAAAAAGTGTTTTAATAATATTATATGTTTAAATATATTAATTAATGTTAAAATATATTATATCTATTATTATTATTATTTCAGTATTATTTTTATTTATATATTATGTATAATAATACAATGAAATATCATACAATTCAATTCAAATAATTGTAATTGTATGTTGCGCAGTGAGACGGTTATGCTTATAAGAACGATGCTTCTAGTAAAGTCTACTTTAGTACGGGCATTGCTTAGTTAGGTAGTACTTTGCATAATATGTAATTGATGTTAAGTTACTGTCAATAAATAAATAAATAAAAAAAAATAAAATATAATTATTTTAGTAAGAACTCATTTTTTCCTAAATTATATTTTTTCCATGGGACCGGTTTAGTTGTCGATATAGATCAACCCCCGAAAAGGACATCAGTGAATATAAATAGTTTCTATTGTGTATTTCTATAAACGCTCAGCATGCTCATATTTTCACATTACAAAAATTAAAGTAATAATCAACACACAAACTTGAAACGAAACTAAAGAATTTGTTCATATTTTCAAATATGCAAGGCAAACTTTTGCGACCATAACTCTTCTCGAATTGAATAAATCAATAATTGAAGTTTGGTTAAGCAGAAATATAGCACTGATAATAGTTGTGAATTTCAGTACGTTTGTCCTGCAACAAGGAAGTTTAAGGAGGCTGTGATGGTAACCGCGTTAATAAACATCAGGAACGTAAAAGTTAAGTAATTTTAGTACCTACTTATATCCTGTATTATTGGCAAAGCCATATAGTAATTTAAAAAAAAATGAAAATCCATATCCAATACTTATATTGCAGCGAATTCAATTCAAGACAACCTAATAAAAATAGTTTAGGATAATATAATGTGTAAGTGCATTGTGTATTGTGCATTTTGACGTTTTGTTGATTATTCTAATTTGCATAGCTAAAATTGGCAAATTCTTAAAGAATAAGATATAAGTATAATATTGTGGACATTTTGCATTGGATCGCAGGGCTTTCTTAATAAGCCATACAATAATAATTTTCTAAGCTTCACTCTTCATCTTGCGATTCACTTGTGCGATTCGAGAGCTGAGCTTGCCAAACCTTCAATTTGTCACGCAGGTCAATGCATGCCACCTTTTACGCACATGGAGTAATATATATATATAAGTTAAGGCTAAACAGAGAATCTTTTGTCGAATATAAACAGCCACCATAACAACATATCCGCCTTTGCTTAAGAAATAATTAATTTCCTTTTCTATGATTTACAAGCAGATCTTAAATAACCAATAATACTCTATGAGGATAAATAGAGAAAACTCAGAAAAGAAAAATACTATATTGTCTAACTACGCACATCAAATGCTGAAACGCAATTAAAAGAAAAATATTTTCTACATTATGCTTTTTAAATAGTTAATATAAGGTGATTTTTTTACGAATTTATTTTAAAAAAATTTCAGATAACCAAATAAAGGAAAAAAAAATACTGAATTTTGAGTTATTTGATTTTATAAATGTCTTTTTTAATAATGAAAACTAATCAATCAGTTAATTTCACAGATCATTTTATTCCAATGCTTATTATTGTAAAAACGTTTATTTGGTGTAATTCAAGATTCAATTAAATCACTTTTTAAAAAAAAAGTGGAAGAACAAGTAATTTGTAAATCAATTAATTCTAATCCTTATGGCTCAGAACTAGTGAAAGACACTTTATTAAATAAAACAAACTAAATAATTGAGACAGAAAGATAAAAGATATAATTTATTATTTCTAATTTTCATTATTTGGTTACTGCAACTTCATATATTTTAGGTACTACTCCTTTAAATGGCTGAAAGCTGAAGTACATATAAACCTAAACCTATACAGCCTTATACATAGTCGCATTAGTATGATATCACATACAAACCTAAACCTATACAGCCTTATATATAGTCGCATTAGTATATCACATACAAACCTAAATCTATACAACCTTATACATAGTCGCATTAGTATGATAACATAAATACTTAAGTGTATAAGTAGCCACGAACCATATAGAAATGCAGGCGTCAATTCAGTAAAGAACTGATATGATTATGAATACCGCCACAATAAACAACTTACAAAACTGATTTTGTGATGGGTCCGACCATTAGCGACCTCTACCACTTAGTGATAGGTCGGACCCCAATGATTTCCAAGGCAGCTACGTCTTTTACCACACAAAGATAGATCTTATTAAGATAAGCCCGCCTTTCTTAGTAGGGCATTTAATTGTTATTATCGCTTGTTTAAATACTTGCACACCGGTTGCAGGACTAGCAAAATGCTAGTGGACCACGGCCCTAGAGAACCCAGGGCAACCATATATTATTACAAAACTGCACAAATTAAACAAAAAAAACAAATCGTTTTACGTATTTGTACTTGAGGGATTAAATGAAATGCATAACACAAGAATCCCGGTTTTTGTTTTGTGTTTTTATGGATAAAATATGACCCCACTGTACGTTCGCCTGTTTCAAATTAGGTAGGTACCTAGGTACATAACATTGCAGAATTCTTCTTAATTTGGACGTAATTCCATATTTCTCATCATGCAGAGATCTCTAGCTGTATACTTTCTACCAGTTATAGAGGTCGTATCATACAATCTCAGAAGTAGTACAACGTTAAATTTCTCAGGCAATGCTTTTATAAGGGTAGGAATCAATTCGCTTGGCATTCCTTGCAAAACCACGTGTGCTCTGTCACGACCACAGCGAACTATCAGATTGAGAAACTGAAAAATGAAATGGGTTTGCGGCGATACTTCACCGTCTCTTCCTGCCAGTTGAGTGAAGGACTTGAAAATATCCTGCAGTGCTGACTGTAGGGGCTCCCGTAGTACAATACATTTATTACCGCCCGATAGATTTCCAGCATAAAGTGAGCTACTTTCGGCCGTGTTATCATTTAACCTCCTCAATTTATTGGTAGGACATATAGACTCAATGTCCTCTGCGTCGTCAAAGCGGCCTCTTTTTTTTGAAAATGTTGCTGTTGTATTGGATAAACTATTTTCTAATGCAGCATATATACAATACACACAGAGTTTTGCGAAAGCCGAAGATTGTGGTTCGACAATGTCCTCACAGCGAGTGGAATTAAATAAATATTGAGGAAGAACTTGAAGTATAAGAGCTTGTGTACATTGCTCAATGTCCAAATGAAACATGGCAAATGCTAAATCTACTGCTCGGTTCAAATCATCCTGATATCTGAACTTTAGGACTTCTTTAACTAAATCGGTAACAAACCACACTGGTCCTCCCACAGAAAGTAATCCTTTGATTAGGTTAACAGATTCGATATGCACCCATCCTTGATTTTTCACTTCGTCCCAAACTACCTGAAGTTGTTCGGAAATAGGCTGGCGCAATGCGGAAATCGTTTTAGTTTTTGTTGATGGTGGGTTTTGCATATTCTTAATTATCTTTATCATTAGGAAGGAACGCTCTTTGAAATTATCACTTTGAGCAAGTTCAGTTTCGTTTAGCGGGGTAATAAACTGTTGAACCATGTTGGACGGTTTCAAAAGAGCATCTTGGTGAGCTATACTCATGTACGAGCAAAGCCAAGCCGAAGCGCAGACCGCGAGAGAAGTCATCTTCTGTCTCAAAGAATCTAAAATTCTTTTTACATCAGTTGCAGTCAGGGATCCTTGTTCCCATGCAAAGAGAACCTCCCTTATAGCTGCACAGACATGAATGCAGAGATCCTGGCTCTTCATCGGGCTATTCTTGAAATCAAAGTCCGGAACAGTCAGCTGATGAATGAGATTATCAATTTTGGTTTGATCACATTTTTGCAACATTTGATCGGGTGATTTTGGTAAATCCTTCTCGACCATGCAATCTCGTTGCCACTGCTCGAAGAATGAATCACCGCCTTCATCTAAAACTGCCTCTGGACCGTATTCTTGAACAATAGCGCACAGCATCAAAAAAGTAATATCGAACATAAGCACCCGAGACTGAGAACTTTTACTAATATCACTTGAAGGCAACAAGGAATACTCATTAAACTTGATTAACTTTTGCACAAAATGTTTCAATTTACCTTCGACGGTTGCGACAGCTAAAATCACTTGCAAATTTTTTCCACTGAGTACTTGACAAAGCATGTTATATAGAGCATCCTGAATTTTCGCATAGTCAGCATTCATGGTTTTCAAAAGTCCACCTAGAGTAGTTTCAGCTCTATAAATGTACAATGGCACTGGACCTTGCAAACCCGTAGGCTCTAATTTCTGAATAAGTATATTGCTATTTTCTCTTTTGTGGCTAAAGTGTGTTACTTGCTGCTCCGTCACAAGAGAAATTTTATGTAATCCATCCAATAAATATTTTACACAATTGCAGCTACATTTCGAGTCTAACAAATCGAGAAGTGGGGCCGACTGAAGAAGCAGTTCGAAGGCTTCCACCACATCAGTAGAGTAGTCAGGCTTCTCTTCACCACTGTAAATCCTGTTGTGAATTTGGTGTATGATTTGAGGCACTTTTAGAAATGTAAAAGCACCCCAAATAGACTGTTTTGTGGGATTTCCGCTGGCGTCGTTCAGGGATATTAAAGATGCTCTGATCAGTTCACAGTATAGTCGAGGTAAAGTGAAGCCCTTTACACGTTGCACCATCATTAACTCATTTACAAATATTTGCGTGTCAGCACATGGATTTGAAAGCACCTCAATTGCCAGCACGGCTTGCATAAAGTATGTGATTTGTTCTGTATTGTCATTTAAAGGTGCGATTTTATCAACTTCCATCAGACAGAGTTTTTTCAATATCGCTTCAATGGCCATAGGAACTTTTATTTGAGGATTGATCATAGTAAATGAGGTAATTTCCTGACACTTTCTTATCACTTCACCATATACTTCTTGATCATCTTGCTTTGCCAAATACAGCATTCCTAAAAGAAATTCCGTATTGATAATCGAGCTTAGCAATGAAGCAGGCTTTTCTAATAAATCTTGGCATGGCACTTGATGTATATTAGAACTCGGATACTTGGCCAAAGCAAAATAATAGACTTGCAACAACCAGTGAACGACAGACAGCACAGCAGCTGCTAAAAGGCCTTCTTCTAATTTGCCACGGCAAGTCACTCCATCCAAAATGCTATCGAGGAATTCCAGCAAGCTGATAACACAATGTGGCTTTTGAAAAGAATCAAATTTTGAAATGCGCTGTAATACCGCCGCATAGGACACCAAATGGGCAGCCAACGAATGGCGCAGGTATGAAATAACTAACTGGTTAGCGCCACAGCCAACCATGGCTTGCTGCAATATACAATCAGCCAAATTGTATACGTCGCCGCTGACACCTCGGGGTAGAACTGTTTTTATATTAATGCCCCATTCGATATCCGACCAACGCTCTCGCCATGCTCTTAGTAAAAGGGCTTTCAGTGGTCCTGTTTTGCTAGTGGTTTTTGACGGTTCCATCTTCACCATTACGAAAGGCTTACGCATTTTAGAATGAGGTAAATACCTACCCCAACGTTTTAAAAACACACTTCACTTCATTGTGATACTATTCCATACTTGGAACTTATAGGAAAAAACCGGAATAGTTATTCGTTCGTTCACCTTTTCGGTAATTAATTATATTAGGCGCAATGAGCGAGAGCGAAGAGAGACACTGCGGTCCCAACAAAACAAACTTCAAAGTCGTACAAAAAGAAGCTAACTGTCACAAAGTTACATTTTTTTTATATAAAATAATGTAATCATATTTTTATAAAATATTAAAAATAATAATTTAATTTCGTAAAATAATTTCAACAATTATTAAAAAATATTTAGGTTAAACATTTTGTATATTCTTATATGTTTCTTACCATTCTTATGTTCTGCCATGCTTCATTCGGAATCGGAATGTTGCCAACATCCCACGATTCATGACGAACCTCAATATGTCAAAAGCATGTGAATCAACTGTCAAAAAATGTCAACAATGTGCATTTGAAATCTTACAAGTGCTTAGCAGTCTCTTGATTCTCAGGAACATTTAAACATCTTATATAATATAAAAATAATTAATAAACTTTTCATTATGAGTTTTGATGGCTACAAAAGTACTATAGAAGAAGGTGACAAGGTGGTTTTGGTAATGAAAAATAAGCGAACTTTAGCGATCGACGTTAATACAGAAATCAAAACTAAGCTTGGAATTATGGTCGAAAATATTATACAGACCACGGCTGGATCTCTGAGAGTAAGAAATCTGATAGGGAAAAAATACGGTATTCGAGTGAGTGCAAAAAGTTACTATGGTTTCATTCATTCTTTCTTCAAACATTCTTGTAAACAACCATGATATGATAATTTTTCTGTTAAATATAGATGGAATTAGCTAAAGGGTTTGTGGATGTGTTGCCCCCTACGCCCGAGCTTTGGACCCTAGCTTTACCACACAGAACTCAAATTATTTACACGCCTGACATAAGCATGATTGTTTTCCAATTGAATTTATCTCCAGGGTGTATTGTGATTGAAGCAGGTGTGTACCCAATTCCTAACTACCTCCCTGCTAAATTAATAATAACTTAACCTTTTTTGAAATAGTATTATATCCTTATTTAATGAAATAAGGATATAATTAATATTATATAGTAATATTGTCCCCTAAAATTACCAGCACTTAAACGGCACAGGAAAAAGAGAGGTATCTGTAAGAAACATTTGAGATTTTAGTAACTCATTACTGACAAGACAAGATCAGGTACCAGCTACAATGTTCTTAATCTGAAAAACATCTTTACAGGGACTATAGCCATCATTGAGGTTATAATTCGAAATTCATAATTTAAGGGTGCCGTTCACTAATGAGGATGCCATTTTACCAGAAATCCTTTTGTAATCCTGACAATGTTGTTTAACAAATGCTTGCACAATACTGATTTACCAGCCGACTGGAACAATGCTATAATTTTTATACACAAAAAATGCAATATAAATTTAGAAAATTATAGACCTACTCTCCTATCTCTGCAAATTGTTCTCAAAAATAACAAGTAATTGAATTAAAAGTAAAGAAACCTATACCAGCCCAAAGAACAAACGGGTTTTAATAATGGTTTAAACGATCATCACACGATCAAAGAGAGGTTTCTTGATAAACATTTTGTAAGCTAATAGATTAGTAAATTCTTGTAGACACTGACATTACTCTTGTTACTTTTATTTTACTTAGCCTTGCAAATTATTACTTCTAATTTGTCAGAATCATAATTGTCACAATTTTTCTGTTCGGTAAAAACTTTTTTAAACATTTTAAAGTGAAAATGTTCATTCTGTATATCTGCATGACATATTTATAGTAGGTACTTATCTTATTAGCATTTTGTTCCGATATACTACCTACCTATGGAATCAGCTTTCTATGGAAGTTCACAATTGCTACTTTTTAAATAACCTTCAAAGCACCGTTAGAATATTGTTCAAAAAAATTTGACCTGTTCCATCCATAGCTCGCCCCCTACCCATCGCCCCTCCCCACCTTTGTTTTTTGTTCACTTTTCTAATCACTTAATTGTTAAAAACAGTTCACATTCTCCTCATTGTTTTAATTTAATGGATTTATTTTATACTTCTTATTATTTAGTATTTCTTTTCCCAATTAGCCCAACGTTTGCTCTGAAGGTCTAGAATGTATAATGCGTTTATTTGAGAACATGATGGTAAGGCTAGTTGATAATGATACTTAGGTGGTTTGTCGAAATAATAACTTGTGGGCCTACAAAATTCAATGAATATCTTCTGAATATGTTGTATCTTCATAGTTCCCTTGACATAACTTTCACAACTTTTAAAGAGTTAAGGGACGCAGTTATTTCGAACCACACTGTCAAGCCACAAATTGTTTTATTAGAATTGTTGATGTTACATTTTCAATTAAATAATGATAAATATTATTGAGGGAAACTCGTTTTGAATCCTTTATCATGTTCAATTTCTCTTTTTTTTAATATAATAGGGATATAAAAGGCAGACTTTGTATTGCAGTGGAAAGGTTATTATATTAAAAAGTGAAATTGAATTAAAAAACTAAACGCATCTTATACTTATTTTTAGGCACCGGCAGTGGGTCTCTGTCGCATGCATTCATAAGGACCATCAAGCCGTCAGGCCACCTTTACACTTTTGACTTTCATGAACAGAGATCAAATGTTGCAAAAACCGAATTTGAGAAACATGGTTTGAAACAATATGTAACAGTAAGTATTAGTAACAAACAATAACATTTACTATTGTGTCAATATTTTTTCCCTGGTTTCAAAAATGACTTGGATAGAACAAATTTATAGTGCTATTTCTGCGCAAATGGGAAAACTTAACCCCTTTGATTTAAAAAAACCCTAAAATCATCTCCCAAGAGTTTACCAGTGCCTTTTAAAATCTCACTTTGCAAAGATTAGGTCTTTGAGCACTATCACTCTTTTAATATTAATAAACACTATTAATGAAACGACCTGAAACAAATATGCTGATCAAAACTTCAGAGCTCTATCCAGGGAGTATTAAAGAATATTTAGGCGTAAGTTTGCCTGACAAAAAACTGACGCTAAATGACCGTTAGCATGATATTTTTTTAGTCACGATTTTCTGTTCTCCTTCCTTCATTTAACTAAACTTATTAAAATAATATTCTCGTGTTCAAAAGCATTAATAATTATATTTTTAACTTGTATCGATATATTAAGAAATGGACATAAATTTAACTGGTAATCAAGTATTGGTTGCTTGTACATAATCAAACAATTTGGTTTTGTTTAAATATATTAAAATTACTTACATCAAGGAAAATAGTGATTGTTTTATGTATGGTAGAATTAAATCTAATATCATAAAAATGGTGAAGGAGAAATAGTATAGAATGAGGTTGATAATATGTCCTAAGAATAAAGCTTATCGGCTCCGAGATCTAAGTAGTAGTTTTTTACATGTTGATTTTGTGGGGCACAAATACTGGAGAACAGCCAAAGTATTACAACCTCCGAAATGGGTTAGGAATACTTTACAGTAAACGTTACTCTTTTAGGCTCAGCAAAGAGATGTGTGTGAGAACGGATTTGGTGATGATCTCAATGGTAAAGCGGATGCTGTATTTTTGGATCTTCCACATCCTTGGCTAGGAGTTCCACACTCAGTAAAGGCAACCAAGACGATGGGTGAGTCTTACATGTGCCTTTCTTTTTTGTAGCTAGTCATTTAGAGTTTTTGTAATATTATTGTAAAAAGTCTTTGATTAAAAATCTTCTGTTTGCTATACGGTCATACTGATTAGCCTCGTAGAAAAAGCCAATTCAACCGAATTATCTTTGTTCTGAGACATACTGGCCCTTAAAGTTTTACAATAATTGAAGTACTATTGTAATTATTAAGATGTCTATTTTTAATATAAATAGTATAAATTAAATAAATAATTTAGACTTTACGAGAATTTAAACATTTAACTTGGTTTGACATAGTTTCCAATAATTTTGCAAAGCTTCTATGAGACTTTGTAAATTTCATCTTGTTAAATTGTTATTTCCTAGCTTTTCAGTTTTATTTTTTCAATGTCGCCATGAACAACTTTTGTTCAAAAAATATATAAAAATGCATTGTAAATAGATCCAGCTAAGAGACTATCTTTTCTGCCATTTTCTTAATCTTAAGTAAAATACAATTAGGTTACACATGCAAAAAATATAAAATATTTAAGTTAACATGAAATATGTAAATGAGAGACGACAGCGAGAATGTACGGGTTAATTTATTTAACATAGCTAAATCATTTTTAGTTGGTTTTTTTTGCATAAATTCTTCTAGTTTTTTTTAGTTGTCTAACTTCTAGAGGTATTTTATTAAATTAATAGGCTGGGTATTATATATTTTAATTGTCGATACCCATACGAAGTTATACATCTTTCGACAATATACTTTTTATTAGACATTTGCCTAGTACTTATTAGTAACAAAATTCTTTTATGCTTCATCTGAAAAGTGGTTTATTGCAATTCTATAATAACAAAGTTGGCGTTCCGGTAGAACTTTGAAGTGGGTGAACAATTTAGGTATAGTAGGCGCCTTGCGTTAAAATCTTTATACTTTTGGGAATCATTATTTTTAAAATACGAATTTATAAAATATAAATTCGCTGTATATTTGTTTCATATGGTAAGTAAGATTAGGAACTAATCTTGCAATATTAAATACGATTTATTTATTTTTTAACTCTATGTGACTGTTATATTCCTAAATAAATAATAAGTCAGAATTATATCCGTGTAAACTCACTGTATATTTAGCAAAACATTGCAAACACGTGGCCGTTCGCTAGACCGCGTTTGAAAGATTTATGCTGGTATCGATTATGACAAAAATGCGTACTTCGTTCCTTTTTTTTTATAAACAAAACATACAATTTTTATTTGATCGTTCACTAAGCCCTTGCGGGTTTTTATGTTAGCCTAAAACCACGCACCGTTTGATCAAAACGTTTTAACGTCATTCCCCTTGGTTATACCACAATAAAATTGGTCTAACGAGCTGCGAGTAATGGACAAATTGTGCGCAACGTTTTGAGTGACATTTCGGACCTCAATCATCAAACTGGCTCGATTTAACAAGGTATTTTAAACCGCACAACACACTGCATAGCTTAATAAATTCCTGAAGTTATCGACCCTTAGACATTCGGACATGGTTAGTGAATATTTTATAAAACACTTTTAACTTGTGTTATGGTTAAATGATAAGTTCATTCAAAATAATAAAGTTCAAGGTTCCAGTCTGTTATTAACTTAGTTCACTCATTCATTCATTTCATATTGTAAATCAACGATCTTGTAAAACGCACCAGGCCCAAGTACGCCACTTTGCGTCGAGTACACTCCTCGCGTGTCATACGTCCCGCTTGCTCGCATATGTCATCCCGATAAGTCTCTATCCAGCATGGCGGGGGGAATCTACCGGTGTCGGGTTTTCACGGGGAAATACCTACCTAAGATATCCGTAATATGTCATTTTCGTGCTTACGCTAGAGCGCAATAGTGTGACTTTTTATTTTAAAAAGAAAATAAAACATTATTGTATCCATAGTAATAAGACGCGTGGTTTCTTTAGGCGGATCATCTCTTTAGTGATCCAAGTATAGGGTGTTTTTTTTAGAGGCGTGGTTTTCAATCTGGCACTACTTTTTTCGTAGTTGGTGTTTTTGACAGCTGTCACTTGATTTATGCTCAGTTTGGTTTGCCATTTCATAATGAATAGACTTACTCTTGAACAACGTTTGCAAATAGTGCAAATTTAGAAAAAAATACTCTATTTTTTTTTAAATCACTCTAAAATAAAGTAAAAATCGCGTCGTGGGCCTGTGGCGTGGCCTCCAAGATCGTGCGATTATTTTTATATATTTTACACCGCTGGATTATTTTTTGTGGGGTTATGTGAAGTCGCCTGTCTACGCAGATAAGCCGGACACGATTATCGCCTTGGAAGAGAATATTCGGCGCGTTATTGCTGACATACGGCCCAACTTGCTGCGAAAAGTGGTTGAAAATTGGGCCTCTCGGCTGGAATTTGTTCGAGTCAGCCGCGGCGGCCACTTACCCGAAATCATTTTTAAAACATAATGGCAAACCCTTATCTTTATAATAAAACTAAATTCTTAGCCATAACATCAAATTATATGCGTTTTATCTCTTCTTGAAAACCACGCCTCTAAAATCATCACCCTATACAATCCAAAAAACCCGCGGACCTGTCATATTATATCTACGATTGTGTTACACATGTTTTTTAACTATCACGTCATTTGTATGTCACATTAAAAAAAAACAATTGTCTCAATGTAGGATGCTAGAGGGCCAAAATTAATAGAAAATTGTAAAAAGTGAAGTATCGACGGCCCGGTTTATTTATCAAATCTTCGTCTTATATTTTTCGCAGTAGATATTTAGCTAAAAAATATTACATCATTTGAAACGGATGGTAACCTTCTTAAATTTATCTCATTATAGACAATTTTCGGAATATTATCTCATCGGGTGGTTCGAGTTGAAATGGCCTGAGAGAGACTTGAAATAAGATCAGAAATGAGATGAAATATAAATTGACTGATTGTAGTGAATGGCTCAATTGAACCTTAATCAAATCACAATACAAATAGACTTCCAACTTATAGTTAAGTCTCTTTATAAGAGTTGCTATAATAGCAACACGTAGATATTACCCAAATCATTATTTTCAGCTTTTTCAATCAACTTAGTATTATTTAAAAAAGAAAAGATGACCTTAGTCATACACAATTATTTTGGGCCCCACTCATCTAGGCCAAATGTGCCTGGCGGTAATGAAGCGTCAAAAATGGTATGACCATATGCGGATTCGAACCCGCGACCTTTGGATCATTAGTCCAACGCCTTAACCACTAGACTACCACGATTTTAATGCAAAATATCTTACAGTTGCACATGATAAAACAATACTGCTGTAATTAAAAATATCTTGCGTCTGTCAGAAGGGGGACATTTTGGTAATCAATTTTAAATGTTTAGTAGGCGCGGCGAAAACGTTTGCAAAAATATAATAACAACTAAACATGCTTAAATGTTATGTTTACACCGTCTCCCAAGACCATTCCCGATAAAAAAAACCATCTAATTGGCATTGCAATTATGAGTGTTTTTTGTAAGGAATTCATCATAGTTTTCGAGAAAAAAGCACGTTTTTTATATAATTTCTCAATCATAATAGTCAACACAAGCACCTCTCCCCCTTAAGTCTCCAGGAATGGTCTTGGAACACTCTTGTGTGTATATGAATTTATTATTTAAGTATAATTTACAATTTTCAGATATTTCAGAATCATTATTTCGTCTTCCTTTTTTTTTAAACTAGGACAGAATGTCTTACCGTAAAATGGTAATGAAATAATGCTCCATAAAATGTTTATTTTGCTCCTTTAGATGCTCAAAGTATCCGATTAATCTTGTAGATGTTTATTTTTTATAAATTATTTAAGAATAGTCTCTATGTAAATTTGTAATTTGTACACTGAAACTCTTAAATAATGTTGGTATTCGTATTATTTTCATACTAGTGGTCGCCCAATGGTCAAAACTCGACCGTAATTAATTAAATTTGAGCGTTATTGAGGTTCTTATACCTCTATAGGTAATCATTGCATATATATATATATATTAATTTTGTCCTATTACGTCAGCTGCGAGCGTGTAGAAATACGTCATTAGCGTGTGTTGTTTGCCTTAGTTCCCTGCTATACATATGAAATTAAAACTTAATTGTTAGTAACAGTTGAAAAAAAAACACAATTACAGCTTGTATTTATATTTATTTTTTGATACAATGTCAGTTTTATTTTTTTAATGTAAAACGGAGACTTGACATTTATAGAAGTATAAGATGGCATTAATAATTATTTTTCTTAACATTAACTACATTGACATTGACAGACTATTGAAAAAGGAACATTTGAAATCACACAAATTTCACAGCTCGAAACTCATTCTGTCAATCAGCTGTCAGTAGTATAAATATTTAATTTAATTTAATTTCATGTATTTGTAAATCATAGTATAGATAAGTTTTAGCTTTCTGCACTTCTCCATATAAACTTTAACTAAGCCAAATTTCACACTTTTTACAACGTTTTCTCTTCGCGTATTAATATATAGATAAATGTACATATTATTTATTAGTAAGTTTGCGAATTATACAGTATTATGTAAATACGCAAACATGATAAACGTCTTAATAATATGTTATGGCAAAGTGGTAGTATTTTTTAGTGTTACTTATGCCAACAATATATTTCTTAAAATAGTCCTCTGCGTTGAAAAAATGTTTTTTTTAACTGGTTTTTTTTCGCTGTCTAAGAAATTAAAGCTTTTTAAAGTCTTGAAACACTCAACTCAAAATAGTTCAATCACAAAAATATCTCGGTGTAACAATCTCGTCAGATCTTAAGTGGGAACAGCACATCACCTCAATCTCAAAAAAGGCAAACTCCTTACTATTCTTAATAAGAAAGGCTTTCCATAATTTGACAGTGGACGTATTCTTAAAGATCTATAAATTATACATAAGACCAATACTGAAATATGCTTATCAAGTATGGAATCCCTATTTCACTAAAGACATAGATCTCATAGAAAAGGTGCAAAGATGCACAGCGAAAATACCAAGTCATCTGAAAAGTCTAGAATATGAAGAAAGGCTAAATATACTTGGACTTTAAGCACAGGCGGGTGAGAGGCGATCTTATAGAGACTTACAAGATATTAACTCACTATTATACAAATGTACCAAATTTTGTATGTATAACTAACTTAAGATTACACACATGCATGTTTTGTAAACATGAAATTGGAGAGCATCGAGTGTTATAAAATATATTAACCTGTGTATAATATGTAAGAATGTTTACGATTACTCTCTGTATGTTTACTTTATAAAATAAATAAATAAATAAATAAATAAATTATGATGATCCAAATTATGAAACCATTTACACAATTAATACAAATTCGCACTTGCGAGGACATCATTTAAAACTCTCAAGTACAGCCTTCAGTTCTAATCCGAGGAAGAATTTCATGTCAAATAGAGTGGTGAATGCATGGAATAAGTTACCAAGTGCAGTGATAAGTGCCGGAAATGTGAACGAATTTAAGAACAGACTAGACAAGCTTATCAGAGATGATACAAGTGCAGATTTAGGCTTATCAGCATGAGCTGCCTGTCTAAAACTAATAATAATAATAATAATAATGAAATGTAAGATATCTGTAGGTAAAATTTAATTTCGTCTCTAAACTCCCGGTCATTTATTTGGACTGTATTCTTCAGTACTTTCTTTCAATGCAATTATCCAGTTGATTGCAGTAATGCAGGGAGTGTCGAAAGTGCAATTGCAGATGATGGAGGATCCTGCCAGCGTTATCGACGTCGGAGGATCGATTCTACCGTCACCGCAGCTCAGCGCCCACGTCCACTCCACTCCGCGTCTTGTCGCCGCGCCAATAAGGCTGTGGACGTAGTCGCTCTTCGAAGCGGGCGTCTTGCTTCCGAGCGTCGCGCGCGTCGCTTCCCTGACGAGAACCTATACAGGCTCGTTCTCGTTATAACGGGTCCCTCGACACTAGCCTATTGTGCAATTCGTGTTGCACGAAATGTCATGTAACGCTCGGATCGTCAAAAAATCATCATTTATTTATTTGAATTACAAACATATGTTACAAATACAAAAAAAAGGCCGGTTTAAAATAATTACATAATTATATAAGTTATACGCTGTGTGTTTTAAAAGTAAGGTGACTTTGTATTGTTAAGAAAAAATATTTATTTATTCATCAATATTTATGTTGTCCCCTTCAAAGTAATCCCCCTCAGATACAATACACTTATGCCAACGGTTTTTCCAATCCTCAAAGCACTTCTCATAAGCACTTTTCGCTATAGCCTTGAGCTCTTCCAGCGATGCAGTCTTTATCTCTTCAATCGTTGCAAATCTCTGTCCTTTCATAGGTTTCTTTATTTTTGGGAACAAGAAAAATTCACATGGGGCCAAATCCGGTGAATATGGTGGCTGAGGCATGATTGTGGTGTTGTTTTTGGCCAAAAAATCTCTCACAAGCAAATATAAACATTTAGCAATTTCGGAACAAACTTCGCTGACACACGTCTCATGCCCAAAACGTTAGAAAAAATTTCATGGCACGAGCCAAGCGATATACCGACATCCTCAGCAACTTCTCTGATAGTGATTCGACGATTTTCCAAAACAATTTTCTTCACTGCTTGAACGTTTTCATCAGTTGACGTGCTTGGGCGTCCAGAGCGAGGCTCGTCATTGGCATCTTCCCGGCCATCTTGGAAGAGTTTGTACCACTTGTAAACATTTTTTTTACTCAGAACAGTTTCACCGTATGCCACTGTCAACATTTCAAGTGTTACGGAGCACTTCATTTTATTTTTTACACAAAATTTGGTGCAAATCCTTTGATCCATATTTTTCGATAGCAAAAAATCGCCGAGCACGCAAAACACTTGTAACCTTTACGCCTCTCACAACCAAGCAAAAAATGCCATTCCCTTGAAATTTGGTACAGATGTTCGGGAAGAGTGTACCAACATAACAAAACAAAAAAAAACGATAATCGAAAATACGTTGCCCGCGAAATTTGAAAAGTCACCTTACTTTTTGAACACACCTCGTATATGACCGAAGGAGTTGTAAGTAAGGGGATACCTTTGAAACCTCATTATTATACAGGATGTCCCGAACCGAGGGCTTATTCGAAACGGGTGCTTATGCTCTCTATTATGAGTAAGAAATCGTATTAAACAAAATATTTTTATTAAAGCGCTGGTGTGAATTGCTTTCATCGTCGGAACACTGTATCGATATTCGTAGCTTTGACACGAGCGCACATTCACATTTCTTTTTCTCGGAAATCACGATGATTTTTGATATGTTATCTTTGCAGATCATATTTGTAATCGCAGGGCAAATTCGTTAGATTTTTTACCGGAAATGTTCTAGAAAGAAATACAAATTAATTAGAAAGGGAAAACAAAAAAAAATCCCTTTATAACTCGAGCACGTTGAAATTGCGGTCCAATCTGAAAGATCGTTATTTTTCATTTTTGCGTTTTCAACCCAAATTGAACTGTTTCAAGCCAATTTATATGGCGATTTGAGAAGCGAGTTATTGTTGTCGACACGCCACTACTATATACGCACTCTTAATAACGCCGCCATCGTTAAACGTATCCCGTTCGTATCAGCCCCGATTCCCTATCGGCCACTCTGTCCTACTCTGGCCTACTCCTCGCTCCGTTATTTCATGAGGTTTCTATTGTTCTGCTATATGGCTGCCGACCTACGACAACCCTTCCCTAGATGTAGTAAAGATAAGGAACGAAATTCAATACGATGCCAGGCATCGAACCCGGGTCTAATGTATATATTAGCGGCAACTTTCTAAGAGTATTAAGAATCATCATCATCAGGCGGTATTCAGAAGAATGTGAATGTGATGAGAGGACTGAAAATTTTAATATAAATTTAAAATTTAAATACGAGATAAAATATATATTGATCATTTTTATTCCGATTATTAAATGTCGGTTACTAACTAAATAGAAAACTTTATTAATATTTTGATAAGTTTAGAATAACATTTTTTTTATAAAGGTACCAATCAGGTCCTGCACTTAAGAGCTGAGTTTTATAAGAATGCATTTTTAACTCTCTGTTTTATTACCTGTCCTCCTTAGTGTAAAATATTGTCAAATATTAATATAATATATATCATCTATATAATATATGAAATTTCATATATATAGTCCATTAAAGTTCCATATTCAAATAACTGATTAGATCACCTTAAAACAGCAGTACACGCTATAAAGGTGATGCAAAATGAAATAAATATAGCTTGCAATTGATCAAGCATGTCTTCCTATGCTTGATTAATCGTAAACCCCATTAAGCGTAGGCGACTCCAGGTAGGTGTGGCCACTCCGGCTGGGTCGCATCTAAATCGCCGAACGGGAAGCTGGCCGCGGGTCCAAGCTGATGGTCCATGGGATGAGGTGTGCGCAGCCTCTGAATGCTAACGATATTAATCAGCGCGCGGCCTGCATCAGCGGCATCTCGTTGACGATCTCGCATTATCAATTGTAAATCTCGCTAAGGATTAAATTCATATCAAACCGAGCGAATCGGTTATTTATCAAGGCTTGAAGGTTATTTCTGAGAATAATAATTATCTATATTGGCTTTTCTATATGCACACATCTGGCCAATATAATTCGCATAACGTAGTAAACTATCGAAAAAACATTTACTTTGATTTGATTGGCCATATTATTGCTATTTTTAATTGACACTTAATTTAATTTTACATTTATCTAAACATTGTACTGTAAAATAATAAACTTTTGTCATATTACCCTACATACACACTTAAAAAAAACCCACGATGTTCATTTCATGTTTAGGATTTTTTTTTATTACATATTTCTGGCTGTTTTTACAAATTGCACCATTTTTTAAAATGTAATAATCGCCATTTTGTACTTAATCGAAAATGAAAAATTATGAATACCTATGAATCTTTTTTGTATTTTTGCTACGAACCGCGGTCGCGTACTAATAGTCGCAAAAATTATCAGGCGACATTTCATGCCTACCGTACTTCTATGTATTCAATTTAAAAAAAAAACATAAATTGTTTTAAATAACATGTATTTTCGCTTGAAGATTTTTTTGGGCGGGGAACGAATTTTTATCAGGCAAAAGTAGACCCTCAGTTTTTCGATAGATTTCACCACCTAAAAGTTTTAATGATCATTTTTGAAATGTCTCTCTGGGTCCAAACGCAGCAACGAAACGCATCCGAATTTGTAGTTTTTGCTCTAATTTAAATATTATCATAATATATTGCCACTGCTAATGTATATGCTACTATTTCGCTGTATGCTGACCTGTTTAATAAATAAGTATTTCACGTCTTATTGATCTCAGCGCCCGGATATAAATCTCGCGGTGCGCGGCTGCAGATGCAGATGATCGTTAGCTTCTGTTGTCTGTCAATACGCATGCGCCGCCACTCATTACGCTCGGATCGATATCATTAGCGATCGCCCTTTATTATCACTTATCTTCGTGTGAATTCCATTCAATATACTATCGAACTAATATTACTAATATTAATATTCATTGCTAATATTGATCATGTGTCGCGAAAGTGTATCTTCATAATGTGTTTTATTTTTGCGGAAGCATAACTATAGTAAAATGCCTGCGTTTAAAACACCTAAACGTTTGTCTATCATTATTTATTTATTTTTGATTAATTTATCTATGTAATGTGATCAGATAGATTGACAATTCATTAGCAGCACACAAGAAATTTCATTCTGAATCCTAATAACACTACCTTGATATTAGCCATACTCTCTTCACTAGACGATGTCTGTAAGTACTAAGGAATACAGATATTTTCTCAACCGTCAATTGCATCCGTCTAAGTTGACAGTATTTTCCATAATTCTAAGACGCTTGATTTTCTATTTCGAGCGTGTAAACAATTTAAAAGTGTAGTTAGTAAGTTTGTAGGTTATACGAAAGACCCATTTTTTTATAGTCCAACGCCTTAACCACTAGACTATTACGATTTCAAATTTTAAATATGTTGTTAAAGATATCAAAAATTGGGATGTAATATGAGCTAAAAGTTCAATTTTTACACACACCACACCTATTACTTTCTTTAAAAATTTAGGATGGTAAATGGTTTCACCAGGATTATCAAGAAAATGGAAAGACGATATCAGGGCGGATGGAACACCGGCACGATAACTGATTACTGCTGGTTTTTAAAATGATTTTAATAACCTGAAAATAAGTGTAATATTTCTTAAATTTATTTTTAATTTCATATATAATTTATAAAAATGCATATCATGATTTTTTTTAAAGAAATACTTGCACGACTGTAATATATTCGGAGAGCTGGTATAGCTGCCTTCGGTACACCTGAAGACAGAGGTAGATATCAATCACGGGATCAAAGTAAGGGATAGTCGAACTCCAATTGTACCAACTTGCATCAAACATTGCGCGAGCTATCGCGCGATCAACTCCCAGCGCGGCAGCTCGCTCACCTCAACCCGGCCCGCCGCGCCGTACCTACCCTTGCGCATAATTTTTTGAATTTTGACAAGCTCATTTTTTGCACCCCTAGAACTAATGGTCGGTGCTATCAAAAAATCATTATAAGATAAGTTTTAGGCCATTTTCTAAGGATTAATATAAATTAACTCAATGTTTTATATACTAAGAAGGTTATAGCAAAAATTTCACCTTTTCGAACCTTCCCCCTTATTCCCACCCCCTGGTCTGATTTTGCGCATTAACGAACTTGATCGAGATTTTGTGCCCTTAAATTTTATATATCAATTTGAAAGTGATTGGTGTAAAATTACAATAGTTAACGTGTGCACAAGAAAGTGATATAGCTAGATAGATATATAAACTAGCTAAGGTAGCTATGTAGCTTTTCTAAAGAAATCTACCTAAAAACGGTAGCATCTTTTCCTCTCGAGCAGAGTTGTCCTCTTCCTATGGACCATTTCAGATCACAAATGCTTGTTGAATCGTCGAATATTGCAGTTTTTGTACTGAGAAATTGCACGAGTTGACAGATGAACGAAGCATTTGCGATCTCCAATGGCCCGACAAATCGTTGTCTACTGATGTATCGACAAACCCGGGTTCTCGATAAGATTTGTCCCGTTTTGAACATCTGTTGATTTGTCAACAGGCCCGAACTGGGAAAGTTTTACCTTCACTTTACCTTTTGAATTATCCGAGCGAAAACCTAAATTAGAACGCAATGCGCCCGCGGCTTCTTTGAGCGCCATTCGAAAAGCGCTTGCAAAGCGTACAAAGAGGGCGATAAACATAACTGCCGTTTAACTTTGGTCTGAATCGATTAGAAAGAGATGCGACTTCGTCTCCGACTCTTACGGAACTAATTAAAATGGCGGACGTTCGCTGAAGCTACTCAAAAAGGGCCACTCAATGCGTATTTCCTCGTGGTCATTATTCACTCCTCCTAATTACTCGATAAATTGATTACAGCAAGGTGTGCACTATACAGGTTGTCCTGGAACGATGGAGCATTCTCGAAGGAGTTGAAATGGCTGCATCAAATATAAATCGTATACTTGCCTTATGATCCCTATTATGAGTAACAAATTATATAAAACAAATCGAATTCGCTGCGGCCGCGTCATTCATTTGTCGTATTGTTATTGCGTACTTAAAGTGTATATTTTTTTTTATCGGAAACCATAATGAATTTTGATATATAGTCTTTACAAATAATACTACTAATATTATAAAAATTCTGTATTTTAAATTTGTACAAACACAAGAACAATGTGTTACTGAATTGTGTAGTTAGGAACGTACGAAACAACAGTACGTTATAACAACGCTGATCGCTTTAATTGAGATATTTTTACTTAGGTTTAATGGTACTATTAAAACGATGAAATAAATATAAAGTTATGCAAATGTTTCATGCAGTGCAAATATTGAAAATTTTGTTATTTTGTATTCGTACAAAAAAAAAAAAAAAAACCGTCGTCTTAGACAAAGAATTAAAAATTCCCCACGCTACGAGTACACAGTATCGCTGTTGCTTAGATAAAGATTCGCCGCCGTGAAGTTTGACTTTTCTCAGAAGCGACGAAATTCTCACAGAGGCCGACGCGACGCGATCGGCGGCCATTTAAAGCAATTGACGTAAAAAATAAAAAACCTAAATGTGATTCGTTAGCCTAATCGCGTTGGACACGCTATAATTCAATATTCTCGGGGATTTTTTGTCTGTTTTTTAAATTATCTTCTAAATGGACGACACTACCGAAACGAACGCTTTTGGCGTTAAAACCAAAATGTTGCCAAAATTAAGTTGTTTACGACCTAAAAATTAAAAATGAATTCTTATAGACATTTGAACATATTTAGATTCGTAAGAACGTTGTTGTAGGGTATGTAACGGAACCCCGCCGAGTGGGTCCCGTGGGATAAAGGACTTGAGGATCTTGAGGACTTGTTAAAGCGTTTATTACTGATCCACTGATTACATTAGAACTCCGATATACAATGTAGTGTCTGACTCCATAATGTATGGGCACGGACCGGCGTGACGTCAGGCAGATGAGTAGGTATCGGCGGCGCGAGAACTCAGTTGGAATAGGCGTCGTACTAGGGATGATCTCCGCTCTTATAGACTGCGTCGGAGGGGAAACCCTCTACCTCAGCCCTGGTGCATTCGGTGCGTTCGGTTGACGTCACTCTCGTTCGACTGACTGTGGACGTGATGCAGCCGACAGCATAAACCTGGCGCGGACGTCATCTGGACTTGTGACTTTTTATTTATTTATTTGACAGCAATTACATTATACTCACAACAGATTTGTGTGTACATTGTTTAATGTTTTATTACATGCGTTCTTCGCACTGATCAACAGGGTGTCCCAAAAGCATTCCCCTTAACGGGTGTTGTGTAACCTATTATGAGTAAAAATAATCATTGCCAAATTTATTATATTTTTAAATAAATCGTGTATATTCGGTTAGCGCGCGAAATCCGCTGCCAGGCCGTTCGATACAGGCCTTGACACCGTTACGGCGTACGGCGACAGCTGAGCGCTCACAACAAAGATACATGTTCTTTTTTGTATTTTCACTTAAAGTTTTTTGACATTGTTTCTTAACAAATAACACAAGAAATCGCAGGATCAATTAGCTGTTGTTTTTTTCTCACACCCTGTCATTTAAATATTTTTTATTTCCTTTTAAGGACATATTTTTTTTAGCTCGCTGAATCTATTTGTGTGTATTTTTTGTATTTATATTAGTAATATTGTTTTCATATTTTTGTGGTATGTAATATTGTATGTTTGAACAGATTAAATAGTAGGGCTTTACATTAAATAGATAATAATTTGCGCTGCAGACAATAATAAATAGGTTAATATGATTGGACATCTTTCTTTATGTATATTATAGATCATATGATATTTTGATATCGCACCATACAACTTTTATAATCTACGAGTCTACTGCTTTAACACTGTAAAGCGGTAAAACACTGCTCGCAAATTTAAATTAGTCATAAGGCAATCTGTTGCTTAAAAAAATAAATGTCTCAACAAATAACAACCGCATCCAAAGCAATACTCCAGCTACTGCAATTTCACGCTTCGCTATAGGAAAATACAATTAAAACCGCAAATCAACAGCATACCACTGCACAGAAACTGCTATCAATAGAAAAGTATACATTTTAGTACCTTTTAAATCTGTCGGTCTGGTGGCTCAGTGGTATAAAGCCTGCGTCTTAGCCAGAGTTGCAGAGTTCGAAGCCTAGCGGGTGAAATTCGTCATTGCTTTTCTCAATACTTTCGACTGATATAATGCGACATGATGATACCTGCCTGTAATAACCGTGGCTTTGATGCCTTGATGATACGAAACCATTCATTTTAACAGCCTGTTTAACATATGTGTCTTCGTACTTAACTCAGTCGTCAGTGCTGTCGTCTTTAAAAACGTCGAAAAAAAGCCTAACTGTGTTTGATGCGCTGGAAGCGTGCGTTCTCTAGTTATTTATACCTAAAACTATTCAGTCTACGGCACAGTCTTCAATTTTCATTCGGTCATGTTAATTACACTTTAGATAAACGTACCCAATATTGGAGAGCGAATGCACGCTTTATTTTGATTTCACAAATGCTTTCGATACGGTCATATGTTCTGCTTATATCGAAATTGCTGTGAAATCTGTTTGGATGATCTTCAACGATGTCATTAGTATTTGTTTCCTCCGGACGTGAACTCGTCGAAAGCTTAAATTGACCTCTTAGCCGAAATTTCTAGGAAGCAATATCTTCGGTGCGGCATTATTTAGTTCCAGGCCAATGAGATGGCCGGCATAATTGGTCCAATGGAAAAAACGCAACCTTAGGCGTCGCTGGCACTTTACCGTAACGATGTTACGCAGCTCTTAGATGACGTAAGCACGGCCGTTAAGTAACAGCCCTAAGAGAAAAAATCGAGGCGCTCTCCTCGTCACAGACATAGTGCTCTGATTAATCCATCAACATTATTTCCTTGTAATACGTTTTTGTAATGTAATTGCATTGCAGACTATGTTTCTAGCCTATTATAAAATGAACAGTAGTTTTAAGGAATAGATTTATTGTACCTTGTAATGCCATCTTAGGGATGGGGTGTGAAGAAAAGCGGGAACGGGCGCGCGGACTACTGAAAATAAAAGCGCTATTATTTATAAAAGAGGAACTATTTTAAAATTCTGTTTTAATAAGATTTGAAAACATAGTGACGGATATACAGAAGTAAAAATAATATAGCCTTCTCTAATATTAATGTCATTGGAGTGTCGGAAATAATAAAAATATGTATTTTGAATATTATTTTTTTGCAATATGAACGCTCATCGTCAAATTTAATATTTCTTTATAAAATCATTAATTATAAGGTAGAAATAACGTGTTTAGGAAAAATATCATTTAATATGGCGTCGCATAATTTAAGAGCCCCTAATATGTTTAGAACCCCTATATAACATAACAACATAGGCTTTAATAACATAATACCTCGCATCTGTTGTCTTTACCTTACACCTTACATAGAGATAGTCGCATTGACTTTTTCCATGATAGCCTTAGTCAATTCAAAAAGCATATTTTTGAATTGCTTTCGAGATAAAAGTACATATTTATGTTCATACATTTTATTTATTTATGTATATATAATGTAATCCGTATTTAGTGTATGCATATAATTTATATGACATATAATTTATATTTAGTATAATCTGTGTTGTAACTTTTATATGCATGTAGTGTTCTCTTTTTATTTAAATAATAATAAGGTTTTTCTTACTTAAGTCTCTAAAATTAATGTAAACATGTTATATATTCAATATTTTGTTAGAGTACCGAATAAAAAAATAAAATAAAAATAAAATAAAATAAATCAACAGTTTTGACATTATTTACTTTATCTATCTAAAACCATATGTATGTTGTATGTATGTTGGGGTACTTACTAGTTCGACTTTTAGACCGGCTTTGGATTGGGCCTGTTTATCAGACAAGGATGAACAAGTTTTAAAAGAATAAAGAAATAAAATTAAGCGGGTTTGTCATTTCATTCTCCAGGTCTTCAGTTCTTTGCCCAATAAGATTGTTTGACAGCTTCAGTCTGAATGCAGCTCACAATGCCGTCCAAAGGCGTAGGGAAACAATGTCCCGATAGAACGGTCGATAAAGCTCTCCTTACGCGCGACATGGAGCTTTTTAAGCCTTCGGGGGGTCCATTTGTCCGGAGTCATTGTGGCCTTAGTAGCTCTACACAGGAGACACCTACACTGGCTTAGGAAGCGGACGCCAACCATTAGATTTGTTTTTTTTTACCTCATAAATTATAATAACATCAACTAATTAACTTAAAACTGTCTATATATCTGAATATCAATTTGTGTTAAATTTATTCGCTAGTAATAATGAAAACACCCTAAAATTTTCTAATCACCGTGCTGTCATATATTTGAAATTCGTATATGATATTCGGACTTATATCGAACTGTCAGCGTTTTATTTTAGGACAGGTGGACGGCAAAGGACGTGGATAGTAGCTTCTTATACACGAATTTATAATAGAAACTAAATGTCTATCATACATAAAATATATAAAAAATCTTATAAAGCATATAATTTTTCGGACTTTACATCCCGTTTGCGTGTAAAGTCCTGTACACGCGGTATGTAAAATTCGAAAAATTATGTTTTATAATATATGATGATCGTGAAAGTTATATCGTTTTTAAGACCACACGAATGAATCATATTTATTTATTTTGAAAGTACATAACAGCGATACAGGAAGATAATTCTCTAACACTACATTTACACGGCCAAAAAAATGTACCAAACATGAAAATGGTTGACAACAACAAATTAATAAATCAAACTTAAATAATGTGTGCTGTGTGTGGAGTGTGGTGCCATTTGTGGCAGGGACATGTTTGCGCGCGCGCGCGCGTGTGTGTGTTTTGTGGCGCCTGTGTGTGTGTATAGTTTATTGTTTATTAACAATTTGCCATTATCTTAATTACTACACCACTACTACCTTATTGTAGTTCTATTATTGTGTGTTAAATATAAATTATTATATTCATCGTACAATAAAATAGTAGATAAATGGTAAATGGTATTAAACAATAACATATTGTAAAATATATATTTAGTTATAATATAAATATATAAACTATGTTATATATTATATATTTAGTATTTAGTATTTAGTTATATAAATATATAAATTATATTATAGCATATATATATATATATATGTATATATATACTCGTATATATAAAGATTATTGTTAAAATTAATATTATTATTATTAAAAATAATGATTATTATCATTAATATTCTTCTTATTTCGAATGTTATTTGTAGGTATAGATAAAAAATGAACAAAAAGTTTATGTGAAAAAATAATTTATATATTATTATGTATTTTTTTTTTAATAATCAATGTTTAATAATTTTATAAATAGCGTCTATATTTTATATATAAATGTCAATAAAACTATGTTTTTTCGAAAGAAAGATTGTCGACTCCTATTCCGAGATGTATGTTATAAGTCACTTTTTATTGTTACAGTGTTAAATGCGTTGTTAGAGTCTCTATTGATATGACTTAAATTGGTTTTATGAGATGTTCGATAAGTGAGCCTTTATTAACTCTGAAGCAACAACAATTGTAACAAATTCTGGTATTCATGTTTTATTGTCGATATCGAGAGGGGTGTTGTTATATGTTTTGCTGTGATTATTTGATCGTCATCAACAATTAAACATTTCTGGGGACGCTTTTTCGCGTAGTGGTCCTGTTTAAGCCCCCAGATTGTTTCGTTTCGAAGTGGAAAGATATCATATTATAAACAAAAAATCTTTAAGTTTTTGGCGCTCAGCTGGAATTCTAAAAAAATCATTAATTTTCATAACTACTTCGCCTAATTTATAGAAACGGGTTGCCCCGCCCTTAAATCGCCTTTTTCTTCTTTAAATGCCTCCCTCAGTGGTCCATTACATATTTAAAGCCTTACTACCCACTCGTCGCTCTAAACTTCGCAAAACCCGAACTCTGCAACGGTTCCCTGCTTAACCTCGATGACCTCGGCTTCAATAGAAAAATAGAATGTCGCCCATCTCGCCTCGGCATGCGTCTCACTTTGCCACACTTGATTAATGAAGTATTTGCGATTTCAATTAATGCAAATGCTTACACATCATCCTGGAGCACCACCAGGCACTATGTGGTTTTTAAATAAATTAGAGTGGTTGAACACTTTTCAAAATACTAATTTTCCTATATACAGAGATGTCCTAAAATTATTGAGAATTCTTGGGGGGGATGAGTACCCAATAAACATATTCCACTTATCTGTTTCTTATTTTTTAATTATTTAATTAATCTTTAATGGTTCAGTGTTGATTTTATTCTCCGATGTCTTAAACAAATCCATTATATTATCGTCCCTCTCAATCATGTTCATTAATCAAGTGGCAAAGTGAGAAACAGCGATCTTTAAAACAATTTGATATTTGAGTTTTTATCACTCACAATAGTAAAACACTTTACCGACAACATTGGCCAACTGGCATGAAGTTGCCGCATTTTTATGCGGCAACTTCATGTCTTCATGTCATTGAACGGCGACATGGATAGGGAATACATGCTAGCTCCTCTCAAACTCCGGGTTCCAACTCTGTATTTTTAAAGGTAGTATAACCTTCTATGGACCCCCAGCATAATTTGTGATTGTAATAGGTATGTTTATTTTAAATAACTAACATTTCTTCCACACACTTACAAACCCTCACTCCCCTTAACCCCACTCAGTTTATTATTAAGGTTTTTTCTTTAAAATATATATGTTTTCTTACTCACTACTCACTTCCATTTTTTACTGTTTATACAGATTGTTATTAAATTTAAGGCTTTCCTTTTAGGAGGTTGATCTATATCGACAAGTAAATCGAAATCTCGAAAAAAAAAATCATTCTAATTTAATTATATTATCACAAAACTTTGGTTTTTTTAAGTGCTTTGCGAGCAGCGCGCTCGGAGGTCACTGACCGTTCCCGCGCCATGAGTTAAACCGCGCTCTCAAACATTAAAACGATTTCTGTTTAATTTTGAAGTCGTTTTCCTCGTAATTGAGAAACATTTTACCAATATTTTTTACTGATTAATCTTTGATTGAGGATATAGATCAAACTGGAGTGTCCTAAATTTAAAAACGTCCTGTATATGAATTTTTATTTTTTTAATTTAAACTATCTCTTTAAAAAATTTGTTGTTTCAAAAATTCATATGTTGATTTTTTGTCAATTTTTTTTTTTATTTTATCCAAAAACAATACATATGAAATAGCATAAAACAATTTATTTAATAAAACTAGTTACAAGTAATCTTAAACTATCTCATACAAAGCAAAATAGATAGGTGGTGTGGATTTTATCACCCCACTAGACAAGGTCTGTTCTGGGGTGATACCTGCTCCAATTTTACACGTTTGCTTTATTGCTTATTAATTATTTTTATAATTAGTATACGTATGGGTGTATATCTATAAATATATACATATCATATATCTGAAATAAATACACATGAGATACTTATATTATAAAGTGTTAGGTTTTAGTAAAAATTATAATATATATAATGTGCAAAGTATATAATATTATATAATAATAGTCTATATAGGAATATTTAAGAGTAGTTTTTCACATTCGCTTCTTGTAAACGTCATAAGCCAATTTCAAATTTTGCGTTTGAAACCATCATGCCACACTGGAACGTCATCTACCGAAGAACAGAAGGTGTTGTATATTTTTGGAGCGAGGAATGTATAGTGCCGTTGGCCGAAGGCTGTATTCATACGAGGCTGCATATTTCGCCTATACCTAATTTGGTGTTTGTGTTCTATAATTGTGTGACGTCTTGAGTCCCCATGAAAGTGTGCCATGATGGTCTTCATATACAACTGCCTTACGTCTAGTACTTTAAAAGACGCGAAGAGTTGATCAGATGGATAGCAGTATGGCTTCCTATTGATAACTCGGATAACGGCTTTTTGAGCTTTTAGCACACAATCCAGATGCGCTTTCGCGGTGCCGCCCCAGGCTATTTGACCGTAGGAGATTAGGGACTGAACTAATGCAAAGTAAACTTCTCTTAGCATTTTAGTGTTGAGGATGTTTCTTATGTTCCTAAAAATGTATATTAATTTGCGTACTTTCTCTGCAAATTTTTCAGTTTGTATATACCATTTTAGATGTTGGTCTATATAGATGCCTAAGTATTTAATAAAAGAGACTTTATCTACGGGTTCGCAAGCGCAACGCGATTCGTTAGAGCAGTCATGAAGGATAAGACGATTATTAGGGGAAGGTTGCTGACGAGAGTCAATGCTGAAAGCCACATATTTAGTTTTATCAGCATTCAAAGTTAGTGAGTTGCTAACAAGCCAGTCCTGGATAACTTTAAGCCCATTTGATGCTTTCCCATAAACATCTTCCCATCTGTCAGACACAAAAATCAGAGCAGTATCATCAGCATAGGATACAATTTGCCGTTCAATATCTATCCATTTTGCACAAATCATTAAGAACTAAACTTTCCTCATTTGTAGCCACTTTCTCTCTTTTTCTATTTTCGTTTTTATTATCGATTCTAAGGTCACTCTATACGCGCATGAGTATCAGCTAACGGTGTCAGTACATGTATTACGCGTAAATCAAAATGTATCAAGTAATATAACTTCGCATAAGTAGTTCATTAAAACTCTATTATCGCCACATACGAGTATATGTAACCTATTGTGTTTATTAAGTATATCGAGATACGTAAGTGGGTCAGCGCTCACACGGCTTGCTGACATATTAGGGTACGAACATAATAGAGTGCAGATACATCACGCTAATAATTTAACTATCCGTACTCGAGCGGAGAATCAATATATTAATACAAGATGTTTGTTTAAATGAAAATGTTATATAAGAAACGCTTCATTTTACACCCCATGGAACCCTTAGAAATAGGAGACGCAAGAAGATATGATGAATATCAATAATGTCCAATTGTTTGATCCAATTAAATAGTAATTTTTCATTTTATAATTAACTGCAGTTTTTATGAGGAATACGATGTTTCTTTTTTCCCCCTTTGATTTTGTATATGTATTGTTTTTTTTTCCTTTGATTTACGTCGATATAATCATAATATATATTTATAATTGTGAGTATATTTTTTAATGCGTCCTTTCAAAGATACTTATTACTCCTTTGTAACAAGTTGAAACATTGGTACGTCAATACTATCAATTAAAAACATTTTTTTCTTTAAAAATTTATACAAAAGTCGCGTATGTGTCAGAACTTGTTATTTTTTATAATATATAGATATTATAACATGAAATAGACATATGGCACATAATTATTTAATACAGTATATATATATATACATATACAGATCGAGTTGAGAACCTCCTCCGTTATTTAAAAATGGTTAAGAAGAGATCAATGATAAAAAATATAAGGTTATGTAAATTTCCATTAATTAAGGAATAGAAAGAAAAACTTTTCTTATGAAATTTCATGAAAAACTGTGTAAACTATATCTTGTATCGCAAATAAAACTATTTAAATTCCTAGTTCCGCGGCAGTCTGTTGCAGTACTTTCGCTAGTAAGTAGGTACTTATACCCAAATACTGAGGCGATTTTCATGTGAATATAGTCCTAACCTTTGCACCTTGAGGAAGGATATCTTTTAGGCACCTCTAAGGTATGACCGTGAGTCATTTACTAACACATAGGTATGCGCTGTCAGTTTAGTTGGTTGTCTGTGACAATGCCTATTCTAAGCGCGCTATTTTACGCGTTAAAAAAATATATCAAATATAATTAGATCTAATAATTTTACACTCAATAAAATAATCATCTAAATGATAATCACAACTCAATAGTCAAAAATGAATCGAGCCAACTCGGTCCAGTAGCTCGGCCGAGTGCATAAAAGCTGGTGTTGTATGGCGGGCGGACTCAGCCGTGTACGAGAGAGACAGCACGTGCGAGAGAGAGACAGCTGTTTGCTCCTCCCGCTCCTGTTTGACCGCCTCCTCACCCCCGTTTCTGTTTGTCCAGTACATACTCGTATATGTACTAGATGTTGAAATCTTGCTCGTAGTATTGTAATGGACCCTTTGGGGATATAAGGGCCGTAGTTAATAATTAATCTAGTGACGCAGATAAAGTAAAGATATTCATAACAGTAGATGACTTGAAATATTAAATGTTCCCGGTTGGAGACATCGCCATAGTATCTTCAACTCTTTACTATAAAGTAATAATAGTTGCGTAGAACAGTCTCGCCAATTATCGGCACTATTTTCGAATTTCAAAACTTTGAATATACTTAACCAACATCTTTGGCAAAATACACAGCCTGATGGGTCGTCGTGATTTGACGCTGACTGTCCAACGCACCACTATGCACGCACCTTTGCGTTGCCTTACGGAGATAATCCACGTCCCTGACGTCACAATAAGGCTGGATACCCCGAGGCTTTTGTGGCAACAGCTGCCTGTTTGGATGTCTTTGGTTGGCATGTGGAGGTTTTTTCTTTTGCTTCAGCGCAGTGATTAAATTCAATAACTATTCTCTTTCGACGCGGTCAGCATTGACTTTTCGACCTTTGATTGCCTTGGTGCTTTAGTCCGGAAGCCAGCTGTGTAAGTTAAATTTAATTGCTGCAACATGAATTGTTGGTGTATATTTAAGGTTTTGTAAAATCTAGACTTTAAAATTGTTAAAAAATGCATTTTAAAACTTATTTTTTTTGTGTTTTTATACAAGTAGATTTTATGCATCATATTCAATTATAAATATTTAGTAGCACCTAACTGTGTACTGGCCGCACATAAGTTTTTCTCCAGCAATAAATATAATCTGATATATGTAGGTAATCTATATTAAATTATAAATAAATACATCATGTCTTACGATATTTTACAATAACTTAAAGTAGTGTTTTTATTCACTATTCTAGGTATTATTTTGAATAAAAAATACTAAAATAATTTATAGCCAATTATGAATACTTTTTTTTAAAATAGTGTAAATTACCTCTATGTACTGTGCAAGAAGATCGCTCGCACCGCAGCTCGAGATACTGATTAGTATGAACTTTAAAATTAAATTAAGATTGGTTCATATTTTACTACCTGCGATTTATGGACTTAAAAGATGTTGACGGCGTTGTCTCAGCACGATAACTGTCCTTTCAAAATGTTCATCGTAAAGCCGAAGACAAACATTTATTCGCCAATCCAATTACCACAGTAATCTTCGTATAATAACATCATATCACTGTATTCTAAAGAACCACAATAAACCACAGATCAGAGGAATAATCAATTTACGAGATGTAAGCCCGCGTTCATTTTTATTGTTTTGGCTCCACCAATCTTAAACAAACTGACCTAATTTTTGAGTGGACCGCTTAGCGCGTCGCTAAAAACTGATACCATCAACTTTTGTATAATTGTGGACACGGTGTATAATTTATATACAAATGATTATATAAAATTCCGAATAAAATATTACATGTTGGTCGTTTTTTTAAAACGATGCGATATGCGATCTAAAAAATATTTAAACATATGAAAATATTTATCTGTCTCCTAAGTTTTTTATTAACTCCAAAAAGGCAAAGAAGAGAATTCGAAACCATTTATATACAAGTGGTTATTATTATTTTTTTGTAAAATATATATGCATAGTGGCATGACTCAAAATCAGTAATTCAAGTAGAAAGATATAATTAAAATATAAGAAATATCGACTTTACGGTATCGATTGTTCGGTGTTAGGTAAGATAAATTATTTATTATTGTATTATATAATAGATTATTTATTATTACTTCCTTTACTGGGATAATAGCATGTTCTTGTTATCCCGCCGAGTTAATAATAGCTTTTCCAATATTCAATTCATCTTTGAATATTACTCATATACTCACTTGAAAGCAGGTATTACACGCATAAAGAAATGGTTACATTACTGAAATACTTTTATTGGAAATATTATTCTGCTTAATTATGTCACTGACTCTTGGCCTATTACAAAAGCGCTTAGCGGATGGTTGACTCCGACTTTTCGAGGTTTGATTACGTGTTAATTATGACGTTGAAGTTGAATCGCTTTATTGAGAAATAATGTTTTATCATTTGTAACGAATTGAAGATGAGTTTGGTGGAGTATAAAAACCAATAGCGTTGTGTAATAAGATCTCATGTTTTTTTTAATTATATTTTTATTATTGGAGAAAATATAATGCTAGTTATTCGGATCGTTTTTTTCCTGTCAATCAATGCCTTAGGGATAAATTGTAGTATAGTATAAATACGTATTTTTGACAAACAAGTATAAAAAGTACAAACATTTAGGTTAAAACACCAATAAACTAAAACGTCAAACGTTCATAGGGGTTGACCTTTATCGTTAATCAGCAAAAAATATTTCCCAATTACAAGAAAAACGAATTCAAAATTAAATCGAAAACGTTTCGATTTTAAGAACGCTCTAATGTTTTAAAACAAAGCTCGCCTTGACCGAGTTACGTACCTGGACCGAAGATTACGTCAATGTGGTTTAGCGCCACCGCGCTTTTATTTATAGCAACACGTGTTATGGTTTTAAATATATATATTTTCGTCTTTTTAGTAGTGTATTTTAATATAAGCATTCTTATGCGTTGGTAGTATGAACATACCCTTACATCGTGGGAAAATTCCTTTTTTTTAATGAAAGTTTATCATTATTATTTTCTGTTATTCTATTTACAGATATATTTATTGGTGTTTTACTTATGATACTTCCTACTAAAATATTAGTCATTCTTATAACAAGTTGGTACACGTAACACAACTTATACAGTATCTTCAAAGTTCCAAATAAGAACTTGTGTTGATTAATAGGGGTCGATTTTTAGACCTCGTCGACCCCCAAAATCAGTTTTCGTTTATGTTGACCCCCGGGAAACCGATTTCGACCCCAAGGGGTCCACTATGGCAATCCCTGGTGTAGAATAAACCCGTAGTGCATGAGAAAAACTTCAACCTGTATATTTAGTTGCACAATAAGTTTCTGGCAGTACAACTGCTTATAAACGCCTCTGCAGTTCGGTCGGAATACCCCTCCCAAATGACAAATCGCTCCCCATTCGAGGCCCGGGACTTTTACGGTTGAACGCCGCCTTGCCCTGTCTTAGCGATAAAGGCACAGTCTAACCGCCCTCCTCCAGCAAATACGGACATTTCGCCCAGAGCGTTACCGCTTAGCACCGCTAAGGCCGGAAAACCACGGTACGCATGAGGCAAATGGTTTTCAAAATTTGAAATGAGTGCAGTTGCTAACGACCATCTACGACTTCTAAAAATGACTACCACATTTGGGCAGAGATCTTTTAAGTACATAGGCCTTAAAAATCATAATATACTTCCTCAATCTCTTAAAATTAAAAATTCACACAAGTTGGCAAAAATGTTGAATGAGTGGCTAATGGATGTTGGGCGGCAAGCAATAGCTAATCTAGTGTAGTTAATTGAACTCAACACTTGTAATATAAAATTATTTAAAATATCACTCATATATACTTATTGTTATCACTTTTATTGATCTTTTTTTTTCGCTTCTAGTTTTAATAGCGAAATAATACCAATTAATAAAAATCGTCGGTCACTGCCTTCTTTGGTACAGACGGTGTCTAGTTAAGAAGGCAGGGAACATCAGTACGGTAGGCGCCGGTCGCCTTTTATATTCATTATATTAAATCAGTTGTAGTAGTTTACAATGTTAGATACATACATTTTATCATGATAATTTCATACTTTATAGATTTAGTGTACAGTAACAGTACTAAACGGACTCTTTATTCATAGCGTGCCAGTGAGCGTGTGTGTAAGCACATTTAGTTGCCAGGCTAGGGAGTACTGTGTTGTACTGTTGCACTAGGAATACCTGTTCTTCAATAGCAACAGAAGCGCGTATACTAAGTTGTAGTAATTTAAAATGTGTGACTAACCAGACATTCGTGCATGAATTGTAGACAACCATCTTAACTCGCCCGAGGTTGACGTATCGAATTATTGACGTTATTAATCAAATAAAGGCCGTACTGTAACGATTTATGGTAAAATAATATTATTGTAAAGTATTAACTCCATTGGTTAACGCAATATTTACTGCGAGTTAGTCACGATACGTTAATAGATACGTCAGAACGTATACGGCTTAAACCTACCTAGTTTTCAGTTACAAATTTTCGTTCACTTCATTGAAACCACTTTCTTTTGGCACATACATATATACATACGATTATTCTATGTTATATATACCTTTCTAAAGGTGCGAATAATAAGATAAGTAATAAAATACTAAATATCTCGAGCATGGTACAGGTAATTTTTTTATAGAGTCGCACCTTTGGTTCCTTTTGAATGTGTTGTTGCATGCGCGTATACTAGCGTTGCGTCGGTCCAAATATAACCGCAAGCCCAGAACACACGTAGCGGTTTCCATTTACGGCGTGTAAGATATTTTGTTAATAAGTAAATCATAATCACTAATAACTAGGAAAACAGAGGATGGGGGTGAATAGGTAAAATTTATAAGTATACTGTTTTACTAGTAACACAAAAACAATGCTGTATCATTTTATCATTTTCCAGCAAGATCCGCCTATATAGAAAGACTAAGAATTAAAAAAAAAACTGAATATTAAGTAAATAAATAAATAACAACCAATCCTTATAAATGCTGGGCATCTGAAGATATACACGCTGTGAATAATGTGCATTTTCTAAATAGATAAAAGTGTATTCGGAGATTTACCTAACAAAACTAGTCTATTCGTATGTGCTAGAGAAAACAGACGCGTGAGGCGTCACCACTACTCATTTACCTCGCCGCCCTGTCAGGCGTGCCTTAAGGGTGATTGATGGGCCCCTTATTCATATTGCCTAAATGCCCTTTTCAAAGTGTTTCCTTGAAAAGTACATTTGCAAAGGCTGGCGAAATCAGTAATGACGAACAAAGACGATATCCGCTGAGTTTGGTGCTTTTAAACGTATGCATAGAATACTTAACTATTTACATTTATAGCTTGGTGCAATTGTAGTGTTAATTTGAGTTACTTACCTTAACTAGCGTCTTGAAGTTACAAATATGTATTTATTTAATGACTTTTTTGTTAAACCACTCAGAATTTAATGAAGATACAGAATATATAATAAAACTAAAAAAACAAGAACTTAAATTTAAACGAGAATAGTGTAACAATGAGGTACAAACTTAAGTATATACAGATCACTAACATTAGAATTATCGCAGTGAGGCGTTAGAGTTATTGAAAATTTCAATTCAATTCAAAGTTTCAAAATTTTTAGGAAATGACCATTAATGTTTTGAAATTGAATTAAATTTGAAGATACCCACACGAAAAATTCACACCACATAATTCTTAAAAATATGCTCTTAGACTTTTTTTCTATTCGGGAAATACGATTGGCTAACGTTTCATATAAATGTTTTTATTATAATTTCTTTATTTAATTACAGTATTACAATTTCCTAGTAATTCAGTAACACTTCCTCTTAAAAAGGCACCATAACATGTTTAGCTTTAACGTGAACTCAGCTCACTACACCAGGTAGTTTCGAGGAAGCAGGTACCATTTTTACCTAACTAGATGTAAACATTTGTTCTAAGGTAAACTTTATTTCCTTAATCGCCGTGCATTAGTTATCCGAGCAAGCACATAGAAGTTAATTCTTTACTTATTATGAAATTGACAGTTAATGATAATATTAAATACTAATACTAGAACTATATAAGTAATACTATACATATTATATTATATAATAAATATATTTTAATATTTTTATGTGTGTGAAGTAAGTGTTGATTAATTGTATAATTGATGTTGATTGTTGTGTATGTGTGAGAAGTGAGTTTAGGGAGTGTGTGTTGAGAGAACTTTTATAAAGTAGCTTGCATTTTGCTCTTTTTTAAAAACAAAATATTTAGTTTATTTGGATATTTATATACTACTTAATTACTTATTAATAATTCACAACTATTCCGACCCAGTTTATGTAACCATTTTTTTAATATTATAAATAATATTGGTTTTTTCGAAAACATTTTTTTTTTTCGGTGAGACCGATTTAGTTGTTGATAAATAATAGATCAACCCCCTGAAAATATAGTAGTGATTTTAAATACACGATGTATATGTGAAAAGGGGGCGAATGAGAATGAGGTTTTGTACTACACGAATATTTTTTTTAAATATTGCCATTTCGAAATGTCGAAAGATTAATGATAACATTGGTGAGGTACAAACGACGGCCACAGGTCATAGGAACCGTTCCAAAATGAGCGGTCCCTGATTGAAGGCTATTATGCCGCCCGTGAACTTATTTCCGGCGCTCTCGTCTCATTTGCGGTCCATTGATCGCGTTATCGCGCCAAGATATTTCATCTGCATTGTGTTGCTTGATTATTAATATCTATTAAAAGCGGCGGGTGGCTGGCATCCCTGCCCAGGGACGAAGTAGTATTAGTAAAATGCATACAATTACTTGGAATTTTCAGATCGGAACCACCAGGAAGCACGTCTTTTTAGTGACCATATGTAGATACCGTGTTCCAAACCATTCCCGATAGAAAAATCCCTTTCGGCACGCCGGAAGGCGGAGGTAGATTTCACTGGATCAAAGTAGGGAATAGGCGAACTCCAATTGAACGAACTTGTATCAAACATTGCGCGAGCTGCCGCCCGATTGAGGTGCGCAAGCTGCCCTGCGCGGCAGCTTGCGCACCTCAACTCGCAATCGCGCCGCGAGAATGCGTATACTGAATTGAATCCCTCTATCTTGAACTGAATTGATGCCGTGCCTATTAAGGGCGGTATGATGTTTTGAATTTTAAAAATCATTTTTTCCCACCTTCAGGACCAATGGTTGGTGCTATCAAAAAAAAAATACTTTTTTGAAATCCCCTCTCCCATTCCTGACCCCTGGTCTGATTTTACCCATTAATGAACTAGACCGAGATTTAGTTCCCCTAAATTTTATGGTAAAAATTGCGGCAGTTATCGTGTCCACAAGAAAGTGACATAGATATATATATAAACTTATATACTGAGGGTGGGTTTGGGATCTAGGGGATGTGAAACGCGAAGATATGTCGAAATTTCCAGAGGTCATGACATGGTACCCATTGCCATTGGTAGATTTCATTAGGAAAGCTCCAGCTATTTGGCCCTGCGATTTGAAACAGGATTTGTTTTGACCTCAAAATTCACCACGGAGTAAAAAAAATTGTAGACTTTACGTAATATTATAAAACTCTCTTGTCATAAGTTCAAACGCATTTTTCAAGAAAAA
The DNA here is from genome assembly GCA_020383195.1 of Neomicropteryx cornuta. Taxonomy (NCBI): domain Eukaryota; kingdom Metazoa; phylum Arthropoda; class Insecta; order Lepidoptera; family Micropterigidae; genus Neomicropteryx; species Neomicropteryx cornuta. The sequence goes on from JAHKQU010000028.1 coordinate 8,341,821, forward strand.
AAGTGGCATATATTTTAATCAGGTCCATTCTTATTATAAATATTTTGATTCTAGTAGAAAAAACTTGACTATTTGTTAAAAAAAACCCTAAAGTGATGGCATAGGGATGGCATAGAATAAAGAATTGTCGTTTTATATTAAAATCGAAATATAGTAGTTAAGTATCAGAAATAAATAAGAAAGTATCAGAAGTAAAATAATAATAAATTTGAAATGTGTAGACCTGTACAATTAAAATGTCCCACTAGTATAAGATATTTGAAATATCTGTTACCCTATAAGCGTTTTGTATACAATCCGCGTATTGTATCGAGTCAGCATTTGCAGAGATTTTTTAGGGCTCAAGTCGCCGGAGTTGGGTGGTGAAATGACGGACAACTGACGATCAAAACCACTCAGAAATACGCTTCTATTACAAATAGTAAAACGGTCGCTCTTACGACTCAGCTGTGTCGAGCTAAAGGTTCGATTATTGTTAAAATATTATTGACGTGACGGCTTCAACAATACGTGACTGATTTATTGGAGTTCAATCCAAGAATTTATCTAGGTCAACCTTCGAGAGATTGATGCTCCCATAATACCGCGCTGTAGATCATATTAAATCCTTCATCTAATTATCTCTCATTCGAGCTCTGCGCTTAAATAGCCGTTCTAATAAATGTATTGTACTATGGTTTACGTTTACTAAATGGACAGTTCTCGAAGGACCAGGCTCCCTCCCGATTTCGCGTAAACATAACCACAAGTTCGCGTAGTGTGCGGTTCCCTACTTCGCCCGGGAAATCAACACTTTGTTTGTTTGTCCCTCATCCCTTTTAGGGGATATGGCTTCTAACTACACTGTTCTAGTCCTCCGCTCGCTGATAATCTTCGCACTTATTCAAGGTTATAAAATTAAAATGTATATATTAAGACAATTAAATTAATGGTACACCTGTATTGTTTTGTCCTAGATGTATTATTGTATTTCTGCATTGTTTTAAATTTATTCTGTATTGCTTTTATGTTTTCTTGATGATGATGGCTTATGTGTACTATGTGGACATTTATTGTCGGGACCGTTTTAGAACTTGCCCGAGGCAACAGATGAAGGGATCCTTTTTTTTTCAAGATTGAAGGGAGATTTCCTGTGTATTTGTTATGTGTATGTGTATATTCATCATTTGTATCCCTGAACTGCAACAGGTTTACTCGAAGGCAACTGTCCATTATAGAGGCTGAGGAATAAATAGTCTGGTGATAAAATTTGCATGTTTTCTTATAATGCACCACATGTTTGTATTGCTTTTTTTTATAAAAATAATGATGGCTATTCTTTGGTTGGGCAGATATAAAGACTAAGTCTTTGAAACTGCTCAGTCGGCGGCTAGTCTAGAATATTGTTTATAACTATACAACTGTATTTTTATTGAGAGTGTTCAGTTAATTATTATATTTTACCGTCGTTACTATTAATTAAACGCTACGTGTTAATTTTCTTGCGATTGAGCAGTATGCAACTGGCATTTATTTTTGGGGTAAAGACGTTTTTCCCGAACAATTTCTCTTTACATCCTAGCCATTTTCTCAAATATTATCTTGATGTTGAAGAGTATGCAGCTTGACACGTTATGTTTTTTGCCCAAAGGTGCTTTTCTCCGTATCTCCCTTTGCGCCCTCGTCACTTTTAGAGCTTTTACATTAACTTCTTGCGCGATTTGTATTGATTTCTATTCGGTTCTATTTAACCCGGCGCTGGTGTCGCGTTAACACGCCGGCGCGCGAAGATGTTGCCCGCGAACAATACTATATTTGGTAATCTCATTAAGTCCTCGTCGCGTCGCGTCGCGTCCCCTCGGATGCTGTGACATTCGAATTGCCTTGAATTAAAGCCGTGCGCTGCGCTGCGCTGCGGTGGCGAGAAGCGTGTACCTAATTGGACGATTGGACGTTATCCGCATTAATCCGCCCCGTGAGAATATCGCTGAATCGAAGCACTTTTTTTTTCCACGCTACGCAGCGACCGACCAATGCGACGAGCTCTTTGAAGTAAAACTTCTTAACGCGCAATTTTTACTAGTCATTGATTTCAACGTAATTGCAACACACTCATTCGGGGCTAAACTCGGCGACACGCAAGAAAGAGAAGTAAGTGAAATTCGTTGCCCCGAGCTGTCGGAATCATTGTTAGATGTACTCATAGATGGGATGATAATTTTGAAATTAATGTATGTTGGCTTGATTTTTTTTTATTGTTTAACTATATACAATTACAGTGTATAGATCCAGCTAAGACATTGTCTTATCTGCCGGTTTCTTAATCTTAACTAAAAACAATTTTTTTTAACATGCATAAAATATAATACAAAGTCTTTAAAAATTAAGTTTATAAACAAAATTAACCTAATTTAACTAAAACCTAAATAATTTTTCATATATTTTTTTATAATTTTTTTTAATTTAATTTTTATTACTGATTTTTTTTTAAGTTTTCTAATTTCAAGAGGGGTATTACACATTTTAATTGTACCCCTTATAAGTTAATTACCTATTCAGAGATTTCAGACACACTCCTACAGCGGCCAATATTTCTAGGTAACCTTCCTTCTGTAGATTCTTGCAATTTAAATCGTGGTAGTCTAGTCTAAAAAGATAGAGATCGTAGTGGTCTAATAATCGTTAAGGCACTTTTGAACCGCGGTCGCCGGTTCGTATCCGCACGTAGTCATACATTTTTTAAAGCTTCATTACCATCTCTCCTTGACTCCAGCACAAGCAAATTCAGCTTAGTTGTGAAGGGCCCAAAATAATTGTATATGACCTAGGTCAAAATAAATATTTAAAAAAAAACAAATTATCATTATCAATGGTTGAAAGACCGTACGTTTGCGCTTACAAATCGAATAATTTTATTACAGATAATATTATTTGTTATTATTGCCGTGTCCCAAGACCACTTTCGATAAAAAAAAACATCTAATTACCATTCGATTTCAAACACGATTTGTATTGATGCCATATAAAAAATCATCATAATTTCCGGAGAAAAAACAATGTTTACTTTACGTGATAATAATAAATCGTTCTTACCTTATGTTCGTCCGCTCGCGACGCCAGTTCGCTGACCTTCCTTGGCCGAGCGCGAGCGAGTTAACGAAATAGCAAAGGGAATTTACACCGGCGCTTTATTAAAATTAATAAATGGGGTAATAAATGATTTTTCTATAAACACTCCCTTAAGTCTTTGAGAATATGGTTTTGGGATAACTTGCATATTGTGCTGAGCGTGTGATGAAAGCTCTGCCATCATAAAGACAAACGTCAGGGCAGTGGAACTGCGCGCAACGGCGCCTCGCCGACAACTCAAGTCATGCTATCGTAGCAAACATCCGCAAAGCTTAATGTGCGCCTAGACCCGGAACATTCATCAAGGCGGGCGATAAGCGAACAATATTGTGAATGAATAATATTTAAATAAATCTGCATTTTCGCAATATATGCTCCGTTATTAGAACGGTTTCACACTAATCTACACTCCTGGAATCTGGAGACGACATCGTAGATTTATTACAATCTTATATGAGATTACATTTAAAACTCGCGTTGAGCATAAAAATCTTAGCATAAATTAATAAAAATTGTCATTTTGCTGTTTATTTTCTGTATATTTTTAGCAATCTAAAATAAGTAGCATACATATGAACTACAGGTACCTATAGATGTAGCGTAGATTTGTACTTTATGGTGTAATTTTTGTGTACCAATTAGAAATTGGAATTAAATTGATCTTTGAAATAAACGGAAAGTATACTTTAACTTTATTTACATACACATTATTTTTAACATTTCCACATTTTTTTATTTATATCAACCTCATACAAACGTCACTCGTGAAATCATATAATGTAAACATAATCTTTTATTTTGATATTATTTTAAGATATCATCTTTTTCTTATTTTTTCTACATATATTTTTTTAGTATTTATTTTATTATCCACTAAAATTTACAATATAAGGACATTGTAATAAATACCCCTTAATTACCATTACAATAATTTAATAATGAATAGATTAGAAGACACTGGTAAAGAATATTAGGGATACCTTGGTAAATATCAAATATTCCTCACCATGACCAACCACATTCATTCACCCCTGTGGATCGAATCACCCCAATAGGCCACCGTCTGTGTAAAGTTATAGTTTGTATATTATTTTTTATAGCGGATATCTCCACATACTACCTGCATACTAATAATAAGATTATAAATAATTTTAATGTGTGAGTAATATAAAATTTTGAGAGTATAAATCAACAGAAATAAAATAATATAAATATTGTAAATATATACGAATTCTACCTAATAAAATTTGAAATAAATAAATACAGTAATAAATAGATAGTAATAATACCAATTAATAATAAAGTACGTAGATATGTTATATAAACAAATAAATAACTACTTTATCATTACGCTTGTATGAATTCCACCTATGTACGAGTATGTAATATCTGAGTAACTTTTAATTTATTTATTTTATTTTATTGTAATTATTTTTCTAATACGTAACGATACCTAGGTATACAAAAAAATCCTATTTAATTGAATATATATTACAATTGTCAAAAAAACAAATAATTAAAAAAGAAAAGGATGAATGGTAATTATTTTTATTTTCTGAACGAAAAAAATATTTTATTTTTAAAATAAAACATTAGGTAGGTAAATCTTTGGGAAAAAACTTTAACTGCATGCCTAAAGGTTACATGAATCAGTTACCAATGCATAAACATACAACCTAAACAATGAATGTATTTATTTATTAATATCAATATCAAGGTTTAATATCTAAGGTGAATTTAAATTTTTGGGATTCAATTCATAATGTCAATTTTTTGTCGGTGTTGAACATAATATAAATGTTTTGTAGATTTTTAATGTTCTCAATTACTTCAACCTTTTATTTATTAAAAATATCGTTATTTATTTAATTTAATTTAGATAACATCAAGCATTTTCATATAATATACTTTAGCAAAATAAATATTTCAAAAGTTTGGAAATCAATTTTGTGTTAATTTAATTTCATGAATGTTATCTCCCGATACATAACAACAGTTTGTTTTGTACAGACAGGTAATTTAGATTATAAATAAAATGGTAACACGATTCAATTTATTTGTGACTATGTGTTTAAATAATAATACAAAGTTGTTAACGCACGAAGCTTTCTAATAACATTTATTATAATACAAAGATATAAAATATATTTAAAATTAATTGTGAAATGCTATAACTAATAAATTTGCAATGAATAAATATACACGGATTTAATACAAGGCATTGAGACTACTATTTAGTGAATACAACACAAGTTTTACAGTACATTAGTACAAATTATTTTTGCAAATCATTTAACCTTTGTTCATTTGATCTTTTCAGTAGAACATACATTTTTAAATTGAGGCGTTTGCATAGAATTAGCTTTTATAATAAAAAAATATGTTATACTGTTTACTGAAGTATAATTAAACAACTTCTTGTTCAATTATTCGGTAAGGTAATTTCTTAAGATTACCTTACTCATAGTTTAAGTTTAAAAAACATTCAGCAGCCTCTGAGTCAGAGTTTTTGATGGCATTGAAGTTTTTTTGGTATTTCATTAAATAGTTGGGATATTTTTATTAATTGCGTTTCTCCGTAATAATTTTGCCAAAACAAACTAAAAATGACTAATGGTAAATAACGGGTCTATTGTGATAACTTAGGTGTTTTTTATGGCAAATTCATATACACGATTTTTATTGCAGTATTTGGAGCACCTTTATTGTAGTTTCTTATACGTTCGACGTAAGATTTTAACGTTACTCTTTATATAGTTGTTCCATACGAAAATTGACTCGACAAGTTTTCATTTTCCTCAAGTTGAATATCAATAGTCTGTACGAAATGTAGTATTTCGTCTTGTTGTATTTTTCATTTTATCAAGATGTTTAACTCAAGAACCATATTTAACGATCTTATATTACGTAGATATATAATCTCTAATATTTAGGCGGTATCAATTAACTAGGAACAAAACCATGTAATTAGAATTAATTCCAAATAAATAATGTATAGTTTATTGTCTCGTAATAATAGTCAAAACTAAGGTAATAATGTGTCATGTGGTGTGGTGTCGTGTCGTGTCGTGTGGTATGGCGTGATGTACTCGTACAACGGCCCTTAGAAGCGCGCCGTTACTCATTAGCATATAAAATAAAATATAGCCGTGCGCATGTGCACAAGGTCGATCGATGATAACACTGATAAAATGTATGTTCAATCCGAAATGGTAGTTGTAAATCCGTTCGACGAGTCCTTCTCGACGAACGCAGGTACCGACATACTACATTTTATACACACTGAGAATGCCGTTTAAAATAAAAGCTTCTTATAAATTAATGTATGAATAAGCTTTGCGTTATTTCGTATTAATCGCCTTAACAAGATACGAGCATTACTCAACACCAATCACCTGCTATCCCCCAATAGGTACTCTAGCTGGACGAAAATAAGTAAAAACATGTTTCTATTATCACCTCGAGCTAATTAAATGTTCGATCGCCGTTCGAGCGTGGACCTGCGATCGATCGCTTTGACTTGCCGGCAGCACTTCACTCGCCGTTTTTTCTCGTTTCGGCCTCTAATGAAATTACGGGCAGATCTGGTACTCTCCTGTCAGTCGTTTCTTCGATGAAACGTGACGTCATCCCAGGAATTGGAACACGGAACCGCTGTAGACCACTAGCGCCACGACGCTATATTTGTCTGTCTATAAGTACTGAAAATGCACTGAATTAATAAATAATTTAAGAATGCAAAAAAAAAAATTTTTTTAGTAAAATTTGTCTAAATGTAATATTTTTAGTGCCATTCGGACAAGTTCTTCGTTTAACACTCGCATATTCAGAAAGAACAAATTATATAATTGTCTTCGAATATTTTTTTTTGTATAATATGTACTCATTTTGTACTCTTTTAAATGTATTGCATTTAGCACATACGCCTGCAAAAGAGAGAGTGCCTGTAATAGCGTTAGATATCTCCTTTTATATTCTTTTTTTTTTCTCTCTCTTCTTTTTTTTTATGTTTTGCTTCTCTGAATCTTATCTGTGTACTTACAAATTATAAAATAAACGGAAATATATGTTCGTGTAAATAAAAAAAAAAGATATTAGAAACCTTAGATTACTGCCCTTTCTGCTCCGCATACTTCGCATTGAGGTAAATTTTAATTGGAAACAGATAGATAGTCCATCTTAGGACAGGTGTTCAGCACCAGTTAGATGGACACGGTGAAGTTTGTGACATGCCACTAAGTGCGAATTTAGATGAGAGGAGATGTATCTCATTTTCTCTTTGTGTGTTTATAGATAAAATGTTTTTTTTTTGTAATAATTGTATGGCTAGCTGTAAGTTTTTTCTGTGAAAATAACAATAAATAAATAAATAAAAATAACCGTTTAATACATTGTTAAACGTACGGGAGTTTTATAGTTTTCGTGGTCCTCGTGCAATTAAAATTGATTCATTCAAACTCACCTGACCAATCAATATCTCCTGTCCTTTTTCTTTTCTGTCGGTATTCGACCGATCCTTGGCTCTTCATAACGGGGGCGGACACCTCGCCGACACTCTAAACTCTAATGTGTATTGTACGGTCATTTTAGCCATAATTTTATTATTTTGTTGACCTTATTTTTTACTTTGAGACAAAATAAAAAAGCATTGCTTCTTAGGGAACAAAGTGTCAAAATAATTAATGTATTTATTAAATGCGTTCGATATGCGCGGTACCGGCGAGAACAGCGCATTGTTAGTAGGGAGAGCAATGAGGAGAACAGAAAACATTCGATTGACGGGTTCTATGCAAAGATGGAACATTAAATATAAATAAGCTTAATAGGTTCGGACTATCTACCTTATTGCAGAAAATTTTGTTTAAAAAACTTAAATCTAAAATCGTCCTTCTATCCTTTAAACTGGTGCAATTATAGTAATTTAATAAATCCTGATAGCTATTGTAGTGTAGACTTCTATTAAATCTATATCTAAGTGATCTCAGCATAGATTTTTGGAAGCGTTTTAAAGTTGCAATTCAGTAGTTAGTGCAGCAAGTCTACTAAAAGGTCTTTCTTAGGTAAAATCACTTATTATAATGTTGTCGGATCACCACGGTGATTCCGATGTCACCACAACATGGCTGGTTTGAAGTAATCAATAGTGAACTCTGACTTATGATTATACACTTTCATTTATTGTAATACCGTTATAAAGTGCAGACCGAAGCGAACTCTCTCTATACCGTAGGTAGGCGATCATTTGTCTGTCGTTGGCGCGCTGCGCCCGCGCATCGCACCCGTCTTACCTCCGCCGGTTGACTCAAATCAGCCCGATACTAATATTTCGTGCGACTTATTCTTGCCTGAAAATTCATGTACAATTTAATGTGGATTGGGTTCATCGTTCCGGGACTAACGCGACAAATATTGTTATATAGTTATTATTTTTATCTGAATAATTGATTTTGACTGTAAAACCAAATTTTAATGAGACGTACATTTTATATATTTAAAAAAATCTTGACGAGGAGCCGCAACTAATCCCATAAGGTATTTCTTAGGCTCTGCTACATATATATATTTTAATTTCTATATATAGTTCTAAAAGCTAGAAACCATCTGACAGACAGGCGGAAATATAATAGAAAAATTTTCTGAAAAAGGTATTTAAAAAAGTGTAATTCTGCTCCCTCTCTATCTGCTTGAGATGGAAAGGAAAGGTTAGTTAAGTAAGTATAGGCTATAGATCTACGAAAACACATATATATTTATATAAATATAAAAATATATGGTTTTGTCTATTTTTATTTTTTTTGCTTTAATTTTACTTTTGATAGGTTTTTACTTTTTACTTTTGGTTGTTATCTATTTTATTGCTTTTGCATTTTATTATATTGTTTTTCCTTTTTCTTAGTGATTTGAAACTTTTGAAAGTTTTTTTAAAAGTTATGAAACTTTTATACTGTATATAAAATGTTTTTTTCACCCACAGAAAAGGCACCGTCTTTGTGGGGTAAATGTAAAGGTGTTTTGTAAAAAATATATTAAAGTTTTTTAAAAAAAAAAAAAAAAAGCTGATCGAGAGCAATATGGTTCCGTTTGTTCGCGTTGGTGGCGGGAGGGGAAGTAACCCCCCATAAGGAGTTGAACAAATAGCCCAATTACCAAAACTTATATGCACCATTGGATTAAGGGTACGATTCCGATATTTATGTATTAACAAAAAGCGCTGAATTTGAATAGCTGTTTACGATCCGGTGTCTTTTAAAACCCCACCCCACCCCACATCGCCTTTAAATCGCAGGCAAATTCGACAATCATAAAGAATCCGGGCAAATTTTCCATAACGAAATTTTGTCAAAATATTATTGCTTTTATTTATTCAGAATGCAACAAGCAGATTTCTACGAAATTAGTTTTTGTTTTCTACATAGCTATTTGCTCACACGGGGCTTGCAAATATGCCACAATATAAGTACAAAAAAAAATACACTTCAAACGCATGTTACTCATTAGTGAAATATTTATATAAAAATGATCCCGGCTGAGATATATTTGCATGAGCTTTTCATAATTTATTTATTTATTAAAGTACAATTTAATATTCTATATTTTTTTTCATCAAAAATACAATATTGGCAACTTCAGAAACATGTAACTCATGTACACTTTTTGTACATTTATAAATAAAACGAAATATCTGTTTTTTTATGCAAAAACATTTGGGAATGGGAGGTAATTTAAGCACATATGACATAATTGTTCTAAATTCGCATTTAGTGGCATGTCGGAATATTCACCGTGTCCATCCTATGATGGAATATCTGTTTCCAATTGAAATGCATCTGATTGCGAAGTATTCGAAGCATAAAGGGCATATGAAATCGTTTTATGCCAAATCTTATCAACAATGTTGTGAATTGGCGACAGCGTTTCACAGTATGCAGGTCCTGAACTTCCTCGGCAGACAAACGACAGATTCCGTGCTGATGGCAGTTAGGCTGAGCTTTAGGACGCCCGTGGTGCGGTGCGAAGGACCGTCGCTAAAGTGACCCGTAGGCTCTAACGGTCCCTATTAACACTGATACGCTTTTAGCGCGACTCCCGCCTCGCATTCTAATACTTACTGCTACGCTCTGCGCACATAACTAATCTTGTCGTTATAGAGTCGATTTCTCACTGCAAAGTACGGGAAACTACGATCATATCAATATACAGGTGTTAGGTATTTCGATGGGGACCTTTTAATTTGATGATTTCCCAAAATTCGATAATCAAAGCTGATCACAATCAAATTTAATGTACTTATAGAGTTGTTTTAATTTTTTTGATTAAATTTATAACACATTACGTGTACACACATTAAACGCGTCTGACGACACCATGGACAAAAAAATATTAAAATTGTTTTTTTTTTTTTTTGAATGGTTGTTACAGATTCTAGCCCATTTACAACTACCCTTTTGATTTAGTGGTTCCTCCGAGCCCTATAGGTGTAACCTAAAAAATTGTGAGGTGGGTATAGAATACTTCAATATCGGGCGGCAGCGTGTTGAGCAGTTCCATTGCTCGAATGAGTGTGTGCTGTCTTAGCACATCGGTCCTGCATTTCTGGACATGAAAGCCGCGATGGACTCCCGCTAGCCTAAGTATTTCCCATAAATGTGGACAATTCAGAAGAGAATTAATGATTTTTTATGCGTGACAACTTAACTTGCGCTTCTTCTCATTTCCAGGGATCTATAGTTAAAATGTTTCAATAGATCCTGGTGGTACATAAATGTTGGGTACACCCCATAGCGTTTGAGATGTAGAATAGACTATAAAGGAAAATTCCAATATACTCCTTATTAAATTGTTAAAATTGTTAGAAAATTTAACAATTCAAAATAAATAGGTAATGTTTTATTTTTAATTTTTTTTTGGTAGAATTATTATATATTTATAGGTATTTTGTCAGTAACGTAAAAAATTTTTGATTTTCAAACACATTTTAAATGTTCTCCATTTTGTGCACTTTCGAATGATGTTTCACGTCACACAAATTCGTAGAAATCAAGTACAGGGCGTTGTAAATCGTTTCTGTTATCTTCAACTATGCCAGGTATGGACGCTCCTCTTTCGGCCCCAGGTACCAGCACGAAACCTTAAAATACGTTAGAGATGTTGGTTTTTGAACGAAAATAGGTAAAAATAAAATACAAATATTCAAATATTTGAAAAAAAAATATAAAAAAAATTAAAGATAAATTACCTATATGAAACAAAAAAGCAAGTATAGATATTTAATAAATAAATAATAAATTTGAACTGACGTATTATATTTATACATACATAACAGTTCATACAATTTTATACAAAAGTAAGATGTTATAATAATCGACAGTAATTGCAGTATATCCTTACTATCTCTCCCTAAAAGTACCTCGGCCTAGAAGTTGACTGCTATTTGTGCTGGAACTGTCATGTACACTTGACTGCAGAAAGAACTAGAAAGCTACTCTACATGTTTAGGAACATACGAAATGTACTAAAATTACCTACGTTAAAATCTATTTACTATGCACTGGGAGAGTCAATTTTTACTTACGGACAAATAGGCTGGGGCGGTATGACTAAAACTAACTTGATCCCTTAATTAAAGCACAAAAAGCATTATTAAGGGTGATAAACAAAAAACCATATCGCTACTCGTCAGATAGACTATTTCGTGACTTTAAGGTACTTGACGTCCGCCAGCTTTTTTTTAGTGTTATATAATTATGTAATGTGCTAAGGATAGATAAATAATAGGCATAATGTACTGTTTTAAAAAAGGTGTTCATTTCGTTTTAATTCTATCAACCTATGTAGAAACTATACCACTCGTAATTACTAGGATACATCCCGCGGACATCCTCCGCCGTCGAAAGCGCCGCCGAAGAAATCTTCAAATATAGATCAGCGCGCGTTGCGTTGCGCATTAGATCTAGCGCTCGGGATTTATCTCGTGCGAATCACCATCTTTTATCTTTCGACGCGGTGAAATAATAACGCGCTGTCGGCATAAATAAGCCGCTTGCGCAAACTGCAAAAGGCACGCTCCAAGCGACCATCGGCAACGTCTGCTCTAGGAGCGTTCGCTCGGACTGCTCCGACCGATGTCCAAACGCTCGTAGGGCCGACACGGACGCGGTTGTTTCTCCTATAAAAACGTAAATGCTCTCCAAACACAGTTTTGATCTGAGGATTTTCCGGGGCGGTGTGAACGCTTGTGGCTGTGACGCTCGTGACCAGTGGACCGGGAAGCTAGTATGAAAGTCGGTGAGATTAAGAGTCTCAGTCGGTAGGGTTCGGGCCCCACGTTGGGGATAACTCCGGCGAGTCAGCTGGCCAAGGACAGCCTGAGAGAGGGTGACAACGCAAGAGACGAACTCCATCTCGGTCGGAAGTGACCGTGGTGAGGCGGCGCTGCGTCGAGGGCCCTGTCCGACTTAAGGCTCTCCAATGTTTCGAAACTCACTCTGTGCTCTCTGTCCTGTTGGCACTTCTGTTCCGAATGTTCTCGGAGACTTATGGTCGCGTGATTTCGCTCGAGTGAGAGAAAGGCTTGTTCCTCTTCCGACACCACAAAAGTGCGGACGCCACTCGGAGCACCGGCTCGGCAGCACGCGATCTTTCAATAAACAATTATGATTATGAAGCAATTCGAAATTTGTGACGCCGTTAATTGGAGACGCAAATTGTAGGTATCGATGCACCCGGGACGCTGTTAACCTTCGCTTCTCCGCGGATCGAGATTTCATTCATTTGAGGGATGTGAAAAAGCACTGGTGGCGAAACTACACAGGCCCCCGGAATTTTTTTAAGACCCGCGGTGCCCTCAAACCAGAAAGTTATTCACTCTACGCTCTTAAGCAACTTGAAATTTAAAGATGAACGAAATAAAAATAAAATAAAATAAATAAAATAAAATAAGAAAAAACTCTCACAAAAAAAATGAAATGGGCAAACGCGCAGATGTAAATATAGAACGCAGGACTCCCGTGCATTACGCATTTAATATTATTTCTCTTACGAATTTGTTTTTTTTTTTGTTTATTTTGTGCAATTTTGTAGCAACGGTTCTTTGGGGGGTGCCCCTGGCGTTTTACCAGTTCTGCCACCTTATAGTTATGTCACTGAAAAGGACCAGTTCAGTTCAGTTCAATGCCACCATAAGTGACGTTTATTTTTCACCGGATAATATTACAAAGAAAAAAATACATCTTGTCTTGCCAGAGCCATCATCTGGCAGAAACTCAAATTGGACTTATGTTTTTCTTAAAGCGGCTTACTCCTTAAATCCTTAAAACTACTAATTGTACATAATAACAAACTTAAGTGAAAATTATACACAATTTAATTAATAATTATGTGAATAAATAAATAATACTTTTAATTACCCACTCATCACTCAGCGCTACAATCTTTTTCAGCTCTAATTTGGTTTTTTTATTACCGTCACTGTGTAACATTTGTTGTCTTTTATTTATAGATATTGTTCATTATTTATTTATTTATTAACAGGTAAGCATACAGCGAAATAGTAGTATATACATTTTCCCAAAGCGTTAATGGGAGGTAGGATTGGGGGGGGGGGGATTTATTATAAAGAAGACTTTATACTTTACATCAAAGATACTATCACAGTGTAGTAATTAAAAGTCATTACCACACATCTTATATACGAGTACATCACGCAAACATTTTTTTTCATAAGTATATTAATTTTTGTTTTCTTGGAATGTTTTTGTTTTAATGGCACAGCGTTAAATCTTAGGCATTTTATTTATTATCTACCTAATTCTTATTTTACTGTCACACTTATTATTTTAAATGTGTGTTTAGTTAGGTTTATCTCTTATATATATATATGGAAATATATATTACTTATTAATTTCTTAAATTTAATTATTTTTAGGTCATGGGATTCTTATCATTAGGATTTATCTAATATAACCGTACGCGCGACTTAAATATATGCACATAATTTCTGCCCCAGAACAAATTTTTACTTAGTTGGGCAGCATTTTTACACATCCTCCGGTATCTAGTTTTGCACTCATTGGTGATTTATTTATATTTCTTTTTAGTTCAACGTTATGTAGTTATGCGTTATATATTATGCGTTTATTAAAAAATAAATGAAATAACCAGTATACCAAATATTAGAAATACGAATTCGTTTCGTTTCGAAGATTCTAAAAACAGCGCAATTTGTGCAAGTGCCGTCGAGCGGCCATACTTTCAATAACAGCTGACTTTACCGCGCCGATATAAATGAGAATTAAGCCTGGCCTATCGAAGCATTCGATCGCATTTCGCCCGTGTAACATAAATAGTTGGATAGTGGCTACAAGTAACATAACGGGTCCGCGATTCACAATAACATGTAAATAATTTCAGCGTGTAATCTCTGCGAGGCCGACTTATCTCCGTCGAGCATTGACTTAGTGCGCTCTTATCGCTGGCTCAGTTGCTCAGTTGCTCACTGCGCGATGGAGCTTCGATGCTTCGACGCTTTACCGGACGTCGAGATCTTCCGCGGTTCATTCGGCCGTTTCCCGAGCATGTCATTGTGCCTGCAACTGGGGAGCCCGACTGGGGAAAACTGGCTTTTACACAATATTATTTTATCGTTTTTTTTCTGTAAATGCTTGTTTATAACCACCTCCAAAAGTTGACCAGTACCATTTCTTACTGCGAATACCGACTCTATAATTCGCCGCAGCTTGGCCCATCAATTCAGTTCCACCCATATATTTATTGTTGTATAGGGGTATACAATCCGGACTACTTAGTACAATAATATTGCAACTTTCTTTTTGTGAATACCGTTTTATGGTTCCAAGAGGCAAGCCTTCGTGACTTATAGTAGCAATTATAACAGAATTGTCCATCCACCTTACGAGAAGTACTCCGTTAATTTTCTCTAATATATATTAAGACTTTCGCCTCTTTGTCTTCTTAAGAATATTTTCATTTAACTTTTTAACTTTCTAAGGGCAAGCATTTGAGATTCTATTTTCTCTAATAGTCCCAATAGCATCGTACCCAAGAGTCGAAGATATTTAAACGAATTAATTGTCAACGTGGATAGCATATGGCAACTTCGTCCCGGGCAATTATTTGAGCGATAATAAAAGAAAACAAGCTCTTTTCTCGAATAATTGATCAAAATTTTCATTATCACGAGGACTTTTTTCCTTATATAGATCAGTCAATCAAATAGCCGTTGATGCATTCAGGTACACGCCGGCGGTAACTATTTGACAGTCGCTCTATTATTTTTTACCTTGTCCGGCCAGTCTCCATGACAATGAAGCGCGGTGACGAAGTTCAGCTATAAATAACGCAGTTATTTTTCAGCCGTTTAAGTACTAGGCTATTTTGAAATTACAAACATACATACAAAGAGAAAATGTGATACATCTCCTCTTATCGCGTTAACGCCCACTGCTAATACACTGTAACGGCCATAATGATACGATGAGATGAGGTTAATTAGTTTATTCGACCATTACAATATAACTTCGTTACTTAATTTAATATCTGACTCCATACTACGCGCGTACGGCGCGCGTGACCACCAACCGGCGAGCAGGTGTTGGCGGCGCGAGACTTGGATGGAAATAGGCCCCGAGGTATGTTCGACCTCCGCTCTTATAACCTACGCCGGAGGGGAAACCTTCTACCTCAGCTGTGACGCATTAGGTGCGGCCGGTTGACGTCATACTCGATCTGCTGACTGGGGACGCCTGGCGTGGTGTGTGGCGTGACTTCGCGCGCTGCTGATGTCAGAAACTGGGTGTGGACGACATGCGACCTTGTGACCCCCACAACACCTATGTAAGTACGAGCGGTGACACAGGTGTCATCCGAGCGATCGATTTCCTAATAAAAACGTGTTAATCAATCTCTGAACGGTCATGATCTGCCAAACGACTGCAACTGATGGAATATAATTTGAACGCTAGTGAAACCTAATACGTCAATGCATCATAGTTATATTATTTTTAAACGCTTCATCGCAAATCATAGTTGACACTGCAAAATCTCACAGTATCCAAATTTAAATTTTCGAAATAGCAATAAATTAACAGGTGTTACGATCAAATAACGCGGCGCGTTTCGTTATGAGTAAGCGCGCAGTCTCCAAACACAATAATTTTGTTTTACGCGGCGCGGGCCATATCTTAAGCACAGTCACGGCGACAAAGTGTTGCGTCGCAGCGGCCAGAAATCTGCTTCCCGTATCGCGGCAATGAAATGTTGGCGCGTTTCCTTATCTTAATTCCTGCGCCTGCGAGCCTGACAAATGCGCGGACCGCTAATTGTATTGGTCACGATAAAGGTGTCGCTATAGAGTGTGGCCGCCGTGCGTGTGTATGCGTGAGATTATTTTCCGATGCGTGTTCTATTAGACTCACTTAATTAAAATGAACGAACCTTCATTTAGGCAAGGGGGGATAATATTACGAATCCCGACTTCAGTGAGAAAGTACAGGGATGCTGTTTTGGCAAATACTCAAAATAGAGTATTTTATACAGTGGAGTCATATCCGTTTCACTAGAAAGTGAGACTTGGCATTCGTACAGAAAAAAGTATCCACAATTATAAACAACTGAAGACAAAAAAATATTAACTCCTGATTACCCCCTATCCAATTGTAGAAAGAAAACGTGCTAGAACCAATACCACAAAATAAATATCACATATTTTGATTAGTATTTATTTATTTATCTTTATTTGGGAAAAAAACAGTTACACGAAAAAGAAATCATATACAGGTTATACATATACAATTATATAAAATAATAAAAACGATGGAACCAACTTACAAGTTATAAAACCAATTAAATATTTCCACCGGGTGAATACACAATTAGTGTTTAACCTAAGAAATGCAAGATGAAGAGATGAAGAGAAGAGGAGGGGAGGGAGAGGAAAGTAAAATTTCACGTTAACGTTTCTTTTTTAATAAGTTTTTTGCCACCAAATTAACATGAAATACATCAATATCTGGATATTCTGAATTTAGGTTTGAACAAATAATACGTTTAGGTTTGAATAATGGGAACGTTTTGCCCATAATTGGTTCAACGACGTGGGATGTCTAGCAAATCGTTTGTTCTTGTGACGAGTGAAAGTACCCTGAGACGCATTAGCTCAAGCAGAGAGCTCCAGTTAACTGCACCTGAGATTTGGTATGCATATACAGCATCAGCTTTAGACCTTCTTTCAGCTAAGGATTCAACTTTATGAAATAGAGATAAACCGGATCTATTTGCAAAGTGCGCGGAGGACTTGATGAATACTTGAGGACGTGGAGGTATGAGTTGATATGGAACCGTTATGTACAAATATCATTTCTTTAAGTGTAGTTTTATTTTACCTGGTTTAATAAGTAATATGAATGTTTAAATATATAAATCATATACAATTATATTGGGTCCTATTCAAATGAGCTAAAGGTGCTTGTACTGGAGTCAGGGTTGATGGTGGTGATGAACCGTTAAACATAGTATGACTGAGTGCAGATTCGAACCCACGACCTCTGGGCAAATAGTCAAACACCATAACGACTGCCACGATCTCCATACTATTATTTATTTGTTTCTATTGTAATTTTGTGTCAATAATGACATCTCAAATAATGTAAACTTTACTAGGATAGTAAATTGAACTGCATTAAGATCTAAGCGCACGCTACGCCCAAGTAATTCAGAAAATTTAAAATGAAAAAAAAAATGTATTGAGGTTTGTTTTAAGTAATGGCTAGACTACAACGATCTCAAGATATCACGTAACAATATTTATGAAAATCGGTAATTTAACATATTATTGCAGCATAAATTTTGGTTTGTCTTATTAAAAAATGTTGCCATGTGTGAACGAGTGTGTCCATATAGCAGTAAAATAATATTAATAATTACTAGTGGTCGATAATTCAGTAAAATTTTAAGTTTGATTATTATTGAGGTTCTTATACCTATATAATACGGTGAGTTTACTTCTATATAATCATTGCATATATATATATATATATATATATATATATATTGTATTACGTCAGCTACGAGCGTGTACAAATACGTCATTAAAGTCTGTTTGCCTTAATTCCTTGCAATAACTATGAAATTTAAAATTGAATGTTAGTAACAGTTGGAAAGAACACACAATTACAGCTTGTATTTGTATTTATTTTTTGATACATTCATTCTCAGTTTTAATTTTTTTTATGTAAAAATGAGACTTTATATTCATTTAAAGTATTAGATAGTATTAATAATTTTATTATTTTTACTTGACATTATCATATTATTACTACATTGAAATTATTATATTATTGAAAAAGGAACATTTGAAATCACGCAAAATTCACAAAAACTTATCTGTCAATGAGCTGTATGAACGGTTTATTGATTAAATTTAATTTATTTGTAATTAAAGTTTAGCGCTAGCTCTTCTCCATATAAACATTAATTATTCCAAATCTCCGTGCGCGCAATATGCTTAAAAAGGACTACAAAGTTTTCCCTTTGCGTATTAATATATAGGTAACGCATTTACAACTATTTTTAAGTCACTAAAGCCTATACTAATATTTGTACTTATTTTTACAACGTAGTGTCAAAATAATTAATCTCATTTTTCTCACAATAAAATTATTACAATTTATTTCTCATTAAAATCTGAAATAGTGTTAATCAAGCCTGATCAAGCTTGCTCCATATAGAGGCAGTGCCATTACCTAGATCGTTTGCTCTCCCACGCGGTGCGCACACGCACCCGCTCGACGATTAATCGCCTAGCTAGAGATCACTGTATGCACGTTTAAGGTGGACACACACCAAACTGGATTTAACTATAGTTAGTGTTTTGGTCACCGGGGACTTTTTCGTTTATTTTCAAAACTGGCCTGACTTTAATAAAAATGATTGTTTCGAATGATCTCCAATATGGAATACACCATTACATATATTACACCCGTAATATAGAAATCAGTGTTTCCTACACCTTTAAAAAACCATGATGAATTTTGATATATTTACAATTAACTGAACGTTTTATGAGGAATGGTCTTGGGACACGGTGTATGCTCAGTCCGTAACAGTTCGTAAGTTTGTATTAAATTTATATTTTGATATCTGCAAATATTTATTTACTTTAAATATTTCAATCTAAGGTAAGTATTATTCATTTATTTATCTTTACAAAAACAATACATTTCATTTTATATCGCCTTTATAGCTTTTACTGCTGTTCTAAGGTAATTGTAATCAGTTATTTAAACATGGAATTTTAAGAAAAATGTTTATTGACTATTGAATAAACGGGTGAGGCCTTAAAGGTTAGTCTAATAATAAAAATAAAAATAAAAATAATATTATATATTTTATTGACTTTATACAGTGAATATTCGATGGAAGCATCCAAAATATTTACCAAAACATATCCAACCCTTGAAATTTTCAGGTACTAAAATACAATTTTTTTCGTACTTGTGAGCGAAATGATAATTTCAAACTGTTTCAGTTTATCCTACGTGCTTCGTAGCATCAGTTTAGCACCAGCGTATTGCCTTCTTTACTCCTCCAATCCACGGGGGGTTTGATTGATGCATGCATCGCGAGACGAGGTGCAATTTGTTGAAATCGAATTAAGCCAGCCGGCTATTGACTCAATTAATACGTGCGCAATTTGTTGAGGGCAGGTCCTTTGTTACGAACGCGATCCTCTTGTTCGCAGAGGCTGCGCGAGGAGATCGTATTTTACAGCATAAATGGACCACTGACCATTCCATATAAATATATGGATTAGCAGATGATTCGTCATTACCATAGATTTACACTGTATAAAAAGCAGATGTGTCATATTTTTGCCATGCGACAATTAACTTTAATCGTTAATTAACATTAATCCTGTAATTCCCCAGCTTAGACTACGGAAAATGAAATGTATCGGTCATATTTACCGCGCTGTGAAGTATAACTTGACGAATATGATATGATAAAGCAAATAGTATTTTATATATGAACAACAGATTAATCAAATATTAACATTTTAATCGATAAAGCCATTTCGTCACTTACACTATTAGTTATCCGATGTTTTTTATCCTTAAAGTAGTTCCTGCGCCGTTTGAGATCACAAATATTTCGATCTAAGTATTTTTATTTAGGAAAAATATGAGGATAAAAATGTGCAAAGCGTATTCCGTATTACATTCCTTCATAATTTAAAGTTACTTCACAAAAAGTACGATTCTCAAAACCGACCTGGCAACGTCTCACAGGATAACATTATTATTTTCACTATTATTATAGCGTAAAAATGTTCACGATTGTTTAAACTATCCCGCCGTCCGATGTGAAAACTTCTAGCCTAATGTATTTTTATTTATTTATTTATTGAAATAATTACATACTCATTACATTACATTACATTAAGGTTACAGATTCGTGTATACATATTCAAAATTATTTTATCCGTGAACGTTTGGCACCACTGCAACCTCTGTTCGCTACCTTCTTAACTAGACTAAATGTCTGTCCTAAAGAAGGCAATTCAATTTGTTTTTATTTTTGAATATTTACCAATTGCCAATAATGAGCGTTTCAGTTAAAAAAAAAACAAAAATATGAAGTATACGATACACATAAAAGTTAAATAAGTCTACAAATATTTTTTTTACATAGGAAAATATATTAATATACATATACTCGTACACAAATATATAATATATATTATTTATATATATTAAAAAAATACTTTAAGTTTTATCATTATTTATTATATATTTATATTATACAAAATCATTTAATTTATTTTTATATATTTTTTTACAATAATATTGAGTAAGTTGGATGCAAAATGTTGTCTTTTCTCCAACAAACAATTGTTTAGCAATTTACCTAACACTTTCTTGCTTATAATCGATCATCATTCCTCTTTCATATTATTGCATGCTTCAGGACCTAACTATGAGCAACTTCTCTGTCCAAAGCTAGTTTGTGCTACTGGGAATTTCAAAAACTTATAGATCGTGTTCTAGATGTATGCGCTACTTCCTGATGTATTCTGAGTTCTTAAGTAAAATTTGAATCGAGTACCTTTCTCCAAAACTGTATAAAGATCTTCATAAGGCGAGCGAAATGGCTTTTTTATAATTGTTCGTTGTTCAAAAGCATCTGCGAGATCACTTTCGCGTCTATGCAGTATATAAGGAGTATAGTACTTCTCTTGCCGTTTTGTCGATCCTAGAAAGTCTCTCTCCCTACTCCCTGCCATGAGTTATTATTCACTCTCGATAAGAGGCTGCCGAGATCAGCGCGGGGAGATTGCTGGACGCCCGCGCCGGCCGGTATCACTGCCCGCCGTCATGGGCGTTTCGTTCTCTCGTTAATTTTACACATTTAGCGCTCGGCGATCTGTTTTTTATCGACGGAGGGGCCCGCCCCCCGCCCGCCCCCGCCCGCCGCCCGCCCCCGCGCGTCGCCGTCGCCCCCCGCCCCGCTGCCTTATCTTAATCTGCGTGCTTTATGGATCGGCCGTGTGCTGTGCTGTGTTCGCAGACGTTTGCGCCGCAAAATTGCGATCCGACGTTTGAAACTTGCGTTGTGAACCTAATACTTATGTGGTTTTGCCGGATATAATTAGCTACCTTAGTTCCGGTTTCGCGCAGGGATTTTTTTTCTAACTGAAAATAAAAACCTTTCTAAACGAAATCATTTTTATCCTCATGTTTAATCAAAGATATTTTATTTGGATGTTACACACTGGATGTTGAGTCTGATTGGAAATTTAACTCGTTATAAAATCAACAGCAAATCTGATGGAATCAGTGATGCGCCTAAACCTGCCTCGGAAGATGTTCTATAAAATAGTGAATACCCCATTGATTCACGAGATTTGCGCGAATATACGCTTATCGAGGACTTTATTTTATTCTAATTTGCAGAAATAGTCATTATGGTAAATATGTGATCACCCTTGGCGGTAGGTTTTTGTTTTTACTTTTAGTTCACTCCGATACCACTACGGTTTTTCATCTAACTCATCAAAGCGCATATATACATTTCAAGCAAATATTGCACTTTACTTTATCTACTGTCCTCATAACTGCTATATTTCAATATAACGATGTGTCCTGTTTGTTACATAATATAAAGTATACTTTATTCCTGCGAGCGCACAATGCTGGCTGACGGCATTATAAGTAATTACCGATCACTGGTTAGTATTAAGATAGAAATTCGTTTTGATTTTCGAATATTATAATGTATTTTACAGTATGGTGGCGTTTCATACGAAGATCGAGGGTTGAGATATCTTGATAAGGATTTTGAAGACTTTGTTGCATTACTTATAACTTATAACCTTGTTAACACCAAGAGCCAACAAGGGAGGGAGGGGTTATTGTAACCAATCTATTTAACATTGAGGAACCCCATTTAAATCTATTGATTTTTTTTTTGAACAAGAAAAGTAACAACGCGAGAAGCGATACTCATTTATTAATAATAGTTGTGTTATAAACACGTCAGAAAGCGTCATTTCGATTTTAATTACCTCCATAAAAAAAGCATGGTCCTGCGAGCTGAATTAACGACACCTTCGGCACCTGATGAATGACACTTTCGGCACCGGTAATGGGGAACGAGTCGGCTTTCATGTGTTGCTTGTTTAACCCCAAGATAGGTCTGGATAATCTAGATTTGGTATTCTCTTTTTTAGCAAATTTACTACGGATATCTTTTTTCAATTTAAATTTACCGCACCTTTTATATTTTACTTTTCATTATTTTTAATTTTTTCATGTATGGTACATATGATATTTTTACTGCAGCAATTAATTTGAAATTTATGGTTAATTTCAGCATTTTGGTTGCTTTGGATGTGCCTTCGCCTTGGCGATAGAAAATAAAGTAGAAATAAAAATAAATATTTTAGTTTTTTATTGAATGTAGTTTATTCAATTTTATGTCCAAGTTAAATCACATTTTACAGCGCAGGAATGGTTTAAAAAAATAAATATTTTGGTTTTCTAGTGGATCTTTCATATCGAAACGATTTTAGATGTTCGCAATTTTTACTTAACGAATGTTTATTAATCAATGCTTTTGGGTAGTTGATTCCTACAAAAGCATTTAACTTCCCTCAATAAAATTATGCTTTACTTTAAAGTCTGCTTATGTAAGATTTTTTTTTAAATAATACGGTTTTATGTAAGAATATTTATTTTAATTTAAATAAAGGTAACGTCCATTCCATTGTCGGATTGTTAAATGAGTTTGATCGAATTTAATTCTTACGATGCAACAGCCACTATTCCACGTGTAAGGTTTCACCGAGCATTTACTCACGGTTAATGAGTATCGGGACGAAAAGTGCTCTCTTTCGTTTTTCTGCCTTTTCTCAGATCCGTAATCAGTCGCCCGCTTGCCGATCTTCTCAACTAAATTCTCATTAATGACCACCGACATTTTGCTTTAATTTTAATAAGTTTTAATTTTGTTTGTATTTCATATATACGATTAATATATTACTTTAGCAAATGTTGCTAAAATCATATTACATGATTTTTTAATCAGTTCGATTTGAGAACAAATCTTGAATTGCCTTAACGAGCTACAAAAAACATCGTGTAATGAAATTGTTTGACAGTTACGAGTACTTATATTATGCATGTGTCAAACAACTAATGAGGTTCTTTGTCAAATCAATATTATCGATATTAACTTTTAAATGCACCCAAAATAATAATATCAGTGAAAAAATAATGCATATCTATTATATAACCATGCTTATTAAGGTATTATTTACATATTTATAATCAATAGCTGTAATAAAATGTAACAAAAATGTATAAAATTTAAAAAGTGATTTTTCAGAAATATGGTTAAGAAACATTCAGCTATTTTTCAATTATTAATCTAAAAAAAATAGATGGTTGTTACTTATTTTTGTGTGATTTTTCTCTGCAATCTATGCGGGTAGACTTCCTAATTTTTTTGACTTTACCTTCCTTCCGAGCCTCATGTGTCGGTTTGTGCAAGTTATGCTACTAATGGCAAAGAACCAAGGGCTTCTTTGTGTACAACATTTTCGTTGTTTCACCATTCGAAGTTAGAACTTGAAGATTGAAAAGGTGATCTGACTCAACCTGTAGCTGAGCTGCCCGTTTGAAAAACTCCCTCAACCTCGCGTGTGCCTTTCTGGGTCAGCTGGTGGAACAGATGACCCACGAGAGCAAGACGAAAAACCGACCTTACAAGCTAGTTTTGATCAATTATTCAAATGTTTATTAATATTTCTTTCGATTTACATATTCAATTTTATTATTATTGTTCGCGTGACTGCTGCTATTTGTCCGGTAAACTTTGTCATTTGTAACTCTCGGCTCGTTATTGTATACGGTACATGTTTTTTTTTATATTTAATATTGTGAACAATAAATAAATAACTACGCACATGAACTACCCAATCACGAAAGTATGATAGTATAATATCATACTTTCTTTATTTATTTATTATTTTTTTAAATTTAACAATTATTTTTAGACACTAAAGTAAAAAAATAACTTATTAATATTCAAATAAAAAGAGAACTCCACATGCATATTGAAGATAAAACACAGATTATAATATATAGAAACAATATTTATTTATTTCTTTATTAACAGGTAAGCATACAGCGTAATAATAGTATATACATTTTTCAAAGGGTTAATAATAAGGCCAATAAATATAAATGAGAGCCTCGAAAAGTCTGTATTTCGAAATTTTATACATAAATATCTTATTGGCTGAATTCATTGAGAAAATAAAACTTTAGAGGCATATTTGACTTCATATGGATGCAAATTCAACTAACTTTCTAACATACATTGATTCTGTTTCTCTGTTTAGAAGCCGTTAGATGAGATCGAATGTTTTAAGACCGCGCAGACAGCAAGAAGAAACGAAAATAAATAGACGTTGCACTTCTACGAATTAACAGGAATGACATTTCCTGATTTATTACGCAATCGTTTCAGGCGTCCAACTGAACAAATCGCGGGGCGCGGGGCGCGGGGGTGCCATCCGCTCGGCGTTCGCGCGCCGCAATTAATTACGCGCCGCGGCCGGCACGGGGCGCTCCGCTGGGTGGCGGCGCATGTACCAAATCCACTTTCAGCGGTTCGCCATCTTGGCATTTTTCATTTTATTTATTTAATTTAGCCATAAAATGGTAATACATTAACACATTGGTTACTTAAGTCAGCTCTACGCTTCACGCGTAGCACTAAAAAAGCACTATTTTTTATTATAAAAATACCTTTGAAGACAAATTTAAAATTTCTACTTTTATATAGAACTAGAAAAATGTTCAAGTCACACAGGAGGGAAAGGTAAAAAATATTTTTTTTCCAGCAATATGAACCTATATATATTTAATAAATAAGTTTACAAAAATTTCCGCTTTATGGTATAAGTGTATATTATAACACCCAAAAGCAATTAGGGTACAGCAAAAGTAAATGCTATATTTTATTTAGTCTTGAGTATCAATATTTATTTTTTACGATTTTTTTAAATTTACGGGATGAAATTTGTCTCGTGCACGTCCTTCTGTGGAGTTTTATTTACTGTCTAAATTGGATAACTTTTGTTCAACTTATTATAATTATAAATGAAAGTGTAATCATTTACACTAATCTTTTTGTAAAAAAAATATTGTTTCAAATTATCCGAGTAATATAATATGGTTTGTACTTTATTTTTATCATTATAATTTTTTATAAAAGTAATTTATACACTCTTCTTCGAAATAACACATTTATTTATTTATTTATTACATTTATTTATCGTGCAAAAAACCTTTACCTCGCTTGGAAGTACTACAACACAGTCACAAGCCTAGTGCTGGTGAAGCGATACTTAACCACACATGTTTATATGTACCTATTTTTTCTTAAGGTAAATATAAAGATATGTGTTCTTTACGCGCGGGAAAAATAAATATTTGATGGATTTTGGTCTGCGGTTAAGTTTTTAAGATTAAAACATTTAATGGAAGTGTGATTATAAGTGATATGATTTAGCGAAGGCCAATTTCGTTTTCTATATCATTTATCCTGCAAGGTTTTTTTTATCTGATTACGCAAGAAATGAATTAATTATAAGGACATTGGTAACAACCCGGGCTAATTAAGTCCGCGGCTAACAACCATTCCTGTAGCTATACTGGCTGGCCGTATTATATATTTATTAATTACACAATAGCCACAGTCTTTGTGGGAAACCGGCATTGAAGATCTTTAGGGTCTATTTGGTTATTAATTGACTTAAAAATATTTTCCGTATAAATTTAACATGTAATACAAAATAATAACGTAGATTTGCACCTGAGCATTTTTTTTTATTATTTCTTAGCGCTAAGCAACATATTTTATTCGTTTTGAGTTTTTAGTAAAATTGATATTAATAATGAACGTTTGGGAAACTGTGCATTTTACATCAGCCTCTTACTCTTATTCCGATCTGGCGCTCGGTCGCTCTCTTCTCAATCCGTCGATCTTCAACTCGCTGTAGTTCCGTCTCCGTTCCGCGCGCAATCCGCGGGTAAGTCCCTCTCCCTCTGCAAAGGGTAAACACACGCATTGCCCAATCCCGACCGCATATTCTCAAAAGACCCTTGAAGAACGACCTGAATCTTTGTTAATATTTAGCCAAGAAGTTCAGCTCAAAACTCAAAAAAGCAAAAAGAGCCTCCTTTCCTTCCCTCCCTTCCCTTCGCAGTTCAGCTCAAAAGAAAATTAACTTTAAAAATTTTTTACGAATCCATATTTATTGGATCATAATAGAATGCCTAATAAACTGAAAGGCACTACAACGTTTTATTTGCGCCAACACGGATTCACAAACCTAAACGTGATGACTTATATCCATTGATTTTTAGCCCTTGTTCATGGCAAAATAACATTTTCAAAATCAAGTTGAAATAGTAAGCTAAGCTTAGTTGCGGCTCACGGCTAGGACAACCCGCGCGTCGAACCGAAGCGTACGGGCTTCTGTGAAGGCGCCCGGTTGCCTCGCTTATCTTCGCCTTTAAGTGACTGCGGCCCGGTTTATCTCCGACCCGCAGTCGATCTAGTTCCTCGGGTCCGAGTCCTTCCCTCGGCGACGGATTTTCATTAAGATGTTCGATAGGGCGCTTAACGATTTCGCCCTCCGCTTAATCACCTTTATTGTATCGGTCGTACTTTGTTTGACCTCTGGGACTCTTTTCTGAGATACTTTTCCCGCAATTTTATTGATTTAAATTGAATATTGTCACGACGCTGGCAACCTAGTGAGACGGCCAGGACTATTCTGTACTTTCAAACGTTGAAAATAAAGAAAAAATAAAACCAAATCAGAGAGAATTAGAAAATTGATTTTACATAGGCGCATTTAGTTTGATTATAATTGTGAATATTTGAAAATCTGAATAGAAAACTTTACTGAATTGATGTCTTTACTTTTAATGTGTTTTGACTAGTTTTCCTTGTGAATCTGATACCTCTGCCAAGCAACCAAAGAAAACGGTATAGTATTTGAGTGCAGGCAGATCGTTGCAATATAAGAAGGTCATTCGCGAGCGAAGATACTATTATTATTGTTTTTTTATTTATAACAGATTTGTCTCGCCGCATGGCGCTAAAAGCGGATATTTATTATTGGGCGCTTCATTTCGACCCTTACGTTTGTGCGTCCTACACAAAACTTATCATACCTACATAACTTTTCATTTAAAACTATTAATTAATTTAACTTTTAATTTAAATTAAATTATTTAGCTACTAGCAGACGATGTGTAACCATTTAGCCGCAGTCGCAAAGGAGAAACCTATGCTAGGTTTAACTAGGTTGCTACCTAACCTAGCAGCATATCGAAGCGGGAAAAATGCAAACTTCAAATAAATAATTCTTTTTCTAAAATTTGAACAAAAAGCGCGCGAAAAAATTTAACATTGGTTTTCCACAGAGAAATTATTTTTTATTATTTCATGTAGATTCGATTAAGACTCGGTGGTGAATTATTGAGATCTGACATCACAAACATTTCGCTATTGGAGTCGATCCATGGGAGATTAGTTGTTTTATTCATCGATAAAAATTAATATTATTCAAGAATATACAAAGAACATTATTTATGACCAAAGTTAGCTACAAAGGTTTTGACCAAAATTACTACCTTTGTGCAAAACATGGCGTGAAAAATAAACCCTACTTGTAAAGGATTAACCATTTTTTATAAGTATAATAAATATTTTGATAAAAGTAAATTATTTTGGCATAAATACCGAAATACATACGCATTCGAAGCTTGTGAAAGAGGACATTTTTGAATTCAGACTGTGTCTATTATCTATTATTTATTAGAGCGGTGCGCGCTCGCACAAGAGCAGGAGGTTCCGTCGTTCAACCGCGTCGTTTCTATCCGTTTCTTTAATGTCTCGAATCTTTGAACGATGCGTGTCACCCAACTCTACGACTAGTATTAATATTGAATATAAAGTGCCGGTGTGAATTGCCGGCCCGTGATTTAGACTCTCAAAGGAGGCGCCTGTCTCAAATTGCTGTAATCTGCCCGGTGTTCTTGTAATGGGTGAAAGTGGTCCTTTGCGAGTATGGCCGGCTCTGTACTCTATGGCGAACCGCGTCGGCGACCGCGATGCAATTTGCAGGCCGTTTATTTTCACATCGCCTAGCACTAATGCGAATTTCAAACTGACATTCAGTACTAGGTCTTTGAATGCCTTAGAAGCGTGTTCATTTTCATAGTAATCATTTGCACCTTTAACATTGCACTATAACCCTCTTTCTTCCTTCCGCCACTACGAGTACAATCAATGCTAACAAACCATTTTATTTGGTCCACCAACAAAAATAATAAGTATATATTTTCTTGAGTCCTAAAATCCGTACTCCGAACCTAGACAAGATTTCAATGACAAAAAATGTAAAGAAGTTAGGTTAACATTTTTTTTCGGAATTATATGATTCTAATTCTTAGCCCTTAACCTGAGTGTTAACCCTTTTAATGTTGATTCCTAGTAATTTTTTAGGTTTTTTTTAACACAATAAAATATTAAATATTAAAAAATTAAAAATTTTAACGCTAAAATTTTAACACTAAAATATTAAAAAATTTATCGTTCTAATAACCTTACAATTATACCATAAATTAATTACCGATTTCTTTAATAGGTATGACGAAGGTGACGTTTATATTTATATTTACAATAATATTATTAGAACACAATATTATCCATTCGTTTTATAATGACTTTACAAAAGTTTTACAACGCTCAATCCACCATCATCCTCCAAACGTCAAAATCAAAAAGTGTCCTCCTTTCTTTCTTCCTCCATAGACATTCTTGCGTTCCCTTCATAGATAAAACAATATTCAACAATATTGATAAAAAAAACTGGAATAAATAATCAGAAGGTATGCAACAATATCACCATGCATCATAATTAAAAAAATCATACCTCAATTTCATGCGTCTCAATAATTCTAGATTTTATTTAACAATGAGTCTTAAGATCGGGTTTCGTTATTATTTGAAAAAAATATTAAAAACATGCACATAGGTACATATATAGGCACATAGGCACATATCTCGTTATTTGAAATATATTATCGGCATACAATATATATTTAGATTCTTGTACTCGTCTACAAAGCCCGCCCCGCGCGGCTTTGTGCTGCCTAAACAGCTGATGACTAAATGATATAAGGGAATTATCATGGAGTATAGAAGTGTCGCCCGGTCGTTTGACTGATGCGTGTAAACGTCATGTCTGACATTTCTACGAGTGAGGGCTGTAAAACATTTTTAAGTTTCCATTTATTAAAAACTACCTTTATGTGCCGATGTATCTTTCTTTTAAATGTGTACAGGATATGTTATTGCATCAATTCTATAAATGTAATGCAAAAAATATATTTATTCATACAACGGTTAATTGATGTTCAAGATACAACGCTTAAAACATGTTTAAGGAAGGATCAGATAAGGAATGTTAAAAAAAATGAAGCAAGCAATAAATAACGAAAAAAATTGCCATTAAGTTTTATAAATTGATAATTTTATCCTGTATTTTTCCTTTTTTTGTTATAATATTCTATCATGTTATAGTTAATACAATAATGTTATTACGTTAGTACTCATCAATGGTACAATCAAATATCCTAACGTTGTACCTATGTTTAGTTTGTATCTCGGTTTGATATACAATCTTTGTTGTTTCTTGATACATAAATATATGAAGAACTATGTTAAGACGATGTTAATAAAAAAATTGTTTTAAAAGTTATGACAGTATGAAGATACTACGGCTTCGTTCGGGTACTTATTTATTTATTTATTATGATTTGTAATCAGAAACTGAAATGGTTGAACCTAATCATCAATATAACGGTTTAGTAGGCATTCACTTTTTTCGGGTACAATAAAAAATTGTGAAAACTCTTCAGAAAATCCTTGTGATTAGATTTCTTTGTTGTTTGTGTTTGTCCGACTTCTAACGACGCTGTGGTATTCTATCTTCGTGCTAAATTACACTTTTTACGAATATTTCTAATTGGGTCTGTAAGGTATTTTTTGTTCGACTTTCAATAATTACCTCAGAAAATACAGGGGTGAGGGGTTTTCTCAATCCGTTGCTGAAAATTAGGCCGTAAAGAGAAACGTTTAATTTTATAGGTATGTCATATCAGTTTCACTGGAAAAACGAGGCATTCGGGGGAGAGGGGAGGGCAAACCTGTCTTTGAGGTTTATATATCAAAAAAAAAATACTGAAAAAGTCTAATATCGTCTAAAGATATTTTAAAATGTTATAGCCATCGATAAATTATTTAAATTTCAGTTTAAAATTTGTCTGCTTTTGCCATTACCTATTATCATTATCATCATTATGATGCTTTTGCCAATATTATTATCATTATTATTTATTAAAAAATAAATATAAATGTGCCATACAGATTTACTAGGCAGCAAGAATTATTCCGTATTCCCCGTTATCAGACTAATTCAATGACCAATAGCACCATACTACGTATCTGCTCCCTTTATAACAATAAAGATATTTCAAAAACCGATATATTGAATACCTCCTTATTATCATTCAAAAAAGAGATTTCCAATATCATTAATAGTAAAGACAAATAAAACCTAATAGTACTGTTAGATTGTTAATTGTAACATATAAGTACTTGTAATTGCAGTTACATATAGAATATACATACATACTATATTTATATCACCTTCATCATAAATTATTTTTATACATACTAAAACCATACTAATTTATTACTTTATTTTAATATACATACAAATGTCACACACTCACAACTACCACAAACATCACTCACAAATTACACATAACACTTCCAAAAAAAAAAAAAAAATTCTACTGTATACGTATATAATATTAATAATCTATATATATTTTAAGAACACTGTTCAAATTTTTATGCTAATCTTAACATGTAAAATGACCGAAATCCATAATTGGTTTTATATACTAGTAATAAGTTTTGTTTGTAATTATAAAAATTTAATACTGTGGATTTTTCAATAAAGAATAAATAAATAAATAAATAAATTACTATTCCGCAACTATATAATTGAACTACTTGTTATGTCCTAGTCAGCTGAATTATTTATGTCCGGAGTTTAGTGGTTGCTGGTCGAAGCGTCGCGTTCAAACGCTACGCATTAAAGTATCGATCTAATTGGAAATAATCCGAAAAGGCAAATACGCTGACCGAAACTTCAACCGGTTTGCGATGACTCAGTGCGTGCTTTTCGCAGTGGCCACCAACTGTTTATCTAGTATTAGCAATTGTCATTTTATTTCTGAAAAAGTTATTACGTTTAAAATTGTTTGTTTGCAACAAACAATCTTACGTTTATAGATTTATTTTCAGTTGATTAATAAATATAATAACGTCCCTCTCTCTTCCTTCTACCTCTTAAACGCAACAAATATCAGTAGTGTTGTTCATGTCTCTGCTATATTTTATTTTCGGAAGATTCTAGCTGTATATTTTTACTACAGGTACTCAATCATAAAGTAGTAGTTTGTTTTTGTAGTTTAGGTTTTATTAAAGGCGCTTATAATACTGCAAGCGACACCACGACAATGAAGCGCGGCAACGAACCGTTTAAGTATTACGTTATTTTGAAATCACACTTAACGTAACCTCAGTTACTACCAGTTATTACTCAGTTATTACTGCGTCGCTTACAGCGGGTCGCACGAGGCAATGTTCCTTTCTCGAGCGGGGAAACCGTTCATTCGCGCAATTGATAAAACTGTCACAGGCGCCGCTGTATCTCCGTGGATTTAAAAATAAAATAAAATAAAAAATTAAAATAAATAAATAAAAAATGGGTACCATGCCGGAAAATTTCAACATATCTTCGCGTTTCACAGCCCCTAGAAACCAAAACCACCCTTAGTTTCAAAGTTTATATATATATCTATCTATCTATGTCATTTTCTTGTGGCCCTTAAATAAATAAAAATTGCCGTAATTTTGCACCAATCACTTTCAAATTTAAAGGCATGAAATCTCAGTCAAATTCGTTAATAGGCAAAATATGACTAGCGGAGCTGGAATGGGGGGGGGGAGGGATCGAAAAAGTGATATTTTGCTACAACTTTTTTAGTATATAAGAGTTTACAAATTTACAACCAATTATTAAATTAATTGCTACAACTTTCTTAGTATATAAGAGTTCGAATTCATTTAAATTATTATTCATCGAAATCATATAATTTATATTATTCCTATAAGGGCCTAAACTTATTTAAGTAAACTTTTTTGATAGCACCAACCATTGGTCCTAGGGGTGGGAAAGATCAAATCAGTTCAAAAATGTTAATCGTATACCTATGATTGTTTGAAGCAGTTTTTGATATGAGCAACCCTTACGGTACAGTATAAAGAAGGCTTCAGTATACGCACTCTCGCTGCGCAGGGGTACAGCGGGTTGAGGTGCACGAGCTGCCGCGCGGCGAGTGAATCACGCGGCAGCTCGCGCAATGTTTGATACAAGTTCGTACAATTGGAGTTCGCCTATCCCCTATTTTGATTTGGTGAAATCTACCTCCGGCGCACCGAAAGGGATTTTGCGGATGTGTTCGCGATCGCTGGCCTTTTGTTGGCCCGCGCACGCAAATTATGTCCAATGCTCCACTTAGTGGAACTGGACCGCGGAGCGTTGCGACAATAACTTATAACAAGCGACTTTGCTCTGCTACAAGGGCATGTCGTGTACCAGTCTCCGTTCGCTAATATTTTGCAGCACACACCATGCCAACGCTTACATCTAGACACGACATAAACTTCTTAATTCTTCAGTTAGGTCCCGACCTATCTGATAGTGGGTGCCCGAGCGATATAGCAACCTTAAAAAGGCCTACAGGTAGCCCCGTGCTCTTAGACGCTTCCAATCTCTCTGATATCAGGGAAATGTAAAATCTTAAGATACTTAAAATAACAAATAACTACTGACTGGTGGATAATCGAAGACATCGAAATAGATCAAAATGTCTCTTATAAATGAATGACGTCTGTATATTTTTTTAAAAAAATAATAATATTAAACCTATAATTAATTTTTAATTAAGTATCTATTATGCATATAAACTTATATTTTTAATGCTTTTAGTATTTCGTTTCACCCTTGCCTATTTATTTAATTATATATGTATAAGTAGGTACTTAGACTGTTTCAAACCACAGATTTTACATAATTCAAACGCTACATTCTTCAGTACAAAGAATGAATATAAAAATATATATGTAGATTATACCAGTTTAATTATCTAATGTATTTTAATATTATCCGCTTTAATTTAATTAAAATTACTTCATTTATCTGTTTATTATAATACAATTTTTTAATATGTTATTATATCGTATAGTTCATTTTTGTTTTTTTTAGCATGAAACGCTCATTATTTCAACTAATCAAAAAATAAGAACAAATTGAACTGCCTTCTTTAGGACAGAAATTTAGTCCAGTTAAGAAGGCGGCGAACAGAGGTTGCAGTGGTCCAAACGCTCACGGATACAATAATTTTTAATATGTTTACACAAATCTGTAATCTTACAAAATTATATGATATTCTTTCAATAAATAATAGTTAAATAATAAGTTTTTTCATAATGCTTATTTCATAAGCCTTATTATTTGTAAAGAGTATAGATACTAAACTTCATATTCTTGTTATATATATTTCCTTAACCCTACTCCTACTCCCAATCCCAACGTCTTCCCAAATGCTTTTTCCACTCACCAGGGAAACTATATGGAGAAATTTATTATTGGCTATATGGTTTGATTGTATTATAGTAATTTATTTATCTAATAACTGTTGTTTCCTGAAATAATAAATAAATAAGTAGTTCAGTTAGACCACAAAATGTAACAGAGGTAATATATTTTATGTTTGATAATTTATTTATTTAAATTTACAATAAATTTTAACAATTTTGCATTGAATATAGTAAAATGTATGTGTCCTATACACGATAATCTGCTACACAATATCTGTATCCCAGTTTTAATCGCCAGCGATCGTGGTAGTCTTGTGGTTAAGGCGTTGGACTATTGACCCAAAAGTCACGGGTTTGAATTCGCACATGGTCATGCCATTTTTATCGCTTCATTACCACCATCTCCTCTGACTCTAGGACAGGCACATTTGACCTACTTGGGTAGGGCCCAAAATAATTATATATGACCTAGGTCATAGCAATTATTTAAAAAATAATAATAATAAAATTAAAGGGTTTAATTAAGCTGTCAATAACCATTGCATGAAAACATTTTTGAAGTAAATGTCCCCTTGAATATTTATTGTAACAATATAACCTGGAAGAGCCAAAGGGATAAATAATATTGAATCCCTCAAAAATGTAACTTTACAATATATATACGACAGGTTCGCGCGTTTCTCGAACCAGATCCGCGTACTAAAAATATGACATTTGTAACTACCTTAAATTTAAAGGAGTCGTTTAAAGGAGGAGGAGGAGTGTGCGCTTAAATTCAATTAAAGTGTCTGCTTGACCGTGAAAATGTGCAGGGATAATGCTTCCAAAGATAAAAAAAATACTGGCATCACATTTCATCCGTAAATTAAAATAAATCCACAAAAGTTACTTGCATTCCTCGCTTTGGTGAAAATCATCACACCTTTCATCACACTGTTCACACACACACACACAGTCGCATCATGCTCCGTCTAGTAAATAAACAAGACTCCTCAACAGCTGTTATAGTGGTCCGCCATTTTACCCTGTTACACAGCTATTTGGACCTAAAATATTTACTACATACAAATTAATTTAATGATATACGTATTCATGCAAATTCAAATTAAATGACATATGTACATGCATAAATTTAATGAAGGTTAATATATATTTATCCTAGAATCAATAATGCGTTTTAGAAACAACTTCTGAAAACGGCTTGCAATAATAGTGTCTGCATTTAATATGCGCTCTGTCGTAATAACAAATACTAGAAGCCCATTCCTTATTCGGCGACAATGGACATTGTGAATCTATTGATGTTAACATTGTGTAAAACTATTCATGAAATCATCACAAGCTTATATTCTGACACAACAGTGCGTCTCAATTTGAATTATCTGACAAATGGGAGAATTTCCTTCTTTCGAAACGTGTAGGACCTTGACGATGTCTCCCGTATTGTGACCATAAAAGGTGAAGAGCATTTTAATATATTTTCAATGTTTCTTAAGCCATGAAAAATCTCATGCATGCTTATAAAACGAACCATACACTTACAAAATGGAAACAAGCATTATTTATTTATTTACATAATTATTTTTGTATAATGTGACCCACCAAGTTCTTAAACAAAAAAACAAATTCTTAAACAGTATTTGAATGAAATTCATACGGAATATTTGTAATTATTATCACTGGTCTAATATGAGCCCTGCCTTCTTTACTAGTCGATGTCTGTACTAAGGATAATTCAGTGTGCAAAAAAAATGTTTTATCAAACGTCAATTGCATCCGTCTATATATATAATACAACTTTTTTGTAGATGTTACTAATGTATGCGTTCATAATATAGTTATAAATACATACAAGTAAAGATTTAATTATAATAATATAAATTAAGATTACACGTTTTAAAAACTAATCATATACAAAAGCTGAAAATAACTGATTAAATTAAAGAATGTATACAGAATATAAGAAAACCATTATGATAACTGAAGAGAGTGAAATGGCAATTTTAATTATAATTCGATTGCACTTGTATTAAAATAATGAAATGATGCAAAATTTATTACCTGCCTAGGATATCGCCAGTTTTAAGGAAGCCATTTTGTTAGATAAAATAAAGTTCTTTGTAGCCGCGTCACAAATAAATTTGTATTCATTAGGTATATGTAATACGCATATGGAATATTATATACATATATGTATACTTACTAATACGTGATTATGTAATCAGATCAACTGACAACTGACACGCTGACACCGCTGACAACTGATAAGCATATAATCTAGGTTAGTCTTGCATCCTTACAAGTTTTTCACATATAAGAGTGATTTATTTCATATCTATTGCTAATGAAAAATGAAATACATTTTCTCGCGATGATTGTAAGTATAACTAATAACAGTATAACTAATATTTTACATACATTAAAATCGATTTGTAAGTGTTATATTGAGTTATATTAATTCAAAATAATTACACTTTCTTTATTTGATATATATTCAAAATTAAAATATCTCTCGTTGCCAGTTTACCGCAGTTAAATGAAGACATTACCGCACTCTTGCATTTAACCGTAAAGAGCACACAATATTACAAACACGCGCTCTTTTTACGGCAAAAAGTCTCGTTTTGATAGCCGGCAGGGTATAGCCAACACTAAAAATATACACTTTTAGGGCCTATATAATTTTTGTAAATTCTTGGTTTTTGAGAATTTATTTCATATACAAAGGACTCATGATGACTCTTATATTGGACAACTTCCCATTGTCTTACCTGTAAATCAAAGATGCCATTATTTTTTTAAAGAAAGGTTATATGTAAATAACTAATCTCCATATAAAACATGTTATCATAGTATCTTCGTTATTACAATTTTGAAATAAAATGTAATAATTTTATTGTAATAGTAATTATATTTATTATTATCAAAAATTATTCTTAAATATAATAAGTAAAGGTGATATTTATAGTATTAGTAATACATTAATCTTAAAAATCGTACTATTTAATTTATAATAATCATTATTTCGGAATGATTATTACGACCTGGAAAATATGTTTATACAGTTTAAAATATATACACCGTGTCCCAAGCATTTCCCAAAAAAAACCTAATTGGTCCTGCGAATTCTGGTTTTATTTGTTAAGAAACTGTATCAAAATTCATCATACGTACCGAGAGAAAAAAAATAAACTTACGTGAAAATAGTAAAAAGATCGTGTAATAATGTTTTCGTTGTAGTCGCTTAGCTTTACCGTACGCCGTAACGGTGTCAAGGCCATTATCGATCGGTGCGGCATCGAAATTCGCGCTCTCATCGAATTGACACCATCTCTTAAAAGATATTTTAAATTAGGGGATATTTTTTTTCGCATTGTTTATATCTTTTTTTACTTATAACAGGTTGCACAGCACCCACCTTAACAGATATGTTTATTTATTTATTTATTGTACATAATTCATTTGACAAAAAAAATATAAATGTAGTAGTAGAAATCACAGTTATAAATGCACCGGGAGCGATTAGCACTGCTACATTTTGTGCCCTGCCTTCTACTAGACTATGACTGTACTAAGGAAGGCAGTGTTATATTGTGCTACAACTGAGAATGTCAAACCGTCAATGCACCTATAGAGAAATATGAAAATGTATATTTGTAAGAAAATAAATTAAAATTAAAATATATAAATACAATGTTGTCGCATATAATTTTTATGTTCAGAAAAATATGTCTATATATATAGTTGGATTAAAATAAAAATAAAATACGTAATGAGTGAAGTATATATAGTTTAGTATGTATTCGAAAATTTTAGCTGTATATTACGCGGATATTAGTAAACTTGGATTAGCCTAATCCAAGTTTAATCCACAAACTTTCTGGACATGCCATGTCGAAGAAGTTTGCTGGCCCGAACGTAGTCACGCAGAGGTGTCGTCGACACCTCTCGACTGATGATTGGTAGAGAAGGGTGGGTTTTACATCCACCGCGCGGCTTTTGCTTAGGGTATTAGCGGGTAGTTTCGATACTGGAACTGTACAGCGGTTTATCCCCGCCCTGTGATTTTAATAGCGCAAATAGCTTATTGATTTTCCTAATTATTAATCACCTGTAAATAAGCTTTTGAAATAATCATTTTATATTACATTTCTGTGGGTTAGAATATCACTTAGAAATACATGGGTGGGTTAGTTTCGAGTCGCATTATGTTCTTTGTCATAATTTTGAAAGAGGCAGCCGTAAACATTCCAGAATGATCTCGACAACATGCCCTTATCACACTTATCGGAGGATAACAGCAATTAAGGCCGATAAAGCAATTTCTATGAACTTAAACAACAAGTTTTATGTCGCCAATTATACCGAGCCGGTACATCCACGCCTAATGGAAAGATTATCCGTACCGTAATGAAATTCGCGACGGTGCCGCGGTGCCGTGGCGCGCAGCCCATCCGACTCCGCAGCCGAGCAGTGCCGTCGAGCACCGGATGATTTCACCCAACTTGACTTATCCAACTTTTTCGTGTTGTTTTCTATATTCTTCCACATGCTATAATTAAAATATTAAAATGTAAAAATCAAAGCCAAGCCGCAAAGGTGAAACCTATGCCGGCAGCATATTGGAGCGGAGAACTGCAAACTTATATATATAAAAATAAATAATTCTTTCATTAAAATTCGAACAAAAAGCGCGCGAAAAAATTAAACATGGGATTTTCCATAGAGAAAATATTTTTAATCATAACTAAAAATAGAGTTTTAAAATTATGGCTTCGTCGCGACCTGTAGATTCGATTAAAACTTTAAAATTCTAAAATCGGTGCTAAAATCATTGTGACCTAACCTAACATCACAAACATTTCGCTATTGGAGTCGATCCATGGGAGATACGCTTCAATAAATATAATTAACCTACGATTTTTAGGTTGACTTTATTTTTATTTATCGTTAGATGTTACCTATTGAACTTTCTAAATAATATATTAAATACCTCATCGATAATTTTAATTGATTATGTTGATCAAATGTGCAGTTTATGGTAAGTTTTATGAATGGTTATAGTTTCTATATACTCGTTAATAATAAAAGCTTAAATTGGTAAATAGCATGATCTTTGTTTGTATTTTTTTTAATTTGTTGTATTTTTGTTTGTATTTTTGCGCTCTATCGAACTATAAAAGTTTAATCGTAATAGACAGCGAAAGGCGGGATAATAGCTTTTTATACATTGATGTGTGTATCTATAGAAACTAAAAACGGAACATTTATAAAAAAAACATAATCTACCTAATAATTCTACCTAATTTTTTAAAAGCTAAAATGGGGCCACCTCTTAAACATTTCCTATCATATGCAAAGATAAAAAAAAAACAAATCGCCTAAACTACTACCAGATCATACTACACGAGTGACCATACATTGAAGAAAGCAAATATACTTATCAAATTGATGACTCATAATTTTTTTGGAATTTGTTTAAAAGTGTTTAAATCAGCTAATTGTTACGACCGAATGATTCGTGATTGCTCTGTGTCCAGCACCCAGGCTGACAGGAGGGGCTCGATCGCCCAGCGTACCGCCACAGAGAGCTATCTCTCAGCCATTTAATCTGTTACAGTTTCATACTTTGCATCATCTACGGCGTACCTCAGGGCTGTGTTCCGGGACGGCTCGCGCAGATGCTCTACGGTTGGGAACTATGAAGTCGAATTTGCACGCCTCAATTGAGACATTTCAACGCGACTTAGAGACGAAGTGTAAGCTACGGCACCGCGGGCAGGTCGTCTCGGCTCTCTTTGATTATTACCTAGGCTTTACTTATGCTATCGTTATGGAGACGTCTTTATAGGTGCATTATATGCTGCATGCATATTTCCACGGCACTCTTCCAGTAGTCAATTATTGGGGTACTATACTTCCGTTTTGATTCCGGGATTTTAAACTAGAAGCTTTTCAAACATATACATATTCAACCACGTCACAACAAAATCATTTTTTCTCTGACCTTTGCCCATCGGTACAATGTGGACAGTCGCCTATCGAATATTTTTTACATAAACTTACAGCTTGGCAAATAAATAAATATACTTATTAAATAGTCTTCACTGTAACATTATAAGATTATCACTAAGCTAAAGATTATGTCCGTCACTTCGCAGTGAATTTCCTTAATTAATTGAGAAATTAATCGTAGTGAAATCGTGGTAGTCTAGTGGTTAAGACTATTGACCCAAAGGTCTCGGGTTCAAATCCACACATGGTCATACTATTTTTTACGCTTCATTACTACCATCTCCCCTGACTCTAAGACAGGCACGTTTTCCCTAGGCCCAAAATAATTGTATATGACCTAGGTGTAGCAATTATTTATTAAAAAAGTGCTATGGGTATGAGTAAGTAAATGGGTAATAATTTTGATGGCTTTTTTACGATAGCACCTTTGTTGGACCTTAATTAATTTGTTTTTGATGTTTTATATGTTTTACAAAAAAGTTATGATGAACAAAAAAATATTCTTCAACAAAGTTTAGTAAAATTAAGCTATATCAACATTCATTAGGGACCTTTTTTCGTTAACAAGAAAACAGGATAATAAACGAAGAACAAGTTTTTTACTTATTGCAATATATGCCATTATATAGCATATATAACAATTTTACTCATAAAGTTGGATGATAGTAAAATTCCATGTTAAAATTCCAAAGTGAAAATGAGTAGTACTCTTTACTCGCGTGCGGTGTGCTGCTGTGGTAATAAAATGCCTTAAATAGGCTGTGTCAACGCAGTCAACATTTAATTGCGAATGTAAAGCCAGATGGTCACTGGCGAACGGTACCCATGATTTATATGAAACAATCATAATAATAACAGGTCCACCTTATAAATAGGTTACTAATAGTAGAAAACTTATTTAAAAGCCACAAAAGGCACGCTTCACGGGAGGCACTGTCGAAAAGCTTCAAGTCAAACTAACTTATGGTTTAGGTCAACAATCACATAAAGGTATCACAAAAACAGCTGCTTCATCTGAATCCGCGCGCAAAATGAAAACAAGCGATGATAAAATTCACCACAAAAACCATGCATAGGTCAACCCGACTGAAATGCGGTGATTGCTGAAACTTTAAGATTTAACCTGGCTCTTTCTGTTGTATAACATTATTCGGTTTGCCTTTTGCAAGTACCTTTAATTCCAGCGTTAACGACGCGGACGTGCAGAAAAGATGCTTCGACTACAAAACCCTCTAATCAATCATAATATGATATTGTTATGTCCGACAGGTATGCAAGGTTATCGTCTAACATTTTACAGACTCTTTTTAAAAATAACTATAGAAAGAGAATACGTAATACAGGCCCAAGCTCGAGAATTCCATTCGATGGAAATTCAAGCGTATTAATCAAGTGCAACTTTGCATAAATACTAATAAATACTTAAATACTTTGCAAACTAGTAAAATAAAGTATATTTGGTTGTTCGTTTTGCAATTATTATTTCTCAGTCCAGTGAAGCTGATTCCATTGTTATATTTTTTCTACGTCGTAGTGTAGTCAAATTATTTCACGATGTTTTCAGTAGTTTCCGTCATTATTAATTTAAATTTATAGTATCAAGTGTATATTACCTAAATACTAAATTATATTACATGGTGTATTTAAAATCACTACTGTCCTTTCAGGAGGTTGATCTATATCAAAATTAAAACATTAATTAGCAAAATTTATTGTATTTTTTTCCTAATTACGACAAAAACTAATCAAAAGCTAACGAAAGTTTGGAAATCTCGACGTCGCTGTCGCCCGACTGTCGATCTGTCCCAAACATAACAAACCATAGGTTACGTCAAGCTCGGTTGAGCCGGATGCCGCCGCGTATAGGTGAAAAATGTACTAACTTTTTTTTATGTACCGGTTTAGGGGTCGATATAGATCAACGCCCTAAAAGGACAGTATAGTGATTTTAAATACAACCTATAAATAACTTCCATTGATGATGTTTAAAACGACGCGTGACGAGCGTTTGCTCAGCGTGACTTTAAGTGTGTTCTTTGCAAAGACAGTTTAATTTATCTATTATTAAAATCTTATTTGTAGAATTTATTCGTAATCCCAGATAATTTTATCAGTTATTTGTGAGATTCCGTTATTGTACTTTATAACTAATATTTTAGTGTAACATTTGGTCGAAAAAAAATTAAATGAAACCAGCTTTGAGGTTCCATAATTTTGCCTAAAACATTCATGGGTTTCCTATCTTTGGCGCATCAATATATTTTACGGACATAATTGGACTACATGTCGACCTTTAATAAAGTCCTTTTGAAGTCGTTTTAAGTTTATACACAGTAGACCTTTTACTTTTAATTTGACGAGTGACCGTTTCATTTGACCGGTACTGCGGCTGGCGGTGATGGACGGTCAGCTGGTGAGCGTAACAATGGCCGTTCGGATCGGATCAGAGGAGACAATGGGAGAAGTGGACATTTGTCACTGCTGAACACAGCTTTTAAGTGGGACTGCCTCAAGCTCCCGACGAATATCTGAAATTCAAATATTATAATAAATTTGAAAAATATATATCTTCTTACATTATAATTGTAACCTTACATCATATGAAGGTATAACAGAATATTGAAATTCAGAAAATTCGAATTATTTTTAATATTTTTACAGATTGAAGTTTTTCATACAAATATATAACTAGAAGGTTTAGAGGCAGATGAATACCGAAACGCACATATAGTTGC
Organism: Neomicropteryx cornuta; assembly: GCA_020383195.1. Taxonomy (NCBI): domain Eukaryota; kingdom Metazoa; phylum Arthropoda; class Insecta; order Lepidoptera; family Micropterigidae; genus Neomicropteryx; species Neomicropteryx cornuta. Next base: position 8,385,017 of record JAHKQU010000028.1, read on the forward strand.
ATCGCTAAAGTTTAATGGACGCCGGTTTAAATGCAGGCTTGTATTTAACGAAAACTTTCTAACTCCGCGTACCCATCTGAGCGCTTGTGAAATACGGTCAAACTTTATGTTGGCATATAATTTAACTACCTAAGTTCAAGATTGTCCTGTTCTTAACGAATATTAACCCTTAATGTAACTCGTAATTTAAGACTTTATTTGCATTGGCAACAATATGCCACTGCAAACTCTATTAGCTGTATCTTAAGTTGGCCTAAAAGTCTGTTTTTCTAGTTTGTTAACTGTCAAATGACGACCATATATACATGCATTTACAGTAAACGTATGAATATATTATATAAATTAAATAAATAATTATTTAAATATAATAGACGATTAAAGGATTAGAGGGCCTTGTTTGTTATTTTTTATCCAAAATTTCCTGTATTTTCTATTATGCATTTTTATTTTAATCGAGGCATATACCTACTTAGCTGTCAGAGGAAAATTCTATCAGGATAATGATTAATTTGAGAGTAAACTGCTAGAGGTAAGTGCTAATTCAGCTTTCGGAGTTTTTTCCTGAGCGTTTGTAATCGACTTGAGTCTGTTGTTAAAACTTAGGCTTATCATCATCATCGTCAGTCTGTATTAACCCATTTCAGGGCATAGTAGGTAGTTACTATTCAATAAAGCGTCCTTTGTTTACATTTGTGGCCTGAGAAACATTTGACATCATCAGCCTAATGCATTAGTTGTCTGTCACCCTTCTTTGTGTGGTTCTAGGTTTTTTATAACAATAATAACCTCTTTTGCGAGGATAGCTTATTCGAGAGATGGTTCGAGCAGTACCATTTGATGCAGTGTTGTGATGCATGTGGAGTTATCCGATTGCGTACAATTTATTTATGAGCGGAGAATATAATAAAGGCGGTCGTTGCGCGTTGGATATTGGATTAGATTATATTTCGTACAGCATACTCTGATTTACGAGTATATAAATGTAACAGAGCATGGCCTACATACTCGTATATACCATCGTGTGACTTTTGATAATATTGACAAAAAAAAAATAATTTCATTTCAAGAAAAGTGTATGTCGATAACTAGGTAGTTTATTTGTACTAAGATATTTTTTCGTAGAGAACTTTATATATATATATATATATATATACTCGTATATATTATACATATGATAAATTTGAATTTTAAAACATGGCCTATGGAACGAAGAATTTATGTTATTTGTGTTACAATTATCAGGGATGTGCACGAGTTGTAAAGCGCCGTTACGAAAGACAAAATTTAGACGCGCGCGGATGACCCGAGGGCCTAAAGATGAGTCGCAAAGCGACTTATCCCGAGTGCCGCATGCACGTGCCTTCGCGCGCCGTTAATTCGCCTGCAGGGCCTAGCTGCTAATCCAGGCCGAAGCATGTGGTTGAACAGCTAGTAAGCTAATAAATATTAATCACACTTCATGCTATGATTAAACTACTCTAGTTTGTTGTTTTTTTCTTGTTTGAAGCTTTCTTTGATGGACTTGCCGCACGTGACGTGTAGGTTGAAGGTTTTTAAATACCTTATAAATTACGTGTAGGGAATGTGCGATTCATTGTTTTTGCATTCCATACGGTTACGAACGCGACTCGCATCGAGACCGCAGCTTATACTTAAAGCACGGGGACGCGGTGCTTAGTCCCGCCCATGGCCTCCGGCTATTTCCATATGGCTCTTTCGAGTTTCTCTACCCTCCTTTTCGGTCCGGAATCGCTTAATCGTGTGCGGCGTTTTCGTTGCGTAACTTCTCATAACAAGAGAACAATGTTTTGTCATAACAAGAGAACAATGTTTTGTTGTTCCGTATAAAAATTGCGTTGATTTATTAAAGTACCATAATACTTTTGACTTAGGAAATACAAACATTAAATTAAATGACCCTTTAATAGCAGCTCAGTAACGTTAAAAATAACATGTAAAGTATCATTACATAATTAGGAAATCTATTTCAGTTTATTTTATCTGCTTTAATGTCTACATTAAGGCAGTATATAAACCTATTGATTTCTCAAATAAAAAAGTAATTTAAAAAAAATCTGCCTAAATAATTTTTTAAAAAATAGTCCTTAATGTCAAAATAGTTTGCTTCATTTTTAAATTAAGATATGACAAACTAAAATATAACGAAACGGATTGCACGGTTATAATATTGATGTATTCTCTAATTAACTTTATATAATAACAATATGAGGCAATATCGTTCATTGTCTATAATATCGAGTCGACAGTAAGTTAAAGAATGCATTTATACGGCGCGTCTATTTCCAATGGTGTTTCCTTGAATTCTGTTGCGACAGCCCTCTGACCCTCGACCCGGCTGTTCCGCGCCGTATTAGTCCGAGACTGTCTCTGAGACAATACCTCCTTGGATAAAGCTAACCTTTAATGTGGAATTAGTATTGTGAGTTTGATATATCGTTGATTGCTTACCGGTGACCGTAAAAGGTCACGATCTGCCTCAATGGTCGCTTGTTGCTGGTTATAAACGCACCTACCATTATTTTGTATATATTATAAATGTGTTTTCAATACAATCTAAATTCATAATGGATTTTAGTAGTGTTTGTGTTTGAAAATGAATATTGCTAAATGTATTTTTTTTTAATATTCGTGTAAAGTCCTAGTCTATCTGTATACTATACGAGTTTACAGTGGTAGCTCCTTTATACACTATCGAATATATATATATATTTATTTGACTTATATTTGATGATAGTTTTTAATAGCGGCAAATCGCCTGAAAAGATAAATGACACAATCTTTGACAATATTGAAAAATTTTTAATATTTTTTTAATTTTTTGATAGTGCTGGATAGCATAATATTTATAAAGGTTCTAAAGAGGTCCTGTACTTGATGAGAGCGCAGGATGTCGGTTTAAACCCAGCGCTGAGTTTTATAAAAATGCATTTTTAACTCTAACCTGTCCTCTTTAGTGTAAAATATTGTCAAATATTATGTAACCATCTAATGAAATGAAATAAGGAACGGATGATATTTTAACATAAAATATAAAAATATAATGGATATGTGATTACGATGAAGGATGATGGTGAAATGAGATGATTTTATGAGTGATTTATGTATGAAGTTATGTATGAAAAATAATGGATATTTAAAAGTGTAAAATTAAAGCACATGATTAGTGTGCGTATTATTTATATAATTGTATAATTAAGTTGTAAAGTTATTTGACTTATATTTAATGATTGTTTTTTAATAACGGCAAATCGCCTGAAAAGATAAATAACACAATCTTTGACAATATTGAAAAATATATACAATATATTTATATATAGATTTGATGATAAGATATTTTTTAAGCTTTCGCCATTCGAGGTCGTCAGAAAATATATGAAAGATGACGTTTAAAATGCAACCTTCATAAATTCGACAAATTTCAACTAAAAGATAAATATATCCAGCCACTACAATTATTATTATATAATTGCAGTTTTGCTAGATAAATCGATCAGTATTATGAATCAATATATCAAGTATCACGCGTTAAATGCTGTTAAGTTAGTTTAATTTTGTCTATTTAGACCTACAGACCTGCAAGCGCCCAAAACCCAAATGTGAGAGAGTTCCCATGTCTTTAAATCAATTTCGCGGGCATCCGCTGGCAAAGACTTCAAAACTTTTACATTAAAGCAAGCATCGAAATCCCTGCCGTGAGTTCTCGCGTGAATTGGAACGGGTAAAGCGGAAAGTAATTTGGTACAGGATAATCTATGATTATTAATTCTAATGTTTAGTGGCGTCGTAGTTTCACCGACATATAATATATATATCGGTCTCTTGCCTTAATACTTGCATACCGACATGTTTGTAGTCAAATTTGTCGGGAAGGAACGGGAAGGAAATAAGTCGTCCGGAACCGACCGCGCCCGGAGACGAATGCTGCCACGTCATTGGCCGCTCGACCCCCCGCCGGCGCCTGATTGGCCGACCGTTCGACATTTGAACTTGGAACGAACCTGTCACTGGCCGGGGAGATTTAACTAAGATAGCGGAATGATTTTTACTTTGACTCTCTTATGATTTGGATTTTCGTCACCGACAGCACAACTTATTTATACATTGAAAAGCGGTCATAACAACTCGTCTGCTCAGCATAAGAAATCCAATTCTAATGTGTGGAACAAGTTGAACCCTGACATTCGATAAAATTGCACCCTCGTAAAACCCATATCTGCCCTGCGAGTAACTGATTATTTTGGTCAAATATACTGTTGTATCAACTTTTCCAAAATAGTTTTAGTTGTCGTTAGAGATTTTCAAAATAAAAAAAAATAAAGAAACAATTATAAAATATAAGAATAATAAAGATTAAATTGTATTCTTTACAAACTGGTTAAATGAAAACAGTGTCACTTGTAATTTCTATTTCGCTCTCACTTTTAGGCACTAACCTAGTAAAATGATAAAATCCATGTAAAGCTGTAGGGGAGAACCACCATGAACTGGACGTTTTATATATTTATCACTATAATTCACGAACTACTGCCGTCAAAGTTGAAGTCATCTTGTATAGTGTTTTATTGGCTTGATATGTCCTTGTGTCAATAGAAAATATTTCTTTTCAACTCGTGATTGTGAGTCCTGGACACCCTTCCCCATGAACAGGACATTCATGTCAAGTGACATTTTAAAATAGCTATTAATTATATAATATATGTCAATAAAACAATCAATACTATTAAAGATTATAATATTGTGGAAACATAATTAAAAACATTTATTATAAAAGATTAAAAAAAAACCTGTTTCCTATGTTACGTGTTATATAAAAGTGTTACGCAATTGCATTAATTGTTAAATGAATCTATTAAATAACTACTAAAGTTAGCCTACCTTATTACGGGCAATGTCCAGTTAGATTGGTTATATTATTCATCGTCTAGAAAGATGTAAAGATCAAAAATAATAAATAAATATACGTAACCCAAGGTAGAGGTTATCAGCAGATTTTTGTTTTGATGATATCTGAGAAGTCGAACCGTCAATACACTTTTGATAAGTCATATTTATCAGCGATCGGCCTCACTCCTATCGTACGCCTTAGTGAGGAGTTTCACGACCACTCGGAGTCCGTTCGAGCTGTTAAATGTACTTTAAGGCGATTATAATCCATACCTTTTATTGTTTCGTATATAATTTTTTGCAATTTCTGCTTATGCGACTAAATAATATTTCAATAATTATTATCTATTCTGAAAGTTTTAATATGCTGTAGCATTTAAATTACTTAATTACCGACATAAATTAAGAATGCTTTGATATTATAGTCTAGAATAGTAATTACACACCTTTCTAGGGAGGACCCTGGTGTGTTCATTGGGAAATGGCTTTCAGCCGAATTTAAAAGTAAAGTTAAGACCTGCACGTTCCGTCACTGTTTTTCAGAATTCTTTCTTCAGAAACGCCATAAGATCTGCAACAAAATTTGAGCAGTTCTCCAATCACGACTTACCCAATCTTAACCTTGGAAATTCCAAGCAATAAATCAGGGACTTTTAAAAAGTCCTTTGCGGTTCAAATGTTTAGACTGAGGAAGGAACTCCCTTATAGCATTAAAGACCTTATTAAAGAATCACTCAATATTGCCACTTTGAAACGTCCGCGTTGTCTCGAAGAACATTTTGCTTCTTCCTAATTCTACCTTTCTATACTCATTATAAATATAAAATATACTTGTTTGTTCTTAGTTGTTGAATGGCAAAATATCACTATTCCTACAGCAATTCCTAACACTTTCTTACAAAATAGAAAAACAAAATAATGTCCGTTTATAGCTAACACCTATATGCTTATATGCTTTTTGTTTTTTACTACCTTTATTAGACTTTTTCGCTGTCAGGACAACATATTATTCACATAATCTCTCCAGCTAAGCTGGAAAGATTGTATTATGGAAATTAGATCATCCTATTGGAGTGTAGTTATTATTAAATGTGGTGATAATTATTGTTAATTTTCGCATTTTGTTTTTGCTTTAAAAAAAATATTTAAATAGGTTTTATTTTTGTAACAATGTATTTGTGCTCGATAGTTAATTATAAATACTGTGAATATTCTGAATAAATAAAGACAACAATCTCTTACTGCCTCATACGACTGGCGTCTTCTTTCAGAAGTGGAACAAATGCGTACGGAACGACCATTTCGTTTCCTGGTATAAAGTGACGCTAACGAGGTTCGCCAACAAAAGTAACGAACGCCTCCTAAGCAAGTTTAATAGGTACAGGGAGTAGGGAGACGTCCATTTTGTGCTTTATCAGATAATGTCAGAAATAGTGTATTGTAGTAGAAATGGTAGAAGTATTCATAAGTTACATTATATTTATTTTAATTTGAGGAATTGGTGTTCTCATACAAAGCAAGTTTTTTTTCCAGTATTTTTCTACGGATCTAACGTTGAATTTTGCTACGAATAAAATAGGCAACGCGCGATCTCACTTCTTGGCCTAGTCTTTTCATTTTTCATACCCTTTGTCCTGAATGCTCAGTTAACTTTAGTTCATTACTAACTACGTATTATTTGCACTATACACACACACACACACAGTAGGCTCAGGTTATCAATATATGTGTTATCGTAAACACCCGGAATCAGTAAGATCCCGTTTTTGCTAGTAAATATGCGAAATATCGAAGAGCATCAGACACAACACGTTTTTAATAGTAAGAACCCGTTCTTACTAAGGCGGTTAGGTAAATTCCGAATAAAATGAGGACATCGGACATCTTACTATTACATTATATATTACTATGCTTTTAGTCCGTTCTTGCCCCGTTATTGAGTTTTGAATTCAAAACTCTTAAAACAATCATTTCATTTTAAGAGAAAAAAAAATAGTCGCTATACTTTCAGCGTGTAAACTCAGTTTAAATACTCAAATATTGATAGCACTTGACCCTTCATCTCCAATCGGTTAAGCTTAGAGCCAAGTCAAATGTGGGACGGACTTAACATTAAAAATACTATTCAATTTGTAGAAGCAGTTGATAAATTATTTACTCGTAATATAGCCACGTTCTTTCATAGCCTCTCCTTTCGAAATGTCCTACTTTCGGACTATATTCACAATTTTGGCTGTGGATTAGTGAAGATTTTTCTGAAAACGATTCGCACCACTTGTCCAACACGTTTTTCGCCGCAGTCACGCTGAGTTGATCAATTGAAGAAAAAAACCTCATAATGTCCTTGGATTTTCCTACAACTCTACGAAGGCGATTTAGCTTCTTCCAGGCATTCTAGTCTAAGTTACATCCTGGGAAAAGACTATAACTTGGAAGTACTAAAAACCCACAATACCGCGGTTCAATGTTCCGTAGCTTGTGTTATAAGGAGTCCTAAATATGCTCTACAGATAAATAGATATCCGTCTGCTATTTGGTGCTTATAATATAATTTAATTTATTTATTTATTTAATATATTTTAGGGAAACATACAGTTTAAATTAATGTATAATATAGTAAATGCATAATTATTCATTCGGCCAATTACATGAATTTATAACAGGTAGGTTCACCTAGAACTGATTACATTAAAAAATAAAATAATTGAGAAACGTAAATAAAATAGTTTAGGTTTTGCATATTTAAACTGATAAAAATATGTGTTAATTAGAATATGGGGTTTGTTATTATTATAAACATAAATATTTAGAACTTTTATCTTCTAATTACTTGTATGAAACGAGTATATTTTACTTACCTTCTAATTCTAATGTCTAATTCTAAAAGATTACTGTTTTATTCATATCATATTCTGTGAAGTGTTGCGTTTTGAGCATGGTTTGTGTTTGTTTTATTGAATTAAAAAAGATTTGTTCGTCTAGTAATTCATTAGGATACTCTAGAGTGGATGCTTTGTAGAAGCATCCACTCTATTATTAGGGCAGTCTATTAAATTATTGAGTAGTTTTTATAGGAAAACAGCATCAAACGCTTTCCTTCTGACATCCAAACTGGGAATTTTGTGGAAATCTCTAAGTGTCGAACGAGATTTGACAACGTCAAATAATATTACTTTAGTGGACCTTCTGAAAAGCGAGCGTTTTGTTTATGACAGCGACAGCGACGTGAGCTGCCATCTTTTGACAGATGCGAGCGATTAATGTCGGCCCCGAGACGGTACGGACACCTCGGCCTGAACGCGTCACGCGCCTACCACAGAGAGGCCGCCTTACGAAATATGATCATGAGTGCCCGTGGCAGGCAGGTCGTCCGCGATGTTCATGTGTCCCACTCTTGCCGTTTATGGTCGAACGCCATCTGTAGCAGTTCTAATAAAGCTAAATGTGTTTCCCTTTACCCTTAAAGGGTAAAAAAATAAGACAATATATTTGTGAGACTAGATAAGACAATATATGCAGAGACGTTCCTTAACTTTTCTTTGTGGAAGATCTGGCCCTAATTCAAAAATTTCACCGAAGAGTTGCCATTTCTTACATAACAAATGATCATTTTCTTAAAAGGTCACACATGATGTAAACAGTTTTTGTTTCCTTTCTTTTATCCACGATCCCTCAATCCATTTTTTACCTTCTTTTATTATTAATATTATTTAATTATTCACCTAATCATAGATGATTCTGTTAGATTTTGCCTTATGGCAACCAGTTTACCTACCTACAAATTATTTAATATTATAATTTAGTATTGAAGTGTTGATATAAACAAAGTAAATAAATTAATAACCTAAATAGCTTAATAGCCTTATGTTATGCCTATTTGAAAATAGTTCACAATATCAATCCTTATCAATATTATGTTGGTATTCTTTGTATATTCAAGCAGTATTTATTTTATTTTAAGACAAAAAACAACAATGTAGTTTTTTTATTTATGGGTATTAAAAAATATAGCAGTAAATTATAACATTCCTTGACGTCTATAAGATTTACATTTTGGTACTAAATAAACGAAAACCAGCACACAGAAAATTATTTCAGTCGTCCAAAATGTTGAAAACATTGCTAGTCAATGTTCAATTATTCAATAAATTAATTATTATTAACTTACTAAAACTTTAAAAAAAAGCAAGAATAACCTTTACCAAGGTAAATATTATGTTAGTTAACGTTTGATGTAGATCAATTTTGTCCTTTACCCCATGTCATTTTAATAAATACTGTAAAGAGGATTTTTGGGCACTCACATGGCTTACGCTGACTCAACCATTGAGGTACACCAACACTTATTTCTAAATTCCTTCTAGGAAATTACTTCTAGGAAAAAATATATATAGTTTTGAAGAGTTTTAATTAATCTCTTTTCAGTTTCTCTTTTTAGTTTTAATTATATTTATGTAAATTTTGTTTTTTGTATTTCCTGTGTATACTTTATTAGATCTCTTTAAATATTTATTTCTCTGGTTCGTTAAATTAAATTTGTTTTATTTTGTTTCTTGAAAATCTTTTTGTGTAATTTTATTTTATTGTATTCATTGTCTATTTTTTTTTTCTATTTACATTGTTGTATGTTAAAAGTTATTATGTCATTCCCATGTACATTTTTGTATATATTGGAAAATAAATCTTATCCTATCTTATCTTATTGTTCAGTAAGTGTCTTTCTGGTAAAACTCATATTTAACCACTCTAAAGATCATTTCGTTTTAAAGATCTATTTTCATAGTTTTCTCTGGGTAATTAGATCTACACCACAGTCTGCTTTCTGCTTTACATCTATAATAATATGAAATGTGCACTTTGCACATTCTTCTTCTTTATAGTTTTAAATTTAAAAAAAATTATATACGCTATATGCGCATCAATAAAGCTTAGTTTTCCTTTGTCGTAGGTGGCAGATTTTGTTCATTCTCGCCGTGCATCGAGCAAGTTCAGAAGACCTCTCTGGCCCTGAAAGACAACGGTTACCTGGACATTACCACTTTAGAAGTTCTTCAGGTGGAGTATGAGATCGAGCAGAAATCGCTGCTCGTGCGCGATTTGGATTTCCTACAGTCGGAGGTGAGATTTTTTTACAATTATTTAGTTTATGCGCCGTAGAATATATATTTAATAAACACGCCATATTTTTGTGCTTAATGGGCTTGAAAAAAATCGTATCCTTACCGTTGCCGTTTGTCACCTAAGTAAACGACTTTTGTTAATTATTATTACTCGTATGGCTTATATAAGGATTAGTAAAGGTGTTTTTTTAGAGGCGTGGTTTTAAATCTGGCACTACTTTTTTCGTAGTTGGTGTTTTTGACAGCTGTCACTTGATTTATGCTCAGTTTGGTTTGCCATTTCATAATGAATAGACTTACTCCTGAACAACGTTTGCAAATAGTGCAAAATTAGAAAAAAATCACTCTAATTTTTTTTTAAATCACTCTAAAATAAATTAAAAATCGCGTCGTAGGCCTGTGGCGTGGCCTCCAAGATCGTGCGATTTAACACCGCTGGACTATTTTTTGTGGGGTTATGTGAAGTCGCTTGTCTACGCAGATAAGCCGGACACGATTAACGCCTTGGAAGAGAATATTCGGCGCGTTATTGCTGACCTGACATACGGCCCAACTTGCTGCAAAAAGTGGTTGAAAATTGGGCCTCTCGGCTGGGAATTTGTTCGAGTCAGCCGCGACGGCCACTTACCCGAAATCATTTTTAAAACATAATGGCAAACCCTTATCTTTATAATAAAACTAAATTCTTAGCCATAACATCAAATTATATGCGTTTTATCTCTACTTGAAAACCACGCCTCTAAAATCATCACCCTATACTAGGAAATCGTGGTACTGATATATAGTCGAAGTACTTAACAGGCTAAATAGCGAATGCCAATCCAATGTGTCCATTAGGGCTGTCCGCCGGTGGATCCGACTTCCAAGACCGAGCTGATGCCGCCGCCACAAAGCCAGGAAGTGTCCCCGACTGCCCGTCGAACACATCACAACATCGATATGTTAACTATAATTGAAATTACCTTAATTAAGACTCGCGAGCAATATTACTGGCCGCGCTGTTGGTTCGTCGCTTGCAGTTGCGCTCCGACCGACGCGACAGCATTCATAAATTCTAACTACCGTCCGCACTTGTAATTGCCGCCTTAATGAGATGCAAGCAATTCCACGCGTGTTTCTGTCATTCGATTATCCTCAGCTGTTTTATTAGATTTAAATAAGCTGCTTCCTCGTATGCTCGTTTAATTAATTATTATTGTAAATATATGTGTTAATTATAAAGTCGTCTACTGGTTAAAATATTATTTATTTAACAAACAAGTTTTCCCTGTGTACCTACATTTTATTTTTGCATAACAAAGAAACAAATAATAAACATTTAAAAAAATGGTATACTGTTATGAGTGTCTTATTAAATATACTTGTAATCGTTTTTTTTTAATTATTATGTTGGCTTAAATAGAATGAAAAGGGTAAATCTCTACTTCGTCTAAAAATCAATGGTCTCGAAAAGTCTGTATTTTTCCATACATTGTATCAAAACTTTAGACGTAAATATCTTATTGACTATTATTACAAGAAACGAGAAAATAAAACTAGAGGCATAGTTGATTTCATAAACATACAAATTCAACGAAGTATTTAAAATACATTGTTTCTATTTTTCCGTATTTATCCTAAAACGTGACATAGTGTTTTTCTTTCTACAAGCCGTTAAATGAGAATACTTTTAAACCTAACACAGGCATGAGAGCTTTCGGGAAGAGAACTATAAAGTAAGTTTCTAAAGATCTATATAGAGGCGACCCTATATTTTTCTAAACTTTCTTACACTCGTGCTGTAACTTAACTTTTCTACGGAAATCAGGGGGATGAATGTTTGAAAGTATAAGAATCTAGGTTAAAGGTAAGGACGGGATGGTTCCACTCCGTTTCCCCTAATTCCTAGCCAAGAGCACTGGAAGCACATTTTAGACACTCAATCTTTAAAAAAAACTCATAACTTTTAAAATGAATCGACCCTTTTGATGTATAAACATTTATAGCAGGGCCCTTGGATATTTCGGGGTGGCGTGAATTTCGATTTTGTAACGCTCGTGGCTGTGTCTGTGACTTTACGAGCGTCCATCGAGTGGTATTTAATCACTAAGCAACTGACATTTATTATTTAGTAACTGTCATTTATTATTTGGAATCAAAATAAATGAATTATCAATATATATTTTCTTTCACTTTTTTTTATTACTTTAAACAGACGAATACTAACATTTACACATCTTAACCATGAGTCCCGGTTCTTACACTTTTTTTTTGTAACAACCTAAAGTTTTAAAAATATTTTGCAGTGTTGAGTGATGTGCATGGATACTAATATCGATAAAAAGATTTTTGCCTTCCTATTGTTTCATAATTTTTAATACTTATTACGAAATATCGAGAATATTACGAAAACGCACTGCGGCAGGTTGTCGAATCGATTCCCACAGATGTTTATCTGACAATCGATATCTTTGTCGGTCGATTCGCTTTCTGGAAGTCGATCTTATCGCTTGGCTCGTTCGTTCAACATACTCAATTAAACTCTTAAGATCGACCTTTTAGTTGATGCACACATCGTCGTACTTAACAGTTGAACCAGATACCTAATTATCATGTTGCAGTTGTAACTTGCTTTGCCTGTGTACGGGACAATTCCGGTTTTGCAAAATTTATATTGCAGTAAAAGGTCAACGTTATGTTTTATACTAAATTTTGATGAAAAAAATATTTTAATTTCATTTCTCTGAATCTGGCCTGTCTATTTCATGAAATCTTCAGTTTTCACATTTCATTTTAACGTATTTTTGAGAACACAAGCCCCCTAAAACACAACCCTTTCGCTTTTTTAAATTATCGGATTAATTTGGTTTGAATAAATATGAAATAATATTTAAAAGTATATTTTAATATAAAACAAACCAGTTATAAGAAATACAAAAAGAATACCTTCTTTATAGGGTTCAGAAATTAAAAAGAATACTAAACAAGTTTCAGTATATAATATTAGGAAATAACCTAATGATATTATTTTAATATGTAGATATCACCTAATATCACACAAATATCAAGAATATTCAAAATTTACAATCGATTTTTAAAATTATTTTGGATATAAAGCCAAATTGAAAATGAATTAGTAATTAATGCATGTCAATATAAGAAAGAACTTTTCAGTTTATGCACTAAAGAACGTCAATTCTGGACGGATTTACGCGATTGATACTATCAATCGATAAGCTCTCAAGACGATTGAATATTTTTGGTAACAGACATTGTATGCGAATTGAAATTTAAAAACAATGTGTTATTATTAATTTATAATACGTGACAATAAGGAATTATTTTATAGTTGATGATAACATTGTGACAAAATGAAATATATTTTTTGTTAAAAAAAAAATACAATTATTCGAATTTTTATGATACCAGTCGAAAAATAAATGAAATAACCCTAAAAAGTTTCTGAACATGAGTATATAATAGCGTAGGTATAATTTAAGCATCACAAGGTTAACTTCATTCTGTACACATTTATTGTACCATAAATTCAAATTATGTATAATATTGTAAATATTAAATCAGAATATTTGTTATACATCCGGTAGAAAAAAATTCATGGTTGGTCCCAAATTAGTTTTGTAAACATGTCACTTTTATCATTATTTTTTGATTTATTAAGTCTACTTAATAAATCAAAAAATAATTTTCGTCTGAAAATTTAAGTGCTTTTCTTTATTTTTATTTTTTTTGTTTTTGAAGTCTGTTTTTTTATATTTTTTATTTAAAATAAGTACTTTATAACTTCGCTTTATACGTGACGTGACTCCTAAAATATAATATGATAACATTATGTTAAGATGCTCCTAGCTAAAGCGTGACACCGTGGGAACGGTGATTATGTATCGCCTCGTCGTATATTCGCCCGATATGCGATCAGTCCCAAAGAGTATATAAATTTATGGTCACTTTCCGATGCGCGAACATTGTAAATTGTTTCTTCGGGTACACTCAGCCTCGAAAGCTCTCCTACATTTACACATTTAACCTTATCACTGCTCATTTTTTATAAATTTAATATCCACTTTAACGACATTATATTAAGTAAATCCTCATTAAAAACTTTTAATAAAATAATAAAATATTAAGGATATCAATATTCTTTCACACTATGCGCAAGGATCAAAGCACTTTATTTTAAGCACTGCCTGTATCGGGGTGTCGTGTTTTTAAATTATTTTTAATAGCGGAATATTTCTACATACTAATAATTATACGACTGTATTATTACTAAAGTGTATGTAATAAAACAATATCAACTTTAATTGTATTCCAAGGTGTGAATATAAACTTAAATGAGTCTGTCTGCTAAAAACTTAAAATGTAGGTACTTTTGCATTGTCGATGCACTTTTTAACTTGTATACATAAATTCATAAAAAAACGACACTGATTTTTAAGACCATTTTCAGTTTTTAGGTTTAAATTTTCTTTCCTGGGAAGACGTATCTAGGACCTCTTTTGATAAAATACGGGAAAAAAACGATCCTCATTTTATCACTCTTTAAAAAAATATTTTCTCTGCTCGATATTTCCTTTCTCATTTTTTTTAATGTCATAAAATTGACATTTATATGTACCTATATATTTTAAATATAACCTAAAGCGTCATTTCTTCTTGGACAAATAAACGCGTTTTGAATATATTAGCAAATAACATAATAAAAATTACATTTCCGAATCTAGCAAAGGTTTCGCGACTTTTGCTGCCTAATGTATATATCTCTCAATTTCTCCACAGCGCTTTGCAAGTTACACCTCCAGCATCTCCTTCTCACGTGAATCTGTCATTTGCGGACGTTGTGCTATGTTTTAGGTGCAACTGTCGCAGTTGCACGGCACTTTCTACCGTGACTGTATTTATGTAAACACGACTTCCGCTCTCGAAATGGCGAAAACTTCGAAAATATATATAAACGCATGAACGCTTGCTTTTGACTTTCTGTAGCAGAGTCAGGAGCAAGAGATCACATCTCAGAAACAAAACGAAGAGATGGACCAAAAAGTATTAAAAAATAATCTTAATGAATACACCTTTGACAAGTTAAACGAATCATTAAACGTTCTAGTTTTTGAGCTTCAAATAATGAAATAAATCTAATAATTTACCCTTGAAAATAAATTAATATGCGCTAATTATTATGTACTATATTCGTT
The DNA here is from genome assembly GCA_020383195.1 of Neomicropteryx cornuta. Taxonomy (NCBI): domain Eukaryota; kingdom Metazoa; phylum Arthropoda; class Insecta; order Lepidoptera; family Micropterigidae; genus Neomicropteryx; species Neomicropteryx cornuta. Next base: position 8,400,234 of record JAHKQU010000028.1, read on the forward strand.
AAAAAAACGGTATTATTATTAAGTAATTACAATAATTAGGAGCTAGCTTCGGTGATACTGTTGAGTTTAGTAGGTGAGGAAAAACAGCCTTGGAACAAGGAAAAGGATCAAATACTGACCTATGAAGAGAATTCCGCTGGCGAATTGATCTGGAAAGAAACGAATTGAACCCAATCTTCCGTTTTCTCAAGATAGGTTTTATCTTGGAAGGATGGTCATTACGGCCAATATAAGGAGGCTTAGAGAGCAGGCGGGCTCATTCGTCAGTCTTATATAAACTAGTTAACCTGAATTCGAAACGCCTTCTACTTAGTGGCTCCCAATTAAGAGTTGAAATTAATTCAGATGGACTTCACACCGACTAAAACGCCTAAAGACTTCTCTGAGGTGCTTCTAATTCGTCTTTAAGATATTGGGTGTGAGGATCCCATACTGATGAGCAGTATTCAAGGATAGGACGAACCAACGTTTTATATGCGCCTTAAAATCAGCACCTTTAAGACTTCGCATAACAGACCGTAATTGTCTGCGAGCATTTTTCACTATACCACCAACATCATTTCTTTAGTAGTGATAAATAAATTTGCCATCCGTTTTACTTACATCCTTCAGATAATCGATTGCAGATGACCGCCTATAGAACACACGCCTGTCCAGCGCTTCCGTTGCGATCGCAAGGCAGGAATTTCCGACTTGGCGGAGATGTTGATTGCGTCCGAAGTTGACATTGTTATCACTACCGCGGCCCTTACTTACGACTTGGGCCGTCGCCGATAAACTTCTTATAGGAAGGCGTTATTTGCTTGGAGCTGAGGTCGTAGAGATTTCACTTTGGAGCGCGAATGGGGGAATGTGGAAACAGTTCAAAAATGTCGTTGCTATTTTTGCCAAACGGGAGTTGGCAGGACTGATTCCGAACGAGCAGTGTAACGAAAAAGGTTCAGAGAGAGAAGAATAAAACAACAAAATGGCGACTACAGAAGCGATACGTTACAACAAAAACGAAACTTATTTACGCTCGTCTTGGATTCATGCTACTGAAAGTGTAACGCTCCTTTACTCTGAGAAGGCATCGCTGCAACAAATGTTACACTTTAAAAATTAATAATGACCGCAATGTATTAATCACTAAATCGGGAAATAGCTACAATTAAAGGTGTTTTTGTTTGATAATCATATATAAGCGCACATAAACCCTTAGCCTCTCACACACACAAACACCTGACCCTACATTAAACCCTTATGAATTTTTTACACTCCCAGCACACACTCTTATACAAACACTTTATTTAAAACATACATATATGTTTTATGTTATATACGTTTTTATGTCTTATAACTAGGTAGTTTGTATTTACACGCCATTGACAGATTTTTTTATGCAATATTTGGTTATCGTCGCTTTGAGATAAAGAAATAAAATCTGTTCTGCAATAGCATCAGAAGTGTATAAACTAAATTGCAGTATTATTGGCGCATCCGATTAGACACGTTATTGCGTATTTTATTCTACTGTTCATATATATATATATTATGTTACCCACGTATTTATACTTTCAAGCTTAAAAAGGTTAATATTATTTATATTAAGAAATGTGTGGTTATGTCTCGCTTTCCTTCGAATAAAAGATAGCTACTGATGTTAGGTTAGGTTAGGGCAGACAAAACGATTCAATCTTTGATACGGACCGCAGCAAAGGTGTGTCTGAATCGAACCTATTATCTATTACAAGCTTTTATTTAGCTTATAACGTTTATATGTCGTATTAAGTCAAATCTTCAACAGCATAGACACTAAATTTGTATACGCGTTCAAGCACTTATTTTTTTTTGTTTAACAACAATTACATTATACTTTCATAAGGTTACAAACTAATTATAATATTGTATCTGTGAGCGATTGGTACCACTGCAACCTCTGTTCTAACTAGACTAAATATGTATTCTAAAGAAGGCTCCTAAATTAACAAAAATATTAACTATAAAATATATTAGATAGTTGTAATATAATAAACAGATTATTGAAGTTATAGTGTATAATTATAGTAGCATATATTAGAGGATTAACCTGGTATAATGTTATATTTTTTTGTATTTAATAATATTGTTATGGCATATTGCTATTTAGCAACACACAGATCACTCTTGGCAGTTGCCCTCCGAGTGTATCGTGCTGGAACCTGGCCACGCTGTGACCCGACCGAGGCAAATTTCGCCAGGCGTCTCAATTGACGCGGCGCCATCCTGGGTCCGGATATAAATCAGCGCCGGACGGCAATTTGCCGCGCGCGTCGACCGCAATTTTCGACCGCCGAATGATTAAGTCATAAGTCTGCCAAGCCATCGGGGTCTGTGGGGTCTGTGGGGTCCGGTCGCCGTCCGCGCGGCTCGTGGATCAAAAATGAAAGCCTGTTCGAATGCACCCTTTTTCCATCAGGCAGGGTATACACCAAGACGAGCGGGCGTGGCGGCGCACAGTGGAACGAAATCAGAGCTTCATAGACATGTAATTTATTTTTTCAAAATGGCGACTTTTATGCTTGAAAATCCTTCTCTAGTCCTACTCTAATTAACCTAAAACAGGCGACCTTTTCGTCCCGCAAGCAGTGGGGCGAAGTAGGAGAATTTAACTTCCATGCAATGTGATGCATGAAAACAGTATATAAGTGATAAAATAAAACATTTATTGAACAGACTAAAATAATATGAAGCAAGTTTTAAATAAGACAAATTGTCCTATCCAATTCTTTTCGTAAGAATTCGTTTTTTTTAAATCCTTTTCGAGTTTTCTTGATTGATCTTCGAGGGTTCTAAAAATGACTATAGTCATAGGGAAATTGACTTTTTGGGTTTTTATAATACGGATACGATTCGATAGAAACTAAACAAAACATAAGTGAGCGTTTGGTATCACTCCAATCTCTGTTCGCTGCCTTTAATTTACCAATAGATGTCAAGAATACACGAGTAAATTAACAAAATATATGAGATTAAATATTTTTGCAATATATAATAAATGCTGAAATGATTAATAAACATAAAAATAAATAATAATATACAGTCGACAATCTCTCTATGAACATCACAATGACAGCTAAAACCTATTATTGTTTCAATATAATGTAAAAAAAATTGTTGTAATACGCTATAATGCGAGTGTAAATTAATTTTAATCTTTTCATATATTTTATACACATTGAATTTTATACACATTTGTGTGTACGATTTTTTATATCTTGTACGGTTGGTTTTCCAAATAAACAATTAATAAATAAAAACAAGTCTGCCATTAAAAAAAACCCTGAATTACTATACTTGTTACTTTAGTATCTATTCTAAGAAATCGACAACGTAAAGGATATGTTGATATTTTTCGTTTAATATGTATATAATATTTAAAAAAACGAATTGTTTAATTATTTATTAGGAAATCTTTCACATATCAATATTTTGTGTTTGCATACACTATTTTTTAAACGTCATGGCGCAAAATGTTTCCTTCATTGATGGTGTGATTTGGCAAAAGAAGAAGTATCTCGCGTCGAAACGTCTGGAATTCACTCAGTAAGCCCTCTCTATTTATCCATCTGTATTACCAGTTGAAAATATATGTATACATATTATTATGTGAACTTGCATAGCTTTTTCTTGGCTTTTGTTAAAAACCTTGTGTATCACGTAATATGAGTAATTTTTTATCTTGGCCGTCATCCAAAGGCACGACCTCACCCGGCATTTGTCTCCATTAAGCTGTCCTTTATGGGAATAGCGGGGGGGAGGGGTGAATACAACACTGACAAAAAGATGACAGATCTGAGCGACACGGACACAGAACGACGTAAGTCGATGACAATGGACGGCGATTTTATGCTCAAACATCGATCAAATGCTCAATGAAGCCATTAGTGAGCGGTACCGCATGTTCTTAAGAAGAGGTATTACGGAAATACAATTTTTTAGAATCATCATCGTATTGGTTTACAACTCAAGGTATTAGAATTACAGGTGAACATAAGGTCAGCAGTATCTTTTTAAGGGGTGATTCTGGACTTTGCAACTTTGTAAATATAGCAAAAAAACTGGTCTAAAATGGCTAAAGAAAAGTCCTAAAAACATTTTAATAAAACATCAGACCGCGCGGCAATGCAAAATCGCGATCCAGAAACCGACTGACTCCACGGGGCACTGTACCTACAAATGTATTGACGACAATGGATGACGGGTTAGTGCCCGTGCGCAAATATTGTAATGTAGGTCAAATGGATAGGTCAGGAACACAACAATATCAAACGATTATTTTTTTTAGCTTCATAAAAACTTTTTGAACAAAAGTTGAGCAGATTCATGCCCAGAATGACCCATTAAAATGATACTGATGATTTTAAGTTCACCCTGTATAGGCCGCGGTTTGTGTTCAAGCCGTTCAAGCCGTCATAAAGCTTACACCTTTCCGTTGATTGTAGAAGGTCTCTTTTTGCGAGCAACGATTTGTAGGTCAGAATCGTTCGTTAGGTGTTCTTCGTTCACGTATGTAGTCGCCTTAAAGATTAAAGGATACCTTATTGTAAGGTCTGTGCAAATTGTGAAGCAAATAATTTGGAACAGCTGTAAGTATACAAAATTTAATACGAGTAATAAAATATATTTGAATTCCATTTCAATTTTGATTTCATGAACATCGTGAGATACTCTGATAAATTCTGTATGTTTACTGATAATTAGACCTTATTTGTCAGAAGTGTAGTCCACCAGTGAAGACTATTTTGAAACTATTAAAATTTATTTTTTATCAAAATGATTTCGTTTCAAGACAGCTTTTTATACCATAATTTTTTATTTTTATCTAGTTACTGGATAAAAATATCCGTGTGAAGTTGTGAATCTAATGCACCGAGGAAACTTGTCGATCCCATAAAGATCGCCGTGACTCATCATTCCGTATAGGAACATATATTTGATATGAGTTCCGAAACCACAGCCTTGCGGGATGACTCGAAAGTCGATATTTGTTGAACGAAAAGTTTTGAATGATTTTTATTTATATAATTTTGTACGTTATTCGACATTTAAATGTGATTTAAATTATTATTTATTAAAATTTGTTATTAAAATATTTATTATTCTGATCGACTGAATGTGAAATTTCGAAGGTACATTGTTTTTATGACGTTGGCAGCCACTGAGAACGAAGGCTAATATTTGGCGCTAAACTACCTGAGTGAAATTGGAGACAGTCGGCTTATAGTAAAAGCACTAATAAATCACACTTACACATAACACACGTACATATGTGACATCATATACCTACCTAATTAGAGTTATATCATAAATTATTTCAGGAAATTGTGCGTTAACTGTAATAACTATTATGTGCTTAATTTTTAGTTTAAAAAAAACATCCACCGCTCGCCTTTGTTTAAACGTCTATTTTATATAAATCCATAATCTTTCATTTGTAAGACGCTGAAATGTTAGGTTTACAGAATGTCATAAGACCATTCCCAAAGCATAATGAAGTGTTTGTGTTCTGTGTGTGTGAATAAGTAAGTAAATATTTTAAAAAATGTGAAATAATTCAACCTCCTATTCATTTGTTTTTAAAGCGCCGGTGTATAAACTACCTTCCTTATAAGCGACGCGCTATCGTTAACGTAACCTTAGCTGCATTTTCGTACAATTGCCCAAAATGAATGCTCACCGCGGCCAGACAAAACCATTTATGGCCCTTCGATTAGCTGACGTTCGTTAGTACAAGATCCGTTTAACTTTATCACATAAAATTTATTTCGCTAAAACCATGTTGATTTTTTTTATCGGAAATAGTTATGGGACACGGTTTATGGCATTAGATAATTTCATAGGCTAAAGAATAATAGCTGAAGCAAATATGTAGGTTTATAATATATTAATGAAGATCAATACGCGATACCTTACATTCTCCCCATCTTGTTTAACCTTATCTTATTTGACCACAAATCCTCCGAAATGAGGCTGTATATAAACGTATGAAGAGTTCTATTCGTATGGGTGGACAGAATACACTTCACTGTGTTCTGGGATTTTTTTGGAAATTAATCTCGACTACCTCAAACGTAACGGTTACGTAAATATTAATGATAATTGCTTTCTAAACGCGGAAATGTGAAATGTTATACTATCGGCATTTATTAAATCAATAAACAGGAAAATATTGGGGTATCTTCGTTGGCTTTTATTAGACTGCATTTTATGGTAAACCTTGACACTTGTCACTGGTCCAGAGTGTCAGAAACATTTGACGTTTCCGCGTAACTACCATGGCAACTATTATCGACATATCAGGCATGTTTAAACGACAGTTAAAAATTAACAGAAAATAAACTACCAGAAAAAGCGACCGCATATTGCTGACAGAGACTACACCTCGAGATGGACTCACTCACAGATGCTGTCCATCTCGCCGGCAGTGTTCCTTTTGCTCTCTTCTTCTTTCCCTCACCTGATCTCCTCACTCTCAAAGTTTTACGCTTAATGGATTTTTAAACAGGGCACCATTAAGTTACGCATACCAGCGCAGGCGTCGTATTTACAAGACAGTTTGTACAGTCAAAAGCGATCGCGAATACTGATACTTTTTTTATATTTTAAACATCCAGTCGGCACAGTGGTTTAACGCGAGCTCCTAATCCTTAGGCACCGGATGCAACCTATCACATTTTGTAATGACACCATTTGATAATATTTATTTCTAAGCAGTTAGAATTTAGTAATAATTCAACCAATAGCTTAAGTATTACATAAATGTCAAACGCTGTCTTGTAGAAGTGAACTGTACCTCAGTACTCACCTTAAGCGATGTGTTGAAATGTAATTTAGAGATGCTCAAACCTTAGTATGGGTATTGGCATCCTGATCGTTGCTATTTATTCGTCTTTACTGTAAGCATTAGTTACATGCATATCTCAGGTATTCGCCACATCAACATACATCCATGCATCATTTTTTATACCGTATACCGGTCAGTGAAATTTTATGTTATGTATTGACGGTTATAGTGCAAAAAGTCCTAATCCACATTTACCAAATTTTAGGGGAATGCGTAAAAATGTTTTCATTATTATACAACTGTATATTTTCGCGTATTGCTCCCATTATGCTAACCGTAAATTTGCCGCAAAGTAGAAGCTCCCGCACACTTTTTTTTTAACTTTTAGACTAGCCGTTGCTGCGGGCAGTTAAAAAGATCAAAATCCTAATGTCTGCCCGAACAATGTTTAACCATCGTTTATTATATTTTACAATTATCTACATTTCTTATAACTAATTAAAATTTATTCCTTATCTAAGAGTGTAAGATAGAACACTGCTGGTGATTACCAGCAGGCGGGGTTAGGTTAAGTTAGGGAACCAGAACCGTAAAAACTCGGTTTTCCCTAAAAGGGAAGAGGGACAGTACAATAAAAACGGATAAACATTCATCACTAACTACCTAACTATCCTGAAAATCACATACACCTAGCGTCATTCTCAATCCAAGTGGGCTTGTCAAATTCTTAGTAGGTTATATTCAAGGAATCGACTTTCTACGCTCTCCCTACTGGTGACTATTCCTCAGAAACAGCATTACGTCCGATGTCAAGGTCCCACCTAATTCTACCGGTAAGTTATTCGTCGGCTGATCGATAGATCGCTACTCAACCTGCGCCTCCGACGTAATACATTTCCATCAAGCCGTCCTCATTCCTGTGCGTACAAACATCGACCGATATGCCTATCACTGCCTAAACCGTACACCAATAATGCTTAAACTACACATTTCTTTTTTTTTTCTCCGAATATTTTCCTAACACCTTTTAAATCATAAAACTAGAAATTGTATATATGAGCTAACCTCGAGTAGGAAATTCAAAACATTTTTACTTTTTATAAAGCCAATAAAATTTGAGCCGCTCATTCCGGTTGCGTCAGGGTCAGCCATTCTTTTACATGTGTCTCCTAATCCATGATTGTCCTCAAAGTGCGATAGCGCAACAATCGACTAATACCGCTGCCTACTGCAATTATGTATTGCTTCCAGATAATAATCGACCTGTAACCGTTAAAAAAACATGTCGCTACATAACCTCCAATGTAAAGAAAATATGTCGAAATGACGACGCGTTCTCACTTGGGTGCTCAACACTGAAAACATGACTGTTACATTATGAACTGAGCTTTATCTTTTTTATCTGTTGAATTTGCACACTTTTTCATGCGTCACTTTCGGAGAGGTCAATGCGTCTAAAAAACTCAATACATTATGAAATTTGTTCAACGTTAAAGATTAATGAATTCAGTATCTTTAAGTTTAAACTCGGTTCTTAAAGGTTAACGGTATATGCGCCGTGGTTGAATAGTCGAAATTGTCTCTTGTCGGTACACTGTTCACTGAACGTTAACGAATTCCTCCGGACATGATGTCGGATGCGTTTGTGTCGCCTGGACGACATTTTGACAATGCGACGCCACATTGTATGCGCGCTCTGCGTGCCTTCCGAAGAACTCGCCTCGTTTGTGCGACGTTTGACGGAAGTGGATTCCACCTCCGTCAAATGTGGCGTCCATCCCCTGTTAAGCTTAAATATATATGTAAGAGATAATAATTGGAGCAACGACCGTGTATAAGTACAATTGACCTCAAAAAACTGTCTCTGTAGTTTTTGATATGTTCCCTTATAATTTTTTTTTAAACTTACTTCTTTATATGTCAAAAACGAACGAGTCATTTGAGGCCTTTTTATTGTAATTACAAACGCCTTCGTAGTTCTGCACTTCGCCCTGCAGTTTCCCCCTTTCCTGTTTTTACAGTTTTGTAGGGTAGGCCCTACAAAATTGGAAAAAGAGAAACAGACGAGGTATATGTAGACATACTAATTTGTAATAAAATAAAATAATAAATATTAACAGAATAAGTGAAAGCCACAAGAAAGAATATGTAGGCTTTTAAAAATCTATCTAAAATGAATATAATCTTATATAACCTATCATTATATAATCTATTACGTATAGTTGAATATGTTGTAATTTTCTAAATATACTAAATCAAGTTTTTTTTTTATTCCGTCACAAATATTTAAACATTATTCACATTCGACTGAGATAAAGATAAATGTAAAAAAGCATCAAACGGGATAGCACGTTATTCTCCAAGAGTTTCCTGACTATTTCGAGTCAGAAACCCATTCTTTTTTCCATCCTGTACCGAGATCGACCTCGTCGCATCGAGTACCTACACTAAGATACGATTTGTGTATGAGTTAAATCTCTCGCGAGTAGCAGTTTTATTAGCATTGCGATTTTCAAATGCCAAATATTTGCAATGATTGCATAGACTATTTGAACGCAATTCGTTTTGCTCAATAATAAAATGCCAAATTAGCAATAGACTGAAAATAGCAATAATTTCCTTTTTTGTTTTTAATAAAAACTACCAGCTGAAAACCAGTGAAACTCGTTAAACTAGTAAGGAAGCTGAGCATAATCCATTTGTCAATAAATGAATAAATGAACCAGTTTTAGTTTTGTCAATTTTAGTAAATATATGAAACTGATAAAAAGTAAGAAAAGTCCAGCGGTCCTCGTATATGATGTGTATTTTGTATTGTTAAAAACATAAATTTCTTATGTTATCATAAGCCTTACTGTGTTATCTTAAAAAATTACCAGTAATCATAATTTTACATTCCTGTATTTGTAACCCACCAAGATTTTTACATGTGACAGAAAATATTTTTTTAGGAATTTGAAGTAGAATATATTTCGTTTTTGTTTTTGGAGGGTAAATCTGAGGAGTAAAAATGTCGGCTATGTTCGGATATACACGCAGAAAATGCAACGCACCTATTGATCGGCGTATTATTATTTCGTGTTTATATTAATTTACTTATCATAGCTATATTCCGACTACTGATCCTCGAGACGTTAGAGTTAGACTGTCACCCGCTCCGACTGGAATGTCTCAAATCACGCCCGCCTGAGAATGCCAACAATGAACTTCATTAGCTTTTAACGATAAACGCTGATTGTATTGTGGCCACGAGCCGCGGACGCGACGCTCTTATTGTGACACTTTTTTTTATATTTCGTTAAAAATCCAAATATGCTGATACATTCAGATTTATTTGAAAAAAAAATACCTGCTGTCTTAGTTAATCCTGTACTTATCTCATTATTCCTCAGCAATCTCAGCAATCATTTAGCTCCGCCATATTAGGGCGGAGCTTAATGATTGCTCTCAGATGCCACTGGTCGAACAGAGGTCGGTCTAAGAAGAAGGGGTAACTCCTTTCCCCTTCTCAGGGGTTGTAAGAGGGATGCTATTGGTCGACAGATAATATTAATTTATCGATTGATAAGATCGATTTACACCAATTTTATTACAAAAATAATAAATTTGGTGATGAAAATTTTTCGCATTTTGTTACATAATTTCTTACTCTTAATAAGGAACTTAAATACCCCCTCGGGATATCCTGTATATTCCAAGAGAATAAGGGGTTATTTATGCATTAAATTCGTAACGTAAGTTATAATAACATTTAATGTAAAGGTATAAATTGCATAAATAAATATTATAATATTATTGAATATAAATATTAAATATTCGTCATACATATATATTATTATTTTTTAATTATTTATTACATATGTATTAATACGTAGGTTTATATACACACACTAAACACACATACAGGCAATCATTTCCATGCCACAAATAGAGGCATCGCGATTTATTAATTTAATGTTTTCAGCTATATTTCACATTTGGTACATTTTTCTGGCCATATAAATGTAGTATTAGAGTGTTATTTTATTGTATCACTTTTTTTTAAATTTATAAATAAATATAACTATTTACTAATTTCCATGAGCCAGTCTGCAAGCGATGGATTACACGTCAGTCTCAAAATGATTGATGGACCAAGACACCCCTTTCTTCTTTTCTGTGTGTAATATTGTCAAATATTCTTATTTAAACTACTATGTTTTCTTTGTTCAATCTAATTATGTATTTTTTTATAAGGAGCAAGGATTGCACTTTCCTCCCTGCCTTTTGGAATAAATGATTTATTATTATTATTATTAATGTCCAACTCGGACTTAATCCAAATAACGAACCTCTAATCTAAATAAAATAAAATAAATAATAATCTCTAATTAAAATATATAAGGTCCATAGTGAATATCATCGCAAGAGCTATTAACGAATCTCGCGGTGTATAAATAATAGTCTTAATACTGCCAATGAAAAGCAGCGCATGAAGCGAGCATGTGTGCCCGAGATCTAAGCTTCCTCCGGCACGATCCGTGTGTCAGCGTAGGCATGCCCGTTCTTTGTCAAGCCGGGAAGCAGGTCAGCGTCGCTTTAATTGGCCGCCCTATCGACTCGCCGCCGCGCTGCACTGCTTTTGCGGTGCGCCCAACAATAAAACGCACGCTTTATTGAATCAACTCGAGCGCCATACCTACCGACGATGGACCAATAAATATCAAATACTTTATCGTATACAATAAATCGTTTGCATACAAATATCAATAGAAATACATATTGAATTTTCTCTAGACCCACTCGTAGGATTTTGAATGACGATCTTTTGTACAGTGAAATTTAAAAAGATGCTGGAATGCACTCTTTGAATTAACACGTCCACCCTTCCGTAACATTTAAAATACAGCCTTAAGGCGTTTTTTTTTCCATTGAACCCCGTAGCCACAGACTAGCGTAATGTGAGCTTAGATTCTAGACTAGCCGCCGACTGAGTAGTTTCAAAGATTTAGTTTTTATATCTGCCCAATCAAAGAATATCTATCGTTTATTTTTTAAAAAAAAGGCAATACAAACATGTGAATCATTATAACAAAACATAAAAGCAATACTGAGTAACAAAATAAGTTTAAAACAATGCAGAAATACAATAATACAACTAAGACAAAACAATACAGGTGAACCATTGATTCTTAATATACACATTTTAGTTTTATAACCTTCAATAAGTGCGAAGATTATCAGCGAGCGGAGACCCATATCCCCTAGAAGTGATGAGGGACAAACAAACAAAGTGTTAATTTCCCGGGCGAAGTAGGGAACCGCACACTACGCGAAGTTGTGGTTATGTTTACGCGAAATCAGCAGGCCCCTCGGGAGGGGCGCCTGGTCCTTCGAGAACTGTCCATTTGATAAGCCAGCTCTTCGCGAACACCTTAAAAGCCGCGAAGTTAGAGGGAGTCGATACGAAGTCAGTATACCAAACTGGTCTGATAGTAGCGTCAAGTATGCTCAACGTAACGTGAGCTCAGTGGAAATGAATGAATATTGCGTCTATGAAAGCGCATCCGTGAGGCATGCTCGTCCATTGATAATTTCGCAATCCGTAGCGTCCCCCGTAATCCGTAACGGACGATCCTCCCGTCCCGACAATGGCCGGGATTCCGGAGAGAGTTTCACGTTCGCGTCGCGTGCTCTAAGCAGCCCGTCCATGACACACGGAGATTAGGAAGCCGCAAATGATAGCTCGTGCGTTTTGGTCAAAAAGGCCAGCCTTTGTTGTGGCTATGACATGGCGTCCGATTTACACTCTTCGGGGATACGACGCCTCTGGCGGCGGATGCCACACGGTGCGGTAAGAACGCTGACTATCTGAAGCGATGATGTAACACGCGTTTCCGAACCCTCGTACTATTCGTATACAGGATAAAGCGACTAAACTGAAAGAAGTTTCCATTCATAAATACAGCAGTGCGACTAAACCACTTGCACGATATGCTAAGGGGTCATTCATGAATTACATCACACGTTAAGGGGTGAGGGGGGGTTCATAATTAGTGACGTGGTTTGACAAAGGACACTTAAAAAATCAAAACGATTAAATATTTAACACGCGAAAACGGATCTACAAGCATTACACAACCTGTAAGGTCAAAGGCGGGTCAATAAAACATGAAATAGTGGTGGCGTAATTTATGGATGGTGCCTTATCAGTCTATATTATTTTATACGCTGAGAAACAGTATAAATGTTATTACAAGTAAATAATAATATATAAAGTATGAATTTAAATTAGTATTGCAGAAAAATAAACTGAAAACGTTGAAATAACATTTTTCACATCCAGTAAAAAGTTGCAATAGTTCTTTCAGTTTTAGCTGTCCTTTATTTTCTAGATATCGTACTCACCACTTACCTAACTAAATTAGATGTATTTGCGAACACATTTGCATGCAAACTACTACACTGAGATGCTTTTGTACGGATCTCAAAAAACTTTTTAACGTCTATACATAACATACCGTGTGTCGACATTTTTAAAAACCCTTTTACGCGTGGCTATTGTTATCTCAATTTCGTGACAGAACTCAGCAGTTAGTGGTCATCGATTTTGTTATTTCTTCAAAGGTATAAGATATTCAAAGACTTCAGCAAAGAATAGCATCTTATTAAGTATCTTCGCTGATACGGTTTCGTAAGATTTCGGACATGATTCATTATTACATCATTCGTTGTCTATTTTTTCCACATAAACTTTTATATAGATAAAAATATTTGATATTATAGCTTTTACCAAGCAAGACCCATGTGATTACTATAAGAGTTCAATAATAGAACTATAATTATAGCTAACAACAATAAAAAAAAATTGCAACGATAGCTACCCACAACTAAGTAATTATATTATATAAATTCAAGCTACAACTTAAAATACAATTATTTAGTAACCGTCAAGTACTTAACAATAATTATTATACAATTAGCCCTACCTAACTAGGCAAACTCCTATTCTAGTGTAGACTATTTTTGCTTTTACTACAGTTACGTACTCATTACACAAATAATACTATAAAATTACACAGAAATACAATTTGATATAGTGATATATTTGATATAGTGAAAGCGATACAAAAATGAATGACATTCATTTATATTTAATATTAACTATTAAATATTATGTATTATAAAAATTTACATCCATCTCCCATTAAGTTTAGTCTCAATCGAATTTTTTTTCTAACGCTTAACGACAATGTGTCATTAGCTGAATATTTCATTTCATTAGCCAAAAAGGACGCAACCATACAATTGATTGCTAAATTCCTACAGTTGTGATATAATCAACAAATTTTATTAAGTTATGTTCTCTTATGTGCAAAATAATCACTCAATGTGTTTGTCAATTTGTCTGATACAATATTGGGTGGTTATTTTGCACTTGACTGTACATTTATATTATCAATAATAAGATACAATCCCATTTGTCACATTCCCGTTTTCTCGTGGGTCCATAAAAACATTCAAAATATAGTTATTGCAATAACTCATCTCATTATGCTTCCGTGAAACACGCCGTTTATAATTATTCGAAAATTAAATATTTTTATAAATAAATTAATCACTCGATGTTTGCAAAGTTGTATTTAATACAACTAAATTCTCATACACAGGTGAATAATAGACCTAATTAATTTAAACGGTCGTACCTATACCTTACATCATCTCTATAACAATTGTCGACATATCGTCAGTAAAGTCAGGATCAGAAAAAAACGTGTCTCACATTTTGTATATTTTGGTTAAATAAAAATATATGCAAATATATGGTTATATGCATGATCACGTAACCCAACCTATCCCACAAATATCTGCAATGATGACGTTTATTTTTATTTCATATTGTCTAACGTTTTTTCGTCTAACTGTTTAAAGTTTGTGGTAGTGGCTCACAGTAACTTAAATTACGTTAATTTGTTTAGCTCAAAAAATATTAATTTATTAATTGCCATACAATATTATTTTAAAAGTAAAGCTCAATGTTTTAATGTATTTTGTAGTATGATTAATTTAAATAAGTAGGTATATATTATTTGTTGATTTGTTTATTTATTTATGGGTGGGTCATAAAATACTTACAATATTTACATTGTGTATATAAAAGATATACATAATCATATGTGTACATATTAATATATATATAATATATAAGGTTCACTATTTACTTTTTTTTTGTTTCACACAAAATATTGGGAAATAAATAAATGAATAAACGATTGCTTCTTAAGCACGCACTCAATATCTTACATACAACGCAAGTAATAAATATTGTTTGTTTTACGGCGTCCGTTCGGGCCTCAGCTATATTAATCTCCGTCGTAGCGGAATTCGGTTGGTAACTAATCCGATTCACACCGGGAATTTTCTTTCTTTTCCGCAATCATTTAATTAATTTATTTATTTTATTTATGCATACATATTATTATCAAGTATTAAAGTTTGTCCTCACCGAGCTATAACCGTGCTAAGGTAAACCTATTTTTCTTTTTTTTTATTGATTTTATTTTAAAGTCCTTTAATTTTATCTTGTAGTTTTACGACTATAGTAGTAAGTCAACCAGATAAAAATATATTTTTTAATAAAAATTGCCTCGAGTTATTTTGGTAAAATAGTGCGTAGTCATAATTTTTCTTTTAAAAAAATTTTAATGCTCCCTCCACACATATGTAATTATTTTAGGCCCTAGTCAACTCAGTTATTTATTGTGCCAGAGTTTGTGGAGATAATAGTGATATAGCGTTAAAAATGGTTTGATGAAATAAATATTGTATGTATTGTAATATTTATAAAACTAAATCCTTTTGAGTTTCTGGCGGCCAAAACTGTAGTTTTTGCCAGGACTATTACACTGTTTTGTTGTAAATAAGTGAACAAATAAATGTCTGGGTGAATATTTACACAACTAGGCTACTACGATCTCAGGCGGACAAATCTCGAAAGTCTTTAATTGTGTTAGCTAGGTTTATACGACAGTGCTTAGATAAATGCCATTGAATATTCTCATCGGCCAAAGGTGACCTGGTCGGACTAGGTCCACTTGAGCAAAACGCAATGTGCCATCAGTCAATATATATATATTTTCTCAATGTGCCATTTGCTCACTCTTTAGGTTGTATATTTGTCTTTTTTTTTTTTTATTTTAAAGAAGAAAAAAAATATTTACTATTTATTTACTCTGTTTTTACCTTACAGAGTGGCTACGTGCAAAGTGTTGATATTAATGGCGCCGAGTGTACGTACTATATATTAAATAATATTTCTTAGTATTATTTTTATTTATTTTTCAAATAACCTTGTGTGAACTCGTGTAAAGTTATTAAGTGCCTTATAAATGAGTTGCCAGGTCAGGGAGCAGGGACATTTTTTTTTCCAATTCGCCTGCAGACCAAGTAAAGTTAGGTCATTATTTCGCCGGAGTGACTTTGAGTGTTGGTTGAGGTCATTCGGTGCGGGCATTCTAATTATTGTTTTGTGCCTCACTCGCTTAGCTTTCCTTTCACCGCCCGCCGAGCGGCCCTGTACTTGCCATATCTTATCAGCAATGTTAAAATATTATGTAATCGATTTGGTCTTGTGGAAAAAAACGTGAGTTGCGTGCAGATTTCGACATATTTTCGCGACGCTCTTAGAGTAATTAGTGGAACATATGATTCAGTTGATTTTATCGCAGAGTAACTTAAAAGACGATGTCTCGTTTACGTGCGATGAGACAGTTCCGCTTTCAATCGTGCAGCTAACTCCTTTTTTTATATAAAATAATTGCCATAACCTGTGCCATGCACCGTTATTTTGGACCCTATTTAAACTAAACTAAATGTTCTTGTGCTAGAGTAAGGGAATCTGATGGCAATACTCCCAATACTCGACGTTGACACTTGATGCTGCAATTAATGCAAAATTAAAAATAATAATAAAAGCATAGAATAGTCATAGGTAAGACGCTATAATATTCGTTATAAATGAATTTCCAAATATGACGTTTATATTATCTAGATTTTTCTAATATTCACGGGTTTAAATGTATGCTGGAAGTTTTACCGTAATTAAAAAATAAACCAACGACCAAAAAACTAAGAAATAATGGGCAATAGACTACGGCGTAGAAACACACATTATTCAATTTCGGTACTCGTACATGTAAACTATGTCATTTTGTATACTTTTTAGGTTTTTTTATTTTAATATTTTTATTTGCCGTAAGTGTAGGTCAAATAAACTTTTAGTGAAAAGTTTTTGGACCCAACTTTAATAGAATCATCCTCAAGCAATCGCTTTCGATATGCAAAAAAAAAGTTCACATTTGCATTTTTCATTTGCACTTATGGAAATGTATGCATTGAAATGCATTTGTATGGAAATATATAGCCGAAAATAAGAACACAGTTCTATGTTGAAATATAAGGTAGTTTAATAAAAAGTCCTTATTAGAAAGTATAGCCAGAGATAGTAAACCTATTTATTTATATTTCTCATTCGGTCTTTTGTCATACCGAAATATTGTTTTTTATTTATTGACTATTTTATTTATTTTATTGACTAAAAAATGGAGAAGGTTCTCAATTCGATCTGTATGTTTTTTTTTAAATGGTTGTTTACTCAATACTCCGAAACGGCTCAAGCGATTTCGATGTTTTTTTTTTGCATATTACAGGGAATTTTGAGGGTTGCTCCCATTTTAATTTCATTAATATTTACGTTGAGTGTAAACTGCCGACAATACTCGTCGATATAGTGGGTGGTTCGGAAGCGGAAGTTAGATTGGACGATTGCTGAAAACGTGTCTGTTTATATTTTTAAAGTCGATAATAATAGTGGTCGTTATATCGATGTCTCGTCCGTTTATCGAATTTCAATAGCATTTTCGGCGCCGAATCGACTAATTAGGCACGTCGATATTGTGACTTGCCGACTATTCCACTCCCTATCGCGGCTATATCTCCCTGTCACGGTTGAACTTTGTGTGTGGTCAATTTGACAAACTACATATTCACACTTAGCAGGCAGCGTATGTGTGTGTATTAGTAGTGGTTGTTAACCCGATGATCATATAACTGAGGTTACGTTATATGCGATTTAAAAATAGCCTAATACTTAAACGGCTTCAAAATAACTGCGTGATTTGTAGCTGAACTCGTAACTGTGCTTAATGAAGCACAGTTACGAGTCATGGTGTCACTTTCAACTATCAAAGATTTCTGTGACACTGAAGCTGGAGTAAAAAACAATGAAGTGTGGCCGGATAGGGTAAAAAATAATAGTGCGACTGGCCAAATAGTTGTAACTGAATGCACCATACGGTGTCCATCTGTGTAACTTGTGGTATGTGCAAGCCAGGCAATAGGACTTCGTTGAACGTGAACTCGTCACCGCTATGAGCCAGTTTCAGTATCGCGTCTATTCGTTGTTCTAGCTAGAATAATAGTGAGTTCTACACGGTGTTGCCTTATAACGCACATTTCTAATGTGTATGCAATGATTGGTGATGGTAATAACATCTGATTCGAATGTGTATGTAGATAAATATCTACATATTTAAAAAAAGTGTCTTCTGATACGATATCTACCTGGTACGATCTATCCTGGTACGATGACGATCTACGATAAAAAACCTCACAAAGGCTGTAAGATTGCTTAGTATTTGCCGAGTTAAAGATTTTTATTATGATTCACTTGATTGTCTTCGGATGAGAGGCCGTTCATCAGGAGGTCGCAACCCGGTCGTATCTTCATACAAACATTGTGGTGTGGTGACCCTCTTAATACGTAGATATAGAAGAAAAATAATACTGAATATCGTATATGAATTATATAGGTTAATAATAAAACTACAGAAGCGTAGTTAATTTCATAAAGATGCAAATTCAACTAAGTTTTTTAAAATACATTGAAACCTCTTTTTCAAGATTATCCTATAACGTCACAGTGTTTCTTTTTCTACCGCGCGTATCATTAAGAAGAGCTCTATGTATGTCGTTATGTTACTTGTACAAGTCGATAGTGCTGAGAAAGTGACGTTAAATATTATCGATATTCTATTAGATTTGGTTCGATGCCTCCCAAGTCCGAAATTATTTGGTGTAATCTAGAATGTAGATGCAACGACCACCCACTGCCGTCGCTGATCCATCACGTGCCACGTATTCCTGTCAAACTGACACGTGGCGTCGACCACGTGACATGGGATGACGCGTGCGCAGGTCTGGCGCGGCGTGAGACGGCACTAATACAGGAACGCTTTCAGAATATTAAACATTCATTTATTTATAAATATGTTCAACATATAATGGATTGAAAAAACCTTAACCCTTTTCTTTTGCACAAAAAACACAAAAAATCAAACTACTGACGTATTACTCCATATTTGGCCTAGTTGAGTAGGGCCCAAAATAATTGTATATTACCTAGGATTTCCGATTAGATTTTTTTTGACACCTATGCTAGATGCATTCAATCGTGGTACCCTACAACACTTCCATCACACAAAATGGTTGATATCTGATCTGCGTCATTTGTTTATTCATTAAACTTTGAAGGCTCAATACTAATTATTAAACGATTTTGATTTTTTTTTATTATTATTTAGGTGGTCTCTAGTCTATTTAGGTAACGTCTGTTGTGAGGTAGTAATAAATCAAATTGATCGTTTTCCGTACAAAATGTTTTTAAGTAGATGTCATGCCATATGCCTACTTTTTAGTTGTATGTATTGTTTTTACATAGAAGTCTCGTTTACATTAAACTCGGCTAAAGACTACCGCAGCCTATACACTGTCGGAGGACGTGATAGTGTCCTCCTACCCGCGCGTGTTTAATGTAACGCAGATAGGGCCTTAATAGTATTGGAGTTTTAATCGCGCTGGCGCTACAAAGTGGACCCTCTTTGAGAGGCTCATCAATTATTTCCCCATTTACATTTCGCCAAATGGAATATCAAATCTCGTTTTGGGGGTTATTTACGACGCGGCCACGAAAACCGGGCCCAGACCCCGAGATTGTTATTTACAAACGCTCTTTCAATCTAACTCACAGCGCGCGCTCACTAAGCTACAACAAATTATATTACATAGCCATGCGTTAAACAAATCCATATTTATTTATCTGTGTATGAATAATAATTAAGTTTTATATAATAAATAGTTAGGAAATATTTTTTTTATTTATTGTAATAGATGTAGATGTCACGTTGAACATTGGTTTTACAAAAAAAAAACTAGAAATTATTATGTAACAGATTTTATACTAATGTTGATGATTATCTTACGATTAAAATGAACATTCGTTGGTTATATATATATCCGCGTACGCGTTTCTATTCGTTGAACGCAAAACAAGGTTTTGACCTGAGCGGGTTTTCGGAAATGTGCTTCGAAGCTTTATCGGACGACATTTGGATTTTTGACAGGACATTTTGAAATGTTAAAAGCGCCTTAAGGAGCGAGGCGAGGCGCGATAGGAGTGTTAATTTCTTCTCTTTTTTTATTGTCTATGGATGCCGTTACCGGAACGGGCCATCAATTGCGGCCATATCTTACGTTTTGACTAAAAGACAAGGTGGTCGTGTCGCTAATATTTTTGTTGTACTTTCTACATTACCCAATCCATTGTGTCTCTTACCTACTTATGTGCTACTCAGATAATGCCATCTGTCTTTTTGTCTATTTGGCTCGTGATGACCCGCAGACAGACATCCATGGTATACTGGTCATCCTCGTCACATATCAATTTCGTCATGATCTAGCCTATTTTTATTTCAGAAATGCAGCTAAATTTTAAGTCTCGTTTAGGCCCGTTCGGTTTTGACCAACTTTTATATATATGTTATTATTAGGTTATGAATGTGTAGGTATGCGTCGTAGTAAAATATATATTGTTAGCTTATAGTATGATAATTAAAATAACTGCCTAAAAATGAACTATAACTTTGAGCCTTTAAAATTTTAATTGTTTTTTAGATTGGTAACCCTATTTACTTTTTTTTGGTTTGTCATTTATGTCTGTCTGTTTCTCTCCTCCCCCCCCCCCCCATCCCTCTCTTTCATCATCCCCCCATCATCTCTGTTATGCGGGGCAAATAACAAATGCTGCTTGTTATGATGTTTTTCATTTTTTAAACATTTAAAAATAATATTTTTATTACACAACTTCTCTATAGATTTACTTTTACATTATTTTATTTTTTCTTACACTGCAGTCGTCAAGCTATTTCCCTTTACGAATATTGTTACATAGTAATGATAATATTTGTACAGTGAAAAGCAATACAAGAACTATATAAAAATACACACTGTATCATTAAGAAGAAGTTAAAAATATCACTATCCTTTTCAATATTTGTCTCTCCGTCAATCAAAGATTTGAAACTTTGTAACTGTTTGTTGTAGGAATTTGTACTCTGACGCACGTCGAAATACAAATTCATACAAAATTCCAACATTCTATATTTATATATTATTGCAGAGTTCTGAGTGCGGCAGACTCTCTAAGCGTCATTTAATCATAATTAGTTTTTGCATCCACTTTTAAAAATAATTTTAATTTAATAAGTGAAAAACATACATTATTAGTATGCTTAATTGCTTTGAATAAGCAAAGCGGCTTAACTACGAAGAAATAATAAATTAGAGCATAAAAGTGAAATAATAATATTAATAAAACAATATTCGTACTATTTTTTATTAAGTATTAAAAGTGCAGTCTTAACTTCTTTGTTTTCGAAAAAATATATGTATGAGCTAAATTGCTTTAAGATTGGTTTCATTATTTTATTTATTTGTTTAGGAAACATACATCCATACATATACATTATGAGAATAAATAAAATCAATGTTGGATTTTGCATTTATATCAAAATTACTTAGGTGAGTGTTACAGGAAGCCTAAGGTAGGTATTTTGAGTGTTGTTAGAATGACAACGATTTATATTAGATAGGTAACAATTTTTAATAGTGTGGGTTCGGAATTATATGCAATCAACTAAAAACCAAATGTTTTTTAAGACTAGACACTAATCAAATGATTCCTTCTTATAAAACCATAAAGACGATAACAAAAAAAAGATATATGTATAATAAATAAAGCTTCAGTTTAGTACGACGTATAAATTTGGTTGAAGTCGCCTCGAAATCCGGACAGGACAGAGACAATCTGTCAACACAAGGATTCCTCTCGCGTTAATCTCCGGCCGCTCGTCGAGCTCTTAATGCTGTCGGGAGGGATTTTAAATACCCACAGATTATGCGTCACGCCGTACGAGATGCTGCGCACGCGCGAACCTTTCTGGCGTGGTTTTTTTTTTATACTTGGCGTGGCTCGTTCGTCGACCAACGAGGCCTATCTGGGTTACGTGTTTTAAATTGTCCTGGATTCGAATCCCAGCAGAGAAAAAAAAGGAAAATATAGTCACTTCCGATCCGTAAGAAACATTGTTAATCAAAATAATACTTTCTTACGTCGACTCACAATTCGAAGATTTATGACAACCTCTTATTTATAGAGAAATATTAGTCAAGATTTTTTTTTCCTCATACATCATCTATCAGCAGCTCTAGATCTATTTCTATCCATCCGATCTGTGTACCTGTATTGTGAAGAAGTGTATTCCAAAATAATCATCACTTCGCCTAGGTTAAGGTAGGTTACCATTGATTAGAGATAGGTATGTATTTCTTATAATTACGTTTTGTTTTCATATACAAGATGTTCCAAGACCATTCCCGAAGACTTAAGGTTGTCTTCCCTATTACATGTAAGAAATTGTATAAAAAAAATGCGAAAATAATTCAGGCACAAATTTATTAATGTTATCAAAGCGCTCGTGTAAATTCCCTTTTTGCACTTTGCTCTTCCGTTTGCTCCTCGTGCTCAACCACGGCCGCACCTCGAATGCGGACCAACTTATGACGAGAACGATTTAATATTATCACGTAAAGTTTACAATTTTTTTGCTCGGAAACCTTGATGAATTTTGACATGAGGTCAAAACAAATCGTGTTTGAAATCGCAGGGCCAACAAGCTGGTTTTTTTTTCGGAAGTGGTCTTAGAATACCTATGATGATTGATGATGAGATAAACATTTATATAAAGACGTTTTAATGGAGGACGCTCGTAGTATATTACAGATATTTATGTATGTATATTTAATATGTATATGTATATTTAACTTTTTTATAGTTTTCTTCTTCAGTTTTCGTCTAACTTTAAGTTTGTGGTATTTTTAAAAGTTTTACACGTGGTTGAATAGAATCCGCATTGGTTTATCAATTTTGAATAATGCTGTATATTTGTCCTGTGTGTTGTGTATATTGTTTCTAAAAATATTTGCATTTCAAATATTAACAGAAGGTTAAAAGTAATCTTTTAACAAACATATAAATCATGCATGCATCGCCTTACCTAATATTGTGTCATGCAAGCACTATGGTAGATTGTTTTCATTCAAAAGTTATTTTTTTATTTGGCGCAACGATGAATATTGTTTATATGATAGTGCATGATATAATTAACAATTCATAGTAATAATGAAATGATTAACAAAATATAATTTAATAAATAGATAGTACACTTAAGAAATATAAATAAATGTATAACTAATATTTATTGTTACATATAGAGTTCATAATTAAATAAATTTGGGGAAGTCCTTACTTATTATTACTTTTAGCTTCTATACATACATTCTTGTAGAATGAGCTACTATTCCCGTCCTTTGGCCGTCCGTTCATACGTTGCAACTTTCAACTCGAAAAATACAAAAATAGACACTTTTGAAAAACAACCATTTGGACCAAAAACAACGGCTTTTGAGAGACGTTTAGATCACATCGGAGGCAGTCCGGATAATCTAGATACATAGCATTAAAGACAACAAATTTAGTACTAATAGATGAAACATTGGCAGTTCGATAGAGCGCTCAAATATCATATTCGAATTTAAAAAATATGACAGCACGGTTATTTGAAAGGAATTATTTATTACTGACCATTTAAAATTAATACAAACTCATTATGTGCTTAAATAGAAACATGTAAATCAATGTTCAGTGCTTCATTATTATTATAAAATTCTTAATAAATTTTTTTTATTATTATTAATAAATAGAAATATTATATCCGTGTCATTTCATTACTAGCCGCACGTCAAAATTAAAAAAAAAAATGGTGTTGATACCATTGCATGTTTTTTTTTCTATTTTAATCTACTCGGTCCTAAAAAATATAATCTGTCGCCTCTATGTCCATCTAAAACGCACATCATAAGGGTAAAAATGCGGCAGACACAAATGCAGATAAGGAATAAAGCAACCCATCACAAGTTGTTACCACAGACGCGGGTAGTTTGGGTTTAGCAGCAGAAGATATTCTATGATAGCTACAGAATGTCATAACCATTCTTGTTTAATATTTATTATAAACCTCGATTATGAGGTTTCTTTCTTAAACGATGTATATTTATTTACCTATTTAATTTTAACTTATCTCGGTTCAAGGGCGATCGCCTAAGAGAAATAAAAGAATATATTTTTCGGCAGGCAGTATTCATTTTATTCGCATGACCTTTTGACATGTTGTGCATAGCGAGCAATCGATTTCCCTGTCCGGCGCGGCGCCATCTTGTTTTGACACGAGAAATTAATGTCACTTTCACGCCGACTGACCAGCGAACGCTATAACTCACTAATCGCTAGAAATCCTAATGCATACGGTAATTTTCTAAGCAGGACGGCTCGGGTCAAATAGTTAAAAATAAGAAAATTTATTCTTAATTTGACGTTTATGAAATGTGCGTTGCAACAGTAATTTTATAATAACTTCACTTGTATTTTTTTTTTTATAAAAATTCTTACCCAAGCATCTTTAATAGATAAATCACTTATTAATGTATATATATGGATTTGGATAAGGAGGAGTTTCTCGATTAAATGTGTATTTTTTCTTTTAATTCATGTTTACTTATTACTTCTGGATTTTCTTGAGCAACTTTGTTTTTTTTGCATACGATAGGGAATATCTCAGGTTATTTCATTAGTTTAAAAATCAGTTAAGTTACGTCTAGTGGAAAAAAAAACTAGAAAAACTAGTATTTCGCTAATGAATTTTTTATCGACTTGATTAATATTAATACAACCATTATTAAGAAAATACACAATTAAATACCTAAGTTGCATACGGTGTGTTTCTTCGCCGACTTTTCATTGTTTTCTAACAATTTTATTAGATGTTTGTCATATCATTTCTTAGTTTTTTATTTTTTAGTTAAAAAAACCTCTCTTTGGAAATACTTTTTTTATGACTGAGTATTTTGTATAGTGTTTTATTGTTGAAACACTGCTAATATTATGACGCAACGTTTCAGTGTTTTTATTTCCCCGTGCTAAATACTATTTTACAGCAAAATTCTAGGTGATTTTAGGACACGGGTTTTCAGTCACTTTTCATATGGAGGTCTTCTCGCCATCACGTTCTTCGTTCAGCTCGTAGAGGCACTTGTTTATGGCGATGTTCTCGGTCACGTGGCTCCTCCGATGAAGCGGTAATAACACATTAGTGCGCTGACTTACGGCCGGGATTTCCATTTAACACGTCCTCGCCTCCATTAAATACACCATCATTATTTTCGGAATCGCGATGGGTGCTTGCCCGTGTCCACCGATGGGTTGTTTATTCCCGAGAATAGGGAAACTATATTATAAGAGGCTCTTCTGGACGGCTTTGCCTAACATTATCTTCGCCTCTTTATATTAATAAGTAATAAGTAATAGACATCTCGACGTTCCTAAAATTAAAACTAACTTTGGACAGAAAATTCACTCGTGGCTAGATCCTTAAGCATAAAACTTAATAAAAGTGGAATGCGATCAAATGCAAACAAAAAATATTAGGAAAATGACTAAATAATCATCTTACTTAATCAAACTTAATTAATGGCCTCACACATATCTTACCACTCTTTTAATTTAGACATAGACAAGTTAAATTAGGTGGAATATCCCTTTTCGTGTAGACAAAAACCGACATCGCAACGTGTTGGTGAGAATAGTCGCAGGTAAGTATATGTGACCAGATCTGTTTTTCGACTAACCTCAAATGACAAGGTTTTCGTGGTTGGCACGATAATGACATGGTCTGACAATGGTCTTTCAAACGGTCTGTGATTCGGACTTCGGAAGTACCATGGAGGTACGACGCGCGTGTGACTCGTACGAGTAGCTCTATTGGTAGTACCTGATAAGCTTTTCTGTGCCATGGCTCTGCGTAAACAGGACTATGTCGCATAAACATGTGACCGGGTCCATTAGGATGTCAAGGCAGCCGCCAGGGGTCGTGAACTTTGACATCGTCTATCGGCCCAACGCGACGTGGGAAGCAATACGTAAACAGGCTACCTTACGACAAGATATTATTAAACACATCCAAAATTTTGTAAATAGTTTATTTAAAAATAGAAAATTAATAGTTCTTACAATTAATAACATCGTATAGAAAGGCAAGCTGGTTTTTTTTAATGCAAACTATTTTGGTAAAACTCATAATCATAATTTTATTACTGTAGATATTTATCTTATAGACACTAAGAAAAATACATCAAAACGCAGTAATAACATTAAATAGTTAACCAATTCACAACACTTACTTACGCCCATATTATTCTCTATATATTATTTGTACTTTTTTATAAATATTTTATATTGTAACATAAGATATTTTATAATAGAATATTATTCGCGTTAGTTTACGAGTGAGTTAATTAATTGTTAAATGTTCTACGTATTTTTTTTTTGCTAGTGATTCTATACACATATGTATTTAGGCTCTGTGAATAGTCATAAAAATTAAATAAATAAATAATTTTAAAACAAAAGTATTATTTTTGCTGTTTTAAAAATCCTTAATTTATCTAATGCACCATCCATTACTAAAATTATTCTTAAAAATTTATCGTTTTTTATATCTTATAATTTATTACCATACAGATCGATCTGAAAACCTCTTCCTTTATTAAAGTCGGTCAAAAAAATATAACAATTAATCAAACATTACATAATTCATAAAATATTTTTTTTGCTTTTTGTCATTAACACCGTAAGACTTATTGATGAGTTTGAAATCTAGGTACACCAGAAATTAAATACAGACCTCGGATTATAAAAAGAGTTTTTTTTTTTTAATCCGAGGTCTTCTAGTTTTACGTACGTTCTTTACTGAAACCAGTAACCGCCCATCTAACCTTATAAAATGTTTTCAATATCTAAATAAAATTCAGCTGATGAAACGTTGGATTCATTTTGGCTTCGTGGACAACACGAATTATTATTTTTAACCCCTGCAGATAAAAAATTTCGTTTCAAAATTTTTAAATCATTTCAATAAATTAATAAAATGTGCCCTAGGATCGGTTGGCTATTTGTATAGATGTTTGGACCGCTCTTCGGGTTTTGTAAGAGCGTTTTTTTTTTTTGCATTACAAAAGGTGGGAAGTAGAGTAATGCCATCTCTTCGCTTCTTATGGTATTCAAATGGTCTGTGGTTCGTACGGGTCGTTTTTTTGGAGGTGATTATATTGACAGCGTAGTCTTGTTACTTCGATTGCAAAGTTTGGGGCAAAAGCGTAAAATTGACTCATATTCGTTCCACTGCAAAAAAAGTGTCATTTCTTACGTCAATATCCGTTCCGCTTCGAATCGAGACTTTGTACTGAATCAACCGTAAAAGTGCCGCCCTAGATGTTTACACGTCAAAAAGCGTTCGTCACTAAGCTGACAGACAAAGATATCTAGCATTATTGATAGGTTCCAGAAAACGCTAGATAAAATTATTGTTTTCCTAATTTCTAGTTTTTGTAATTGTCTTTCATTTAAAATTTCAGTATTTTCATTAATTTTAATTGTATATTGTATGCATGAAAAGATAAATGACACAATCTTTGACAATATTGAAAAATTTTGAATAAGTTTTTAATTATTTGATAAAGTGCTGGATAGCATAATATTTATAAAGGTTCTAAAGAGGTCCTGTACTTGAGAGCGCAGGATGTCGGTTTAAACCCAGCGCTGAGTTTTATGAAAATGCATTTTTAACTCTCACCTGTCCTCTTTAGTGTAAAATATTGTCAAATATTATGTAACCATCTAATAAGGAGAGGATGATATTTTAACAAAAAATATAAAAATAATGGATATGTGATTACGATGAAGGATGATGGTGAAATGAGATGATTTTATGAGTGATTTATGTATGAAGTTGATAATAAATAAAAATAATGGAAATTTAAAAGTGTAAAATTAAAGCACATGATTTGTGTGCGTATTATTTATATAATTGTATAATTGAGTTGTAAAGTTATTTGATGATTGGATGTTTAAACATTTCTAACTTTTAGTATTTTTTATTATTATTATTCAAGCAGATGCTTTGTTTTTTTTCGCTATATTTTACTTCAGTATATTTTCAAAAATACCAATGGAAAAGCTCTATGAAATTCAGCAATATCGCTTGTGAAAATTCAGTGGCTCATCCAAGCCTTTTGATATCCACGGGTACGATAATATTTTGCACATTCAAACGATAGAGGTTGCACACGATCCCAGTAGTGAATAAGACCCGTCTGATAATAGTCAACTCTTTCATCGCGTTAAAGATTATAATAATTACACGACGGTCTGCTGATGACAGTACGGCACTGCGCTAAGCGCTTTGATTGTTTTCCAATTGTTCGCCTGCGGTTTAGCAGCAACTCATCTCATCTCGAGTCATCGCGATGCTGCGTTCGCTTTTGCCTGCCTAATCAGCGGACACCTGCGCCTCCCAAGGTCACACATCGGCTGCGATCAGCTCGGCGCGTTCAGGGTTGCCAGAAACTTGCCATTGCGTTTTAAATATTTAACCGTGTAGGATTTTTTTTTAAATATCTCTTTCCTTTGTGTTGGAACTGATTTCTTTGTCGCTTGGACTGGTAAAAAAGCAATTTTCACGGCCTCTGGATATATTTAAACCTTTCTTAATCGGTTTTTATATTAAATACTAAAATCAATGAGATTTTTTCAACATCTACTTTCTGGTATCAGATCGTTTCACGATTTTAAGAGGGCGCACTGTAGGTGTGACACAAGGTACAGGGGTCACGAGTGCACACGACGCGCTCGCCAGGTTTCCGCTGACGACATCATCGGACGCCAGGTACAAAGTCCGTCGACCGAGGGTAACGCCGCTCGAACTCGTTTCGGGCTGAGGCGGAGGGTTTCCCCTCCGGTTCACCTGGCAGGCTATAAGACCGGAGGTCGATCGTCAGCGGGCCGCCGTTTCACCTGAGTTCGCCGCACCTGTAGTACCTAATCTCTTCTACGGTCGTCCCGTGTCCTTACATAATGGAGTCTAAATATTATAACGCGAATCGGAGTATTTAATATAACCAGTGGATAGGGTAATAAATCTTTTAACAACCTCACAACATATTATTATTTATCCTCCGGCTCACCCTAACGGACCCGTTTCAAATAAATATACATTGAGTGCACCCTAAGTGCCTTATAATACATTTATAAAAATACTTTTTTTTATTTTCAAGCATTTTGTTTTCGGCTTTCCAGTAAAATTTTTAATAAAAATCTTGAGGCTGTGATCGCAGAATCGCGCGTTTATTCTCACTGGATATCCGAACTACGAGAAAATTCTCACAGATACTTAAGTATTATAAAAAAGAAAGTCTGAGTGTTACGTTTTCACGGTTGAACCGTTGAACAGATTTTGATGAAATTTGATATGGAGATAGGTTGAACCCTGAAAACGAGCCATTTAAAAAAAAGAGATGAAGATTGTATTGGTATTATTTAGGTAACATTCTGGGAAGGTGCTTTTAGGTACTTTTATAAGATCTCGGACTTTCTAGGTCTTCACAATAATTATCAAAAAATATTTGCATTGACGAAGACGCCGGCCGTTACTAAAAATCAAATTTAGGCGCCTAAAGATCAGTAGCGACTTATCCCGAATCACAAGTCTTCACGCACTGAAGGCGCCATTAAAGCCGCCTGCAGGGCCTAGCTGGCAGACCGGGGCGAATACTTAGTAATAATATAAATGTGCAAGCCGGGCAGCGATCATTTAATAATGCTTGAAATTAAAATATAAAAAAAACTGCACAAAATTATACAACTTTATCAAATAAAGTAATAAATAATGGAAACGAAAATACTTTTTTTTTTAATGAAGCCATTCATTGCTTATAAAAATAAATATTAACCAATTAAAGGCGTCCACAAAAGTAATACAAATTATTCCTGACAACCCTGTTTTATTTTACCATTTGAACGACGATTGTGATTCACTCATCCCGGTTTGGAAACGCGATGAAAATGCAGTCATTACCGATTATCGCGTGGATAAATGCATTTTCTGTAAACAACCTATGATTAGCTAAACGAATGAGTTATTCGCATTGCATTATGTAAGCGGTTGTTTTTTTTAAAACTCACTAACGGCATTCGTAATAATCACATTCAACTGGTCCTAGTTTAACATAAATACTCTTCAAATACCGCCATTCCCAAAGTGTAACATGGTGTGACAAAAGGAGGTGAGCAGGGAAATCAAAACGCGAAAACGAACCTTTTCTGTAATATTTTGGCCTAAAACCGTTTGTATTGACATTTTTTGGCATGTCGCATAATATTCCTTAATTTTGAGTAACTAACTAGTTATTTTAAAAAGATTTTAAATTAAAAAAATAATGAAATAGTAAAGTTTTAATATAAATTTATTCTAGATTTAACATTGTAAATTGTGTAAACACAGGAAATTTGAGTTACGTAATTTATGGATGGTCCTTCATTTTAGTGATGATGTACGGGAAAATTTGTAATAAAATTAAAATACTAAATCACGACAAACAGCCTAGTGAAGCGATCCTGTATTTACTAAAGAAATCTTACAAAAAAAAAAGATTCGTTTATATGTATTTATATTGTATTTAAAGTGAAAAATAAAGTATAAATAAAATTTAAAAATATCGGGACAGCGCCTCGTTAGGCATCACAGGACAAATTATTGGGTCGAGGGTAAAGAAGGTGTTCTTTAAAAAGACGCTTGAAATTTAATCTCAATGTAATCACAGTCTATTCCATAGTATATATATATATATATATATAGAATGGACAAGCTTAGTTGGATAAACCCTTGGTGGGGTTAGAATTAAAATTATAAATAAAATTCTTATAACCTATGTTTACAATAAAAAAATTAAAACATATAATAATTTTCTTCAATTTCCCTAATTACCTTAATTCTTAGATGTCCGGGGGTGATTTTTTCATTTAAAATTGTGTAGGATATAAAATGAAAGATGTTGAGCTGATGTTTTTTTATACATTTAGAAACAATTATGGGAAAAAACTTCCCCTTTGAGTTAAGATTCGTAGGAATAAAGACAGAATTGCTGGAGGATTTAATAGAACAAATATACGACCATATTTTTGAAACATAGTCGGTAATAAACAAAGATTCTTTAATTATAACTTTTACCGAATGAAATAAGGTGGATACTTGAAAAATAAAAAATCCACACATACAATCTGTTGAATTTTTTCTATTAAGTATTAATATTCGCGCACACTTTCGGATGGACAAATTCTATTTGGAATTATTTTATTATTATGCTATTTGAAGTAAATCCCTTTTTTTGGTCTAGTTTTACTTGTCACTTGAATATTTGGGCACACTGTCAGGTAAAACGGAAAAAAATGCTGTTGTGAATTAATGCAAGTTAACCCCTTTTTAACATCTTGTATAAGTGTAATGTGTAAGAAGCTACTATCCCCGTCCTTTGGCCGTCTAACTGTCTGTTGCATCTTTTAACTCGAAAAGTACACATGCGAAAGAGTTGAACTTTTGTGTGTAGATTTCGATGCTCTTGAAAAACAATAAATCGAATAATATAGATATATAACATTGAAGTCAACAAATTATTAGTACCAATTAATGAAACAATGACATTTCATTTGACAATTATAAATACTCAAATATCATATTCGAATTTCAAAAATATAACAACATGACTGTTGGAACGTATTACATATTACTGACTAGAGGGCGAACTCCAAAGTGGATTAATTATTTATTATATTTGACAAATAAACAGTTAGTATATATACATAGAAAAACATACATTAAAGATAACAATGTTAACATTTATATATTTACACTGTTAAAAAATAATTAATGTGGAACAACAGTAATTCGCAAAAACTAAAACTAACGAAACAAAAATTTAACATATACTGTTTAACAATAGATAGATAGGCATATAGGACAATTAAACAATTGAAATTGAAACTCACTCAATTTACAATTAAATATATCAATCTTATTATGATTATTAGAATGTTTATTATACACATTACACGCTCTGTATATTTAGGAGTTTTGGGAATAATTACTTTTGCATATTGGCAGATGATAGATATAGCTTCGTATGTCTAGTAAATAAGTAAATCGAGAGTGTACACGATATTTGATAAAAGCAGTTATTTCCATGCAATTAACAAAATTATTAAAGATTTTGTATAAATACAATAAGTCAGAGATAATTCTTTTATCTGAAAGACTGGTCATATTATAAAGTACAATAGTTCTTGGATATAACATAGCATATTACTGGTCAGTTAAAATTAAAACAAACTCGTATATGTGCGTAAAAGGAAATATGTAAAAAATATTTAGTGCCACATTACAATTTTTATAAAATGTTTATTATTATTAAATTGCAATATTATGTCCGTATTGTGTCATAAGTAGCCAGCCGCGTGTCAAAACTAAAACGGTGTTAAAATTTACGGTGAAATGAAATGTCATATCATTTTTTTTTTAAATTTTATCTACTCAGGAGATAGGAAATGACGCAATCCATCACTAGTTGGTACCACAGGCACGAGTAGTCTGAGAGGAATATGCCTTTTATAACGCTTATAGGGCCTAGCTGTAAGACGTCAAGTTTAGGTTAAATAATTTACTAGTACTGAACAGTGTATAGATGCAGTGTTAGGTCTCGTTTTACTGTCCTATTAAGCTCCTATCGACACTTTCCAGTTGGTTGGTTGGTTGGTCGATTCCTTTTCATATAATTTTTTTCTAAAAATTTGTTATCAATTATTACGAGTAAATTTACTTTAATATCAAAGCTTATATACCGAATGCATCCCGCATTATTTGCCACGGTTCCTAGCAGCATTGCCTACCGCCCGCCCGCCCGCCCTGAGCGCGCTCGGAGCTAAATTAAAATTCATAGTTAATAACCGTGTCGCTAGATGGCGTCCTGCGGCATAGCCTTGAAACAATTGCTTTTGGCTCGCCGCCATTTTGGTTTTCCTTTAAGACCGTTTTTCCATTAATCGATCTGAAACCTATGATATTATTAAGATAGAGGTGTTACCGTTATTATTAAAGATTATTTACTTTTATGTATTATTAATTTTATTACTAATTACAATGACATATTTTCCTATAGTATTCGAGACAGCCTTAGAACTATCGCAATAATTAAATTATACTATCTACAAAAACAACAAATAAATAGTACAAAGTGGTTTGCGAAACGCAGCCAAATCGCAGAAAATACTATAATTTTGATGGCTTTCTTATATGTATTTATTTCAGAAACCAATGTTGTACAAGTTTCAAATATTTTTAAATGATAAGAAACAAATAATTATGATAGTTTTATAAAAACGCTAGAAAGATAGAGGGAGGAGAGATAAAAATAAATTAAAAAAACAATGACAGTTGCGCGGACCAAAAGCCATTAATTGATTCATAATTTAGCATTTGTTATATTAGAGCCTGGTGGTGCAGTGGTGCCCTGCTTCTATGGGGACCTACTTCTAATCCAGAGATTTCGGATTCGAATCCTGCTGTGGGTCAAATCGGGCCAGGTCATTTTTTGCCACTGAGAATATTCAACGGCGCTTTTCTCATCACTGTCGACTGAGTTATGTAACAAGACACACACAAACAACACTCATTCAGGTACAGACGGAGGTATAAACAAAGGTCCCCCGTGAATGTGGCCTAAGTGTAGCAGAATAAAAATCATCATAGTGATTTTTATTCTGTGTCTATTTACGTCAACTGAACATATTATTATAAAATAAATCCAATATTAAGAGCTTATACATTTTAGAAAAATATGTTGTTTTTTCTACATTTTATGACGCTGAAATGGTATATCTCAACTCTAAAAGTATTAAATCGAATTTAATCGTATTTTGACTGTTTCCATTACATATGTCATGTCCAAAGACGTAACATATATTGAATGGTCTTGCTTCACGAAGGCAACTTTAAGGCACTCTAATATGCTCTCAACTCACAAAAATAATATTTACAAAACACAGAAATGTGTGGAGATGATAATTTGCCCCAGTCAATAATTTGCCGTAATGGTCTGACATTCTTATTTTCTCATTGAGCGAAATTAAAGCGGCCAAAACCCGGTAACAGAATGTGAAGAATAATACTAGTAATATAAACAATACATATATACGTGGTTCTCGATATCGTTATCGTGCCTTGAGATCTGTCGGATAATGGAAAACGCCGCTAAGAATTTGAGGCCCTATGCGCGCGCGCTGTGTAATCAACGCACGCGCGCCGTCATTACGCGCGTTTGCTCAAAGCGAGCGACAGATGACGGCGCGACCACAAACGCCTTGCCTAATGCCTTCCTTCTTTCTATCCCAACGGACTTTCCTACCCGCTCTAACAAACAAAATATTTTAAAAATGCTGATTTCATATTTTTTGCAAGATAATAAGATTTTTGCAAGATAAGAGCATAAGAGGTCGGGGTATAAGAGCTGACCAACACTCAACATCGATATTTTGTATGCCTGTAATGAATCACCTTGCACCATAAGCACAACAACAAGGCAGCCGTAACTGCACCCAGAGTTGCAACACAAGCCATAAGATAAATACATAATACTTCCTTGATATTTTGTTTTGTCTGAGAACCGCTAACCTTTATTTTTTTTTTATTTATTTATTCTTTATTGAAAAATCAAACAGTATTAATTTTTATAATTACAAACAAAACTTATTACTAGTATACAAAACGAATTATGGATTTTGGACATTTTACATGTTAACATTAGCATAAAAAAATTGAGACAGTGTTCTTAAAATATATATAGATTATGAATATCATATACGTATACAGTAGAATTTTTTGATATGATATGTGTAAATTGTGAGTAATATTTGTGGCAGTTGTGAGTGTGTGTGATTTGTATGTATATGTTAAAATAAAGTAATAAATTAAGTATGGTTTTAGTATCTATAAAATTAATTTATGATGAAGGTAATAAAATTAAATTGTATGTATATTCTATATATAATTGCAATTACAAGTACTTATATGTTACAATTAACCATTAACAATGTAACAATCTAACAGTACAATTAGGTTTTATTTGTCTTTACTATTAATGATATGGGAAATCTCTTTTTTGAATGATAATAAGGAGGTATTGAATATATCGATTTTTGAAATATCTTTACCGTTATAAAGGGAGCAGATACGAGGTATGGTGCTATAGTTCAATGAATTAATATGATAACGGGGTATACGGAATCATTCTTGCTGCCTAGATGATAGGTATATTTATATTTATTTTTTGCAATAAATTTGGACAATCAAAAATACAATTAAAAATTTTGTATAAAAATGTTAAATCAGCTAATTGTCTATGATATACAAGAGAATTTAATTTATAAAAAACTGAAGCGTCATCAAGGCTTTGAAAACAGCAA
Organism: Neomicropteryx cornuta; assembly: GCA_020383195.1. Classification (NCBI taxonomy): domain Eukaryota; kingdom Metazoa; phylum Arthropoda; class Insecta; order Lepidoptera; family Micropterigidae; genus Neomicropteryx; species Neomicropteryx cornuta. The sequence goes on from JAHKQU010000028.1 coordinate 8,435,873, forward strand.
TGAGATTTAGTGTTTAAAAACCTGTAATAAACCTGGTTGGATGGACTGCACCCCCTAGTTTCTTCAAGGTTTCATCGCGTATTTTTCTCTATTAAGTTTATAACATATAGCATGCAGTTAGTATGATATTTAAATGTTCAGTCATTCTAAAAATACTTATTTAATCATAGCCAGATGCTAAATTCATGTAATTAATAAAAATCGTTCAGTGCATCCAGACGGTAGAAGAGAAGCTTGTAGTCGCGTTTTATCTCTATCTAAAAGTGTTTTTAATAGTGTTTTTTGTTTTCGTGTTTTTGATTCAGCTAAAGGTATCGAGAAATGTTTATTCGAATCGTATGTACAGCTGTACGTTTATTATTTAATTATAAATATTTATGAGAAGTATGAGTGCGGCTCTGGTTCTCACCGCCGTCGCCGTCGCCGTCGCCGTCGCCGTCGCCGTCGATGCAATCTGCGCGACAAACGAGCGCGCGTCTGTAGCCGACCTAAAATGGCGTCGCGTCGCGTCGATACGCTCGGCCGCGCAATCGGCGACACAGATGCGGCTGCGAGATGTCCTTTCGAACGCATTCAATCTGCGTTCGAAAGGGAAATATTTTGATTCGGCGCCATCTTGACCGGCCGAGGCGATGCTACGGTTACAATAAATGCCTATAATTTCACCACTAGCTGTGCAAAATACTTTCGAAGTATCTACAAAGTATATTTAAGTTTTCGTGCTTTAGAACGAAACTATTTGAAATTTCTATAAGATTTTCACTTCTCCTTATAGCATGGCAAGTATAGGTATCTATGTTGTTGGTGGTGGTATAATTATAAGGTAATTATCTGAGAAAGAACAAAGTTGATTATTTTCACATTGGAACACAGAATAATACTGTCTCTTTCACGTTTTCTGTGCATAAATGCGTATGTGTAACGCGACCAAGCAATTTGTTCCTGAGGGCGTATCTAGATATTTCTATATCTCCCGGCCCTAGGAACTAACTATATATTTTTAAAAAAAGGCATTCATAGAAAAGCGGAATCCCCGTGCGCTATGCGTTTAAATTAATTTTATTAAACGCATAACGCCAGTATATCCCACTTTCTGTTTTATATTTTTTATGCAGCAATATATGAGAGGCCTGTACGTTCGCCAGTTTCATAGGAATGTTTCATAAATACTACAGCGATGAACTTTTTGGTTTGAGGCCTTGAATAAGTTGGGTTGTTGGGAAACGCAGTTACACAGATTATTAATTAATATGGTCATATGCAGAAAAAAAAAAACAACTTACTACAGCTACAACCAGTTATTTGCATACGAAAGAACTGTTTTAACTAAACATATAGTGACATGTCGGATTACGAACAGTGTCCGTCGTGTTTTACAAACTTAATGTTCATTTAATTATTTATTTCACCTGAAATTAAAAGTTCCTACTTAGAATATATTCATTCGTCCGTTCTATTATTCGTAGCTATAATAAATGATCCGTTCGACCTCGACAGCAGCCACTGTCGGGGAGCCATCTCAAACATCTGAGGAAAATATGAGCGCAACTATTTGTAAATGACCTCCCATACAAAGCATTTGTATTCATGCACATAACTGGGTTCGGCTTTACCTTTAAAAATGTTTGTACAAAATTCCGAAGTTCCTTAAGATATCCATTTCAAACAACCCTTAAAGTGTGTTTCCAACGAGAGTGCCATTCAGTCGAAACTGTAAATCCCACGCCACTTCTTTCCGAAAATACTCCAGGAATAGTAAAGTCAAAGAACAAATTTCAATAAATAATTGTTATTGTTTGTAATATATGTATGTTTATGTGTATGTAATATGAAAATACTATAAACAATAAATACATAAATATAGGTACAATGAAATACACAATAAATATAGAAAGAATTAAATAGAAGCAAAGTAAATTAATCAAAAAGTAAAAAGTTAAAAAAAAATAAAAATACCCCGACACATAAAATGGCTCGACAGGTTTTCTTGAATCATAGGCTAAGAAAACTCTCAATCAAGTCACCATTCAAACAAAAAAAAATAAATAAAATCGGTACATCCGTTTGGGAGCTACGATGCCACATACAGACTCATAAATACGCGGGCACGTTAAACTTATAACACCCCTCTGCTTCCATTAGGGGTTGAAAATAAATGACCGAGCGAAACATAGTAAACGAGTAGAAACATAGCCATTGCTCAAATGTATGCCTCTGCGGTGTGATTGTTTTAGCCATTTCAATCGATTCGTATTTTGAATAATTGTTACGTAGTATATAACCATTGCATAAATTTGTATGTATAATATTAGACCATTAGGTGTAATTGCATTGATTTGTTTTATTAAATAATTTGAATTTGAGTTCACAATTGTATCCTTGCAATTATAATTTAAAAAATTAAATCACTTTACTCACTTTTATTTACTTAATTTCAGAAAACAGATGATAAATCGGAGAAAACACCATCGCGGAAGACCAACTACATAATTGCAACACCACCAGACTCCATGCCCGGTCATACCGGCTTTCTAACTGTAGCCACACTGCCACCGATATGGGCAAGGAATTCGCACAATGAAGAAGGTGCAATATAGTTTATTATCTATGGTTTTATATTTTGTAAGCAGAGCAGTTAATAGATTGTGTAAAATAGTTGCTCCATTTCATTACCTTACATCACATATGGTTATGTTTAAACTCATTTCTCTATGTCAATCTTAATAGCTACTAGGCTAAGCTATTATAAACTTATTTGTTTTTTTATAGCCAACGGCATATTACCTATTTCACAATATTTTGATTTTAAAAGCGCATTTTGTTTAAATAACTTTTCCCAAAAATCCGAACAAAACTGCAAGGATCCCACTTGTTTTAAGCTAATAATAATTAAAGCTTATTCTAATGAAAACAATTTAATATTTTTAAGTAGTTTATTAAATTGGCCACTTTTTGATATATCGGGCACATTCTATGTAGAGTATTTTTTTTAAATAACTTTTCCCAAGAATCTGAACTATTAAAATTAACAAAATATATAGCGGTGCATAATCAACGAAAGTATAATTTCCAAAATCATAATTTCAAAAAGCAAACAAATATTAACTGAATCTTTTCTGTCAGAAATGATTCTTGCTACCATCTCTTAGGAGGAGGAGGGTATAATTATTTGAGGTTGAGCGATCTAAAAATGTAATTTCAGATTTACCTATCACTTATTCTCAAAGTTCAGATATTCTATCTGATTTCATTTAGAAATATCATCGTTTATCAACATATATAGAAGAAATATTCCGTTTCTTATTAGTTTACAAAAAAAAAATTGAACTTAATGTATTTTTTTTTTACTGACACTAGTTTTTATTTTATATTTTAAAAACTATATATAATTTAAGTGAAAAAAAAATAAATCAGTAGAAGAATAACTTATAAAGCGACAATTAAAACAAATAAAATAAATATGGAATTAAATTATAAAAAAAAAATAATACAGCACCAGTGACGATCTCCGTTAAGTATTTATAGATAAACTAGCTGACCCGGCCACGCGTTGCTGTGGCTAAAGTTTTTGTTATATTACATTATAGTAAACAATCTAAGAGGAACAATAAGAGAACATCAGTCACGGAGTCCACTATGCTTTTTCACACAGATGGTATTTGTAAAAAAATATGGTGATCTCCTTATTTGACTTTCTACTACTATAACCCTTTAGTACAATGAAATTATTTACGAACAAAGACGAAAATGTTGATGTTGGTATACAAATTCACTGGATTGAGATTTGAAGGGGAAGTACGTTGAACACAATTAATTAAAATGTTCTTACACTTGATACTAAGCAGAAATCAATAGGTAAAAAATAAAAATTTATCAGATTTATTATTTCCATTTAATTTTATAACAAATATAAGTATATTACAGTATAATACAGTAAATTACATGTGACGCTTAAACTCATGAATGAGGTAGGCAAGGCAGACAGTCTTAAACTTTTAAACATTAATATCTTTTTTTTGAATTATAAATACTTTCAATTTCAATTTAATTTAACACCAATCGGTGCAAAATGTTTTTGGTTAACCTGTCTTTAGCTAACACAAATAGATTCGACGGTTTCCCAACACGTGAACACGCAACATATAGTTGCCCATGAGAAAAACATGGATTTTCCAAATCTAAACCACAAATGGACATTGTTTGACCTTGAGATTTATTTATAGACATGGCGAAAGCTAAACGAATTGGAAACTGTAGCCTTTTGAAGGGTATGGTAGAATCTGATGGTATCATCGGAATACGTGGCAGCAGGACCACTTTTCCTTTAAACTTCCCAGCCAAAATGGTTGCTTCAAGAATGTTTCCGGTGATCTTTTTGATGACCAAACGCGTACCGTTACATAATTGAGGTGGATTCAAATTACGGAGGAGAATAATAGGGGAACCAATCTTTAATCGAAGATTATGTGGTGGCATTCCAGGGATATCTAATGAATTTAAAAATTCAATCGGAAAATTTACACTTTCATTTTCATCAACAACAGTATCGATTGATTTAAAAGACATCAGATCGCCTGGTAACAACTGTTGTATCTGGAAGTTAATTTCGTCAACATCAACGTTTTTGGCTGCCAAAATCGCCCGTTGACTAAGCCATTCATGATTCAAATAATTATTCTGTATATCCGGGAAAATACTCTGAATCAATTCAGTTTTATCCTGAACAACAGTGCAAAAATTGTCTGGTAGTTTAATGCATTGCGTATTTGGTTGCAGTTTTATTTTACCGTTCCCAATATCTAGTAGTTGTTCGGAAAATATTAGTGCTGATGGATCATTTTGCAATTGTACTCGCATATTTATGGTCAATCGAAGTGTTTCAACACTTCGCCATAAGAATGATTGTTTCAAACATGCATTAATCTCATCCGCGAAAGTAGAGCGAGGTATAACCGGTAAGGTCTGCCGGAAGTCACCAGACAAAAGTAAGATAGCACCACCGAAAAGTTTATTATTGCTGTTTAAATCTTGCATAGTTCTGTTTAATGCTTCAAGTGAATATTTGTGTGCCATTGTGCACTCATCCCAAATTATTATAGAACTCTTCCGCAACACTGCAGCTATTCCACTATTCTTTTTGATGTTACACATTGCATCTGGTTTATTATGAACGTCCAATGGCAGCTTGAATGTTGAATGTGCTGTTCGCCCACCATCCAGTAAAGTAGCCGCAATGCCTGACGATGCTAATGCTAATGCGATTTTTTGTTGCGACCGTATTTTGGCAAGAATCAACGATATTAAAAATGTCTTACCGGTTCCACCGGGTGCATCCAAGAAAAAAAAACCGCCTTGTTCAGCAGCAACAGCCAGCATAATCCGATCATAAATAATTTTTTGTTCTGCTGTCAGTAATGGTTCACTGTTCATGATAATTGTTGCTAAACTTCCATGGTCATATTGATTTTCTCGTTGTAAATCGGTATTGACTAAGTCGGTGGCTGGACGATTAGGTGATGGCATACCATAATGATTAAGTGGTAAATTTGAAATAAGAACACATAAATCCTCGATCAAGACCAATGCTTCATTGTACATCTCTGGTGTATAATCTATGTTTTGGCATTGATTTGTTTGTCTAATTCGGTGCAAGATGTTTTCTGTCATACAATTTTTATATTTTTCCCACAAAGTTTGTGCTTGCGAGGGATAACATGTCGCCAAAATAATTGCAAACAACTGACGAATGTTATTCGGTGTTGATGTCAACGCAGCATCAGCAAGCGTTAAGTCCCAATGGTTATCGTCTTCTAGCAATTGCAGTTCACGACATGCATCCTGGTATGTATTGAATACTCGACCATTAGCTGTTCGTAAAAATTCAAAAGACGTTGGTCCGGGAACATTCACCAATAACAAACGTAAATAGAAGCACTCACGTTGCTTTGGATGTACCGTGTAAAGTCTCCCCAATGTCTTAGCTTTGAATATGCCTGTAATGGAAGGATGTGGTTTTCCTTGTTTCCGTGGCTCCCATTTTTTACTGGATTTGTTCCATGTGAAATAACGTGGAACATCACCATACACCAATGTCTTCGCGAATTGGCCAAAAACATCAGGTTTTTGACACAATGTAAAAAATTCAGTTAGAGTCGTTTTCGGAGCTTCGAACGCTCTTTGGAGAACATTTTCTTCAGTGAAGTATACACGTTGACCGTTTTCAAGATGTATTGCCAGATGTTGGACAGCAGGATCTCTTTCGTGGATGGGAAAGCTGAGAATATGCCAAATAGCTTCATTGCTGCTAATGTATCTGCCCATTTGGTATCGTGCTATTTCGTCATTTTTATTTATGTTTTTTACTTCAAATATGGCCAAATCACTGCCTTTGTTTACATATTTACAAATATACTTAATTGATTTAACAGAACTGCAAAGCTCAACATTGATATGAGCTTTGTAAGTTTTTGAAAGTAGTGGTGAGTAAGTCATCGCATCTTGTATGTATTCCTGCATGTTCCGTGGACTGCCGATGTAGCTTGAAGGTAAAATGAAAGCATTACCGATGTCATTGGGATTTAAATTTCCATCGATGTTTCCAGCAACAGCATCTCGTAAGTGAATATATTCTTCCGATCGTAGTTTTGCCTGGTTGAATCGAAGGAATCGCAAGCGTTCGCTTTCGACCTTAGCATACATATCAACAATGTATTGATGGAACAGCTGACGATATCGAAGGATATAATTGTCTTGATGTTGTCTAACCATTATTCGGTGTGCGTAGTAGTTCATTGAGCTAACTTTATTATTTCTGTAATCACCTAAAAAAATAAAAAATAAAATGCAATACGAAATTAAAATCTATACATACAGTAAGAAAGTAAATAGATAATTGTCAAATTTACCGGTATTTGGATCATACTGTTTGATATTAAGGTGATATTCATCTTGTCCTTGCCAAAATATCAATGGATATTGTAGTGCGTCATATGAACGGTGTAGATCCGAAATCGTACTGACAGTGTTGTCTCGCCGTGTAATGTTTATAGATCTTTTGTCAACTGGATCACCAACCATGATAACAGCAACCTCATCAACAGTTGGAGCGTTGAATCTACCAGCATGTTCACCTAATGGTACTTTGTCGGCTTTTATGACGATTTGATAATTGTCATTTTGCAGTCGTGGCGAAACTCTTTTGATCAATTGAATTAGTTGATTTAGTTGGATAACCATCAATATCCGTGATCGTGTCATTCGTATGTGGCTTTGGGAAGTTTTTTTTACATTTTCCATTTTCCATGCACGGTGAGGTCATGTTGAAAACACCGCATGGCCCATGGATCATGTGTTTGGTGACAATATCAAATAATTCTTGATCAATTAATGGGTCTGGAATTTCGGCTGAAATTATTTGATCGATTTCTTTAGGACGGATTCTATCTTTAAGCCAAACCAAAATGTGGGCATGAGGCAAACCTCGCTTTTGCCACTCTATCGTATTCAGCCAACAACGTGTGATACCAAAAATTGTATATTTTACAATAAAATCAATTAAGGATTTCAATTTTTGTTTAAACACACGTGCAGTTAAATCATGACGATGAATGGCTTGTTGTCCTGGCAATAGTAAAGTTTGTATCTCTTCCCAATTCGGATTACATGTGAATGTAATAAATAAATCCGGTCGGCCGTAATGACGTACGTAAGTCATCGCATCTTGTATGTATTCCTGCATGTTCCGTGGACTGCCGATGTAGCTTGAAGGTAAAATGAAAGCATTACCGATGTCATTGGGATTTAAATTTCCATCGATGTTTCCAGCAACAGCATCTCGTAAGTGAATATATTATTCCGATCGTAGTTTTGACGTTTGCGTTTTGACGTTTGCCGCTCGCGTTGTTGAGGTTAGATTTTTTCGGTGGCATTTGACTGAAAATAATAATTTTCTTGTTCTTATGATATTCTCTTGAAGACGTTCGTTACACTGTTCTTGAGATTCTTGTGCATGACCTGCTGTCCTGATTCTTTGAGCTAGATTTCTTGATTCAATTTGTTTTGCCAACTGATGGGCTCTTTTAATACGTTTGCGTCGAATAACTGTCACTGTCAAATAATAACAGACATTAGCGCCATCAACCCAGTCGAAAGGTATCGACATCTGTCAGTTTTATGACTGCCAAATAATAACGGACAAAAAATTAGCGATAAATTAAAATTGCGACTATAATTTGAGATTTAAACTATCCTATCTCTCAAGTGCACATCGAACTGCACATGGTGTTCAAATTTTATTATAATCGGTTAAGTGTTTTAGGAGTCCATTGAGGACAAACATTGTGACACGAGATTTATATATATTAAGATATATATATTTTTTAAATTTTCTTTTCATGGTAAAAAATATATTTTTCTTATAAATTGTTTTATATGATATCTAGTAAAAATAAAAGACGGGAGTTATCGTTTTAAATTTTCTTTTATTGGTTATCAAAAATAAAATTTTACACAAAAATATATGTTTTCAAGTTTGACATTTTTATTCTTTTTTATATACAATATCTATAGTTATTAATAAAACCGTATTGTAGAGAATTTCATAAGCTATTCAAAATAGTGTAGTTTATCCAACATGACCTACATAGTTTTTCTAAAATTAATATTTTAGGGAGCGCCCCTAATTACGCAATTTTGAAAAATATTGCGGGGCACTCGAGGGTTGTTTTGATTTATATTACTCGGGCGCACGACAGGTTAATGAGCCCTTTAGTACGTACTTGAGAAATGTAATACCAAGTTGCGTACATTATTTCGTGGATTCTGCACAATTGTGTCACAAAATTAACCATCTAAAACAGTTCTAGCCCAAAAATGGGTATTTTCGCACATAAGAACGCGTGCATCTCAACTGTTTGATAATTTTGTCTCTCTTAGATCCCCAGGCAAGTGACACGAAAGGACAAATTTTAGCTTCACAATAAGTGTTTTGCTAAGCTACCATTTAGGATAGGGCAAGTGACACTACGAGAATAGTCGCCGTTCATGTGCTTGATTTTAATTTTTAAACATACTTTTTATTTTTAAAATGTCTAATGAAAAATTCTTAATTTTAGTATTTGATAAACACTAAAATTAAAGGATGTGACGTTAATGGGTCTTACAAGGTCTGTTACTTTCATACTTATCATCTTATCACTTTCTTCTTACTTATTCCCTAAAATATTATAAATAAAATTTCATTTCATTATTTGAAGTATTTTTTTATTAATGTCGACATAAAAACTATTGACGTATACATTATTACATAAAATTATCTTTTTTCTAATAAACTGAAAATAAATAAAAAAACAAACCTATAATATCAATGATATTCGTGTTTAACTTAATTTATGCATCGTCATTCACATTGTAAAAAAAGATGGCAAACACCAAAAAGCAATTCAAATTTGATTTAATTTTATATTTCTCTACATTTTATACTTTAAATAATTTAAATGTTTTAAAATTATATTAAGTTAAAGCAATATCTCTAAAAAAATTTTTTGAATAATATTTGTAGTAAGAAAATAAATTATTCAATACAAGACCAATAATTACAATAAGTATGACAAGTAATAATAAAATGTTACTTTGTAGTATTTTTGTGTAATGTTATTCTAATCAAATAACATTTAAAATAATTATTTTGAGCACAACAGATGATAATAAGCAACAATGAATTTGGCAATCAACAATGTAATATCATTAGGGAGCTACTTTAATTAATTTTTAAACATAATAAATATTTTTTTTTATAGTCACTATTTCTGTATTGTGCTCTATAGGAAAGTGTGTAGAGTTCCCAGTTCCCCCTCCCCCCCCCCCCCCCCCTACCAACCTTGTTACGGTAAATTGTATGTAATATGAGTGATAATAAGGAATAAATGCCTTGCATGTAGGTACATTAGAAAAAGAAGGCAGTGACTCAAAATGTTTTTATTCTGCAGTCAGATCCCATTACAAACGGAGAGGACAGTAATTAAGAATGAATGCTTCAGATGGGTTTAAGATATCCCAAAAACCCAAATAGAGTAGATGGCGATATTAGTTTTCTGCACTTGCACTAACAAAATTAGGCATAATAGAAATAAAATTCTGCTCAACTGCATAAAAAATATTGTATTCTCTTCCCCGGTGAAGCTTTTCTTTCTTTGTCTTGCGTGTGTTTTTAAATTGTTTCACTGTTGGTTAATTATAAAAACCAGAATGTATATATTATAAAAAAACTTAGGTGAATTTACCTTATGAAATAAGCTAAGCTATAGTTTGGATTCCAATAAGATATTATCATCTAAAGTTTTAATAAAATGTATAGTATAATACAGACTTTTGGAGGCTCTTAAATTTTAAACAAATTAAAAAATTAAACTTTTAAGTTTTATAGAAGCCTCTATAATTAGGAGACAATAGCCAGTAATATTTTTCTTCTATATCTGCAAATAAGAGAGTCACAATTACTGGGTTAAGTCCTAAAATCATTACCAACTAGTTTAAATTCCATAATGTAATAATTACGTTTATTCGCATCCAGTCCAATTATAAAGAACCTTGGAAAATGTGTTTTTGGTCTGATTGTAAAATATTCCAACGGATGCTCAACTAAACAATACAGTATTTTTTTCAATTTAGGTGAAAAGCCCAAAAAAATAAATACTCTTATGGCAAATATTTGTTTTTTATATTTGTATAGGGTAGACTCGGGTAAGTATGAACAGAATTTCTATTAGATCACTTTAAAACTGAATAATATTGAAAGTATACGAACCATAAAAAATATTGTATAATAGGTAATAGAGCAAGTATATAGGTTTAGGCGGAAAATATTATTATTTTAATGACGTACTTAATTTGACCTTAAATATATCATTTTTTTTATTAAAATTTGGTAATAGTTAATGACAGAATAGATAATAAATTATCGCGTTAGGTGAGTTTTACCCTCAACCTTACTTATGAATAAACCAAACAGTTTATATGAATTTTTCTAAAAGTGTAAACTCATAAAATAATTTAGGTTTGATATTTTTTTTTTAATGGTAAAATCTTACACGGATAATAAGTATTCAATAAACATATTCCCATGTGTAAATATCACAGGTGTCTAGTTTCTTACCAACCATAAAAGTGGACATATGACCTTGTGAAATTTAAAACATTGGAAGTTTTATTTTTGTGTCAGACTCAGGTTAACAATCAAAATTAATATAATGGATTCAATATTGGCTTTTTACTAGGCCCGTTTCGGGTTGATTGTTAAATAAAAAAACTGTTTAATTTGAATCTCAAGTTAAATTAGATAGTTAATTTCTAGTTAAGACACACCTAAACATTTTTATTTTGACTTTTTATCCCTTATACATAATATCATCACAATGTCATACTTTTTAACCACTTATTTTTGAGTTCAGGTTTATCCATCCTAAAATTAGGCAAGTAAGGAACTAAACACTTGTATATTCCCTCTATTGACCTCATTAAAATGGAAGATGGAAATATGCAAAATAATGCCATAAATATAATTTAATTCAATACCTTTCCATTACATAAATTAGGAGAAAAAATATTTTTATAAATGCCTCTAACAACCATTTTTGGCACGGTGCAATAATCTAAGGTATGCAAATGCATGCACCTATTCACTTTAAATATACACCTAATGAATGTCCATGTGTGATAATTTTTTTTTTTTTTTAATGAAATAGTGATATTTTAATTAATTATCTGCAGCTTTGAAATACGCTGGCTCTCCCTAAAGTGCCGTATTAAGATTATATATTAATAATACCTAATATTAATTAACTTCCACAAATATTATGGTAAAACTTTAGGCGGATTTTATAAAATATGCTAAATTATATTTATTTAAAGAAAAATTTAAATTTAATAAAAGAATTCTGCTTAGATCAAATTCAATATAATTAATCCATATTATTTAAATAAACGATCAATTTTAAAGCTACTTAAAATACAAGTTCAAAAAATTTAAAATACAGGCTTTGGCGTTCCTTGATAATGAATATAATTTAAAGTAAAATAATGAATCATACATGTAGGTATTAAATATTTGTGCAACATTTAAAGCTTATTTCCGCAGTTAATAAAGAAATATAATAAATTAGGAAAAAGATGCTCTTTTCTAAACTGCTATTTCTATGCCGATATTTTGTCTGTAAAGGAAACAATTATTATTAAGACAAATCATTTTTTTCAGTGACCTGAGCTTAAAAATAGTTATGTTTTCTATTTGCCAATTATCGAACAATTATGCTGGGCAAAAATTAAAAAAAAATATTTATAATGTTTATTTGTAGTACCTACTACTAAAACTAACTAAGAACCTATTAATACTGTAAATACTAGGATATTATTTGCAGTAACTCCTAATAGGTAATGGGTAATGAAGCTGATGCCATTGTGCTTTCTAATTAATCCATTCTGTAACGTCAGTTTGTTCATAATACGCAGTAAAAACATAAAACATAATATAACCTAAAAAGTTTTTTTTAATACACCATCAGGCTAGGTATATAAATATTTCTTTTGTAGTTACGATGGACTCATTACTCGTCGATCTGTACAGGGCATAAGTGGCGTTTTACTATAATTCATACTAACTTTTTTTTTATTTAATCGAGCATAATTATGCTTAATTAACTACAGTATTATGTATGGGTTGTTAATTAAACAAATTTTTAATGCATAAAAAAATACACATTCAAAATTTATTGGATAAAAAACCTGTAGGCATTGTATAAATTAGGCATATATTCGATTAAATAAAAAAATCGAAATTATAAGTTTCGAGCATGTTCAAATCTTACGTTTTACTGGCCTAAATGTCCTCTGAAGATTAACTTTCGATTGATTTGTTTTAGAGTAAAAAGCTTTAGGAGCCAATTTAAGCTTAACAAATGTTTCCAACAATGACGTCTTTTCAAGATACCAAATTAAAGCTTTGGCGAATAATAAAGACGTCAGTCGTTCTTCAAAGCTCTAATTGTACAACAGAAGCATTAACGCTTAAAAAAATAGCAAAGGAAACATTTTTCAAAGTCTTTAAAAACAGTATCAAAATTGGATTGAAAATTTGGCACAAAACAAATTATATTTGACATATTTCATTAAAAGGTGAGGTTAGTATTGTCACTTAAATATTAAATAAATAAACTACCATTATTATTATTAAAAATACAAGTTATTGACAAGATTTACACATAAACCCACCCATTCCATTAAACCTCAGAATTTAAATTATAACAATTCCCCAGCTAGACTAGTGGCAGAGTCTCAGTTAGACTAGTGGCACACTTGAAAACTAAGATTTACAAAGAAGGAAGGGCTTATGTTAAATATCTTCTTTTTAAATAAATTATTTGAAATGAGATTAAGTACCTAAAAGAGAGGTCTCTGAATTCACATAATTTTAATATAAAAATATGTTCTTAATTTCTCTAACGACACTAGAAGTCCTATATTAAAATGTTTTTATAGTTTTTTTTTTTAGATTGTTACATAAATACGCTTATAAAAAAAGTGTGCTTATAAAAAAAGTGAGTGAGTGACTATTGTTTAATGTTTAAATATTTGAATCTCCATTAAAAATTTAAATTACTACTCAATATGGACAGCGACAATTTATGTAAAATTTTATTTTTAAAAATGCTTTTATGCATCAAATTTATTATGGAATGTATTTAAGATAACTTGATTATGTTTACGGCTGCAAATCTTTTATTAATCACCGAGCTATGATGGACCAGCGAAAATTTCAAAAGAGGAATGTGAAGCCTTATCATTAATTGAATTTCAAAATAAACATTTTTTTCAGTTATACCTTAAAATATATTCTCTATTTGTGCCCATAAAATATGCGGACATCAACAATTTCTTTTCTGAGTGTTTTAGCATTTATTTAAGTATGTTGTTTCCCCATAAACTCAGATGGGTGTATAATAGAATGCTTAACATTATTTTCCAAAGATAAAGCCTGTAAACCTATCCTTAATTTTTAAGAGATTTTATCACTTTAATGTGTCGCCCGCAGTGCTTTTGGTTGCCAATATCGAAACTTTTCGCAAAACATTATTAATGTTAAAACAGAAGTTGGTGAGAAATAAAGATTTTTAAAACTGTATATTATTACATAACCACTAAATAACCACCAAAAAATATGAATAAAAACATTCACGGTCTATGAAATATGCACCTTATCAAAATGACAATACTAATTCTATGTTATCAACTATCAAATTACTTAATTATAAAAAAAAAAATATTGACATTCCAGAGCAGTCTTACTAGATCATTGTTTTTTTCTAAATTGTTTAATATAAGACAGCAACTACTCTTATTCAAACAGCCATATTATACGTAAAGTAAACAAACAAAAATTACTATAAGACGCTTTTGTTCGATTATAAAAAAATTATAAGTTACTACGATAAAATGATGGTACTTAAATGCCATGAAATTCTTTATCCCACAAAATAGAGTATGTATAATTCGAATTACAATGGTTTATTACCAGTTTGTAACAAATTGACTTGTATTATACTGACTTAAAAATATGGTTAGTTGTAGCTAATATAGCTTAACCCGAACGCGTTATCGCAGATAATAGATATTACGTGAAACTGGTTTTATTCGTGGCTTAAGGAATTGGACCTAAGAGGTTGTTTTGTCACGGGTCTATAAAAAAAGTGAGGTTACTTTTAATTTTCCTGTAATGTCAATAATTTTAAACATGGCTACTTCAATGTGCTACCAAAATAGTCAGCGATTCAGAGGCGCTCTCAAAAATATAATGTGCTTATGATATTTTGAAATTGCTAAAGTCAGTGCGAAGTTGGATGCTGGGGTTCTGGCTCCTCATGCGATCGTTGGCATTAGCGTTTTGGGCATTGCTCTCCGCCTGGTTAACAGAAATGGCCAACTGATTGGCCCGAATGGCTGTTTCCAGTTTGGCGCGAAGGGTTGGCGCACGTGTCATCAACGCCTTGAATTCCTGTAAATAGAATAATATTATAATAGTTTATTTTACAGTGTATTTCAAGTGCGAGAGTTTACAATGTGCAATTCGTTGCAGATTATGGTGATCTAGTTGTTAAAGCGGTTGTTTGTTAAGTTGTTAAAATTTAACTTTTCAGTATATTTATTTATTTTATATAAACAACTTTGCAATTGTGTATGAAAGGCAAAGATGAGTAACATAAAACAATACAAGTAAATAAAACAATATAACAATAACAAGATACAAACAATAAGAGTAATAATTAAGCCTAAGAATACCTACACTTTATACACAGTTATTCGTATACATGAAAAGAGATACAGTGCAATAATATTATAAAATAAAATAAAAAAAAACAATAACAAAATAGTGTATGCAATAAAAATTAAATAAACATTAACCACCAAGCATCTAGGAATTAGCCTGTCATTTAATCTCCATCGGCGAACTCATTTTGGTGATGTAGTGAAAACGACTCACAGACAATAAGTTTGTCACGCGAAGCCTTAAAGGTGCTGATTTCAATCACGAGCATATTTGTATACAAAACTGGTTCGTCCTAAGGCCCTTGAATACTGCCCATCGGTATGGGATCCATCACCCAATGTCTTAAAGACAAGCTAGAAGCAATTCAAAGGAAAGCGAGCAGACATGTCTTTAAGCATTTTAGTCGATATGATACTCAATCTGAATTACTTTCAATTCTTAATTGGGAGCCACTAACTAGAAAGCGTATTGAACTCAGATTATCTAATTTATATGAGTCCCTGCCTGCCTTGTGAATTAAACGAATAATAATAATAATAATAAATGAAAATAGTTGTAATGGCACCTGAAAGAATTCACAGATTGGTATTTTTAAATTTAGCTGTTCTTGGTAAAAAATATTAAAAACTTATATTTTTTTATTAAGGTCATGGCGGAAAGTTAGGTTGTCGATTGATTATCCAGGCAAATGAACTTTATTTATACGTGTATTGGTCTACCATCTAGCGTTCGGTAGTTAAACTACACATTTGACCTCTCTGCAACAGAGGACATTGCAAATCATGAAACGTTCAATCCACAGAGAAGCTATTTTGTTTTTGTTTTTTCAGCTCAGCTCAGGCTCTCAACGTAAGTGCGTCATCTCGTTATGTGAAATTATCTGTCATCTTAAAAGTTTGACTGTGTGTTATATGTGGAAATTTTGTTGTATGATGAACATATTATTAGATGAATGCTTTGGATAGGACATCTTACAAATCCACAGACTTTGTGGGGGGGGGGGGGTTCCATACATTTTCTTTGTTAGGAGAAGTCCGCTAATATGCATTCGGGTGAATTAAGGATTTGACGGACTTACCCGATGTTTAATTGAGTACATTTTATTAATTACACTTATTAGAAATGGTATTTTCAATGTTTCATCTTTTTTTTTAGTATCCACCGGAAATACATTATGACCTTCTAACTATTAAATAAACCCCGGAAAAACTTAAAAAGTGCGGTAAAGTTTGCCTATAGCTCGGTTCAGGTTAGATTGTTATAAAATAAGTATATATTGCGATGATTAAAGTTATATATTTTAAACGCACTTAAATATTTCCTTAATCAACTTATGAATGTACTGGGCCTGGTGGCGCAGTGGTATAAAGCGCCTGCCTCTAAATCCAGAGGTCCCGGGTTCGAATCCCCAGTGGGTCAAATCCAGCCAGGTTATTTTTCGTCGTTGAGAATATTCAATGGCGCTTTTCTCAATACTGTCGACTGGGATAAGTAACAAGACATATACACACAAAAAACACTCATTTAGTTACAAATTTGACATACAGACTAGCCATACGAATAAAAAAAAATATATATATACTTATTTTTTTTAGTGATCTATCATTACGATTCGGATTTTTATATGTCAGACTTTTACCCTCCTGACCTTATATTTAAGAAATTAAAAAACAGGTGTCATCGCTTCTGATTTTTATTTATTCAAATAACTTTATTAAAGCAATTTTTGACATTTGTCATTTTTTTAAAATAAATTAATAGAGTTTCAGAGAATTCAAAATGGCCATCTATAAACAATACAACTAGAGGCGGTTAGGATATTAGGGATGATTTTCTTACACCTTAAGTATTTAAGGCCAGTGATTTTTTAAAATTTATAATTATAATTAGAACACTTATTTGTAAATAATATTTACACAAAATAATGAGTTATAATTACACTAAACCATTAAAAACCATCATAAAACCACCAGAAAACAGTCCGTAATGATTTCAACTGACTTTGCTAAATTCGTACAACAAACTTCACTATACAGTCGAGTCGTGTTTCTTATTGAATTGTATGTCCCATCTCATAAAGAATGAAACAGCAATAAGCGACCATAAACCCCGGATTTACCAACGTGGAAAAATGTGGAACGCCTGACGCGGACACTGATCGGAATTCCTACATTTCGAGGAATCACCTCGGGACTCCGGTCCGAGTCCGCGTCAGGCGACGGGTTAAAGTAAATTATATGGTTTATGAAATAGGTTACCTGTGGGTGCTTGGGAGCAACTTTCATAAGCCACTGCAAGCATTCGTTGTGCAACTGCCTCACGATGGGAGGAAGCTTCACCAGATCTGTCTGTAAGATTGCGATCACCACAGCCGTCAGCATGTTCAGCAAATTTTGTCCTAAACAAACAATTTATTAGAAATGTTAATGAAGTTATGATAAATAAGAACCTAGACAAATATTTTGTGTTGCTGGAAAGTTTATAAACAAATGTTAATTATAAATTTGATGCCACCTACTCAAATGAGTAAGCTACATGGCTTCCGGGTTTACGAGATTAGTTGAGATAATAAATTCAATAGTTTTTGATTATTATCTCAACAATATGTTTAGTGACTTTAAATAAATTTTTTGTGCTGTTTCCGTTACACACTTCTAATCTCAGAGACAGACTTGTTGTTTAGTCGGCAAACAGAACTTGCTGATTTGAAAGTAGCTGCTTAGCTCAGCCGAATACGGTAGATTCTCGTTGTAAAGTAAAATGTTAAAGTAAGAAAAAAGTAAAAAAATCTTTATCTTTCATTGAGGTCATATAAATATAACAAATTTGTGTTTCTGAAAGGCAATGAATATTTTATGAATGGATCACAGAATGCCAAATTAATGTCAAGAAACATGAGTACAATAACGTGGACGTAGTTATGCAGAAACCAACCAACCCACAAAATGTCAAAATCGAGTTTGGTATTGTTTCGACAGAAAAATGCCCTTTTTACGATTTACAAAATCATACCAAGCGAAATTCGTAATAATTACCAAAATATTAGCATTTCAACTATTAAAAAAAAATAAAATTCTCTTTATGGTGCAGGCACCCACTAAGAAAGGATTTTTAGGCATTCCCCCCCCCAAGCGGGTAAAAAGAGGGTGTAACCATTTTTATATTGAAACCAAAGATGGTTTCAGAGTTAAAGAATTAATTGTAATAATTCGTTTATGTGAAAAAAACTTCAAACATGTTTTACTCATTTTCATGTTTTTTGGATTAGTTGGTTCTGCATAACTACGTCCAAATATAAGTGTATTACTAAATATGTGGTATCAATATGCATATTGGTTTACGTACCTTGTAATGTTGCTCCTACTAGGGTGAGCAGTATAAAAAAATAAAAATAAATAAATTATTATTTAAAACAATTAAATGTTTACCTTTGAGCTGCGAAACAAAAAACATAATATTACTATATTAATAGCTATAATCTTATATACAATTAATATATTAAGACTATATTGTAATAATTTATGTTTTAACTATCCTATGGTTTATTTAAAATTACACTAGCTTTAAAAGTGGAAGCTACTTAAAGAAATTGATTACTACAAACTACTCTACAAAGTATCTAACAAAGAAGAAATGATCTTCATCAGTAAGCAGTTTTAATGTCTGCAGGAGTCCGTAAAGTAGCTGATCAAGCACCGGTCCGTAAAATAAATATAAGGTTTGATAAATGAATCAGTATAAACGATTGGAAGTTTTTACTGCTGGACAAACATAGTTCAGAAAACTTCTCTAAATATTTTTTGTAATGGTCATGCTCCTGCATATCAATTATTTCCAATATTATTTTCGAAAAACTGACTTTCTGAAACAGATAGAAAACAGACTTAATCATTCACTTACTGTCACTAGGAGCCGTGTTGATAATGGCTTCAAGTGCTGCAATGCAAGCCTGAACAGCCGAAATATGTGTAGGTGTGAGTTTGATATCATCAGTTGTGCCAGAAGCCATCCTGGAGACGCTACCCAGCCAGGCCAGTATACGAGGAGACAGAGACCTAGCCCAGGCAGCGCTGCCATCGCCTCCTGAGCTGGATGCCCAGATCAAACGAAGGGACTCACAGCATACTAAAACCACCTGACAACAAACATTTATTATAATTGTTGAATAATATTTTATTGGTGGTGTTGTAGTGTTTTAACACACTCAGCGCCGATGATGGGATATCCCGTCATTGCTGCATACGCCAGGTGCTGTCTGCGAGTAAATACATCATCGCCTTACTGTATTTCTATTAATTTTTAAAAGTGCAACTTGTAGCCTGAATTGATGAAAGGCGTAGAATAATTGTCGATTGTATTTCATGGTTTTGACGTTTGATTGTTTATGTGAAAAGTGCGCTATTGAATTAAAAGTGTTTTTGACGGATTTGGCAGTAAATAATTCGAGTATTATTTACAAAAGTTATGTCATTATAATATTAAATATAAAAAACTAATATTTTTATAGTTATGTCAATAATAAGAAACTAAAAAACGGGCGGTGGCTCCGCGTGCAGTGACCGGCGGCATTGTGTGGTATGCACGTTTTACGTATGGAGCAAATATGTTAAAAATTGCCAAATTGCAAAACTAACCAATGTTAAACAAAACTAACCAGTTTTGTTTTGTTAAACAAAACCATTTACTTTAAATGTAAAATAAAATATTTGTACCTTCAATCCATCTACCTAGAATAGCATCACCTAAAAATACAAAATCTGTCAAAATGAACTTACGTTGGGATCGTCGCTCTCCACACACTGCCTAAAGTAGTTGATACAAGGGAAGTGCAGAGGCGGCGCATTTGGGGCGAATGATATCAGGGCGGCCATACTTTTCATTCCAATGATCGGTTCTAAACGCTGACTGCTCTCATCTGAAACAAACAATATAGACAGCGTCACTCAATTTACCTATCAATCTGAACACTCAGTGGTGAAGGCATTATAAACTTATGTGAGAGGAAAAAAGCCTAGGACTACATAACCTACATTGCTTCATTTTAAATCTATATATATAAAAATAAATGTATGTCTGTGTCTGTCTAAAGTATTATAACTCAGAAACCTTTTGGCCGATTTGCCATTGTTAAATATTCATAATAGTTTGAAGATAATTTTTAAGGAAAATTTAAAAGTTTCCTGGAAAATCCGGGAAAATTTAAAGTGTATTATTCTACATCTGCGGAACAATTATCAAGTCTGCCTGCGTAGAATAGGCTTCGAGGCGAATTGATGGGTTAGCAATATTATTTTTTTCTCGCCAATTCTGCGGCTACCTTATCATCATTATCGTTAGTTCTGCTGGTGCATCGGTGAACGTCCAAATCCTACTCTGTGCAAATATTATATACTAAATTATAATTACCGTTTTTAACCATGTCGACGAGTTTAGCGAGTGCGCTATTCAGCAAAGAGCCCCACGCCTCAGAATATTCCTTAGGCAGAGCAGCCCCTGCGGCGCCCGAGGCTCTCAGCAGTGATACTCCCGCTTCGCTCTCACGCACCGATAGAGTACCCAGGTACAGCAAGGTGGGGAAAATTGACAGGGCACCTAGGGAAATTATAATAATAACTTTATTCTTCATTTTCAAAAATTATCTAATCTCAGGTCAATTTGTATTCTTAGTATTAGTTACCCCATTGATTTTTATTGTTATTTATTTACCAATAATGGCACAAAACGAAAGAAATAGTAACAAAATTAGACAAATACTTTAAAAAACAAAAACTAAAAACACTATTAAATGCACTCAATACGGGAAATACACACATCAGTTTGAATCTGCTAGTGTATATAAAATAAATAAATAAATCTCTGGAATCTTACAATCATCAGATCAAGCTTCTGTCAGGGCTATGTGACTTTCTCGAAAGAACATACTTATAAACTTACAAAAACAAAACAATTTCTTGGTATAGTTTACCATTTCTTTTTTTTTTGTTAAAATATAATAACATTACCTTGTGGACTGCATAGTGCCGGCAACTGGGCCATGCAAGCAAGTGCCCTTCCAAGCAGCCGGTCACTGTGAGGACCTAGTCCACGTCCGGCCACTCCCGGCTCCCCTGAAACCACCCCGTTGACACTCTCTGAACCAATGAGGCCGGCTCTCGGGCTCAAGTAAGGCGCACGGCGGACCGCAAGGCAAAGCGCAACCTAAAATATTTTTAATGATTAATTTACAAATACTAATTAATTTAATTGAATTAAATATCTTAACTATTTCATTTCATTTATTCAATACTTAGAGAATTAGCAATGTCTTCTAATCATAACATCAGAGTTGAGTCAGCAAACTAAAGCTTGGTAACAGAGTGAGACATGATGGAATGGTTAGACGGTTTCAATTTGTTTCGAAAAGGTTAAGGTTAAGTTAATAGTTATTTTTAATTAATCAACGATGGAAAAAGACTAACCTCCAAACAAGAAAAAACCAATGATTTCCCAGGAGGTAGCTCCCCAGTGGGTCCTCCCTCCCCCAGAACCAGAACGGCTTCTAAAGCTGCGTCAGATGCAGCTGCGGAGCTTCCGCTAGAATTATTCGATTCAGCTTCTGGATTAATTGGTGCTGTCAAAGCTGGGAAAATAACAAACATAAAATATTAAGGGGTGTTTCATATCTTACCATAATGTAAATAAGACAAGATTTAAAGAACATTTTTATTTAAAATATATATATTTAAGTAATTTCTTTAACATGTGATTATCAAAAAATAAAAACCAATTTACAATGATGTTAGTCAATAATAAATAAAAGGGTATAATAGTATGCATTCAAACTATGTATGCTATGAATGGTGAGTGGTCATTCGCATTCGCATTTAAATTATAATTTCTTCTTCTATCGTATGGCTAAATTAATATAAATTAATAATGTAAATAAATTTAAAATAAAATGTACAATGATGAAGTGAAGATGTGTGGCAGTATAAATTATTTTTTTTACAAGACTAGATTATTTAATGTTACTTTTATTATTAATATCACTAACCTTTAAGTTTTTGAGTTTTCCGTTTATCTAGATCTTCACTGGCTGCTGTTATAACCTGGTAAAGAACTTCCACAGCCAAAAGGAGCGGCTGGATTATCTGTTGTGTAAGACCTGGAAAACAATCATGTTAAACATATTGTTTATAATTAGTTCATTTTAGTTATTCATTTATAAAGTAATCGCTTAAAATATAAAAAAATGCTAATTCATAAAATGTATTGCTTAATATATGAAATGAATAACTGACTTAAGCTTATAAAATTAAATGCAATACTTATAATTTTTGAAAAGTTAATTTATTTTTGAGATTTTTTTATTGTTTACCATTCTTAACCTTCCCTCTTGAATAAAATTTTAACATGGTCCATATAACTAATAAATAAACATCTGTTAAACATATATCTGAGGACACATTTTAACAGTGACAATATGCATTAATATGAACTAAATGTGACAGCATGGTAGAATTTGAACCAAACACATGCAAGCTGTATTAGGACGGTTTCTTCGCCAGTAAACAGTGGCAGTTCCTGAGACAAAACTGCCATTAAATATCATCTAACAAAGGTAGGTTCCTGCCTGCTGCTAAAAATGATTTTTTATCGCTTAGAGCATCTCAAATAAATATGTGGCTCTTGATCCGGTTTATATTATTATTATTATTTTAACCTCAATGCCATTAAACCTTTAAGGTCATTCATCCATTTTCAATGTGGTTATTCTCATTTTCGGCTGTACAACAATCGGGGTAACAATAACCTTGGAAGTTCAAATAACTCTCCCTGTAACCGTAATATAACATTTTAAATTTCATAATTACTGTTATTAGTTCACTCGTGCGGTCTCTAGTCGTAGAAATTTTCGAACAACATATACATTTGGAAAACACAGTCTTCTTATGCCTTAATTCTTTAATGTCCTGGGCTTGCAGACATAGAGAATAGTAGACCATACGAATAAATATTTTCATACTATTCTTTGTCTCGTATTCACGATTTTAGTTGAACACAGAAAAAAATGAAAACAAAGGCCAAATTTCATGTGAGAATGAAATGAAATAAAAACTAAATGTAACCTGTTCGGTGCAAGACGTGACACAGTTCAATAGCTAGCGACCTGTCTTTAACGAGCCGGGCTCTATTCCTTGCCGAATCCAACAAAGTCAAAATAGACAAGAGGCAAGTGGTCGTCGTCTCTATAGTAGTGTCTCGGTGTGCGCATAGCGCCTCCATGCAAATTCCTAAAAATGAGAATAAAATATTTAAGATCAAAAGAAATCTGAACTATTGGAGAATGGTTTGTTTGAAATAATTTTATACGGTCTTATGCATAAACGTTACAAACTAAAGAGACTATGCATAAGTCCGAAAATCATTTAAAAACCATGGTTTAGCTGCCATGGAAATCACAAACCAAGGTCAGTTAGGTCAATCATGAAATAGTTAAGTGGAGCAATTTAGGAACAGGTTAAGAATTTAAGAAATTATTAGCGCATATCTTACTATAGTAAAAAAGTACCCACCAAATAACAAATGAAATTTCCCATCGGCAGGGTCCATAAATTCACAATTATTGTTATTAATTGCTGTCTCTTTAACATTGTCTAGGTCATGAGTTTTCTTATTATCTGCAAACAAAAAAATATTTTAATTAATTATTATTTGCAGATACAATAGGAAAAACATCAATAAAAATCAATTGTGCGTGAATTGTAAACATATTCTTATGAAAAACCAATAAAAATAATATATTATGAAACAGATATTATGATCCGCAAGTGCAGAGTTTCCAAGAAAATATATTTACATTATTTATTTAACAGGTTTTTCCATGTACTTTTTTTTCATTGTGAGAAACCAAATTAAACTAAAAATTTTAAACACATGATTACCATAAATACAAAGAAATAAACAATAATAAAAATTGGCATGGCAATAAAAAAATATTGCTCAAACCAGATTTGTCAATTGTTGTTGTTTTGCTATATTCATTGGTTTAATCTAAATAAACCATAATATGATATGACAGACATTCCACAAACTATAATTACCATCAAGGTCGGTATTATTCTGTGTCGTGCATTTCTTTTGACCGTCGAGTGCATCTCCAGGGCTAATGTTGAAGTAGAGAGAGGCGGCATGCATCAGGGATGGCCAGACGCGGACGTAGTGAGGTCGTGATGCGTCCGCCGTATCGGCGCGATAGAAAGCACCACCTGCATGCGGCAACTGAGACCCAAATTCTGGAAAATTCGGGTATTTATCCATTAAGAGGACAAATTAAAAAAAAATTGCCCAGGAAAATACGGTTTACTCCCTCTTTTACCACCTTCAGTCAGGTCATATTTCTACCACTGGGCACATTTTGCGCACAAAAAAAAAATATTTTTATTAAAAGAAAGCAATAAAAACAATGATTAATATATTTATAAACAATTTATTTGTAATGCATATGGCCCCATATGCTGTCATTCTAAATGTGTGAATATTCTACATGACGTGTGATGGCCGTCGTGGCGTTTCCACAGAAGTGATAAAATGAAACCCCATAACCTAGGGCAGGGGTGCTCAAACTTGAACTGCTGGCGATCTACCTCAATATTTTTAGACTACTTACGATCGACTCTGAGAGACTGCAAGTGTGTGTGATGCAGGGTTGTCGTACATACACGATACACCCTACCTACCTAGGTAGGGCGTACGGTAGCATATATAGATATTAGCTTTCTGCACGGTGCTCAAACGGTCGATCGCGATCGACCGTTTGAGCACCCCTGACCTAGGGTCTCTTTTTTCTTTAGTCTGGTAACAAACATGACAAAACATGTTATTTGAAGTGTGGTTGGTTTCATATTGCAAAAAACATTTTACAAATTCTTTTATCAAAGACAAAATATTAGCCAGAACCTGGATGGTTGTGAGATATAATATTCTTAACCTGTCATGAAAAAAGTACTTTGAAGTTACATTGGAAAAAAATACATATTTTAAAAATGTAATTTGATCATAAAGTAATAAAAAAATTATTTCGATAAACAATTACATTTCGAAATAAAATCGGTCAGAAGAATGTTATAATATTAAACATTTATGTTATAAAAGAAATTGTCATTCCAAATACGTAAACATACATACATTTGTAAATAAATCTGAAAGTCGAGGTTTGAACTGCGAAGTACACATTTTAGATTACCTATGTGATTTGCGATAAAATATTCAGAATAATTCCGCAAAATAAACCGTACCTGGCGGTAAACTGAGTAAAGCATGATCCTTCAAAGCTGCAAACCAATTGTTGGCCAGTCCTTCCAATTCTGGCTCAACGAGTTTCAGAAGGCTCTCGCCTTTGAACTCAAAACTGCCGAAATCGTCGTCAACCGAAGTCTTTCCAAAGCCATCATCGAATTTTGTAAAATCTCTGTCGGACTCCGTGGACCAAGCTAGATTTGATTTTTCCACGAGTTGATTTATAGAGCTGCCCGGAGCAGTCCCATTTCCAATCATGGCAACTATGTAGACCTTAAAAGAAAAATAAAATGAAAATAATAGTTAAAGACAAGAAAAAGACATCTTTACATGGTTTCTGAAAGGATTTGGCCAGTAGGTCATACAATAGGTACTAAAACCTCAATATTTGAAAAGCCAGGACACACAGTATAGTAAAATATTGAGAAGTAGTTTTGTATTGCCACACAGTATTACCGGGTGCCGATTTTAAGCATCCAATCATGTACCATGATGATGTGCCATCCAATCATAAAGTGTAGCGTAGAATAATAGATAAAGTTATTAATTTTTCCCTTCTTCAACCAATGTTAGCTATAAAAAGCAGGATGATTTAAAATCCGTAATAAAATATTATAAACTAAACTCCTCAAGTGTTGGCAGTTCAAGACACTAACTGTCTGGTTCAGATATGATAAGACGACTCTATGGTGAGAGAATAGGTTCGATTATTTTTCTACGTTTAATTTTTATCCCACTGTCTATATTGACGTCATGACTAATATCGTGAATTACCCACAAGGAGTATGAGAGGAGTAGTGCTTATAACCTAACCTAACGTGACTATGTATAAGACCATAATATTTCATGATGTTTGAAAACCTTACCTCGGCCCATGCTTTGAGAATGGATAACTTCTCCAAAGTTGCCATGCTTTCATTGTATATTAAAGCGGTGTTTGCCTTTGTGTTCAATTTGTGTAAGCCGGATACGAGCAGCTGATGAACTCTAAAATGAGAAAATGATCAATTTGAACCTCAAGTCAATTCGTAATTAGAATTCCCTAACATGGACCTAAGAGACGCGACCGCAACAAATAGCATAAGCAAATTTAAAATTTGGTAAGCGATAATCAAGTGCATTAAAGCTATATTTCGGTTATGGTTACCATATAAATATAAAAAAATCCTCTTGATCCTAGTCAACTAAGCTATGATGCTTGTGCATCAAATAAGTTTGTACGAGAATTTTAAAAATTAGGTAGAATGCCAGGTACAGTAATCTAACTCCTTAACCATTAGCGCAAATCAATTGTGTGAATAAAAATATTGCATGATGTAAACCTTCTCAAATCGTTCAAGTCCCGAGCAACACCTGATCCAATCCAAGCAGAACAGACATCACAAGCTGCGGCCGTCACCAAAGCAGGAGTGTCCGGACTGAAAGCAGGTCGGAGCGCAGCGCCAACCTTAAAGGAAACATTATTATTAGGAATAGATCCTTCCCGTACATTATATCCCCATCATGTATTCCGGTTTCACGTCAAATTGACCTTATTGAAGTAAGACTTTTTAGGCAGACCTCACACAATTTTTCCTGAGCACTAAATGAATCTAACGCGACTCGGTGTTCGGGTACATTCGTGTAACTATTTAATAGAGCTGCAGAATATGTCCAACTCAGCCAAAACAGAATTTAATATGTGGACCTCTCTCTCAATCATTATGTATTAGCGGACAACACACTGATAAGTAGAAAAACTCATGTTTATATAGATTGCAACTTTTTAATTTAATTTTGTTTGGAACAAATAGTACCTGTGCTTGAAACTGTTCAAGTAGCAAGTGTCCCGGTAGCTCAGGTTCCTCTGCCCGTCCGAATAGCAGAACAATCCTCTGGAGAGTTGCCAGCCCTGCCAGCCTAAGGGCTGTCACCTCACCGGTTGCCGCACAGAAGCCAAGCCGGACTAACTCCGCCACGTGAAGGACCAGGTAATCAACTGTGTTAATGAATAGCACATTATACAATGCAAAACGTCAGTATAAGGTTAAAGTGAAGAATTAGCAATATAAGAGAAATTAAAAACCATACTAGCGTTGAGCAAGATATACAGCCGTACTTAATAGTTGCATTAGTTCATTGCTAAAGTGACGGCCCATACATTAGTGGTCACTTTAAGCATAGTGATTCAGAAAAGGTTTCTGAAATATCTTTATCTTTTTTCCTTATCTTGAAAAGATTCCTAATAAGTATCTATCAGTATTTGTGTTAGAAATGTTAGGTTATTATATAATCGTGTTTAGGAGACAGGTGCTATATACTTCTATAACTTATTCTACACTACTTATTTTATTTATTCGCTCATTTCTCAATATATACGATGTACTAGGTGAGATTTGCTTATTATGTTTCGAACTAAAAATCACAGAAACACACACTGTTTCTAAATGTGCCGTGCCGACCTGTAAGTAAATTTCTTTACTTTATTTAGGTATTATGTTAAATTGACATTTTATATGAGAAAAATATTTTACTAGTTTGCCGGTGAAACATATTATAATCCTATTTATACTGAAATTGTTTAATTAAGTATTTGTAGTTTTGTGATAGTTTTCGAGTTGTCAAAAATATACATTTCTTACCAGCCTGCAACATTTAAGTTCATTAGCTGACTCACTAACGATAACTCATACTAATTATTGTTGACAAATAAGATATTTGTAGATTTTAAAAAAATATATACCTAAACATAAGTAGGTGCAAAAACACACAAAAAGCCCTACCATTATTTCGTGTCATTTGCTGCTCTTTGGCAAGAAGTAGGTTGAAATGGGCCTCTCCAGCTGATTCACAGGCAGTCATTATTTTTTGGATACATTCCATTGCGAAGACCTACAGTGACAATTAAAAAACAATAAATTTACAATATAATTTCACAAATTCACATTACTAATTTGGTTTGAACCTAGAGAAATTAGGGCATTTTGAATATTATTTTATGTCTAAAAAACTATAACTAAATTGCATGGATGTCTATGTCTCTTTGTCATGGAAAATACAGACTTTTTGAGACCCTTAGCCATTAGAAAAAGTAAAATTTGCCTTTTTCATTCTAATTATGAGATAAATTGATATCCAGTATTATTTTTTTATTTTTAGTTTAAAATTTGTATAATTTGGACAAATTAAATGAGCTCTGATTTAAGGTTGCATACATCTCATCAGTTCTCATAGCAAAAATATGTCTTACCCTCGTCGGCCATCGTGGCTGTATTGATGGATGTGTGGACTGTTCATCTCCTGCATGAAATTCAGCTTGGTCATCATCTCCCTCAGCCTCCATATCCATTTCCGGAGTATTTGCTGAATCTTCTGTAATAAAAATCCATAAAAATTTTAATAATTTAAACTAAACGGCAGGAGGCCAAAGGCTAACCAGTCATCCGGAGCATAGCATGATAATGAACGTTTTAGCACCAAGAGGTAACTTATCTAGGAAGTGGGTCAACGATGTTTTTTTTATTTATTTAGTTTATTCAACAAATTTACAATATCATTCTTTTATGTACCAGCCGAGCCTAAGGCTTATCTGCTGGAAACCAGGTGTGTAAAATACAGATATTAATAATTGTGAAATTTGTTCAAATTATTTTGTTCTGTATTTTACACGTCCTTTACAATATACATGAACACATTAAATATATACTTTTTTATAGCTTAGTAGTATTTTACAATCAGAAAATAAGTATACTTAAATAAGTTTAAAGTTCTAAAGAGAACAGTGATAACGCTTCATCACCACCATCTCACCTGAATCCACATACTAGTTAAGTAAACCTTACTAGTAATTATTAGTTAAGTAAAACCAAAAAAAAAAAGAAAGGCTATGGTGTAAAACACAAGAAATAAATATATTAAAAATAAGCCTGTCTCAGAAAATTAAAAAAGAACTTGTGAAATGATAAATAATTATGTAATTTCATTGTTGATACAAATGACATAATATCAAACCACTTTTACACCGTTTTGAGGTCAAGTTGGTCATGTGAAATGATTGCTTTCGTGAGACTCATATATTTACAAAAATATTCAATGAAATGAAAGACGAAATAATTTTTTTAAACTCTGACGAGTATAATCTTCTTTTAACCAAGTACAAAAATAAAATAATAAACAAAATGCTTATATCCTTTTTTTCAGTGTCATGCGTGGCCATACACAATTATTTTTGTGCTCTCAACTCAACTAAGATAAATTTGCTTACGCTAAAGTCAGAGGAGATGGAGATAATGAAGCATTAAAAATGATATGACTATAATTTACATATTTAAAGCTGCGACCGCTGGGTCAATAGCCTAAACAAATTGATTACCACAATCTCAAATTCCCATATTCATATTAAAACCTATATTATCATATTTTAAACAAACTACACCAAAATCAATCAAATGCACACCATTTCTATCACCCAAGACTTTTTTGCAGAGAGATATCCAGTAGCGTAGACCACTAACAGCAACGGTGCATTCTT
Source organism: Neomicropteryx cornuta (assembly GCA_020383195.1). Classification (NCBI taxonomy): domain Eukaryota; kingdom Metazoa; phylum Arthropoda; class Insecta; order Lepidoptera; family Micropterigidae; genus Neomicropteryx; species Neomicropteryx cornuta. The sequence goes on from JAHKQU010000028.1 coordinate 8,465,977, forward strand.
GTCCGCTGTTTTGTCCATCGGATAGGTCATGATAAGTGTCGGATACACCCTGCGATAAACAGCTGAGAAGGGCATCTCGGGCATGTTGGATTGCCACTGAGTCATGCTCCACGTCCAGTATAGCAAATAATGCCGCTGGCAGACCGGTCTCGGTCACTCGAATACCTAAGAAATAAAATAGGACTATTATCAATTTCCACTAAAAAATTACAATTTACAATTTTTTAAGCAGTATTACTCAACCAAAAATACATTTCTTAATCCTTTTGGTAATTTATCTGTAAGTTAACACAAACCATGAAAACAAAAAATAAATAACATTCTGCTTGATGCATGATACTCTTCTAGTTGGATATCACATACAGCAGAACCCCGATTATCAGGACTAATTAAAACCAGGTGCAGTTCATATAATCGAAATCCTGATAATAAAACTCATAGTGAATAAGAACTTTTTTAGATTAGGTTAAATACATACATGCTTACATATTATTACTTCACCGCACATGAATAGCGAGAGCGAGCTACCAATCCGCTGCGCTGCCGCCTTTCCCAGTAAATCCCGTTTTATATGGCCTGGACCCATGTGCTATTTTTCGGCACGGGTTTATAGCATAGCATCTGCGAGTAAGGCCGTCTTGAGCGACCAGTGGATAAGCACGTAGTAACGAGAAGCTGCGTCAACGAGCACTTGCATAGCAACTGATATTTACGACCTAATTTCCGAGTTTTTTTAGCACCAAATTTTCGAATCCGGATCACTGGACATCCGTATAACCGAAGTTCGAATAATCGGGGTTCTACTGTAACTGCTTTTATTCACTGTCATTATTATAGAGACCTACATATATAATGGTGCGTATAGCATTTAACTCTGGAAAATATTAATGCGATGAAGAGAACTATCACCAATGACTAACCCTGGAGCTTTAATGTACATATATATTTGCAGGATTGACAAGGTACAAGTATGCATTGACTTTGTAACAGACCTAAATAAAAAGAAATTGATTTAACTGGAACTCAACAAACACAAACCATAATAGCATTCCCTGCTCTCGTTTATGATGGAGCCATTGTTGGCATCTGCTTCGGCAGTAAGTAGCGCATGGCGGCACACCTCAGCCGCTTCTCTTTGACAGAGTTGACGCATGCAGCACAGGGCCGCACGACGCATCACTAAATGTTTACTTGATAGGTTTCGCTGTAAGACAGGAAGAAATAAATTAAGTTACTGCATTTATTTAAAATGACATGGGTAATTTGTCGGCTTTTGTGAGGAATATGGAAGGAAACCTCAAAATAACAGTTTACCATTTAATGCACAATAAGGGCAAACTAGAGACTGAACTCCAATTGCCTACACAATAGTAACAATATGACCATTCAGAAGCAGGAAACTACAGTGTTGATCTTTCTCTAATTTCTACAATGAACTTGAAAAATAAACTGAACTTACGCAAAGCATCGGCACGAGTGTAGATAGATTGAGATGCCTGGGAGCAAATAAATGCAGCTGCTGCAAACATGCTATGGCTTCCGCTTGAACGGCCGGACTGCCAACCTCTCCCAATATGACGCAGCCGCACAGGAACATACCGCGAGCGGAATTTATCCACGGTGTGTTTCCTATAGTAAACAAAATCATTTATCCATGTTGATCATATGATTATTTTACTCGAATACATATACTGAAACTTTATTTTCTTTTTAAACTTTTAATTTCTGGAGTATTATCAGTAATATGCTGTCTCACGAGAGGACTGAGCAGTAAACAAATGTGAAAGTAAATATATAATTTATTATATTATATTATTTATTGTTTTTAATAGCGGTAAATGGCGTGAAAAAATAAATGAGTCAAATGTTGATAATATTGAAAAATTTAGAATAGTTTTATTAATTTTTTGATAAAACATAGGATATAAATCCATATGGCAAAATAATTATAAATGTACTAAAGAGATTCTGTACTTGAGATCGCAGGATATCGGTTTAGAAACCCAGCGTTAAGTTTTATAAAATGCATTTTTAAGTCTACCTGCCTCTTAACTATAAAATATTATATAACTATCTAATTAAATAAAATAAGAAAAGTGTGATATTATAACAAAATATATAAAAATAATGGATATGTGATTAAGATGAAGGATTATGGTTAATTGAGATGATTTTATGAGTGACTAATGTATGAAGTTGATAAAAATAAAAATAATGGTTATGTAAAAAATGTAAAAATTAATGCACTTAATTAGTGAGCGTATTATTTAGATTTTTTTTTTCTTTATAAAAATAATTGCTATGACCTAGGTCATATACAATTATTTTGGGCCCTACTCAACTAGGCCAAATATGCCTGTACTAGAGTCAGGCATATTTGTATTTGGGGGGGAATGTATTTGACTTATTTATTATATTTGATGATTGTTTTTTTAATAACGGCAATAATAAATGATAAATGATACAATCTTCAAAATATAAAAATGATTTCATTTATTATAAGATATAGACAATGCGTATGCCTGTATGCATTCAACTGATAAATTTGAAAATTCTTTAGTGATTTCCATAACAATGTCATTACAATATTTTACATATACACGGATATAGACACTATGCAAGATAAAATAATTTACTAAGCTAACAATAAGCTATGACATACCTTGTAATTCAGGTCCGACAGCCGTAATAAGAGCGGACAACAATTTAGCAATGCATTTATGAACCTCCTCTTGAGATGGCGGTACTTGCAACAGCAGCTTCAATGCCATTGTAAGAGTAGGCTCCACGTAGCTACGGAACATTGGCCCACCAGCATCCGCTATTAGAGATAGGGCATGGAGTGACCATACCTATAAAATAAAAAGACTTCGGTGTTTTTTTTAACTGGTATTTTATATGTATGAAGAAAATTAATAATGTAGATTAGATGTATTTTGATTGCTCAAAACGATAAAACTTGTATGGGTTTATTATTATAATATAACAGTTGAAATTATATCATTATTCTTAAAATTTGAAACAAAAGCATCTACCTGTACATCGCTGGTTAGCATATCCTGTGCCAGTGACAACAATGTAGGCAAGGCTGTTCCGGCTGCCCCTGGAACTGCTCCCCTCGCTCTCTGCACAGCCCCCAAGGCGGCAGCAGCACCGGCTCTTGCCTTCCCTGCAGTCGTCTGGCGAAGAATGGTTGAGAGGCGATCCGCCAGCGTGGGAGCTGGCCACAGGCGGCCGGCGCACGCCGCCGACAGACATCGAGCCCATGGGTGAGTGCTTGACAAACCAGCCTGTATAAAAAATATAACGAATATTCAGATATTGCATCATTGAATATTAAATAAATACTTTAATATTTAAAAATTTGAAGCCATTTAAAAATAGAAGTATCCTATGAAAAATAGGAGGAAATAAAATCAGCGAAAAGTTTTGAGAAGCAAACAGGCAAGTCTCGAATTAAATTCTCCCAACAAATAACGTGATAAAAATAGTACTACGTAAATGATCTGTATGATTGATAATTGTGTTATATCTGTGTGCCATTGAGGGCCAATTGTCAATGTAAAAAATCATTAATGTTTTTCATATTCCAAAAAATTAAAGTAATGTTTTGACATAAATTAAAAAAATATAACTTACCACAACCAGATTCATAGCACTGTTCCGAACGTCATCCTGCCCTAAAGGCGCTTTACACTCAGATAATCCCTTTAAGCCGAGCAATAAAGCTGTGTACACATTAATTTGAATTGCTTCTTGTTTGGCATTCTTGGATTGTTTTATGCATTCAGCGAAATGCTCCATCATCTGAAGTCTATAAGTAAAACAAAGAAACGATAGTGTTCAATAGATAACACTAAAATTATTTTATGTTCTCCTTATAGTACGTAGCGTGCCACAAATTGAATCACTGCCAGCACGTTTTAAATTCAAAATGTAACTTGACACGGACCTAGGTTGCTCAATGCGTAAGTATTAATTATACATAGGACCTTGATAATTCAAATGGATATGAAACAAGGCACGGCCGGATAATAAAGGCGTCCGAATAATAGTATGTCTAATTCTGTAATACTTTTTAAAGTTATCCAACCAGCCTATACTTACATACAATCTAGCTTTTTTACCAATTAACTCTCCACTGATGGGCAAATGCGGGCTTCTTTGTTGTATAAAGTATATAGAGCGTCTTCTAAAATCGGATTGTCTTACTACTATAGCGTTTTGCGAATCTTAGAGATAAACAAATTTCATTATTTTTTTCTTTATTCTTAATGTAGTCACATAGTCGATTTAATAAAAATATATCAGCATAAATCTGGTCTAATTTTTGTTTACTATATTATCCTGTCAGATTGTACTATTATTAATTTTCTATGTTTTTCTTCGTATATATTTTTTCTAGTTACTGTAATCATAAAATTATGAAATTGTAATTTAAAGGTAGGTATATATTTATTTTTTTTGTAAGGGAATATTTTTTTTCATATAATACATACAACTTGAGTTAGAGCTTTTATGATTTTTTTAAATTAAATATAATAAATATAATAAAATTTGCATGTACACTCATCGAATGCTTAAACGCCATATAAAGTCTACCTTAGTATGGACTCATTCTAGTTAAGTATGACTTTTACCTTAACGATTCATATTGCCTTTTTAATTTTAAGTAAGAATAGCCATTTAGATATAATACAAAATTACTACTATATTCCTGACATACATGCATTTTTTAAAATCTTATTGACGAAATAAATGTCGAAATGTCATTGAATTGACATATATTGAGAAGTTTTTATGATCACAATACTCATGTAGAAAATAAAAATGCATGACAGAGTAAAAATGACTTACCTATGTTTATTGGCTATTTTAGGAAATATCTGTCCAAATAGCAATACCGATGCATCAATAACGGCCACACCAAGAGGTAGTGGTCCAGGAATTGTTTGGTCTGGTGGCAAGGGTCGGTACAGGCAACATGGGTCATGCTCTAAAGCACCAGAACCCACGGCCAGCAGCGGAGACAGTAGCTGAAAAAATAATATAAAAGTGTAAATTAAAAAAACATATAGACCGAATTAAGAAACTCCGTCTTTTTTTGAGGTTCGTTAAAAAATGGAAAGCAGCTGATAAACAATTTGATATTGACGAGTACAGGACAAAAATATATATTTCTTTTATAGAACCGACTAACAGCTCTGATCGCACTTGCTCGCTTCTAGAAAGGTGACCGCCAGACGGTTCACGGTTTCTTGCAGGTCCCATAAATATGTAACAAATATGAAAACTTATTTGTTTTGTTAATTGTGAAGATTTTTATTTTGTAGAATTCTGTCAAAATTAGAAATGAATTACAATTATTTACTTGGATTTTGCACTTATTTTTATAAAATCAAATAATTTGGTATTACATAGGTTATAAGGCACTTTTAAGCTATAACTTTTAAAAGTTACATTTGAACTGTTTGTTACTCGTGTTCATTTGTTTTATTTGTTATTTATTTATAAAGAAATTACATAGGTTTTATAAAACAAGGTTTTATTAGTTATATAAATAGTTAGTGCCTAATTTTATCTCAATCTAATTGGTTAAAGAAATACATTATATAGTCATTAATCAAAAATTAAACAGTAATGTGTTGATCGTTGATCAATGCAATGTCAAAATGATTAATTAAAAACTAAAGATTTTTATTACCATTTTATGCCCAGAATAAATGGATGTTTGATATAATTAAATTTAAAAGATTAATTTGGGAGATTGTGTGATATGATTAAAGCCGTTTGAGGGTGAGGGTAAATAAGGAATACGTGATGGGAAGTCGGGATGTTGGTGAGCATGGAAGATGTTCTAAGATTAGAGGAAGACATTTAATGAAGATTAATCCTAGAATAGAATATTTGGTAGGAGATGGGTTTAGTTAGATAGGTGTATTTATTTTTCAATTTGTTTTTTTTATTTTATTTTATTTTTGAACATGAAGTTATTAGCATCCTGTTACCTAAAGCAATTAGGCGATAATCTTAAATTTGTGCCCACTTGTCTCTTTGGGTTAACTCCGGGACGAGTTTTTGAAAGGTGCGAAAAATTGCAGTATCCACATCCCAAAAAGTAAACAGTTTTGAATGTAGAGCAGAGGAAAAAAATAAAGGTGACAATAGCTATTGGGTTTTGATAAATGGGTATTTTTATAAAGTTGTATTTTGATATAAAATTTTAATATGTGGATGGAAAACGTATTTTAATGGAGGAGATGCTGGGGAAAGAGCGGATACAAGAGGCGAGGAGGAAAAGGCAGAAGAAAAAGCCCCGTAGCCCTTGCAATATGTACTCAAAACTCGAAATACATTTAAATAAATACCTTGGGACCAGTTAGTCTTGAGATTCATATCATTATTTTTTGTTATACAATATGATATTACCATAAATACATTAAATATGCATGTATAAACAAATAAATTTGAATGAAAATCTCACCTGTTCTTCGATTTCAGCATGGTCAGTGTCTCCAATCCATCCGGCGATTCCGAGCAATATAGCATCTCTAGGATGTCCAACGCTCATCAGCAAACCTAAAAAATTGATTAAAATATAAATGATGAAGCAGAACAGACACCGATGTTATTGCCTATGAACGCTTATTTTGTATCTCATAATTGCTGTAGCTCCTACCTAGAGCTTAAAGCGTTATTGAACAATTAACACCTCTGTTTGCTGTACCCCAACTTTCTTAGAGCCTTTATTTCTGCAGCAATAGTCCACTCCAAGTGTTTTTCTATCGTCCTAGCTTGATATATTGTCATTCTAAACAATTCCAATCCAGCACTTATTTGGCCACATAGTTGTAATGCTGGCATAAAGTGTGACAGATCCAATTCCATTTTCTTTTGTCTTTTAAAGTGGACTATTTATCGACCAGCTATATTATTGACCCCAATATATTAAAAAATGCTTATCCATTAAAAGTATTAAATTGATTTCAAAATAAACATAAAAGTTTAAATAAAGTATTTTAAGGCTAGATATACCTGTGGCAACAGGAGAGTTGACAGATTCTGCTAACGTCAAATCAGCAGCCAACGCTCTCAGCAATGGTGGAGAGGCGGGAGGTGTTCTGAGAGCCCCCACTTCGCAGACACGCAGCCGAAGAAGTGCTGCACCCGCCGCAAGGGCACTCGTGTTCCCGGAACTCGAACTGATGCCACGGATACTAATGAAAAAATAATATAATTAATTCCCTTATACACTATGAATATAGATGATTATCCCTAAAAAATTAAAGTTTAATTAACGTTTTAGGCTAATTAGTTGAAATTATGCCTAAAAACCTTAATGACCATGAATGATGGCTTATATTGTCTGTTGAGGGCATGAATGATGACTTATGGTCTATTCTAGATCATCAGGCTAGCACTTAAGTTATTTTTTATTTACAGTGTCACATTTTGTCATCTTGTTTAATAACAAATTATGAACTGCTTATGTCCATTTTTATTTATTTATTAGTACTGGTAAATAATAAATTAAAAAGTAGCAGATTAAAGTACTTGGGCGGATTAACCTTGTGGCAGAAGGTCCAAACACAGAAGGACTCGACCCTCTGTAAAAGCTGGAGCACTAACTAGGGCATCTGGTAAGCTTGTAAGTCAACAGTAATTTAGAGGAAAAAGGAAAACTTCAATGAAGGTTCAAGATGATGTTAAAAGCTATTGGAGTGAGACAATAGCATTGCAAAAGACCGATTAAGAAGGGTAGTTTGTATAGCCCAGTCACAGGATTTGTTAAAAAAAACTTTAAACTTCACAAATTGAATTATACAATACATAAGATATGTATAGACCTTGCCAAAACAGCCAGTGCCCCTTCGATAGGTTGTGCCAGTCTTTTGGAAGTCTCATCATTGTCCACCAGACTGGGACAGTTAACCAACAGGCTGTGCAAAGCTGCGAGGGCTCCCGCTCGCCCTTCCAGCGTTACCTGCAAAGTTACATTAGCATACTCAATTGAGTCAAGTGGTAATGAAAGGTAACCGAACTAGCGCTGCAATATTAATATGTAAAATTTAAAAATATTGTGGCTATATATTAAATACCGGAAGTTTTTTATATGTAGGTATGAAACTTAAAAAATGTTTTTTAATGTTCTTGACACTGGGTTCAAATATAGTGTAAAATTTTTATTTCGTTCATTGAATGTTTTACGAAGAACAAAGAAGACTAAATTTAAGTGATAGCTAGTGATAGTGATAAAAAAAGTTATAGATTTTATGATGTGCCTGGCCTATGAAAATGCCAGTGTTTTTGAATTACATCAAAACTAATGTAGAAGATACATGTTGAATGTCTATTGTAGAGACTCTCATATTATTATTAAAAATGCTTTGATTCAAAGTCCTTAGTATTTTGTAGTAACTGAGTAAAAATGTTATGAAAATGTATTTTCAGATGCTTCCTTTAATTTAAAAGGAAATTCTAAAGAAATTAAAAATATGATTGAAGGGTAGGTTTAGAATAATTATCGACCTGCCAGGTGAAGGCATCTCCACGAGCTCTTTCAGATTCAAGCTCCTTAGCTGACCTGGGGAAGCTGTTTCGCCAGAGTAACATCATTCTGGGAAGTAAGCTGCGGACCACAGGAACACCTTTATGGAAAGAAGTCTCAATAAACAAATGAAATGTGAAACATGTAAAAAAAAGATATAAATAAATAGACGCAGGGTTTATATGTTCAGCGTAATTTGAAAAGTACTCCAGGAATAATACTTGGCTGTGTGACTTTCCTTTGTTGTCCTATGTGATATAATTTAGGTCTGCTAATGCAGTGGTATAAACTTTTACTTGAACTTCCCGAGATTGAACCCCAGTAGGTTAAAAAAAAAACACATTTTTTTGACTTGTTTGTATTGTTTTTCTAATTTATGTCAGCTGTAAGTATTTCTGTAAATGACAGCAATTAGTTGTCCTTAATGGCTTTAGGTCAGATGTTGTAGTTGCCAAATCAAGAATACCACAAGGTGCACATTTGTGTCCTTTAGTTTTCAACCTGTACATTTACGATATTTCTATTTGTTTCCGCTACAGCTTAGTCAATTCATTTGCCGACAATATGAAAATCTACCTGCCAATAAAAAGTAGTGATGAATGCCTCAAATTGCAAGAAGATATTGATAGGCTCTCTGAGTATTGACGACAAAACAGATTAGAGATAAATGTTGCTAAATGTCATAAAATAACATTTACTTGTAAAACTACAAAAGTTAATTACTCATTCTCTATAAATAATAACTTCATAACGGAAACAGACAGCGTGCGCGACCTTGGAATCATGTTAAGACTCTAAGCTGCTCTATAACAAACACATTGAAGTAATTGTGGAGAAATCACATAGACTGCTTGGCTTCCTATTCAGGACTTCCTATTCAGGACCATTCCAAAACCCACACAAACTGAAGCTATTGTATTTCTCATTTGTCAAGAGTCACTTAGAATACTCTTCTGTCATTTGGAGTCTCTCATATGAAGTCTATGAAAGCAGAACAGACAGTATTCAACATAACTTTCTCAGGCACCTGAATTGGCGTTGTCAAATCTCATTTGACACTACCAAGAAGCTGAAGAAGAAGGAAAGTGTTTGATGCTGTCTTCCTATATAAATTACTCAATAACCTAAAAGACTGTCCAGAGCTTCTAATACAAAGTATTCACTTAGAGTACCACAACGAATTACCAGATCGACAGATCTTTTCTTATTAAATAAAACGAACACGAACTATGCTCAAAACGCAACACTTCACAGAATATGTCATGAATATAACAGTAATCGTTCGGAATTAGACATTTTAATTGTACTTTGAATTTATTAAAAAATAAAATAAGTAAAATATACAGGTCTCATACAGGTAATGAGGTAAAAGTCCTAAATATTTATGTTTATCATAATAACTATACAACCCATATTCTAATTATTACATTTTTTATACATATATGTGAACGCCTATTATAACGTAAGGAATCATCTAAATACAGTATTTAAGCAATAGATTATACAATTTTACTATATATATATTTATTATAAGTGTAACTATGCAAAAACGAAAATATTTTATTTTATGTACGATTCACATAATTTTCTTTTTTTATGTAATTAGTTTTAGGTGAACCGACATCTCAATTATATTCTTAAACAGTGGATTCATGTAATTGGCCAAATTTATAACTATGTATTTACTGTTTTATAAACTAAGTTACGCTGTATATTTCCCTAGAATATATTAAATTAAAATTAAAATTATAGCTATTTTAAACACAGTTGGCCGTAGATAAGTAACGTAATACATAAAACAGATAATTTACAGATTTGCAAGATATTATTGCATCATGAAGACTAAAGAAGGCAGTCGGAACAAAGCTTCCCATAAAAACAAATCATATGATAATAACAATAATCTCCTTACCCATAGTACAAATAGCAGCGACGATAAGCCAGCCAGTGTTCGTTCGAGCTGCACTTAGCCTGCTGCTATGTCCGGCAGATCGCAACAGTTGTTCAGCAGCATTGAAGGCTACTTTTCCCCTGCCGTGGGGCACTCCAGGGGCACAGAGTCTGACAGCTCCCAGTGCGGCCGCAAGAGCACTTCCGTAACCTGAGATGAATTTTCCATAATGGTAAATTTTCTTTCCTCACATCAAAAAGTTAAATATACTTACCAGAGATATTAAGAAGGCTAGGGTTATATGTACCAAACATTTATACAGGCTTAAGAAATTGATTACTTTTTTATATACCAATAAACCACAGTCATTTCAAGCAACGCAATAGTCCGAAATATGGTTCCTCCTTTACATAACTCTTTTCAAGGCGAAAAAAAATATTTGAAATTATTTATCTTCTCAGCATACTTACCGAATAAATAATTATAAATTATATTCTTATATACAGAAAAGCGGAGAATGTTTATCACATACTAAGTAAAGAGAGTGATGAGTAAGAAAAGACTATTAAGATTAATTCAACGATTTTAGAAACAATCCCAGCTAAACAAAACATTGTAAACCAGCTGTTACTAGTTTTACTTTTAGGGACTGCAGCCTGGTGGTGCAGTGGTATAAGCGCCTGCTTCTTATCCAATGGTTCCGAGTTCGAATCCCCTAGTGGGTCGAATACTGCCAATTTTATCCGCTGAGAATATTCAACGGCGCTTTTCTCATCACTGTCGACTGATTTAAGTAACAAGACACACATAAAAAAGCACTCCTTCAGTCACTGACGGAGGTATACACAATGGGCCCCCATGAATGTGGCCTAAGTGTAGCAACCAACTGACTGCCCTCCTCATCATCATCATCACTTCGGAGACTGCTCTGAGGTTTATTTGTAGAGTCCATTATTTCAGTACCATTTTCTCTTGCCGATATGTAATTTATAATTTATAATCTATAATAGGTAATTTATTTAATAAAGGCTATTAACATTGAGCTGAAGCATAGGACTCATCCCATACATTATGTAGAAGCAGTAATACTTTCATCGAAGAGTGTGTAAATATGACCTGGTGGTAACAAAATTGATATAAATACAAATGTGAATTTAGCACACAAACCTAGTATCGCTTCAGGGCTAGTCTTGGTGCTGTCCAGTGCTTCGATACACTTGTCTATAAGCTGAGTTAGATGAGCAGGAACAGCGACACAAATACATCTTAGACACCAAGCAGCTGCTAAGCGTGCCGCAGCACATGGATGGATCAAAACCTGCAGTTAGAACATTCCGAACCAGTAAGGGAAGAAGACTTTACTTTAATATAACTTGGTATTAATAAAATGAAAGACAAATATGTAACAAACAAAAAAACAGTATGCTCTTTACAACACAAATATTTCCACTTTTTTATACAAACTCATTTTCACGTATCTCATTTTCCTATCACAATACGGTAAATTGAAAATAAAAAATATAATCTTTAACTATAATGCAAGTACAAAGACATCTGTCTATTAGAAAAAGCGGTTCGCTGGCAGGAACATGACCAGTTTACAGATAAGGGAAAGCTTGGATTACATAAAAGACACCCTTTGTTTGGGAATGTCTCGTGTCAATGTCTGTCAGCGCTATAAGAACCTAAATTCTGTTTTTTTTTATATGCCTAATTGCGCAATGCACCTTTCTATCTTAAGGCTTCAAGTAAGTGACGTTTTTTTATCAAATTGGACATTTTAATACACATATAGGCTAAGCCATACATTTTACATGCTATAGCCAAACAAACAAGTAATATTTTTTACAATGAAAAATGTATCATTAAATGGACGGCTCCTAAAGTAAAATGACTTACGGCCCAGACAGCATCAATCATGTTGACGGATGGTTCGGATATAAGATTCTGTGCGGATGTGCCGAGCGTTAAGACTAGTTCGCTTATTTCCGTGAGAGCGCACACCAGCAGATGTTGACTAAATAACGTCTCCTGCAATGTAAAAAGTGTAATATAACAAAAACATATACAAAATACCACAGGTTACTTCATTGGCAGATGTCGCATAATCCATATTCATACTTTATTTCTGTCCCACAGTTTTTGTGGAATAGAATATGATGAACAAATTTAATTTAAGAAGATAATTTTTGTTTTATCCAAATATTATTGATATAATAATAGTTTGTAATATCAAACTGCAATACCCCAAAATGCAAAACTGGATTATATCAAAAGATGTTTGGCCTTAACCACTTTTAGGTAAATTACTATTGTAAACACTAGAAACTTCAAAATAAAGACAATGGAAAACTATTTTCTTAAAAAAAGTAAGAGAAAAAAAAAAGAAAGAAAGTAATAAAAATACTCTGTAAAATACACTATGGTAATTACAGCAAATGTAACCATAAATATGTTTCAATAGCAGAAATGCTTTGTTTTATTTATAAAATAATCAACAAATTAATATACAAGAGAATGAGCTGTGAATGATAAACATCAGGATCATTTAAAGAAAAAATAATTTTAAAGATTAAAATAAAGAAACAAAGTTTTTCAGGCAAAGAAACATTAGAAAAGTAGCCCAAAAAATTGATAAATTCGGGAAAAACTGAAAGTGTATTCTACATCGGCGGAACAATCGTCAAAGACACCTGCATAGAATAGAACTGTAGGTAAGTAATGACCCGAAGGGCCTCGAGTGCTGCAGGCATCAGTTGTTGTGCGCCGAAGGCACCCTAAAAGCCGCCCGCATGGCCCAGCTGCCAACCCGGGGTGAAGCCCAGAGTTGAACAGCTAGTCCTTTATAAAATCCAGTATTTGTTAATGCGCTGACGTCTGTCAGCCATGGAGTCTGTGGTTATATTGCAACAACACATATTTTACTAATCGATTTGTGTATTTTAATTTTCAAATGAGATGAATAGAAAATACAACAAATAAAGGATTGAATGATAAGAATATGAATAATTATAGTACTGGTTTGTAATATAATAACATTACTTGTTTATGTCTCACCTGATTACAGTCCTTGGCATTCTCCGGGTTAAAATCAATGCTATTCATTTGTTTAACGATAATTTGAATGATGTCTTTGCAAGCCGATGCCTGCGCTTTCTCTCCCAGCATCTTGCCTATGGTACTTCTCAATATGTAGTTTATGCACTTTCTGGAATAGACAGCATCCACATGTGAGCTAGCTGCTTTGGGATTCGCCACAAGATCCAGGACGTGACTGAGAAATATTGACATGTTCCTTTCCAACCACAAACCGCCCATGGTTTGAACAAATATCACGTAAGCCTGAAAGTGTATTTCTTAAAAAAATTACCTTTATTTAACATAATCGCCAATTCCCGATTATTTCTAAAAGTAAAATTTGGTTTTTCCATTACTGGAATTTATCATAAACTTGAAACAATAAATACCTTTTGTTCATATTGTAACTATTGACTGTATAAAAGTTTGTTTCGCTCATCTCAAAATGCAAATACAAAATGTTTCGCTCATCTCATTTTTTATACAATGGGTTGTTATTATAATGTCCTCACAGCATAAGCATTAAAAGGTACCCATAATATGGATTCCACTAAAACTCAGTAAAAATAATTTATCTGGAAATGTATATTTCTTTGATTAAGTATAAAAATCTTTAAACTGTTTGTATAATTTTCCACAGCAACTTACACATTTGGTAGTAATTTTCATGGCAGCTTGCCACATTATCCTATGGGCTAGTTACACAAATTAAAAATCATTAAATCTGTAGTGGGTTCTAAAGTGGGGTAAAAGTAATATTATGTAAATATTTTGTCCGCATATTTTTGTAAAAAAACCCTTTATTTAACTCCGTTATTTGCAAACTTCATACAAACATTACTATACTTCATTCTCTTTGATAGCTTGGTTCGCAGTCAACTCGAATTATGCTGTTCAGTCCTGGAACCCATTTTACGCAAAATACTGCGACCAGATCGAGGCCATCCAAAAAAGGTTTATGAGAACTGTTAGTTATAGAACAGGTTCAAAGGTCAAAAAATATTCTGAAGTCTGGAAGATAGGCGCAGTTTCCTAGATATGACATTTTTACATAAAATACTCTCAAACAACATAAATTACTCAGCTCTTCTACAGTCCATTCCTCTAAGAATTCCAAGCAGAACAACAAGCTCTAACGACATATTCAATCTAAATAAAACGCGCACAGATTCAGGATTAGCTTCCTCTATTTACCGAATTTGTGATTTATTTAATTCTAACTTCTCTCAAATTGATGTATTTTCAACAACTCAGCAAAAGTTTCGCGACGCTGTCTTAAAATACTATACCAATGCACAAAACCACGGACCAAACTAGTATAAATATTCTTTTTTGTATTTTTGTTTAAATTTAAAATCAATTAATTTTGTTTAAAGTTAAATCTTACTTAAATTTGTTTGTTATATTTTGATATTATTCTTTTCTATTTGTAATTATCTTTATTAGTCAATTGGGCTAGCCTAGTTTAAGGATCGTATACGTTAATTTATATTGACATTACTTCCTTACCTGTATTTACAATTTCTGTTGGGTAACCAGAATAAATAAATAAATACTGTACTTGTGGCCTAATATAAAGCAACCGCTATATAAAGGATGAGTTACTTACGTGAGTTATTCCAACTCTAACTTCCCGATTAACCCCGGATCCGGACTTTATGATCTCTCCTTTTAGAAAAGAATTGCCGCCCCTAAGGAAGCCACTCATCAAAATGTTCAAAGTTTCTTCCAGAGACATAGTTGACTTTGAATCCTTTTTCTGTTGAGCTGTAATTTTTTTTATTATTTTAACATTTGTCTGTTTCAACATCCAACTTAAGTTAAAGTAATTTTACAATATCTACCCACTATAACTCTATATACAGATACCAGCTCACAGTTGTTAAAAATAGTGAAAATAAAATAACCAACCTTTTTCTAATAGAGAATTTTGTGACGAATCATATGACACCTGATTTCTAATGATTGGATGCCTCATGCTTGCACTATGGATTTTACAGTAGGCGGGTAAGTTCTCTTTATTATTCTAAGAAATTAATCTGCCCTTAAGCACTTTTGGCGCCAAAATTTATAGCTTGAAATCTGCCCTTTACGGGTTAAACAACATTGCTGAATATGGTTAAACAAGATTGCTGAATTAAGTGAATTCAAAGTGTTTATTATCTCACAGAATGTTCGAGAAGTATGAAGAATGTGATAAAAAGATATAGAAAGTTACAAAACGTTCCGTCTTGGACAGTTTCAGAAGCTTCTACAGATTTGTTTTTAAATAAAACTTTTTAAAAACCCCATTGCTAATTTTAATTTTAATTATTTAATTTTTAATATTAGCTTACCACTTTGATTTGCTAGTTGCCCTTTAACTGTCGGTGTCTCAGGAACCTGAGTGGATGCCAACAAAGCACCTAGGAATTCCGCCACATCCATTCTAAATGAAACAAATTACAGAAAAAGTGATTCAATGAACAGCAATTTGTTTAAAAAAATATATTGTCAACTATCTTGAACATGCTTCAAGGACTATTTGATAATTCAAAGCGTTTATTTTTTTAAAAAAATAATCTATATTAATTACAGATTTTATTAAATCTATAAAGGCATTTCCTAATACCGCTTACCGCACTTGGTAGATGTCAGTATCCAGAGCTCTAACAGCAGCGGCGGCCGAAGCAGCAGGTGGTGTTGCCGCCGATGCCGACGCAGGCTGTCCAGAGTTAAGGGGCAGAAGTGCTTTTAGGGCGCGGGCAGCAGCGCCGCGAGCTGCACCCCGCTCCCCGCTAAGTGCGGCGCGGGCAGCTCGGGAAGCGCCGCGTGCAGCTGCACCGTACGCCGCCGTTCCCATTCCCGTCCCGATCTAGTTATAATAAAAAGAAAAAGGTGCAGGTAATGTAATAAAATGATGTCTAGGCTGTATATTCAAATGGAATGGTTGAGCTGTAACACCATGATACTTTTTAATTTATTTATTTATTTATTTAATCACGGAAAAACAACGGATACAAGAGATGAGAAGAAAACTTAGAAAAACTTATGATATAGATTAATCTTGCATCCTTACAAGTTTTTCACATATAGAGTGATTTATTTCATGTCTAATGTTAGTTACATAAGTTTACTGACAATACGATCATGGTTAAGTGTATGCAGTTGCAAGCAATTGCAATTGCAAGCATAACTACACAGTACTACTTTATAAATAAGTACACAAAAGTAAAATTAAAAATAGTGGCAAAAATAAAAGTAGAAATAGGGTGGCAAGCAAAGTGGCTAAGGAGGTGAATTGAAATTAATGATGAAGAGAGCCGATATTAGATATAAGATATTCAGGATGCTGTATTTTGAAGAGACTTTAGAAAAGTGAATACAGAATTCTTAAAAACTATGGCCTTCGAGAAAACATCCACCTCTAGGAACAATTTGTTGAATGTTTGACATAGTCTGTAAAGCGGTGCTCTAAAACCTGCGTTGGACCTAGGCGTTATAGGCTCAAAGACTAATTGTCGACGGGAGAGTCTCGGTGGTACATGGAAGTTGATTTGTTCAAGTAATTGAGGACAGTCGAAGTAATTATTACATATTTTGAACATTACAGTCATATCTAACATTATGCGTCGATTCTTTAGACTTAAATAATCATGTTTTTTCAGCAAATTAGCAGTTTATAGAGTAAAGTTTGTATTATTACATATAGACAAGGACAGTTATTAATTAATGGATTTTACTATAAAGTATCTCCAATTTGAGTCATAGGACAGTCGCATTATGCGATAAAAATACAGATTTTTTCGGTAATGCTATTCACTGGTAATGGTGCACACATGTATGCATAATAACAAACTTTATGCAAATAAAATTAGTATTATTAATAATAATATTTATTATTAAAGCACTTAAATAACACGAAATAGCACCTACCTTTTCTAGTGTTATAATAATCTCAACCCTCATTTGAGTTTCGGCACTCTTGAGGCATCTGACGAGGGTATTAATGGTTTCTTCATAAGACCTGCCCATCATACGTCCTAACCTCTCATACATACTACCCAAACAGCATACAGCGGCACTGAAATCAAGAGATAATATTTAAATTTTAAATGCAAACGTTGAAACCAAAAGAGATTATTTTAGTAAAGTGGCTTTGTACTAATAATGAGGATTCTCACAATAAAATATTAGCCAAGTTATTAAAATAAATCTCTAGAATCCAATCCTCATCGAGTCGAGCAGTTTTTAATATTTCCTTAACACCGACACGCGTGACTCTATCAAAGGCAACTTCTTTAGTCAGGGCCTAGAGTCATTTTACACTTCGGCCCCAAAATGTATTTATTACATACGTGATAGATAACAAGGAACAATGGTTTAAAAAAACACACAAAAAATAACCACTTAATTTAAATAAAGCTTTACAACTGGAAATTTACTCCCAGCACGCAAGTTCAATATGTATTATGGAAATCCTAAAATTTACAAATTGTAAGCCACATCCATGAAAGCGAACCTCAATATGTCACAAAAAAATACAATTATTTTTATTACTATGTTTATTGTTATGTTTATTTGTTACACAAGTACAACATTAATAAGTACCTATGAATAACCTAAATGTTTCGGGTGCGAACCAGATACCTTTAATCACACCCTATTAATGCTTCATGAAAACCATATACCCTGGCTATAGTACCAGCAATTCAGATTAGTTGAGCGGAATGTATTGTAAATAAAAATATTTTTTTAATACACTGATAAACTTACAGCTTGACAGGTAAATACGAAGGAGAATCATCTTTGTTCTTGAGTATGTCGTTGCAGACGTTGACAGTGTCGAACAGCATGAAAGTGTCTCCGACCGAGAAGAGTGTGGAGAGACACCTTGCCAGTAGAGCGCGGGCGGGAGCACCTGGACCTTCTTGCATCAGCGCCGTCAGCTGTGATACTAACTTCTGCTGGCATCCTTTTATATCCGACTGGAAATATGATTTCACAATTAGTATAACAAACGGAGAAAAGTCCGATTTGAGTTTGTGGTAGTCTAAATGTTAGGTAATTTGGCTACAGACCCAGTGGTCGCAGATTCAAATCTGCACGTTATGATCATAATATTTTTAAATTTTTCTCGTCACCCTTGACTTTAATAGAATTAAATTTAGCCTAATTGAGTGGGGATGAAAATAGTTGTATATGAAATTCTTTTAAAATAAAGATTTTAAAGATTTTTATTATAGTCTGGTACTACGTATAGAAAAGTGAATTTAGGTTGCTATTTTAACCCGACAATTTAGATGCTGTTAAAAAGATCTATACCGGCGATTATATAGACCAATTTTGCTTACTACCATGAGATTCGTCATTAAATTTGCTCTTAAAAATATAGTTATTCGAGGTTATTTTTGAGTTATTCGAGGTTCTATGCTTCGGAAGCCCTCACCCCCATGACCTCATTGGGGAAAAACATTATTATTGACTTAGACAGGTGATTTAGGGACAGATCTGATTTGGTGTTATTTGATAACTAACATCAATCACATTATTTTGTATTTCATTACTTACAAGTAATATTTAAAAAATAAAACAAAACCTAACTAATTATATAACTCTGAGATTTCGTTTTAATTTTTGAAGAGTTTAATTTTTCGTTTTTTAAATATGATCACACATTTATGTGGTTCTTGTGGACCATCGCTCGAGACGATGGCGTCATCCGTCTCCCTTGTTCGGCATTCTAAGATGCCGCGAGAGCAAATCTCGCATCTTTTCTCACCTACAGAGATAGAAAGATATGTATGTTCGTTAACATGCCAATCATACAATGTAATTATTAAATTCTATAGGTGAATGTAAACCTAAAACGTCTTTATTATTCATTAAAATTAACATATTTAAAAGACGGAAAACTATCTCTTATTAAAAAGGCGTACAAATCGAATATCGAATGAATTTTATGATTATTTTAAGCGACCATTTCAACCCCTTCAATATAAATGTAGGTATATTACATAAAACTCCACAATTCTCAAACTACTATTGGCAGTCACAAGGGCGGGAAAAGCTTCAGGGCGGAAAGCTAATAGCGTAAGCCTCGTTTCGATAAATTGACGGGGATCAAGAGCCACCCGCCGAAAGGTCAAGAAATGTCGCCGAAGCGAAGATGGGTCGTTATCAGCGACACGCGATGCGTACACTCGGGCAAATAAACTGTTGTGCAGTTACGACACACGTTTCGGCTACCCGATGCTCCTAGCTGACATATGTAGGCACTGAGACACGTTCAGCCATCAACAATTAGGCAAAAAAGGGACAAAAGTCTTTATTAATCGAAATGAATCCCTAGATTTAAAAGTTTTCACTCTTCAATAAAAAAAAACGCGGCACGGGAGCTCACGAATCTAAAAAATAACAATGCAGCTTTTACGCGCTCAATCAACAAAATTTGAAGAACAATTTTAAAAGACTGATCAAACTAAATTAGTAAATACAATAGATAAAATAAAAACAAATTTAAAATCAAACACTACAGACAACAGCAAGGATAGATTTGCTAATTTAATTCTGCAAGGGAAGTCACATTCATTTCGGACCTTATGCCTTTAAAATATCAAATAGGTTGTTTTTTTTTTCAACAATTTGTCTATATTAATTTGAATGTAAATTTCACAACTCAACCCCCAAGCCCGGGGTTCACATAAATATTCATAAAGTACTGAAAAAAATGCAAATTAAACACGCAATTGGACCTACTATGTTCCAACAGACAACCCTCCTTCAGATAGCCCAGCAGCGGGCGCGGCGAGGAGCTTCAAACTCAAAGTAGACGTCCAATTTATCAAGGTAACCAACTTCTGATAAATTGAGTCCATATTTCACCTGAGCCCTGACGCCTCGGTCTCTACTGCAGATGCTAACCATTGAGGGGCGCGTATCGAAAAATATACTCGTAAATAGCTATGGCGCTACAAGAACTCACGTATCTAATCGTACATAGTTTTGTTTTATGATATTTGGACAGGCGATAATGGCGGCTTGATTTTCCGCGAATTTGCCCTTTAAAAAGAATATATAACCTTATGTTTTATAGTTATGCAACGTTCAATTCTGATACAGATGCGGTTAGATTTATAAAATACACTCGAAGTTTTTAAATAAAATAAAACACAACATTATTTACTGGGAAAAAATAATATTCGAATATCGTCTCGTCTGTAGTCTTAGCATGTTCATTTCATTTGTAATATATTCCTAGCTAAATACCATACAAACTACCTATTATTTTTATTTATATTTTTTTTTTAACAAGCAGTACAACGAATATTACTGCAACCATTATAATAACTGAAAATTAAGAGTAATTGTTAAAGACTCGGTTAATTTACTTTACCTATTCAAATATCAGTGTTGTGTTAAACCTTTTGGAAATCTTTAATTCGCACAGCAAGAAATGTCACAAAACCGTAAATAAAGAGATTGGTAAGAAACGCGACAGTGTGAACTGAATATTGAACACATGACTATAATAGCCAAATTTTAATGAAATTGTAAAAACATTTCTCTTTCTAACTCCCATCTAATCCCCTTCACGCACTCCAGCATATACAAATGTTAAAATATAGACCAAATTAATATGAACGATCTTTCCTGACATATCAATCTGACCTTATTAAGTCAATAATGTTACATAACATATGTTTTTTTTCTGCTAAGATTATTTTTTTCATCGCAACGAAATGGGCAACCTATAAAAGTCCGAATACAGAATCTATAAATGCCTTTCTATATCAACGATGCCTGCGCTACGGTTTATTCATTGGCCAACTCCGTTTAGAAGATTGCACCTGGTTGGTGATATTTGTCACACATACTCTCTGGATTTGGGCACTTTGGTGGGGTGTATATAGTATATGTAGGTGTGGACAAACGTATTTTATGCACGTAAATGCATCTGCAGCTTCTCTCCGGGGACACATAAGGGAGTGTGGTAGGAGGAGTGGTTTTCAAGTGCTTTTTGACACCATTCGGGAGTCAATACATAACTATTGAATCCAACCATTTAATCCAAACAAATCTTTTTTTATCATATACTTTATGTTTGCGTTATGAATAACATAATAATGGTAACCTCTTCCGGTCATATTATATTATTTTAGGTATTTTAAGTTTCAACATAATAGTATAAATGTTACTAGTAAAGACGTTTCATCACCACAACTAAGCCTAATTCTATTACAAGAAAATTTTGATTAATCGAACACAAGGTCGGATCCAGATAAGGATCACTCCCCCCCTCCCCAAACAAAATTAAAAAATACGACTCACCTTTACCATATAAAATCATACTATTTCTTGTGATAGAGCTCTTTATAATGTAATGTTCTTTCTGTGTTTACAGAATCGGTACTGTAAAAATACTGATACATATCATTATTTTGGACTATTTTAACTAGGGCCTAAAAACACTCAAAAGTAGCCTAAAACTGTGTTTTAAGTCCCATTTTTTATTTAAATTTCTGGAATATTATTCAACTATTTTATAGGTTTATGTTATTTGTGAAATACCTAGGCGCGCGGTTTGTTTAATATAATTGATTATAAAAATACCAATAGAGACAAATTTAAAATTCTGTTTTTATAAAAGACTAGAAAATATAGTTATAGAAGTAGATACGAAATTAGATACAGAAAAAGAAAAAGATATATATGTATTTTTGTTATTTGTCCAACATTAAAAAAGAAGCAACTAAACTGTGTCAAAAATGAGGATAAAATGAGTTTCGAGAGCAATGATCTCACCAAACAAAATGCTATTTCTAAGTCCGTAGATTTGATGTTAGGCGAGGCCGTTATGGCAGAGGTCTTTGCTTACTTGTCACACGGTATTATAGACGCTGTATTGCGAATTGCATATATACTGGTGATCAATTGGAAAACAAACAGATCTCACGACCTCTGTGGATTAAAGTTCTAAATATAATCCGAATCAATAAAAAACCTTGTCAATCGCAGTGTTGTAATCACAGGGTATCTAGCATACCTACTAACCACGAATACTTAAGAATTCTTAAACAGATTGGAGTCGTTTACACGATGATTTTCCCGCAAATTCTGTAACTACAATATATTTTATTTTTATTAAAAATATTTGGCCACATTTCACGAGCTTCTATCAAAGTTTCTTTAATTTTAGGTGATTCGTCTTCTCGTATTACAAGACCCTAAACACACATACCCCCAATACATAAAATTTAGTATAATGTACCACATATACCACAAATCTAAATAAAATGTGTCCTAAAATAATTTTACTTTAAACATATTCAAGTATATAATTTAATAAATTATAAACGTCCAAGGAGATATTTTTTCCTAAATCTCAAAAAAATATTTTAATGATGCTCTATAAAATAGTAAAAATTCCATTGAAATATAGCCATGTTATGTTTATTTTATAGAGATGCGCTACGTGATATTTAATAGAATATTTGTAATGTTTGTTCTACGGTCTGTGTTTATTTATTAAAGGGCTTTAAAACTTAAATAAATAATAAATAAATAAAAATTCGACCCAAAATGAAATGTTAATATAAGGACCAAGTATTTAATTACGTGCCTATAGCAAGCGTAGATACCTAGTCGTCGTCCCTTTCTCACTTCTCCCCTAAAACACCAACACACCAGCGAAGACACGCCCCCAAGCAGAGATGACTCAGCCTCGTAATGAGCGAGCGAATTACCTACATTTACGGAGGAAAACACCATCAGGACATTAATGAGAAACACTTTTATCGCAACGCTAACGAACATGGCGATGGTATTCAGCATCCAAACATGGAAAATCAAACATCCCGACAAAGCCAGTCGAAAGCCGGCACTGTGGGGCTAGTCTAAAACTGGTTCGCCGCTCGCTCGTTGTCAGTTGACGTTTGTTTAGGGTGTTTTTTTAGAGGCGTGGTTTTCAATCTGGTACTAATTTTTTCGTAGTTGGTGTTTTTGACAGCTGTCACTTGATTTATGCTCAGTTTGGTTTGCCATTTCATAATGAATAATTACTCCTGAACAACGTTTGCAAATAGTGCAAATTTAGAAAAAATCACTCTAATTTTTTTTTAAATCACTCTAAAATAAAGTAAAAATCGCATCGTGGGCCTGTGGCGTGGCCTCCAAGATCGTGCGATTTAACACCGCTGGACTATTTTTTGTGGGGTTATGTGAAGTCGCTTGTCTACGCAGATAAGCCGGACACGATTAACGCCTTGGAAGAGAATATTCGGCGCGTTATTGCTGACATACGGCCCAACTTGCTGCAAAAAGTGGTTGAAAATTGGGCCTCTCGGCTGGAATTTGTTCGAGTGAGCCGCGGCGGCCACTTACCCGAAATCATTTTTAAAACATAATGGCAAACCCTTATCTTTATAATAAAACTAAATTCTTAGCCATAACATCAAATTATATGCGTTTTATCTCTTCTTGAAAACCACGCCTCTAAAAACATCACCCTATTATTCGAGTACAATAAATTCACATACTCAAACTATAACGTTCATATGTGAAAGTTAATTTCTAAGAGTATTGACAGTTGACACGATTTGATCGGCTTTTATGCCAGTATCAATCGTGTGTCGCCTCTGCGCGAAACACTTTTACATAATCTATGGCCATTGGATAAAAGGTCACAAATGTAGAGACCTTTTAAACGGAAAGTGTGGGACTTCCATAGTGCGAGTTGACAAAAAGCTAGTCGGAAATGTCAGGTCAAAATCAAACAAAGCAAACTGCACCATATGTAGTTCTATACATACTCATAAATGCCTACTTGAGACATACGTATGTAGTTACATAGGTATGGATTTGGAATTTCAGAAGGATCCGTCGCAAAGTTGAGCATAGAGTTACATTACACGGCTAAAACATTTATCAAACTACAAAAAAGGTTAACGACTTAATTTGTTCAGACTCTTTATCCGATTTTTATGTGCATTATAGTATGATAATAATATAGTATAATAATAATTATTTAATAATATAATTATTAGGTGAAATATTGATACCCATTCGATTCTTCGTTACAAACCAGGCAAATAAAATATTCGCAGGTAAATAAAATATTTTTTCACTTTCCCAGCCCTCAACTAAATCCTTCGGTGAGAGGTCGGTCAACAGACCCCTACTGACATTTTTGAAACAAAAGACTATATTTAAGTAAAAATCGAAAGGCGAACAGAGAAAGAATGATCAATTGAGATAATCAAAAATACTTTCATACATCTATTAAAAAGTTTGTGGAAATCAAAATTTGTTTATGTGTGATTTTTTAATATATATATATATATAAAAAAAACATAATATATATTTAGTGTTTTAAGCTAAATTACATCTTACCATCAATCAATTATACCGCAGCATGTTCATAATCTTTTTATATTTTAATTTATAACACTTTTACAAAGATGCTATTTTAATATTATTTCGCGAAATTTCAGAAATCTATATTATCGGTTTTATATGCATGCAGGTTGTTCCAAGACCATTCCTGAAGACTTAAGGGGGGTGTTGTGTATTCACAGTAAGAAATGATATAACAAAATCATCCCCAAATTTATAATATTTATATAACAGATGGTGTCAATTCGGTCAGCGCGCGAATTCCGATTCGGTGGCGATTGATAGTGGCCTTGACACTGTTACGGAGTATGGCGACAGCTGAGCGTTCACAACAAAGGTATTTTTACGTGATCTTACTATTTTCACGTAAAGTTTACAGTTTTTTCTCGCTTACCACGATGAATTTTGTTTTATTTCTTAATAAATAACACTAGAAACGCAGAACCAATTAGCTGGATTTTTTAATGGAATTTTCTTGGGACGCGGATAAGATATATTGGTAATTTTTAAAAAAGTATGCATTGGTTTTTAATCAACCTAAAATAAGTATTGACACTACCGTACCAATTTCTTTATTCTTTATTCTTTATTGAGAGAAATCAACAGTCTTACGAACAATTGGTATTAATGATAAGTTTACATTCTTAAAAAGTATTTGTAAAACTAACCAAAGATTTCTACTGTTAATATAAACACTAAAAACTAAGATAGAAACTAAACATGTATAGTTAAATTATGCTTTTAACGCTTAATCATTTCAAAATGCTGACATGGCTTGAATTCACATGATACATTCACATGATACATAAATCGATTTAAACATACATATTAATTATTTATTCGTATAATTATTTATTTCGTATGTGTATTCAATATGCGCTGAAATCAATGAGCTTGGCTTAGATAGTGCTGTGTAGAACTTCGATCGATTGATCGGCTCACAATCGATTAAGAATTTGTTTTTATATTAAGTACATCATGTTTTGCTTTATTCAAAAATGTTTGAGTGCGACACAGTTGACCCACAAATCACAATTGACGGGTAAACACGCTCGCTCAGTCGCCCCCTACGGGCGACGGAGTTTACTGCCATTTTTCCACCTGATAAACGCAAAAAGTCGCATACCGCTGATAGAACATGACGCGAAAACAACATACCTTTTGGGCGGCAGTGAGTACTTTGTCGAGGAAGAGCAGCCACTCGAAGACAAAATGAGGCCTCTTGTCGGAGGGAAGCTGCTGCAGCGCCTCCTCGTTGAGGGTCAGTGAGTGCGACAGGTCCATCATCATCGCCGCCCTGGCGGCCGCTCTGAGGACAAGGAAACATGAACACATTCACTAACATCGTTCGGCACAGCCAGCTACGAGATCAACCAACCTCCGCTAAAGATAGGTCAAATGTGAAAAACTGACATATTTTCACACAGACTGAAAGGATAAAGTCGAACTTAAAGTCAGCAGTGTCCTTTTAAAGGATGATTGTGGGCATGAATCTAAACTTGTGTTTAACCAGTCTTCATATAGATAACGAAAAAAAATCCATATACTGTTGTGTGTTCCCGACCTATTCAAATATTTGCACGCGGGAATCTACCCGTCGTTCGCGTCGTCAATACATTTGTAGGTACAGTGCCCCGTGGAGTCGGTTTCTGGGTCGCGACGCCGCGCGGTCTGATATTTTATTGAGCGACCATACTTTAAAATGTTTCTAAGATTCTTTCTTTTGCCAAATTAGATCAGTTTTTTTTTTGCTTTATTTACAAAGTTGCCGAACAAAAATTGTTCAATTTATGTTCAGAACACCCCTTAAAAGGATACTGCTGACTTTAAGTTCAGCCTGTATAGTTTATTTTTATCGAAGTGTTACATCAAGCGGTTGGACCGAGCAATAACCGAGTTAGCCCCGCGACCAGGTGCGGAACTCGGTCAAGGTTAGCTTTATTTTTAAAACTTAAAAGCGTTCTCAAACCTGAATTCGTTTTTCTCTTAATTGGCACACATTTTCCTAATATTTTTTGCTGATTAATGTTTGATTGTCGATATAAGTAGATTGTTGAAAGGAGCAAATTAAATAAAATCTGTATAAATCGGCATACAGTATGGAGAAACCGCGGATCGAAGTTATTTTTTGTGATATTCAATCTATCTCCAGATAATCGCAATATTACGCGAGGTAACCTTTATTCGATAGTTATCAAACGGACCTTCAGCCCCAAAAACTGCGCTTTGAAGACATTAGCGTCGAATTTAAAACGAAATACAACAAAATAAGTCCAAAATATACTTTTATTCTTAAAATATAACAGCGAACAAAAATCGATTACAATATTAATTAGTTATACCTTGCGTGACCCCTTTCGATAATGGAGAACGGACACAGTGCCTGCCGACTAGGGCATTTTTGCTTTAAAATAGTGGCATTCAAAAGGTAAGAATGTTCATTGGGTAATTTGGACCATTGGGGTTTAAGCATTTTTCGAAAAGAAAACGTTAATCCTACAACCGTTTTTACAAGCTTTCAATGTATGTATATCTTGCAAGCTGAATTAGAACCACTTCCTCTTATCCTATGGAGTTGAATTTTGACATGTTGGTTAATTTCTGATGGCAATGCATTTTTATGGTAAGCATGACCTGATTCTATACCCAGGAATGGCTTCAGACGAAGGAACTCCTCAACGGTCAACAACAGCCACGAAATTTTTATACGCATTCAAGCATTTATAATAATTACTTATTTATTACATTATAACTTGGAGGTGGTCCTTAAGTGCTCACTAATCGAGTAACGT
Source organism: Neomicropteryx cornuta (assembly GCA_020383195.1). NCBI lineage: Eukaryota > Metazoa > Arthropoda > Insecta > Lepidoptera > Micropterigidae > Neomicropteryx > Neomicropteryx cornuta. The sequence goes on from JAHKQU010000028.1 coordinate 8,493,659, forward strand.
ACTGATAGTATTAAGTAGGCATTGAATAGTTTAACTAGACGACATGCTTTAAGTTTAAGGCGCCACCAGTCCCTAAAACGTGTTTTGTAACGTATTTTGGTGCATTTTGTTGAAGTTATTCCCAACAAATGGCTAAAACTAAAAATACCACAATATTCTACATATATTAATTTAGTACTTTGCTTAAAAAAAAAACGAAATACACCTTATTATAGTAATGAAAATAAATAAATAAGAAAGTGTTGTTTTTTTCATGCAACGATTTTCTTTTAAGTTGTGTAAGTGACGCGAACCTAATTTTTCTTTCTAAAGATAGACAATATAATAATCGAGGCCATTACATAAAAAAACTGTTTTTTCAAATGATAATAATTATTTAAATACAAAAAACATGTTTCATCGATGCCAAATGTAACGAATTGGCGTTCGGCGAGTATATCCGTCTCTTTTCTACACGTCAATGTTCGAATAAAGCCTACTCTTTCTAATATCAAGGACAAATGCGTCCCGGGGCGCCATAAATAGTTTCAATTATAACGCATGACTTAGTTTGACGGTGTGGTCATCTGAGCAGCATCTCACGAGAAAGTGTAAACGATGTTCTATATGATAAAAAATATAGTATATGTAGGTATGCTGACCTGAGTCACCCAAAGGTGTCCCAATAAATTGCCCCTTCGTGCCCATTTCGACTTTATTGGCGGTAGTATTGGTAACAGCACAGCTCCTTTCTCAATTCTACCCCTAATAAACAAAATGGATGCGGGTCTGGCGCTGCGGTGATTCATAGCAGTGTAGGTAACATAACCTACAAATTTACGTAGCTGTGAGGCAAAACTATGCAAAATTTCCTTTTTTTTTATGAGTTTAATGTTTAGTGTCAATAGTGGTGGATAGATGTATCGATTTAGCCGCTAAAGGTGATTATTAGAGGTGCCAGGTGGAAAATAATTCTCTTGCTTTCCGAGAAATGAGCGAAATATGAAAAGAAATTAATGATATATTACAAAAAAAAAATACAATTTGGTAAAAATGTATGTGTAAGGAATTCATAATAACATTGCGGTAGAACTTACGATATAACTAGTAACATAATAAAAACAAATCTACATACCTAGAAAAGGTTGTTTATTGCCCCGTCCATATCAAAACCATCTCTAATCAAAAACAAACCAAATATTAATTTTTAACAACCAAATTTTTTTTTACTTTGGTAGGTATCTACTCAAGCTGTTATAAAAAAACACGTAACAAACACCTATAACCATATTATATATGTAAATCGCAATAAAATTCGTACTATATTGCGCGATAACTGTAACACATTCTCGTAACGAATGACCAAAAATTAATAAAACAGAAATTTATGTATCATTTAAAAAGTGATTAACAGTATAACTTTGCACGATCGCAAACATCCATTCGACTGATACTCCAATCGAATAAATCCTCTAAAAACAAATAAACTAAGAGATAGCGAAGCTATTTCCATACTATTTTCAGCAAGAACATGTTTGCAGTGTATTTTTCCGATGGAGATATTGCAAAGCAGGAAAAATCTTTTTACTGGTGCTGAGGTGAGTGTGGAACGCACTTAAGTAGTTTAGAAATGCATAGGTATATAATATTCATGTTCCAACAAATAATGCAAGGTATTAAGAATGTACTTAGATCATACGAACGCTGATATAAAGGTTATATAAAACGATAGTGCAATAATTTTATACTTGAAGTAAAGATGAATTTTCGACTTGGACGAAATATTTTTAAAATGCACCGTTTGCAAGATCAAAAAGGTTTGCAATCCTGCCTTCCTACGATGATTAGGGCAAGTAATTAAAACATGACAGATGGCATGCCGTAGTAAGTAAAAAATAATATATTTCTTTTGTTTAAAAAAATTAGAACTGTAGGTAACGGTAAATAATATGAATAGGTACACTTCCAGATGAAAAGGTTTCTACACAAGGAGTAGGTAAAACTAACCTATATTCAGGTTACTGTAGAATGGTTATTTACACCTGTATATACCTAAGTAGTGGATCTTTCTCTATTTGCAAGGATGATGGTCAATGTGCTGTGGGCCTGCTGGACCATTGGCAATAATGAGGCGGTCGAAACAACGCTAAACAGCGGCCTACCGATAATAAAATGCAAAATCATGTTTAGCAAAGTCCTCGGTATTTTTCCACGACTGTCCATGGCGACCTCCATCTCGCCATTTCGGGGATGATCCCAGTGGCGCAGGCGCCATTGTGACAGTTGAAATCTGTCTGTAATCGTCTAAACAGATGAACCGCTACACAACTCATCTAATGACGTTTTAAAACAAATATAAAATTGATAACGAACGCGGGAATTGATAAAGGAAAACAATAATAAAACTTATCTTATGGATTTTCTCAATTTATAGGTAACACGGTTTATAATATTTTGGAAAATGAAATATGCATATTATGATTTTTACCCGATGCGAAAAGTGAAAATTCACATACAAAAACTGATGGATGGAAAACCCATGAGTATGAGCACACTTTCTATGGCATACAAAAAACATTATCTTAAATGAATGCATGCTCAAATCTTAATTTTACTATTTATATATTCAACAGGTTTCCCTATGTACACTTTACAATTAAAGTAAAAAATTAAACTAATAAAAGATAAAAACAATATTAAAAATAAAAAATAACTAGAACTAATCAGGAAAAATACAACGTTTAAAATTAAATTAATGCCTCCAGGCAAACAATAACAATATATAATTCACGCTGAACTGACAAAGGTGTAATAGAAAGCAGATGTTTAATCCTATTGGGCGAACAGACAAAGATATCAATCCCCGCAGAAATGGAATTTAATAATTCGACTGCTCTCCCAATCGGACTATACTTTTATACGTCGGTACGACACGCTAACCAACTAAATAACGTGTGCTTCCGCGATCTAGTCAAACGGTCCGGAGACCAATATCTCTGAGTAACTTAACAAAGAATAGAATATGTATGGAATTGTCGCCTAAACTCGAGTGTGGTAAAGCCTAACGTCCCTAATACAAATGCTGATGGATACGTATTAGGAAAAAAATCAGGATAATATCCATACCTACGGAAATAAAGGTACCTTAGGAACCTCCTCTGAGTTACCTCCAGGATATTACAGTATGTCATTTCATGGGGACTCCAGATAATAGAACTATACTCTAATATACTCCTCATGAACGTGCAGTATAAAAGCATGATTGACTTCGGCTTACTCAAAGATCGGCCGGTTCGAAGCACGAATCCCAACATTTTATTGGCACGCGCAGCTATGCTTCGCATGTGCAAATGAAATGTTAGGCGCGAGTCAAAAAAAAACCTCCGGGTCGCGAATAATCTCATTGCCCAGAGAGTACCAAATCTACAAATCCCTCCTCCCCTATTTCCATCATAATCAGCACCGACTCTAAATTTACTTGATTACTTTGTGAGGGGCAATGCAACATGCATCCATACATATTTATTAATATATTTTCGTTTTATGCTTTTTTTAGGTTAGCTATAGTTTCTATCGTTAAATAATCCGTTGACATTTTTAAGTACATACAAGTATTTTTCTTTTTAAGAAATTACTGTGACTCAGGTCATTTCCTTATAATTATTTATAATTATAGTTACTTGTGCTAGTCAGTGGAGATAATAGTAATGTGCGGGTTAATATTATACTCGTAAGCTAACTTTAGGCCGCCCCTCCACCCCCTTCAGAGATTCTTAGCCATTTTTAGCACCTGAAAAAATAACCTCATCTTGATAATATGTGATTTTACTCATAAACTGATATAATAAGAGTCGTCACGGAAATCAAAATAAAATTACCCCAGTACAGTCACAGTATTGTAATGTGGTGCGTCAAATTCAAATTTATTCATTTAAAAAAATGCATGCTTTAAATGCTTTAAATGATATTATTAAACCTGATGGGCAACTTTGGGTGTCGGACCAATAAAGGTGTATTTAAAATCCTATATCTTTTTGTCACAAAATCGCCATAAAAGTTCAATCATATTATATTACTAATTAAATAAACAAAATATATATTACATACCTTCTCACCGACTCCGGGGTTAGAATGGTATGCTGGTACATGGTACTATGATTCAGCCGTATTTCACATTTTTATTAGGATAATAATTATATTAATAAATAAATATACTATTTTATCTCAACATTTGGTTGAATTTATTTTATCTCAACAACTCAACTATATTTTTGCAATTGTGTACCTACCTGCATAGTTGTTTATCAAAATAAAACATCAATTACATTCGTAAATCATATATATAAATCAATACCATAATATAAACCGGGAATAGTAAGTTATGTTTAAATATGAAACAATATTTTTATAATAAGAATAAGAACCTATATATATATATATATATATATATATATATATATATATATATATATATATATATATATATATATATATATATATATATATATATTTAAAATACCAGGAAAAAAATAAAGGGACTGAGTCATACTTTTTATAAACACGTTAAAAAATATTAATAATCACAGAATAATTATCCAAGCAAAAATAAAATGCGCCTAATGAAAGGGAATTTCTAAATATTAATTTGAATAATAAAACATATATATATATATTGCGAAAACAAACGTCATCGAACCGGCGCGGCCGTCACGAAACCTTATTTGAGAAAATCGGCGGCAAGAATACCTACCCGACACGCGGGGCGGCGAAGAACTAAAGCAGCCCGGCTCCTCCCACGCCGACCCACGACCCACACTCCAGCCAGAGCCTCGCGCCACATGCGTACTCCGAACTCCCGAGTCTGACACGGCATCGACTCGCAACATTATATGATGTCTTAAATTGCAAAAAAATAAATCACAATTGCGTGCTTACTACCTTTTACTTACTTATCAGAGCATTTAAATAACAAATACTACGAAATAACTTTAAAATATCGTTTATCTAGAAGGAGAAAAGGAATGGATACCTGTATCAGCTCAATCAAATATTACCGATGTTTAAAGTATAGTCCGATTGGGAGGGCAGTCGCATTATTAAATTCCATTTCTGCGAAGGTTAAAATATTTGTCTCTTCGCCCGATGGAATTCAAAAACTATTTTCTTTAAATCTTGCGAGAACAGCATGAATAATTTGATTATTTTTCGCAAAGGAGTTTTTTTTTTTGTTATTTTAATTTATTTTATTATTATAATGGTTTATCTTTTGTTGTATTTAGCATTTTTTCCTATTTTTTATTCTTTTGTCACGTCAAAAAATATACATGGGGAAAATTGATTAATAAATAGATACATACTAATATGAATGACATGGTGGTGGTTACCTTTCTCACACTACGTACAGGTATGTACTTAAAATAAAACAAAATAATTTTAGACTGCTTGCTTTATGTAATTTATACATCTTCCGACATTCCTGATATATCTTGGAGATTTTCGTTTCCCATGTGGATGGTAAATGCAGCAGCTGTCAACATTGTTACTTTGTTTGACGCCTAGGTCGCTGTCAGATAGTACCCACAGCATTTTGTTCTTGGCCTTTGTCACTTTACTAGTTCACTTGCATTTATATCAACTTTCATGCTTCAGTTTCTCGTAGCTGTCATTTATCACTAAACTTGTGTTACATTCTGATTGTTGATTTTTTTGAAAGGAAACTACTATGAATACGCAACAAAGCCCGGCCAATATTTTGCCCGCCTCGGAAAGGGAAAAAATCTACGAATGGATACTAGAACTTTGCCATCCAGACACCAGGGAGAATGCTCTTCTCGAACTTAGTAAGAAACGAGAAGTTGTGCCCGATTTAGCGCCGCTCCTGTGGCACAGTTTTGGCAGCATATCGGCACTCGTACAAGAAATAACCGGTATTTACACGTCCGTCATGCCGCCGACACTACAAGCGCATCAGAGTAACCGCGTTTGTAACGCGCTCGCTCTGATGCAATGCGTCGCCTCGCATCCGGACACGAGGTCGGTCTTTCTGCAAGCTAAGATCCCTCTCATGCTGTATCCTTTCCTAGGCACCACATCCAGGACGAGACCTTTCGAATATCTCCGGCTGACGAGCCTTGGCGTTATCGGAGCTCTTGTCAAAACTGACGAACAGGACGTCATAACATTCCTTCTGACCACTGAAATCATTCCGCTTTGTTTGCGGATCATGGAAAACGGATCGGAACTGTCGAAAACCGTTGCAACTTTTATTCTGCAAAAGATTCTTCTAGACGAGAGCGGTTTGAACTATATCTGCCAAACGTATGATCGCTTTTCTCATGTTGCCATGATCTTGGGCAAAATGGTCCTTTCGCTGGCCAAGGAAACGTCGGCCCGTCTTCTCAAACATGTAGTACGATGCTACTTGCGCCTGTCTGATAATCCCCGGGCAAAAGAGGCGCTAAGGCAATGCCTTCCGGACCAACTGAAAGATGCCACTTTCTCGGCTTGCCTTCAGGAAGACAAATCTACTGGTCTTTGGTTGTCCCAACTCTTAGCAAACTTGGAGAGTCATGTTCCTGTGGCCGGCCATTCATAGGTAACCAGAAGTATAAATAATTTTAAGTGAAAATAATACGATCTCTTTTTAAGTAAGTCCTTTGTGGTAAATCTATATCAGCTTTTTATATGAATTTTAGGATACAAAGGTTGTGTTTTAAAGCTGAATAAATAAGCTACAATCAAATATTTTATTTAATATATATACCTTTAATTTTGATGTAATTTTATAGTATACTGTATGCCAATACTTTTTGTAAATTCAAATTCAAAGCGACGTTTATTATTCATCTGACAATAGTATAAAGAAAATATATCTTGTCCTGCCATAGCCTAAAAGGCTCATCTGGCAGAAGCTAAATTTAAACTATTTATATATAAAACGACCTTAATATTATTTTACAATAAATTCAGGAAATAAAAACACTGATGCTTTCCAAAATGTGAAAAGTTACATTATGTTGACAATATAAAAGTAAAGCTTGATTTTTGTTAATTTATATTTTATGTAAAGTAGCAATTTTAGGTGGAAGATCCCTCCTAGATTCGATGAAAAGAAGTTTAATTGAGTGTTTAATTAGGTGTTTTCATTTATATTGACTTTTCATCAATATTATTGGGAGTCAAAATTATGCTACGAATTCTATCACAACCACCTCTACATTTTAGTTAAGCACAATTACTTCTATAGGCATATAACTAACATATAAGTATTGATATATCGCATCAGTGTATGATTTAGCTCTGAAGAACTTGAAACCTTACATATTTTAAAATTTAAAGCTATAAATCGCAAGTTTCACAATGATACTCGATTTTAATAGATAATATTGTGATCAGTAGTTAGATCCAATAGGTGCACATTAATGCCAAAAGCTAACATTATAGGTTGACTTCTAATAGCCAAACTCATATTTTCCAACCATGACAGAAAATTGAAGAAAAGATTATCATAGTATTAAATAAATAAAAATATAGCCATGTATGCTAAGTGCATTCAGTTTTTGTAGCCTACATGCCAGATCTTTTTATCTGTGATTTAAGAGTAATGGATAAGAATGAATTGTGTAATTGTTGAACAAACTGTGGCGGATACAATTGGTCAAATCGCTCCCATGGAAATATCCATTATTATTGTTTTGTTTGTCCATAATAACGCACAAGAAATAAGTAATATATAATTTTTTGCTGAATTTATTCTTCCCCAAGATAAAGTGCAATTCAACAGGTTTACTGTAGAACCTATGTTAGCCTACTGTCACAGTACAGAAATATACATTTGGATAACATAAATCTGTCATTTTGCATATTCATTAATCACTCGATAACTACTTCATCAATTCAATACTTCGATGAATCGGCCCGTTTCTGGGGAGGTTAGGTCGTCCCCGCCCCAATGTTATAAGTAAAAAAAATAATAACTAGAGATTCAGTTATGTTGATGGGCAGATTGATATCTGTCTGTCCACACAAACTCCGAAAAGGCCCAAAAGGCTTGGCTGTGAGATTTACGAACGTTGAATTCTAGTTTGTTGACTGCAAAAGTTTTAATTGCAGTTGTAAAAAGACCCACACACTGTAAAAGGTTAAAATCGCTTAAAAACAGGACCAAATCATGTTATATTTTAACATACTCATTGATCAATAAACCCCTCCGTCTTCCTGTTCTTAAAATCTATATCAACTTGCTCACCACTTGTGCATTTAATGATCTCACCACTGTTCACAAAGTTATAGTCACCTTAAGTGTCTATTATTGTCTTAAGAAGCTCTGAACCGTGGATAAAATAGAAGCGGGCTTGACCGCTTGTCCTACCCTACAGGCACAATGTGGAAGACTGATATTATTTTATAAATGGCCTTAAAGCCAATATTTCAAGTAAGTCGAGCTTACAGTATTATTAAACTTTATATTCCTCTAATTTCATGTGAGTAAAGTATAGTGTCAAAAGTTGTATGATTATAAAATAACATGCACAAATGGTTCTATCATAGAATATTTTTCTGTGTGCTTTTGTAGTGTTAGGAGTAACAGTGTAATTCGTTTATTTATTTTAACTATTAATTTACAACATTTATATTATATTTGTCTTTATAACCAATGTGAGTAATAAAAGATATATATACAAAATGATTTTTTGTGAAATTATACGATGTTAGTTTGTATTTTCATTTTTATTAATTTGAATAAAAACAACAGATTAAAACAGCATTAGCATAATCGGGAGAAGGGGCTTTTGTCCTACACTAGATGGTATGTTTTTGATATTTCAAAATATCAAATGACCAATTATTTTAATCTGTTATTTTCATAACAATTAATAAAAAATATAATTTTACTGTGTCAATTTTTATATATTTTTTTTTTTAATAAAGTGGATACACATTAACCTAGTTGTATTAATTAAATATAGTCAAAAAATTTGACAAGAAAATCTATGACAACTGATATCTTTAGCTACAACACGTCAGAACAGGACTGAGATCAGTCAAATCACAAATGCGTCGAGGGGGAGTTGTTTAAGAATAAATGAATAATTTATGATTTGCTTAAAATAAAACTTTCAAGACATTTTTATTGATGACTGAAGTTAGGTCATAATATTTATTTAACTTAAAAAGCAAGTTTTAACACATTACGAACCGTACGTAACACGCGTGGGCCGCGAGTTGCCGCTCGATCGGTGAAGTTCGTTGACTGAACGGAATATCCCACGCAGGAGCTGCCATTTAATTATCTTCCTAATGAGACCATTTGAGGCGTTAACAATTCTTTTTTGGGTGTGTCAGAGTCAGTATAACTGGGTAATCTGACCACAAAAATGGAAGAAATTTTCTAGATCTTGCTGCTGACGGCATGCTTAAAATGGAATTTAATCCACAAAAGATTGACGGCTTCTGGATGTAGAGAAAAAATATTCAGAGCTGGCAAGGGAAGCTTTGAAATGATTAGCGCCATTCGCCACATCTTACCTATGTGAACTAACATTCTCTTCAATGGTAGATATAAAAACTAAAAAGCATAACAGACTCCAATGGAAAATGATTTGGTTATTTGGGTCTCAACCCATTGTTTAAAAATAAGAGGCACAACCTTCTCACTAAAATGATTGTATTTTATTGTATCGTTAAACCAACTCTTAAGGACTTATCCTTGCTTTTTACTTTTAGCTTGGTTGCGACCGCGACCCCCCCCTTAAAAAAAACTACAGAGGAATAATTGATTTCATAAAGATGCAAATTTAACAGTTTTTTTTTAATACATTGGTTCTGTTTTTCAAAATTATCCTATAACTTCAAAAAGTGTTTCTCTTTCTACATGCCGTTAGATGAGAAAGATTGATTTAAGACCACGCGCAAGACAGATAGAGCTCTTTCAGGAAGTGGTCGCTCAAGAGGACATTGTCATGGCGATAAGAATATATCGGCCTTATTCAATTTAAAACAAGGCAAACTTTTAATATTAACGATTTTTTTTTTATTTATTAAATTTTAAGTTAACGAATGTGAGATGTTTTATTGTAAATATAGAATATTTCCTAACACTTTATTATTTCGTATTTTTTTTCAAACAGCTTTATCTTAATGTTTAAACGCCATGCGACTGGTTCTGAACATCAGACAAAATACAGCATTTTGTTGGAGTGTAGAACCAGAGTGTAACATGGTCCATTCATAAACATTAATAAGGCATCCGATAAAGCAATAGCCCGGATAGATAAGTTAGGATAACTTAATATCAATACTTACTCGTATCTCTTTATTTTATGTTTATTTGACTGGACTTTTTCTGAGTATTTATTTTATTTATTTTTATTAATGTATAGGTACTCTCTTACTGACATTTTATATTTAAAGTTATATTGTTTACTTAAATATATTTTTTTAAATTTTATTATCTCTGTGATACACTTATAATTTTTGTTTAACACATTTTACATATTATGTCCCTTATCCTTTCCTCTTTCCATATTTTTATCTTTATTTTAATCTAACTCCTATTTGTTAAATAATATTGCATTTGTTAGGGTTGTGCTGGAAACCAGCACTTTGCCCATTTAACGAGTAAGGAAACTGAGCGCAATACATTTATTGAGGCACAAAAAATGTAATCATACAAAATTGTTTAATAATATGTGCTCAATAAGAATTTAAATTGAGATTTAATCACTACTATAACAAATCAAATTTAGCTATCGTCTAGAATGAAACGGGGAATCTAAAATTTTACTACCGAGTTAATTTTATCAGTTAACACTCACAGTAATGTGCGATCATAGGACTAAATTAAAATTACAAATTATTAACTGGCCTTTATACAAGTGAAAACTTAAAATTGGCAATTATGTGGAGCCTTTGAAATATAATATCGGGCTTTATAAGATATCCCGTTTCGCATCGTTAGGCTCCGTAGAGCTGAATCATCTTCATGCCAATTTTTTTAAAATTATTATATAAATTAAATCTGGTAGTGTGTATTTTCTTATCGTCACTTTAAATAGTGGATATTATTAGTACCTACGGCGCTTGACAGCATTATGCCAGAACATAAGATGGTAAGTGATGTTGAGAAAGCACACTTAATAATAATTAGGTATATTGATATGTACTAAAATACTGTTTTGTTTGAGATCTTATGACATCAATTTTAGGGCTTATAAACAAAGCAATTCAACCTCGCGGCATTTATAATTTTTCAAATTTAAATACGCACTCGGATGGACAGACAAACAGAAAGGGAAAAAAGACCCTATACAAGTGTTTATATGACCTCACAATATGCTCTGGTAATAGGACTTGATAAGAGAACAATGTTTATATCCTTAAACTCATAAGTTTCTTGTTGGATTAGATTAGAGTACAGCCGGATGGCTGCTACACGTAGGCCACATTTTTGGGGACCTGTTGTGTATACCTCTGTAGTCTGTAACTAAATTGAGTGTTATTTTGTTGTGTATCTTGTTACATAAAACAGTCGACAGTACTGAGATAAGCGCCGTTGAAAATTCTCAGCGGTGAAAATGAAAAGCTGTTTCTGGGCCACTAGGAATTCAAACCCAGGACCTCTATATTTTAGAAACAAGCACTTAAACTACTGCACCACCAGGCCGTAAGTTTCTTGTTAAAATATGGACAGAAGTTCTCTCCTAAGCAAGCCTATAAAACTAATAGTAAAAGTTAGGTACTTAGGATGTGAAGACTATAAAAGTGTAATAAAGATCAGATTAACAGACAAATAAAAACTTTGAATGCTTTTTCCAATACGTGAAAAGTAATTGCAATTATTAAATAGAAATGGGTCATTCTCAAATCGGTAAAAAAAAACATTCAGAGCAAATTTAAAAAAAAAATTTTTTTATTGTCACAAAGCTACATTTCTCATAAAAGCAAATTCATTCAAATAAATTTTCAGTTTTTCTAAATTTTCCATAGCATTATCAATTACAAGAGATTTTTTTGTCACAACAACAGCCAAGAAATTAAAAATTAGAAGCCATTTTTTAACACGCAGAATTCGTTAGCAGCACTAATTCATATACAAGAATTGTGGTCGCCATTTGCAATTATACCGTTGACTGATATGTGGTGTTTGTATGCTGGTGATTTTTTTTAGAATTAAATAAAAGTATAAGTGACTCAACCGTGGACTGTTTTTGAAAGGTAGGGATGATTTTGTTGTATGTTTACTAATAGCCTATATTACTGTAACCAAACATTGCTTTCGTAGCACAGTTAATGGTTAGGTTTTGTATCCCATGTTTTGAAAATGTTACAACCATGGGCATTAATAAGTGTCACAGCCAATGCTCTTTAAAACCATGGTTGTGATACTACTCCTATGGCTACGCAATGGATATTTAGGGTTTCGATTCAAAGTTGTTATTATAAACGATGGAATCTTAATATTTTCACTCTCATGTCTATCTGGCTCTCTCGGGTATAACTTTCAATCCCATTAAGCTCATTTTTAAGCTTTATAGGTTTATTATGAATTATTGAATCCACTACTCTTGTGTCTGTATATTTACTTTGACACTTAAACCAACAAAACTAGTCTTGTTTTCTTTCATATGTCGCCACAACAACCCAATAAAACTGCCATGGAACAACAATACCAACGAAAAGTTTTCACAACCATGGATATCTTTTTTTTTTAAGTTATGTTGCTAGCATTGTATTTTTTTTATGCATGTCAACTATTTGCATATGAAAGCTATATACCTTTTCCTACAAATAAATTACATGTTTTCTTTTTTTAGTTTTTCGTTCGCAAACTGTCTGATTTGAGAATGAACCATATATAAATAAGTGTAGCACAAATACTAATAAATTGCAAATCTGAATTACGTTATTTAATTATTCCAAGCTGCATCACATAGAAACTAACATAAAAATATGACTCATTGGAATTAAGGTAAATTTAAATTTTTTCGTGTGTGGGTAAGAATATAAATTATTACATATCATACATTTTTTCTCCATATGAACTAGCCCTCAGAGTAATCACACCTGATAAGAAGCCATATGTATGAGTGGAAGCATACAGAATTAAAGTATTTCACTATCTTTAAAAGATAAAACATCTTTCAGACAAAATACTTCTCTTATGACTTAGAAAATGTCAAGTAAGTAGAAGATGGTAAACGATCATGAACCCATATTTAAAAGTAATGAGTACTTATAAATATGGCCATATCATTAAATATTTTTTGTTGTTCAGTATACCATTCGAGTGTAATAATCGTACTCATACAATGGACACATTATGTCTTGTATAAAATACCTTTTTGAGTACGCTGGTATAAGCAAAGGGTAATCTTAGGGCACTAACGGAATCAAGTAAAATAATAGAGTGTGAGAGAGAGTTCGATATACGATGCTTCTTTTATTATATAGTTATATACGAAATAAATTACTTATTTAGTTCTTTAAAAAAAGATCTTTCGGTAATTATTTTTGGAAAAATACAGCAACTTGCAATCCATACCTAAAGTAAAGGCACAAGTTGTATTGAAAACAAACTTACCAATAATACTGATGAACAATTGAACTAGTTGGTGATTTTTCGAAATTCCGGTGTTTCACAGTGTAGGTACTAGTTTGTGTGTAGACCAACTAATATAGAAATCACGATAATTTACTCACAACTCACATTTACTAGTTTGGCCAATATAAATTTTATGTGTATTACATTATTAATTAAAAAATACTTTGACATATCAAAATACTCAATATTGACAGTACTTGATGAGTCTGACTGTCCTGACTTTGACAGCTGATTCAGCAATGTTTTCTTTAACTTCTTCATATTGCACGAAATGGCATCTAGACAGACAGGTTAGCAAGGCGGGCAACATTCAATTAGCTAATTATATTTTCCCGGTTAGGTTAGGTATATTTTCCCACATTTATCTTTCGCACCGTTAGATAAAAAAATAGTAAAAGTTATCTGTTATCTAAAAGTTACCCAATAATCTAACTCTTATCAAACCCTAACAAAAATAGGTTAATGTTTCATATCATGCTTATAATTACAACTTTTGTACTTTTTGATTTTATTCTGCAGCAATCACCGTTAATATATTTATAAAAAAATATGCTGATATTTTCTCATATTGATGTTTTTTAGACGCCGTTGTTGAACTCTTTCAAAGTCTATATAAAGAAATAGAAACATTCAACATAGATAAAGGTCCAAAACGCAATAAAAATTTTATATTATAGATTGGCATGTTTAAAAATCATCTGGGCAGTTTTCCCATATGTTGTGGTGTTACTTACTTACTTACTACTACTTACCATTGTTACTTATCTAATGCTAATGTTCTAATTGGTTGTATGTATTCAGAAGCATACAACGTAATTGATTTAGCAATCGATTTCAAAGTCTGCACGCACTTTATGGTTAGACATAACTTTTAAGCTAATCAGCGTACTAAGGCGATTATGTATACGGCCTTAATAATTTAGATATGGCAGAAATATTTTTATTATTTTGATTGGGGTTTGAACATCAATTTTATAAATCTGTTTCGGCTTAGACTACGGTTTACACCTAATTTTTTGCCCTGGAAAAGTTAAAAAACTTTTCCAGTTCGTGTGGTCTTTTTTTTTAAAGGCGGTGGCGTTCTAAATCAGAGGCAACTTTTTTCCATTCTAAGTCCGCGTTGGTTTCTAAAACAAAATGTGCAGAAAAGTATTTTGTTTTTAAGTTCAATTAAAATGTAGGCATATTTTAGTACTAACATCTATGTTTATAATTTGTTTACCGTCCATTTATTTTTTTAATAAGACTAACATTTTACTTCTACTATAGCCTTTAACACCTGTGGTAACATGACGGAAATAAACTGTTTCGAGACATTGAATATATACATTAGTGACATGAATGAATCACCCGTACCGAAGTACAATAGCTTGTTTTACTTTGGCTGGTATTGCATCCCTGAAATTGGTGTCTTGCTTTGCTATTTTGGGCTCAACCAGAAGTAAAAGTCTGTAAAAATCAGTTTTGGATCTTCGAAAAAAATTTATAAAGAGAACTCCATCATCAAGATATTCAAGTTCATTCATGAAATTAAAGTTGAGCGCATATAAAAAATCCTTCATCCAACGCCGTTTTTTTTACTCTGGGTTTTACTTTTTTTAATTACGACAAACGCTGCACTAATACCCATTACTAACTCCGCATTAACTGACATTTTCAAAAACTAGAACTTTAAAAAATTACTGATTTTTGTAAAAGACTAGTACAAGAGAAAGTTGGGACTAGTTGAAACAAATATTGAACGTGGTGTCGAAACCATTATGGACACTTCAACCTCTGTTCAACAGCGCATGCAATGTTGAAAATTGAAAACGCAAATTGAAACGCACGTTGAATTGAAAGGTGAAGACAAAAGAACACCAATGTAGACTTACCTATAGAGATTGTTCAGCCATGTTTGGCTTAAACAAACGCGCATGGCATGCCGAAAGACTCTTCCTCCATTAGAGCGCCGTTGACTTGGTAGTTAGCTGACAATCTTGTGAGTTGTGATTGGCAGTAATTTGTAATTGTTTCATTTTTAAGAACTATCCTATGAACATAAACCATCTGTTAAATTTTAAACGATATACAGTATTTATTATTTTAATGTCATAAAATAAATATTTTTTAATAGGCGACTTTTAAGTTATTAGGCACACTCTTTTTAAAACTTTTTTTTAAATAAGTATTTTTTCCCCAAAAATCAGAAATAATTGCAAGGATGTCACTTGGGCTCGGTTTTAAGCTAATTATAGTTTCCAATGAGTAAAAATGTAGGTCTTATACTACAAAACATCACTATTATTATTTGTTATTGTTATTATCTTGCGTATAATAAAAAAAATATAAAGTGGGTATTGCCAGTATAAATGTAATAGCTCCAAAATAGTTAGTAATAGTAGTAAAAAAACTGAAAAAAGAGAAATATAAAATATGTTTTAACAAAAATAATATAAAAAAATGACAAAGAAAATATTTTACGCATACATTTTCAAGTACATTCACGTGGTTAATTATCGGAATAATAATATTCAAGTGCTATAGTCATTTACGTGTTGTTGACTATTTTAATATCTTATCACAATGTAAAGTATAAAGTAAATGTGATTTTTTCAAATGCCAATAGAATAAATACTATACAGTTTAACTAAAAACAAAAAAATATACGTAACATCAAAAATAATAATAAAATATGATAGATAAACGTGTCTCCAATATCGGAGAAAGGGGGCGAAAATAGGTTCCAAAAGATTAAATGTGGCTATATCTTTTATTAATTATTCAAGGTGTCGAATATATTTAAATTTTATAAAGGCAAGTTGACTTGCACTGCGAATACCTTATAATGAATATTGAATTACACCGAAAGTATTTTTATTTAGGCACTACCTATCTACTAGGCATATAAACCGCTAATCACCGTCAAACGATTCTACATCGATTTATATAAAGATAATGAAAATTGGTTACCCTTACACTGGATATTTAATTACACTGAAAGTATTCATATTAAAGCACTAGTAATAAACCACATCAATCACCTTCAAATGATTCTACAACGATTTTTATAAGGACAACGAAAATTGGTTACCGCAGGGGTTCTAACTAATATCTTTTTTACGATATTTGTTTATTAGTTTATAATTAAACAGCTTATCGTCAAACGTTTATCTCATAGCTCATCGACAAGAATAACATTACTGTACTTAAAAAATATAACCTTTGTCAATTTTGTTCAGTATAATTATATATTTCCATTATTTTGTAGCCTTCATTTATTCCGCTCCCCAAACTCCCCGGAGCATTTTGTCTGAAAGAAACAATGCTTTGCAATTTGTAACTATAATACTTGAACATATCGAAAGCTATTTGGTCAGAATTTATTTTCAGTAAAATATAAAATTTAGGTAAAATTTTATAATGCTACAGTAGTCTTACTCCTGGGTAAATTTTTATTCTCAAATTACCTTTCTCTTTATATGAATAAGAAGTAAACAGCTGTCAAATTCTGACAACATAGACAAAAACAAAATACAAACATTACTTTTGGCGATTTACATCATGGCTATCGAGTGATCGCGATTTCATAAGTTGTATTTTTTATCATGGATTTCATCCAAAAAATTAAAAGTACTTTTGGCGTAATAGCGTACAACGCTTAGTTAGGGCCTTCAGCGCAATGCGTGCTTTTTAAATTTGTAAGTAAAAAATCAAAATTAAACAAAAATATGTGGGTCTTCGGTTACGGTTCACTTATTTGGAAAGTTGACTTTCCTTACGAACAGAAACTCGTTGGGTATATTAAAGGTTTTGACCGCAGATTTTATCAGCACAGCGTTGACCACCGTGGCGTTCCCGATAAGGTTTTAGTAATTTCGGTTTTTTGTAAAATAAAACTTATTTTTTTTTATAGGTTAGGTTAGTGCAAAGTAGCCCCTTGCACTAAATTCAACCCTGTTAGACATAAGTTATTCATTCTAAGGGTAAGTTGTACAAGAACACTTGGTGACATTAAACGAATACACAGCTTTAAGGGCATTATTATGGTACCCACATAAATTATTTTTGAATCTCCGTATTACCGCTAATCTATAAAAGAAATTCAAATATAGATTTGAAAATGCAATTGCGGTTTTAATATCAACGAAACAGTGTTAAGATTCTCAAGCAAAAAACACCTTAATTTTGGATTAATAAATTAAAATAATGAAATGTAACATAGTTTTCCCTATAATTAAATACGGTTCTCCTTTGTAACATTGAAAATAAATATTGTGTTTCTATGTAAATCGATTCCTATTTTAAAATATCTGCCTTAGTAGCTGTTAGGCCATAAAGATAAACGCTATTACAAAATATAGTAGTAATATTGCATATAAATTATTTATAAGTTTGTGTAAGTAATAATAATCTTAAAAAGTTGCAGTTTTATTGTATTTTTTTTATAGGTTTTACATTTACCTCAAATTATAGATTTCGAAAATTGCAGAATAGATTTAAAGTTATGCAAAAAAGATTCCTGGATAATATTTAATTTAGATAATCGTTTTGCAATACTGCCTCATTTTTCTTGGCTTGGCAATAAATTCGTGATCTAAAAACACAACCGCCATGACTCACGGTACCTAGACAAAAAAATTTATGAAATGCCTTGCCACACTTAATTGAAACGTCAAATTCGCAGCACCGAATTTCAAATTACTAATGACTTAAAACCTTTTGATTTGAGCCTTCCAAATCCAATACGAAATTATCCCTTGAGAAGGAAATGTCCCAAATAATGAATGAAAATGGTTGTTTTCTCGGATAAAGCTTCTTTATTGAAATCTGTAAAAACCATAACATAATAACACAGCATATAACCACCCTGAGGATCCAAAGGTATATTCTAGTATGAGTTTTAAAAATTCTATCCAATGGTTTCGGAGGTTACCTCATACAATTTACAAACAATTTATAAATTGGTTTAATGAGGATAAATTAAATATGTATAAAAAAAAACATAACTTTTTGTCTCCGCCTTGGCAGCCAGGACGCGTAGTCACACTGTTGCCCTCGAAAGATGAGAATGCTGATGTCTGGGGCGTGGCCTATAAAATCAAAGAGCAGGACCGAGAAGAAGTCGTCAATCATTTGGACTACAGAGAGAAGAACGGATACAGCCGAGCCACAGTTTTGTTTCATCCCAAGGCGGGCGATATTGAACCACAAGTGGAGCCATTTGAGCTTACAATATACGTTGCGAGTGCCGATAATGAATCTTTTGCCGGTAATAATTATTTAAATAGGTAGATAGTAGATAGTTGGACTAAACCCATTCATACGGTTATATATTATACAAGCTGAAGTAGCTGATGTCCTATTGAGTTTATTTTAACAACTGGGTGATTTTCATTGAAAATAATTTCATTTTCATACAAAACAACATTGAAAATATGTGCCTATGTTAAGACATCTTAAACATGACTAAATATTATTATTATTATTATTATTAGTTTTAGGCAGGCAGCTTATGCTGATAAGCCTAAATCTGTACTTGTATCGTCTCTGATAAACTTGTCTAGTCTGTTCTTAAATTCGTTCACATTTCCGGCACTTATCACTGCACTTGGTAACTTATTCCATGCATTCACCACTCTATTTGACATGAAATTCTTCCTCAACAAAAAAACAAAAAAAACAATAAAATTAACAAATTCCGTTATGAATGATGATTATAGTTTATTTGGGTTGTCATATTAATGCGGAATCCATAATTTTCAGTCAGACATGAAGAGTTTATAGATCATCCACAGTGGATTCCAAACTAAAGTTACATTTCCAACCAACGATCTTTTAAAACATATAGATACGGCAACTGAGGGTGATAAACGCGCCACGCCAAGTGCGCCACTTTGCGTTGAGTACTCCCACTTTGCGTATCATACATCTCGCTTACTCGCCATGCGAGACATGCACGGTAGAATGTTGCGGCGCGTGGATAGGCAGGGGAATCGTCGGTGTCGGGTATTCACAAGAACGGTTTGTATGACATACCGTATCTATATGTTTTAAAAGATCGTTGCTTCCAACTGTACAAAATCATGTAAAAATATAATCACATTTGTTTTTATTAAAGGTGAAGCAGACATAGACAAAATAGCAAGGGAGGTTGTATCAAGCCATGGTCCCAGTGGTTCCAACAAGGAATATGTGTATAAGCTGGCATCTGCAATGCGGTTGATAGCACCTGGAGTATTAGATGACCATCTGTTCTCGCTTGAAGCAGCTGTCAAACAGTTGGACAACACTTCTGTTCAAGAAATATCATCATGACGATGGGAAAAACTGTGATCGAACCATAACAAAAAATAGAGCATAATTTTAAATATCCTATGTGGCAAATATAGTATAACAATTTTAGTTTAAAACTGGCATATATTTACTATAACTGTACCATAAAATTAAAAAAAGAGACCTATCAATAGATTTTTATCTACATAATTTTTTATCAGTTCAAGGTTTTTATTGCGCTTATTACTACTCAGATGAACGTCACTTTATTTCATGATAATTTTCACTTATATTTTCTGAACACCATTATTTAATTTTTTAATTGGATCTGTTAGGATACAAAAATATTTTTAAAAAGGCTATTTATTGGTTGGGTGTGATAATTCCTAGATATGTGATATTATTCATAAAATTATTTTAAAAAAGATAATATTTATTACATTAAAATTATGTAACAGTAATCATTTAAAACTACATACATATTATTTAAAATATATGAATACTTAATCAAATGTGTATTAATTCACTGATCCCAGAGCAGCCACCATTAATCACAGTGATAAACAATGTTTATAACAGGATTAAATTTGACAAAATGTGCCTACTTATTATTTTTACTTTTGAAAAGTAAACGTTGAAAGAAACTTCTCTTTTTAGTTTTAGAAAAACTTTGATTTTGCGAGATGCTGTCAGTATGGTCTTCGGAGTTTCTGCCTGTGATCGGAGGGCTCGGTTTATCCTTAACGAAATCACTCTGAGATCGGCGATGAGAAGGATTAATGTAGTTAGGTTTGATTCTTCTTTCCTCAACAATATCAATGGTTGAAATTTGCTCTTCCGTATTATCGGTTGTGGTTGAAGGTGGATCCCCATTAAGACCATTTGTTTTATTATTTAACGCAATATCTTTAGTCAGAGAAGCATCATTGCATTCATCTTTAGGGATAATATCAACAACTCTGGGTTTTGTTGGTGGAAGACTTTCAAGAAGATTTGTACGCACTATTCTCGGTGCATATTCATTTTTTAACCTTTCAAACCGTTCTCTTGGATCTTCGCTTTTGATATTATTTGTTTGATCATCTTCATTTAAAGGTTTAGTAATAGAATCGTCTGCCACCAAATCTACAATGCTTACGTCTTCAATTACTTCAGTTTTGCTGACCGAAATAGAATTGTTTGTATCATCATTTTGATCTTCGTTAATATGAAGAAAGATTTTTCTAACTGCCGGTGGTGTGCTGTAGGGTTCGGCAAATGCAAATTTGTAAATTTGTGATGGACCTCTGTATTGAGTACTCGCGTGCCCCGGCAGCGAGGCCCTCGTTCCAAATCTCTGGAACGGCTTGTTTAGGTCCTCGGGATCATGCAAATTAGACGCAAGAAACTCCGCCCTCAATTTAGACAACCTTTGCCTCCGTAAATTCTGTGAATAGTCTGAACTCGAATAGGATCTGGGTATATCGTTTGCGTTTTTCTCCCGTAAAATTATATCCTCGTCCGTCGGCATTTCGATATCGGACCACTTTCTTTGACGGTTTTCGTTGGATCGAGGGTCACGGAAACTAGAATAATTACCATTTCTCTGAAAGTTACCTTGGTTTGATATCAAAACTGGTCTACCATACGGCTCTGAATGCTTAGGTAGTGTACCCTCATTTTGAGGCATAAAGACACTGTCAAATTTTCCAAAGACTTCACGTCTACTCGCAAATTGGTTTGGACCCATCATTTCACGAACTTGCACAGGTGATCTTGCCATTTTGTAAACAAAAGAATAATTTCATGAAACATTAACAACCAACTTATTTGTCAATAGAAAACTTGTTGCAACTGTTCAATTAAAAAAAATACTTAAATTACTTAACACTCAATGGTATTCAATTATGAAAGTTTCCACCAAGTCTTCTCACATTCACATATAAGGTTAGTAATCAATATGCTAAAGCAGCAGATAAGATTATGGCTATCGAATACTAATGCTATCAATAATTATGTAGACATACACATACACACAACACATTGACGCAGGCCTCTCCTCAATGTGACTAATCCTATTATATCAACACGTACAGTGGACACGTGTAAATGTTTTATCAGCCAGAAAACATCAATTGTATCACGATAAGGTGCAAGCAGACCAACCATTTATATGTTCATTAATCGTTCTACTAAATAAACGTCCATTACACTAAACACAATGAAAGCGTAATAAAATATAAACAGCATAGCCTACAGCCAAATAAAATGTTTTTTTTTATCAGTAATTCTTATCATATTACTTCCTCAATGGAAATATCACTATGAAATAAACACCAGTGAAGTAATTACAACAAATTTATTTTTATGATCCTTAATTCAGAACAATTTATGCACGTCCATTAATTATAATAATTACTTATAGCTATATGTATATACAAACATTCGTCTTTATTAAATACTCTACAATATTTCATTCATTGCTAATTGGATTCTGAGCTGCATGGACTCTAACCTTGTTTGAAATATCTGCGTTATTAAATTTAATCGTTTGTGTTCCAACATTGCATTGTCATTAGTCAATCTGTGCGCCTCTTCCTTTTCCGAATCAGTGTAGCTTTGTAAGATTGGAACTTCTTTTGGTCCTCCGTTGTGATTGCAACTCTCCTGCTTATTTTTCAACGCTGTTTGCGTTCGCAGTTTGACAATTTCGAATTTTTCTGCGTTGATTTTAGCCTGCAAAATGGATTTCAAATGTAAAAATTCAGCGTGCTCCAGCTGCAGTCGCATCGAGGCCAATTCTTGCTCGGTTAGTTTTGGGTTTTCAGGTTTGCTTTCACCTTGAAAGGAATTTTCGGAGGTGGTGTCTGGTTTTGATTTTGGCTCTTCGAAGTTTGTTTCAGACGCATCAAAATTATCTTCGAAAGATGTGAGACCGGATTTTGAATCTACGGTATCTACTTCGCCCGTTTTGTCAGATGTTACATTTACGGTTTGCATATTGACCTTGAAAGCATCGTTATTAATTTCTACTGTAGTGATTACGCGCGTTATGTGTTTCTTTACATCGTCATCTGATGAACGGCTTGGAAGTTTAGAAGGAATGTCTGTAGCAGATTTGGATCGTTCTGATGAGTTATCTTCATCAATCGTATTTTGTCTTTCTTCAACTGAAGATTGCGTGAGTGTAGTATGAGACTCAGTGGATTTTCGAATAGATCTGAGTTTCCGCTGCAATGTTTAAGTTACATAATATTATTTATACTAAACAAATATGAATGGAATATTACATAAATTTTCACTTATATTTTTAACATTTGTAAAGAAGACACAATGTTGAGTTGAAGACTTCATTAATTTTTAATTTATAGAGGAGGTAACTTAGAATTTATATTTTTAAAAAAATGCCTACTAATAATAATAAATCCTTCACTCCAAGAGGCTGGAAGGAAAGTGCAATCCTTGCCCCTATAAAAAGACATGGATTCATCTGCTATGCTTTCTGTTCATAATTGGTAAATAATAACATTCAAGAGGAAGAACAACTTAGGAGTGACTTTGTGTATGTTCAAGATAAAAGTACATAGGTATGGTGATTCATAAACGGTGACTGTTAATTAACACTTTTAAGCGTATCTGATGGTAATAAGCTCGACAGATTGCATTGAGGTGTGAAGGAACGGAGAGCCACGTGTAAAATGACGCGTTTCATTTTTATCTCAAAAATTCAAAATTCTAATACAAGTGCCACACAAGGAAGTCATTCAATGTCACGAACCTGACCTTTTCATCTTTCAAAAATTATGTTCGGCCCCTTTTAGAATTTAAATTTCAGATCTAACAACCCCTACTTCGCCGTAGAAATGCTTGAAAAAGTTCAGAGAAGAGCTTCCAAGCATGCAAGTCTTTATGAAGAGGAACTTGCCTTTCTAGGTCTACTAACCTTGAAGAAGTGAAGAGTTGATCTTATTGAGACTCAAGATCCTTAGTGCTCATTACAACTGTGAGCAGCTTTCCTCCGTACATAGACTCAACAAAAATGTTTATCTTCGTAGACATTGTTTTAAGTTTTTAAATGAATAAATTGTTATCACGAACAGTGATTATTGCTTAAAATAGTCTACCAGATAAAGTGATTCTTATTACGACATTTAATTTCAGTTTTTTTATTAAGATTTTTTTTAATTTTAGCACTGCTTAATTAACTACAGGCGCAATCAACATAATTGTTGCCTGCTTGTCGGCAATAATAATAATATTAATTAAAAAAAACTCTATATGCATAAGTAATAATAGAGTAAGAAAGAAAATGAAATAAAAATAGGGAAGCTTGCCTTGAGTTGCGTGACGATCCTTTGTCCTTCCCATAATTGCTCCTCCCTCTTCTGAGTAACAAAACCGGCATGCATCTCGGCGTGTATCTGGTTGAGCAACGATTCTTGCTTCCTAAGTTCGGCAGTAATCTCAAATGCAGTTTCCGGAAGGTTCGGACCCAAAGTGGGCAACGGTGGCACATATCTACGAAAATTACTACATATTTATCTTTAACTATAAAAAAAGGAACGCATCAAATCGAATCATATTTATGATAATTTTGATTGTTACTTAATATTACCCTTAGTACCTTTATAATTTTCACTTCAGTTTGACTGGATAACCAAGGCTTTTAAAAAAAATATATAGATACAATAAAATTGACAATAGCAAGGCAAAGATAATTCAAATTCAAAAATATTTTATTTTATCATTGTGGAGTTGTGCATTGACAACAGTTACAAATTATGTGCTCCACAATTTGTTTGGAGAGCTAACAAGAATTTATCGCCTAATTAATAATATATTACAATCATCTAAAGCAAAAAATGTATTAGATTTAACCGGTATAAAAAATAATATAACTAACAAACATACAAAAATACATGCACACATATGCATTAATTCCCACACATATTTCCCTGCTTTGGCTTAGTAATAATTTATTATTATCTGAATAATAATAACCTGCTAAGTAAATTCATGGAATTCGGTGATTATATGTTT
Organism: Neomicropteryx cornuta; assembly: GCA_020383195.1. Classification (NCBI taxonomy): domain Eukaryota; kingdom Metazoa; phylum Arthropoda; class Insecta; order Lepidoptera; family Micropterigidae; genus Neomicropteryx; species Neomicropteryx cornuta. The sequence goes on from JAHKQU010000028.1 coordinate 8,518,515, forward strand.
TTAGCTTCTATACGTACATTCTTCATAGCTTGTATAAGAAGCTACTATCCTCGTCCTTTGGCCGTCTGTCTGTCCTTCCGTCGGTCCGTCTGTTGCATCTTTCAACTCATAAAAGTACAAATGCGAAAGAGTTGTGTTTGTGAATTTTTGTATGTAGATTGCCGTTTAGATCACATCGGAGGCTGGTCGGATCGTATAGATACATAACATTAAAGTCAACTAATTTTTAGTACTAATGAATGAACAGTTCGAAGAAAGTGCAAATATCATATTTGAATTTAAAAAATATGACAGCACAGCTGTTGGTGAGGACGTATTATTATTTACTGGCCAGTTAAAATGAATACAAACTCATCTATGTAAAAGAATGTGATAAATGTAAAAGAATATTTAGTAGCTCATTAAAATTATTATCAATTGAAATATTATGTCCGTATTGTTTCATTACTAGCCGCTTGCCAAAATTTACAAAAAAAAAAAACTAAAATGGTGTAAAAATTTATGACGAATTGAAAGAATTTCATGATACCATTGTATTTTGTATTGTATTTTTTATTTTTATCTACTCATACTAAAAAATAACCCACGGTCGTCTCTATGGCCATCCAAAACGTACATCAAATGGGCTAAAAGTGCCGTAGGCACAAGTGGAGATAGGAAATGACACAACCCATCACAAGTTGATACCACAGGCGCGAGTAGTCTGGGGGGATATTGCATTAAAGACGCCTGTAAGACTACTACTACTTAACTATGTATAGAAGCAGTCGATATCTACAGGGTCTCATAGCCATTCTTGTTTTTCTTATAAAGGTAATTATGATTTATTTATTTCCTTCGTTAAAATATTAATAAAATCAGTGAATGTATGCTAGTTGAGGATTTTCAAAAAATAAAATTACATCTTTTGGACTTTGTGAGGGACTAAATAAGTTGTAAGCATATAAAAATCAGGAAATTGACATTGTACAGAAAATATTATTAAGTTAGCGTTAAACACACTCTTATCTTTGCTTCACTAAAAATAAACACTTACGAATATATCGCCAAAACATTTCAACACCAATAGATAAATATTGAGGTTATCACGAGTACTAAGGTCAATTAAAAGTGCATATTATTATCACCGCCTATTGTCACCTTTCTGTTATTATTTTTCTATATAAGAAGATTTATATCTTCTTTTTTGATTTCGGCACTCATATATATTTTTCGATTAAGCATATGCAGGAGGTCCCTGATAATCCGGATGGACATGAAACAAGGTATGGCCGGATAATCAAGATTATGGATTATGCTGTAGTTTTTTCATATAGAGTCTTCTAAAATCAGGCTGTCTAGTTTCTTTAGCATTTTGCAAATCCTAGCACATTAGTGCTGTGCACCTAACAAATTTCATTATTTTTTTTTATGTTCCCTACAATTGATTTTCTGATTTCATACCTCTTTGCGATTGTGGGATGGCTTTCACCATCGTCAATAAGCTGGAGAATTCTCACTTTGTCTGTTAATGCTAACACTAAGTGCTTGCACTGAGGGATATCTTTGATAAACAGGTCACAAAAGTCAACTGTCAAGTCATGTAGGTATTTACTGATATACTTCACCAAAACGCTTATTCACCTATTACGCTTGCGATTGAGGAATTCACTGGTCTATTATCATAAACACATTCGCGCAGGGTGACTCAATGTGTGGTATTACCGCCAGACTGAGCCAGGTAATACAAGCAGCGCCTATTGGAAGGCTGCACCGCCCGCCACAGCCGTCCAGATTACAAAGGGCCTACCGTATTTTAATTAATCATATGGCAATGTCGGCGCCTTTGAGATCTTATAATTCTTTTATTATTCAGAACCATAAAAACAAAATAATCCTTGAAAAAAGTTCGTACATTTCCAAATCTTGCTAAGACACCTTTAACATTAACATTCAAGAAGTTCATAATAATTAACATTGCTTAATGTAAGTAAATTTAATTTATTTAAGTCTCACTTACGAATGTATAATCTATAAGTTGGTCAACTAGTAAATATTGCCTTTAAGGCAATAAGTTCGCCTATACGCATTACAAAATATGTAATTCTGTATTAAAGTGTATATAAAATAAATGAATCAATAGCAGAAGCTAAAACTAAGTGTTTAATCAATTGCGTATGAAAGTCTCATTTAATATTTGTAAATTGCAACATCTCAAAAAATACAAATTTCTCACCTGTCAAACATATTACGGAAATAGCCTGCAACGGAAACCCTTTTCTTGTTCGGTTTTATATGAGGATACAAGTTTGACATTTTGCGATGCATACACGATATTCGCTTTCATATGGAAACAAAGATGAGATTGAAGAAGAATGTAATCTCCTGTGCAAATAATTCGCCCGCCGAAGTCTTTTGTTTGGTTATGGATTTGTTTGAGTTTGTTATCTGTACCGGTAGCATCAGAATAACACATTATTTTAATACACAATAGTCGGATATACGTAGGCCTACGGTGTGGATAAAGGTAGATACATCCACAGGCAAAATTATATCAACATCTCCAAGCACCTTGGTTTCACTTTTGGTTTGAACTATTGGCCCCCGGCCTGAGAAATCGTATATTATTACTACACAAACGACACAAATATGCACTGCACAAATTAAACAAAAAAAATATAGCATTCGTAAGAGAAATAAAATTAAACACGTAGCGCACGGGGACTCCTTGCTTTCTGTTTAGTATGTGGGGCCTTTCATAAAAGACCCCACTGAACGTTCATTTTTACTCCACCTAAAAACTAACCTTTAAACCGATCAAATTATTTTTCTTCCTTTTATTCCAAAAACAACAAACTTAAAAGGCTATGGAGACATGGCCTCCCTAACGAATAAGGTCACAACGTTACATAGTTCCCCATCTTCCTAATGTTCGTCACGGGGTATTCATTATACCAGACTGACCTGGGGGTTACTTTTCTCTAGGGGTAAGAAGTATGTAAGGCTTTTTTTCCATAAATTTCTTCCTGACAAAGGAAACATTACACAAACTTGGAAATTACAGTTCGTTCTCTTTTTTATATCGTAACTCGAATACGTTTCAGGAAAGCGGTGTCCCACAAATGTCATATACTTGACTCCAAAGTATCGTCTTAAATACGTGATCAAATTTATTCTAAGTTTGCTTACTCGTTTGCCCCTTTTTCAAAATATCTGTAAAGCAATCCTTCTGTAGCCTGCGATGTACATAAAGATTTATTTTTATTTAAACCACATTACCAGTTTTACTAGTTAATTAATGCAATACATAACCGTAAAAAGGACTAATGACGAATAGCTTATGAGCACGTCTTTTTTGTTACAATTTCCTAGTAACAAAAAACCTGCATTTGAAATCATTAACAAATGCTTAAAACATAAAAAATACGACATGAAAATGTCAGAATAAAATTATAAGAAAATGACGTCCCATCAACATACAAAAAAAAATTACTTCGAATAAATAATAATATAATGGTTGTTTCCATAGGAATCACTGAAAAGGGTTCTATAAACTTTATTAACAAAAATAACAAATATTATTAGTGTTTGTTAAAGACCTATGGATTGTATTGGAGGACAGCCGAATGGCTGTTAACTTAGGACACATTCTTGGGGGCCCAGGCGTTGTGCTTTTGTGTATGTAATGTTACTTAACTCAGTCGATAGTGCTGAGAAAAGTGCTGTTGAATATTCTCAACCGCGAAAAATGACCTGGCCGGGTTTGACCCACTGGGAATTCGAACCTCATCAATATGTCGAGGTTGTGCCAAATCCTCTACTTTATAATTTACACGACAAATCTGTCTTAAAATCATCCTCGGGCCGATATATTTAAGGAAAAACTTGGTCGTAAACTCAACCTTACTCTTATGTGATCTGAGCCACAACCGTTCTCCCACAGAAAAAAATCTATCATCCCGTTTCTTATCATATATATTATCTTTTGTTTGTGGGCAGACTGTAAATTTTCTTATACTTTAACTTTAATGGCCGCTATAGGTAAATATTCATAACTATACTGATTGATCATTTCTTTTATCCCAAGCTCGTTGTCTAGTCTGTGGTAATCTATCAAACATATCCCTGTTCTGAAATAAATTTATCCTTTCTGTGATTTGTTTACATAACAGATTAGCATCTATATGACTACAACTGAAGTGAAATAAAAAAAAGATGATTTACGTTATATCCCATTAAAAATCTAGCCATTTTCAACGATGTAAAAATTGATGCTCTTTCGGAAAAAATCTTCTACGTAATCCCATATTTAGAGAAAATTTTAAATAAATGCGCTCGCCTCCAGCGTGTCGAATATTTCACTGCTGTGAAAATATATTTATTCCCCAAATTTGATTAACAAGGCGATTTTTGAACATGTGTACAACTATAGCTTCCACAACTTCTTGTGATAGCCGATTTCAATTATCCACAAATTGGAGATAACGATTCTTCCTGGGATTATTGAAAAGAAAAAAAAAATAGATTTAGATAGGTTCATTGAATGGCTGCGAAGTTGCAAGTGTACATCAGGTAAGTCTTTAAACGAGGTAGTGGGAACCTATCTCCTAACAGTTGCAAAATGGCATAAGAGAACTCTTGACCGGCCGAAGGCATCTGGGGAAGATGTTTAGACTGATTTGATGATGGGCGATTTTCTGATCCCTCGGTACACCAGCAAGTTAAACCTCCACTGGTTCGTCGGCAGTTCAGTATGCCTATGCTCTGAACGGTGAAAAGTAAAGTTCTGCCCCGTTGAAAGAGTAGAAAAGATTAGCTCTCACCCGTTGTTGAAGCGGGTCTTAAAAAATCTTTAAATAAGTGAAAACCAGTGAAACCCTCAGTATGGAATCATTGTTGAATCTTTGACTGGTTAAAATGTAATCTCCCCATTATCTTTAATTGAATGTTCATGCAGAGCTGTGATTCCTATTTTTTGCTAGCTCCTTATCGCAAGGACCATGACCTCACAATCTGATAAGTTAATCTACTCAGGTAACAAAGGTGGCCTCTGACCAATGACCGGGTACAAAACAGACTCAGCGAAACATTAACGATCTGGTTGGTTCTTGACTAGCTCACCACATTGAGGAATCGACCGTTTTATTGGATAAAGATAATTGCTGAAGCATCACAGTCGCAGAAATACGGTCCAGTTGATCAGCTTTCTTTTCAATATGTGGTGAACCGAAACTAGCTTCTTCAAATATTATCCAGGGAGGGGTTTATACAGCATTAGAAGAAACAGGGATGGAAGCTTCTTCTGGCTCTATTTGGTCTGCAGTTGCATCGCTGAATTGGTTAGATAATTATCCGATCGAAGAAATACTAGCTCATGGCAATAGGTCTAACAATACCCTCACTAAATATTACAGTAGAAAAGTTTAACAATAGGTGTTAAATTAAAACATGCGAAAAATTCCACTACAGCGATAGGGATCACAAACTGACTATCCTTAGCACACAATGTTGCAAATCCATCGCAGACCGATTGGTATCGCTTTTTAAAGTTTAATTAGGAACCACTGAGAATGCCTGAGAAAAAAATGAACATTCATTCAAACGGTATATTTATTTTCACCCTGATTTAATGTCGATTAGTTTCTACAAAAAAATAAAAAAATAATTAAAATGAACCTTTACTTTGTTAATTCAACCTCAGGAAAGAGCATTTTGCTATTTTTGATGAGTCCAACAAGTAAATTGGTCGACATCTTTAATGGAATCGCCATTATGGAGGCCAACATCTGCACATTCAAATGGTTTTCCTAAAAATATATCACCAATTATAAAGTGTAAATTGTGTAAGCAACCGCTAGGTGCTCACTACAATGGCGTTATTACAAGATCTGTTTAATAATATTACGTAAAGATAACATCTTTTTTTCTCGAAAACTGAAGAATTTTAAAATACATTCTTTACAAATAGCAAATTAGCTGGTTTTTTTATTGGGAATGGTCTTGGGAAAGGGTGCATATTGGTTTTTAGATTTTTCAAAAGTTAAGAAGAATTGGACTACCACGACAACACACAACACGATAATGACACGGCACGACACGAGATGTAACTAGACACGATACAGATATCGCGTCAAGTCTGAAACATCCATAGAACATCGTAATTTATTGGAAAAAGCACATAATTTCATAATATTAATGACAGATGGTAACATATTCTTAAGTTTAGACCGCAAATTATTTGCAAAATAGTGCACCATCTGGTTACTGGTTAGATTTTCTAACATTTATACTTCTATTCGTTTTTATGTGCAGTATGAATTATTTCAGACAGTATTTTTTGAATGCCATTCTGCCGGGACCATTCGCTCCGTACATCTTGAACTTTCTTGTTTTTCAGTGGAAATGGTGAGTTATTTTCATTTTTTTTCTGATATTACATAATTATAATGTGGTGAGTATTTTTGGCCATATAAGGTCTATAATAATTTTGTTCATTATACGCAACCCACGGAGCCGAAAGACCGTTTTTTTCACAAATACTTAACTATAGTATAGAATAAAAATAGCACCATATTTTAGAGAATTTGAAATAATAGATCGTCATAAATAATTTTCTTAAAATCCTAATTTTAGCAAACGCTCATAAAACTATAATATAATATATATATATATAATATTATATATTATATATAATATATAATATATAATAAACATAAGGCTATAATATTAATATTTTGTTGGCAAAAAAAATGGGCCGACATCTCGGAATCATTTTTTTGGTGCCTACCAATTTGAAAAATTTGACAACAAAGGTTGGGATAACTTTACTATATTTTACTTGTAATGCTTTTCAATTGGACAATTTACATAAATTCATACATTCATATTCAAGATGAAATGTTATAAACGGTTTTGCATACTGATCTGCATCTGTACTCATCTGTATGAACAATTTGAAATATTTGACTTAGTGCTGGAGAAAGTGGTCAGGTTTCAATTCAAACTGATGGCTGTGTTATTCTAAAAAATCATATAGTTCAAAATTTGTCATTTTTTAAATTTGATTTTCCAATATATTGTTTAAATTTAAGTAAAAGTTGTTTCGCTTGAGACGGCGCATTTAATTAATTGTTCTGTAAAACTATTTATAATATCACGCTTACTAGAGATACCCATGGTTATCTCTTTTACTGATAACATATATAGTTATATATTCCTTTATATGTTATATATATAGTACATGTACTTTTATATATTATAAATTATGTATATATATGTGTGTGTATTTATAATATATATATAGTACATATACTTTTATATAAATTTATTATAAATTATGTAATATATATATGTGTGTATTTATAATCGCTTATGTATTATATAAATATATATACCTTTTTATTATACAAATATTTACAAATTTGTAATATTTATTCTTATAGTTTATTTACGCGTGTAACTTTTTCAAAAGTTTTCCTTTCAGTTAATACCGAAATAATGTCAGATTAACAAAAATCGTCGGTCACTGCCTTCTTTGGTACAGACGGCGTCTAACTAAGAAGGCAGGGAACATCAGTGCAGTAGGTGCCGGTCGCTTGTTGGTTACATTAATTGCAATTGAACTGTTACTACTGTTCTGTAATGTATGTATTTTGGTTTATAAGAATAAATAAATAAATAAAATAAAATAAAATCACCCAGCCTTTGAATTCGTCTCTTATCCACCGTAGATACTGGCACGTTATTTAGCTCTTTCAATTAGCATATTATCCCTTCTCATTGCTGTAATTTAACGATAGATGGCAGTTGACGTTTTGTTAGTAAATAAATGCAGTTAACAGTATATATAAGTATACCATACCAGAGTCATCCTACTTTTATATGAGTCATATAGTTAAGAAAAGCAACTCATTCATGCCTAGTCAAAAACAAAAAAATAATGTGAACAACATTGCGAACACCCGCCAAGGAATATCAGTTCTTCAAGACTGCATTACATCAGCAATGAAAAGTAATATCTCAAATTCTACAGCCGATTAAATAATTTCTAATATAACCTAAAAATGCACTACATCAAAAGTACCTTCTCATTTGAGACAACACAGGCAAAGTGGCTAATCAACCAGCCGACCAGGGTCCTATTGCATGTCGGTAGCTGATCAATCAGAGAAGATAGCTTCAACTCAATCTGTGATTCGTTTTGTTGCAAAACGATCTCCTCAAATTTACTGGCGAATCGATGAGTCAACAGAGGTTCCGGTAGTTCGCTGGTAATAGAGAAAAAAAAAATTATTAGATACATTACCTAGGGAAGTACCACTGAAGAAAATTTCTCCGTTAAGTGTAGTGCACAAATGTTGGGTACGGAAATAGTGTCGGAAAAAATATAAGACTTTTACAATCAAACACATAAATATTCATTTAATTATAGTCTTCGCGAAATCTCATCTATTTGACAAACCGTGCAATATGATTTTTTACATTTTTTTATAAAGGAAATCCATAATCGGTCTAGCTATCTAGGTAATTCTTAATTTTTTTTAATGTAATATCGATATAACTGCATATTTACTATAAGAACAAATAAAATAAATATTTGACTAAGAAACAAAATTTTTACCCAACTACCTCCCTTGGTACAGACTTTCATCTAGTTAGGAGGTCAGGGAACATTTTACCTTGGTACAAATTGTGAATACAGTGAATCATTCATTCTGTATCATTTTCAAGATTTGTTGTCATTCATTTACAAATAAACATGTTAGATTCAACATTGTAAGGGTCTACTAACTCTCAAACACTCTTGACAACAAACAATTCAATTGCGCTAAAATTTAGAGTGTGAAAGTTCCGCACGATGCAATTAAATAAAACGAAGAAAAGTCATCCATCTACTGTAAAATCAGCCGATTAATCACGAAATTTTCTGATATAACATGTCATTTTGGTTAATAATCTTAATAATAATCTTAAATAATCTTGGTTAATAACCTTAAAAAAACAGAAACAATGTATTTAAAAAACATAGCTGAATTTGCATCTTTTGAAATAAACTATGCTCTGTAGTTTTATTTTCCTAAAATGTATGGAAAAATACAGACTTTTCAACTTTTAATAAAGAATATTTTTAATTGATATAGGCACAAAATAGCAAAATATAGTTTTTTTATAAATTACCTTAGGTATTTTCTGAGTAACGCACAGGCCGTAGAAATGTCCCAATGATAAGGAAATATTGGTTCGCGCTCTGTGTAAAGTCTTTCAAGTTGCTGTAAACGTATTTTGTCCGCATCCACTTTGTACACATTCTCAGCATTTACACCAAACTCCTGTTAGCCAAACAGAAGAGGTAATTTTTTTTTTAATCAATATGGAATGATGTATAAATAATAATACAGAGGAATATTGAGTAATTAAAGACCAAACTTGACCAAAAACTGAGAACCTTTAGTCTTAATAGAAGATTGATAATTCATTTGAATTTGCATAAATTGGTAACGCATGTGGCAAACTGCAATCAACATTTCAAAACAAACTACCCATCCAATAGTATAAAATTTAAAGTTTTCACCGATGTGTACTCCCAGTTCTAATATATGATGCAGAAACCATGACTCTTACTAAGCGTTCAGCTGTCTTCGAGTTACTAAAAGAGCAACGGAGAGAAATCCGAGCTCCGCAACCAGCAAAGAAATGAATGGATAAGACAAGAAAAGAGGTTGTGGATGTCGCAGTAAAAATAATGAACCAAAAAGTCTTGCAATGGCACCCTAGAACCACACAAAGAGGACAAGGGCGACCACCAATTCGTTGATGAAATCAAATGATATTTATATAATGGGATATAATGATATTTGTGCATATACAGACGTCAAAATGGATTTAGGTAGACTCGTAACGTTAACATCTGTTGAGGGTCAACTTTTGTCTTGATAAAGATACTTTCCTTACGTATGGGATTCAGAAAGGAAAAACTAAAAAAAAAATATTTAATGCCTTCTCTATAAATTGGTCGAGCGAGCTCGAATGCGGCCATGGGTCAATATGTAGAGGGGTCACTCGCTTACACTGGCTCACGATTGCCGTCGCTCGCAGACGTTTTCCTGAGCTCGCCGCTGTGTCGGTTTTCTGCCATGGGTCGAGCAAACCCGAGTGCGACCGTGGGCCAATTTGTAGAGGGGTTGCTCGCTTGCACTGGCTCACGATTTCAATCGCCTGCTTGCCTTGCCGTGTAAGGTGCTGAGTCGGTTTCTGCCACATATCAAAGGATGCGCGCGGGCGAACAGACCCTCTACCTACATACACATGGACATCAGTGCGTTCACTGTGTTTGCATGTTTCCTCAGCGACACGGACGTATTGTATATTTATTATCAGTCAGCCAAGTTTGTCTGAATTGCTGTCCGATGGATATTTCATTCTAAGTTTATAACAAAACTAATACATTTAAATAACAAAATTATTTGATGAGGAATATGTTTTTTCAAAAAATAACTATTAGGGTTTCTTACTCTGGTATAAAACAAAAAAAGTTAATAATAATAAAATTTGTGACATGTGAATTTTTGAATTGATTTCAAAAGAAGGTACTGTTTTTTTTTAAAAAAAAAAGAATTGCTATGGCCTAGGTCATATACAATTATTTTGGGCCCTACTCAGCTAGGCCAAACGTGCCTGTGCTAGAGTCAGGGGAGATGGTGGTAATGAGTGTTAAAAATGGTATGACCATGTGCGGATTCGAACCCGCGACCTTTGGGCCAATAGTCCAACACCTTAACCACTAGCCTACCACGATATCAGTTGATCTGTATACCTACATTATTTTTACAGATTTCGATATTTTTTTTGCATATGATAGGGAATTTTCTCGGGGGTGGCTTTTATTGCATTTTAGATTCATTAAGTTACTTTGCCTATGCCTAAATTAAATTAAACATGGCCGTCAATGACTTAAATTTAATACACGATTCATGTTCCTTAACATTTTATGCCTAATAATGTCCCGCTGACAGTGATAGTATTTAATTTGTTACAAGTTTTTGTTTTCGTGACATTAACCCGGCTAAAAGTCATTTGCAATGGGCATTAGAATGTGGAATGCACAACGTATCCATATAGTGTTGCCATACGAAAAGATGATCTTAGCATTTCATTTACGATCAGTACATTTCGTGTACGATCTTCGTATTTCGATCGTACAGTGGATGAAAAAATAGTAAAAATACTATTTAAATCGTACGTTTGGTAACACTGTCATTGGCTTTGGCCGCTGTGTAGAGGGGGACAACATTTGAAAGCTGGCATTACTTTGACCGAGCATTCGCTTGGCCTTTGCTCGGCCAATGTGTAGAGCAGGCACAACATTTTCAAATATATTTATGTGTAATTTTAAAAATGATGGGTCATTGTCACAACGTGGTGTATGAAAAATGTTAATACTAAAAGATTTTTCTCCAAAAAAATGTCCTATTTCGATCTATGAAAACTCGTCAAATTATATATTACTCGTAAATGTACAAGCAAATTAATATGTCCGCCCTTAAAAATATTTTTGTATTCTCGAAAAAACTCCCAGTTTGACATTTTATTCTAATTTTGAATTGTTATAGAAAAAATATTTTTCAATATTTCAACATACCTGAATATAGTCAATAGCATTTCTCACAAGGAGAGGCAGACTCGTGTCATCGTGGCATCTTGATCTCTCGATGGAAATGTGTAATGGCACTCCGAAAATGGGTAAAGCAACTGTAATAAAGTGTAATTATAACAATATTTTTTTTTTAAAAAAGTGCAATTTATTTAATTTATTCACGGAGACATAATAAACATTGTTTGGAATTGATTTAACCATCTACGATTCGCTGACACGGATGAGATAATTGACTTTATTACTAAGCAACTCTTAAGACCTGAGGTGGGGTTAAAATAGAGTTCATAATAGGGTCATAAACTGTAACATAATTGGTATTGAGGTTGTATATTATTATTATTATTATGTGTCGCATGGCATACGACAACTGACCTAGTGGTTGCTGTTCCAACCACATTCATTATCGCAGTGATGTCATCTTTAAAGCACATAATTACATTTTGATTAGTTGAGCATGGCTTAAAATAATAAGTAAAACAAATTATTAAAAAAACTATCTATTTTTATATGGAAGAGTTCACCAAAAATATGTAAGACTAAAGACTAGATAATTTCTGTCACAAGAGCTGATACAAAATTCTAAAGCCACCTTGAAAAATCACTTTCCATTACGACGGTAATGGATAAACGAGGGTGATGAGTGGCAGAATTTATTTAAACAATTTATTCCCGCACACCAAATAATATTTTAGCTGAACCATGATCGTAGACAAGTTGTTATGCGGGGGTTTTTTAGAAGGTGAACTGTAGTCTTTCCCACAGACTATAATTTAAATAAAACCAATGCCAGAAATTGATCAAAGAACGCCAAAAACATGGTTTAATTTGAAACACTGGATAAAATGTAGATGTAAAAGTTAAGGAAATTAAATTAATGTGTATGGCCAACTACGAAGCAGAAATAAGAGTGGCGAAAATTTGGCACAGTGTAGCCAAGGGAACAAATCATAATGTCCTTGGTACATACTATGTAACTTCCAGAATTATTCTTAGTTTAACAGTCAAGTATAGATCTGTTACAAATAAACAGCAGACTAACTGTATTCTAGTTAATTCCAATATATTTACTATAAAAAAAGTCACCTACCGCCAATGGTGAAAATTTCCTCAAATGGGACACCCGTAGTGACATTTGCCGGCACCTTATTGGCTTTCTTCTCCTTCTTGTCTTTATCTTTTTCTTTTAATTTATCTTTTTCCTTCACCTCTTTCACTTTTTCTTTCACCTCCTTTACTTTTTCTTTCACCTCTTTTACTTTCTCTTTCACTTCCTTCACTTTATCCTTGGCCTCTTTTACCTTCAACTTCTCTTCTTTTTCCTAGTGAGAAGATAAAAAGAATGGTGTTTATTAGATTAAATGTTTTTTCGAGTTAATTCGATGTTGGCATTTGATATTCTTTGTTGAAGATGTATAAATGGATTTCCTTAAAAATGTACCAAGCGAAAGAAAACAATGAATGTGATTTATGGAATATAAAAATCTTAACAATAATTTGTACAGAAAATTGTAATTTTATGAATTACAAAAAAAAAAAAATTTTTAAATAGTTTATTTTCATTTTACAAGATTTATTTTTGGTCTTATGGTAAGTATTTATAATTATTCACTATTTACTAATGAACAGCTTCAAACTGAGTCACATATCTATGATTCTTGTAGCTCCTTCGTAGACTTATTTATATTATATTCTTTACCTATTAATTGCACTGAACTTACTTTATCCTTCTCTTTTAATTTATCCTTTTTCTCCTTTTCTTTCTTTTCCTTTTCCTTTTTCTTATCCTTGTCTCCGTGATCTTTTTCTTTTACATCTTTCTCGTTAACCTTTTCTTTGTCCCGAGACTTTTCTCTTTTTTCTTTACTCTTCGTTGGAAATTTAAATGACTTTGTTTTTTTTGATTTAGAAGGACTTCTGTAAAAAAAAAACTTTTTAGTACCTAAACTTCCAAAAGTAACATTGTTAGAAAGAAACAAATATTTATTGTTAAAATGTAACAATTTTTGTTCAGAATTATTTAGGGGTTTTTCTAAAACTTAAGGAATACAATATCAACAATATATAAATAAAAATGAAACAAAAAATAAATAACTAAAATAACAACATATTATTATGCACACATAGCGAAAACATGACTAGAACACCTAGTTTAACTTATGGACTTTGAAATGACATTTTGTAAACATGCCATTGACGTAACAACTGGTTAAACATGCCATTGTAAGAGTATGCTAATATCCAGTAAAATATATACTATCGTTGTTCAATATTGCGAGAGGCCGCAATTTCAACTGTGACAGTTTAAGAGTGTTCGTTTTGAGTCCTTCGTAAAATTGGATAAATCAATATTGTAGGTAAGTTTGTGTATAAATTGTAGTACTTATCAGAATGAAAATTAATTGTGCGCTTGATTTAAGTAAATGAGCAAAAGGCTTAATTTCAAATTCCAAAATGTCATAAAATACATTTTTCTCAAAACTCAAAGCACATATATAAAAGCTGATCCTTGTTTGATTATGCTGCATAGCTTTGCAATGTCCTTTGTGTAATATCCTTCTAGTATGCAACATTATTGTCAGCATAAGATTTATAAAAAAATATATTTTAAACAAATTCCACAGTAGGTATCACAATAGGTCATACTGCGTTAAGTGTATGGATCGCAATCATTGGTGTCACCTCGAGGGTGAAAAAGTGCAAAAAAAGATGGTCACGATTACTCTATCCAGAACATTACGCCTCATTATATGTTTTCTATAAATTAGTACATTTTTTAATGACAGAAAACGATTAAGAAAATTTGCAGAAAGCCAAAATAATAAACAGGCCCACGGTGTGTGACAACATAAGTAAATATTTTAGTTTGACTTCTTAACAGAAGAGCTTACTTGGTGTCTAATTCCTCTTCCGGTGAGCTTTCCCCAGCAAGAGCTGCATAGCCTCTGTCTTTTTTGTCCTTCTTGTCCTTCCGGCGACCAATCAAAAGATCTTTTTTACTTGGCTTCTCGTGATCACCATCACTGACTGGAAAATTAAATTACCTATATCAAAATCATATAGCTTCGATTATTCAAACATTGGTTAACTGATTCTTTGTGAACATAAGTCAAGTAACATTAAAAGTAATATTTTTTAAAAGAAATCATAAAAACGTAAAAGGGGGTTGATCTATATCAATAATCAAACATTAAACAGCAAAAATATTGAAAAAATGTTTTCCAATTACAAGAAAAACAAATTTGAAATTTAAAAGTAATTGTTTTAAAGTTTGAGAAGGCAGTTGAATACATGGTGTGCGATCGGGCAGTGACCACACACCCGAGTGGCTCGTGAAGTACTTTGAAGGAAAACAAAGTTTTTAAATAATATAATTATTTTTAGTATGTTTTTTTTCGCAATTTCCTATTATTTTTTTTTTTTATGAGACCACTTTAGTTGTCCATATAGATCAACCCCCTAAAAGGACATCATTGAACATAAATACATGCTGTATAAATAAAAAACAAATTCTGCAACATTTCAATTCGCTTTTAGATTATTTCTTTGTACCACATACTATTTTGGTTGTTAATACACAATGTCTCAATCTGATAGTATAACTTCATGTTATAGGAAAAAAATTTTTTTTTTTTTCTTTAAATTTCGGTATATGTTTTCAAGTAAAACATTAGTTTTTCAGTCTCTAAAAATGCTCACAAAAATCTTGTCTGGCAAACAAAACACTTTTTATCTCAAAAGCCTTGATCCAATTTTACTTTTAAAAACGAATTCAAAATCTACACGTATGTTTATGAAGTTTTTAAAAGTGATCATAACCCGGAATATGTGTAAATAATCCTGAAATTTATGTCGCATTAAAAAAAAATCTGTCCCTTCCAGAAAAGTCAATGTTCCAAGAGATTCATAATATTAGTATAAATCTTCAATAAATTTGTATAATTCTACAAAAACTCCTAGCATCGCTTTAATACAATTCTACCGTCTTACAGAAATTCGAATCGAAAGCAAATACTTAAATCGATCTTAAAATACCTCTACATCCGAGAATGTGATCTCTTATTCTTTATTTAATTCAAATCAAAGATAAATGTTAACATTAATTGTTTGTTTTAGTTTTTTTTGTTTCTAAATAATTATAATTTTAATGTAGTTATAATAAAGATCTTGTACACTTAAATTAGTGGTATTTTCATAATTTCGTTGTATGAAAGTTGATAGATTTTCCTCCTTCATTCGTGTTATACCTAAAAGGATTTTCCTCCTCCTTTTAGGTATAACATGAATGAAGCGGTTTACAGCACCAGATATTACAGAAATTAAATTTCACTCTCATTTATAACTGAAAATGCAACAGTTCACAAAACTTTCACAAACTTTAAAAAGTACCTCACAGAAACTGGAGGTATGTTTCTAGGTCCTTATAAAAATGGACCTAGAAACCTTATGTAAAATGAGAATATTTTATATTTATTTCTTGTCTATGGCATTTTCTGTGTAACATACTGAGTAGTAGCAAAATTTTAAACCCAGTAACTACATGACCGTTATGTTGTTTTCACCTTTTATTCATAGTATTTTATTATTAACGGTGGTAATCTGGAATTGTAATGTAAATCTGAATAAAGTTTCCTATATTATATACATTAACGGCTATCACAAAATGCCTTAACAGTTTTCTTGGCACAAACCTGTAAATCTATAAAATGGATTTAATTACTCAAAACTGACTTTTGTGCTTGAAGTGGGTTTTCCTTGTTAAGGGATGATATATTTTTGTTTTCCAATAAATATTTTTAACTAAAATTAAGATGGAAAACCATTTAAAACCTCAACGAACAAGCCATGTCAATATTTTTGGCGCTCGGCGTTAAAATGGTTTTTACACACGCACTTTGTTTGTATCTTTTATGTAAGCAAATACAATGATTGGGCTATGTGATATGCAAGATGCTGTATTTTACTTAATCCAATACAAGATGCAAGAAGGTAAGTGGGATGGTTATTTCTTGCGAAAAAAAAGTGATTTTCACTATTTAATGAGCCTTCTTACAATTTGGGTATCACGGTGTTCACCTATGAAGTTATTGAAAATTGAAAAAAATAATAATTACAATAATACACTATCATTAGAGTTTGTAAATGTTCTCCTTTCCTCTGTATAGTTGGGAGTATATTGGGAATAAAGTTAAATAAGCCCTAAACTGTTTCCTCAACTATTTTAAAAAGTCATTACATTCAGTAGCCTATTAATTTCCTGAATCAAATCATATTGTTTATTTCGTAAATAATAATTAGGGTAAGTAAGTAGTTGTTTATTCTAATTTGTTAAACATAAATATTGGTAGGATGAGGTAGATATAAAGACTAGTATGATTATTATGATTTTTTGGCGTAAGCGTTTTTCTCCGGTTTAAACTGTTAGTTGTTACTGCCGATGGACCTTTTGTATAGCAGTTATTGGAGTGTTCAAAATAAAAAAAAACAATTATTTTCTCGTACACATTGAAAGATTCAAATTAAATTCCATTCAATGGAAATAATCGAAAAAGCTACTTACAATCGCTTTCGTTACTTCGACGACCTGTTTCAGACGCATATAATCCTGGAAAGTCCTTCTGGACATCCGGACTTTCAAAGTCCATTTTAATTCAATTAAATAAATATATGAGGAATTATTCGACACAATCACAATTATTATGTATTTTTACGGGCATAATTCATCGCGCCTGAGCTTTGCAACTTGGGATATTGTATTTGACATTTGACAGATCAACACAGACAGATCAAAACTGCTTCATTCAATGGTTACCACAGACAACAATATAATTTATTATGGCACATAAACTGAGCCACCGCTGCACCTCATAGCACGTAAAAAATGTAAAATAAACGTATACTTAGTCGTCGAGGTTTACGTACTGATTTTAATTCCCCTTATTTACATAAGAAGAGGAAACGAGGAAGTATTTCATTTTTTTTATTGCTATCGGTGTAAACTAATTAATGGCAGCTTCTTTTTCAAAATATTAGACCCTGATTTCCATGATAAAGGGCATTGTACTGTACCTATTTGTAGTTACTCGTTAAATCTTTATTAAACATTTTGTTTTACATCTCCTAAATAAATAAAAAGAAATGTGATTTTATTACTAACCTTATTTACTATAGCAAAATAAAATATAGATACATATTGAAATATAATTTATTTCACCATTCAGTAATAGTTTTAAGTATTTTTTTGACTGTTTTGAGTTCTTTTAAGATACCGATCGAAGGTTAGGATTCGGCCATCTTCGGCCCAAAATACGAGTTTCGGCCAAATGATGGCCGAACTGCGTTCGTTTGCTGTCGCTCGCAGGCGACCGTAGGGCGTAGAAGCAATTTATTGGTCGGAATGCCGAGAAGCTTTTGATAATACACTATTTAATTTTGATTACTAACTACAAACACTATTTTTTTCCATTTCAATAAATATTTTTTATAATTATGCGAATTAACCCCCTAAATCCACAAGAGCCTTAGTTTGTATTTGATAGGTTTTGTAATGATAAAAATATTTAAAATAAAAACAAAATATTTGTTTTATTAGTTATAAATTACAATTAGCTTAATATTCTTTCTAGGCCCATAAAGTTTTAAAGGTGATTTTAACCACATTTTACAATAAACTATATATAATTATTATATACTATCATTGAATTAAATTTTTAAAGAAAAAAAATATTCCCTCAAGTTCCTTCTTGGTTAAGGTGGAAACTGGAATGAAAACCGAATTTTGGTTTCGGTTTAAAAGTCAATTTCAGTCGGACCCTGGCTTTTTTACTAACATGCCTACATTATTTGATGTCTGAAAATTTGTTACACAGTTTTCACTAGTGGAAAATTATAACAGGGTCTACGACCTCAAACAAATAAAATTAGGTTTTAAAATAATACTGGGCGATTCATATTGACTGAATTTGCTTACGCCATGAGTTTCTCATTAAATTGTCTATAAAAATATAGTTGGATATTATATTTGATTATTAATTGTGGAGATATTCAAGGTTTTATGCATCGGAAAGGGGAAAGGGGAAGCTTCCACTGTGAAGACTCATTTTGTTTTGGAATCATAACCGTAAACCCACGATTCATTACCGGTGATCATCTTTTTAAGCAAATTTTCATCATGAGTGACCATTTCCAAGTTGTCCTGAGCGACTTTGGAACAAAGTTGATTGTAGCGATGTCAAAATCTGATTATATATGTTGGTAAATGCGGCAGCCAGTTAGTTCTTGAGGAGTCGCGGTTAGATAGGTACCCCACAGAGGTCGTTCGAACATTCTTGTGCCTAGTTATGAACGCAGGTTGAATATTTTTGGGCCAACCTAATATAGGACCTACACACGTAATTGAATAAAAAATTATGCAAAAATGCACAATTTAGAGTAGTCAACTGCAAAAACAAATCGAAAAAATATTGTATGGTATCATATCATTTTAATTTCACTACATTCAAAATATAAATAAAACAAAATTAGATGTGAAAACATTAAGATAGAATTTATTAGACAACTTTAACAAAGCCACCTACAGAAAATTTTGATATGAAAATAGTCCCCAACAGTGTAATAATTTCTTCAGGCAATGGTATACAGGAATGAGACTGGTCAAACAGGATGCACTTCCGGCGAGTATGTGACTATCACAATGAGAACCCATAAATGCAATAAAGCCTGCAACAAAAGAAATATATATATATAAATATAATTGTATAATTGATTGTCAAAGATTGTGTGTCATTTATCTTTTCAGGCGATCTGCCGCTATCAAAAAACAATCATCAAATATATATATATATAAATATGTACATGTAATTAAAGCGTAAAGCTATATCATAATTAAGTTGCGGAAGCATAAAATCATAGGGATATGTATATGCAATTTATGGATATAAGATAATTTTAGAATTGACAAGGTTTACGACCTTTAACTGCGTTTTAATTTTTACGATATCAACTTTTCTTCTTGAGTATACCGTAAAGAATTTATTAGACATTATCGTGTCGAATTATCCATGAAACTAGTAATTGTTGTGTGCCTCTTACTAGAGTAGGCATGAATCTATAACCGAGTTGCTGTAAGAGACACATTTGACACCCACGCTTACACACTCGACACAGTCGAAGTGCACCCATTCTTCTGTGGGTAGCTCCCGATTATTCGGTTTAAAAACTATTCTTCAAGGAAGAATCTTACTCATCCTCATATTAAATTTCTCAAATAGGCTTATTATTAAAATGAAATATTATTGACATTAGGTGACAGTTGACTACAGTTGCTTTAAGTTTTAGTAGTTTTGGTTGATTTTAGTCGCAGCAGGCATAGAGCATTGTGTATGGAATAATAAATTGACACACGAAAGTTAACCATAATTCTAAATATAGTTTTTTTTTAAATGCATTTACATTATGCATTTATTTTTTTTTTAAATAAAATACATTTTTGTGAATAAAATTACACAAATACAATAAAACATAGAAAAAGGAATAAGATGGTTTTATTAGTATACTAAATTTAAATATATTTCCTATATTTAAAAAAAAATAAAATTGTGCGCTTGACGATTGGCTATGGTTTCATAGTATTTAAAAGACCAAGTTTGATTTTGGACTATAATATACGACCTACGCCGGGGGTTTTACAACACAGTTTGGCTAACTAGTGTAATGCTAGTGCTGTTGGGTGGATGATCAGTAACAACTGAAATGATTTTGTAGATCCAACCAGGTGAGTCTACACTCAGATTAAGCGTTTCTGAGAAAATTAGCCTTTTTTTTTTTTAAATAAAATGTTAATATTTCCGGAACTCTATCTCAAAGATCGTTTGCATAGATACTATTGGATAGCTCTTGTCAAACTAGACTGACAAACGCCTTACATTTCAAATTCGAGCAAGAATTACTAAAATTGGGCTGAACAGTCAAAAAATCTGATATATTTGTTATGGCGATTTCATGATTAGGAATCAAACATAATAACCTATTTTAAATATATGATGTATATATTGTTTTTATAAATCTCATAAACCTCAGTTTTTTTACCATGTACGAGGTGTGTTCAAAAAGTAAGGTGACTCTTCAAATTTCGCGGGCTACGTCCGTTCGATCCTCGTTTTTTTTTTCTTATGTTGGTACACTTGTTTTTAACATCTGTGAAAAGTTTCAAGAGTATAGCATTTTTGGTTTGTTTCTGAGAGGCATTAAGGTTAGAAGTGTTTTGCGTGCTCGGCGATTTTCTACTGTCGAAAAACATGGATCATAGAGTTTGCATTAAATTTTGTATAAAAAATGAAATCAAGTGCTCTAGAACTCTTGAAATGTTGACAGTGGCATACGGTGAGTCTACTTTAAGTTAAAAAAATGTTTACAAGTGGTATAAACTCTTCCAAGAAGGCCGAGAAGACACCAATGACGAACCTCGAAAAAGCACGCCAAGTTCAGTCAAATGTCAAGGTGTTGCTCACTGTTTGTTTGATTATCAT
The DNA here is from genome assembly GCA_020383195.1 of Neomicropteryx cornuta. NCBI lineage: Eukaryota > Metazoa > Arthropoda > Insecta > Lepidoptera > Micropterigidae > Neomicropteryx > Neomicropteryx cornuta. The sequence continues at coordinate 8,539,671 of JAHKQU010000028.1, forward strand.
GGCGTAGTGTATCAGGAGTTCTTACCACAAGGTCGTACAGTTAATAGGGAGTATTACCTTGAGGTTATGCGCCGTTTGCGTGAAGCGATACGAAAAAACCGCCCGGAATTGTGGAAAAATCAGTCATGCACCACGATAATGCGCCAGCTCACACGTCATTACTTGTTCGTATTTTTGGCCTAGAACAACATCGTAATCATGACCGCACACCACCGCACTCACCTGATTTAGCCCCCTGTGACTTTTTCCTGTTCCCGAAACTCAAGAAACCCATGAAAGAATGGCGTTTTGCAACGACAGTAGAAAATCGCCGAGCACGCAAAACACTTCTAACCTTAATGCTTTTCAGAAAAAAACCAAAAATGCTATACTCTTGAAACTTTTCACAGATGTTAAAAACAAGTGTACCAACATAACAAAAAAAAAAATCGAGGATCGAACGGACATAGCCTGCGAAATTTGAAAAGTCACCTTACTTTTTGAACACACCTCGTATATGCAATATTCAACGATGCAGTCCTACGAAAAATATGGAGGTACAGCTAGAGTTGAAACGATGCTGGTATAAAAAATCTTAAAATAAAGTAAACACAGCTTACCATGTATCCAAATATCATGATGCGCATCATAGGATGTTTCCTTAAGAAGATGCCTATCTTAACGGAAGTTGTCCAAAAGGCCATGTAAGCATCACGGAAGGTGTTTGATATGAAAGATCCATTTTGCATCTTTACGTCATGCTTCGAAGATGCTTTAACTAGGAATGAAATTAGACAAATTAATATTTTAGTACTACATTTTTATTATTTAAGTCGTACTGTCTTTACTTGGTTATGTTAATTACATTTTATAATTTTATTGTTACATTTTTAAAGTAATCAGCGAATAAAAATCATGTCAAATATTATTACGAACCATTTTTGTAATGTTGAAAATAACGTAAAACATATATTTAGGGACAACTGTGTAAAATATCAAGTAAGCACTAACAACTGTTTGTAAAAAGAAGTTACAGTCGAAAAAAAAAAGCAAATATTTTTTATTTTTTAGGTTATTAAAGTATTAAAAATTATGCATTTTACTTATCTTATCAATCTAAATATTGTAGTTTACTTATGCCTACTACTTATAAATAAAAAAAAACTAAAGATGTCGTGATGTTTTGAAGCATGAAAAACAAAAAACCAGTCTTTGCAGTAGTAGTATAAAATAAATATTTTTTTATTTTTTCCCTTTAACAATGCGAAGTGAGCGGTTGACCGTAAAATATCTTGTAGGACATTTTCATTTATGTCACGGGAAAAATGAAATAGGATAGTTGAAGTAAGCTTTGTCCGAGCGTCATGCGGGTAATAACAAAACAATTCGGAATCTCTCGCCCGAGTCACACAACACTTAAATGGTTAAAATATTTGCTACATTGAGAAACAAATAATTCATACAAAATGCTGAATTCTCTCTCTAAATTACGAATATGATTTTAAAAATATAACAGTTTTCAACATCCCACCATTACTGTTTTTAATGAATAGTCTAATCAAAAGGGCACATAAGGAAGAACATTTAAATATATTACTGATCTAATAGTTTCGTGGCTAACTATCTGATAATCTCACTCTTCTGGTCGGAAATCAACCTGCCTCGAGTGATGCTCTATAAAAATTTGAAAATCCCATTGAAATCCATCCATTAGTTACTGCAAACATGCATATACTTACGGAGGACTCTATTACATACTATGTAGAGATTTACAAGCGTTGTGGTGTAGTACTCTCCTTAAATTACATTGAACACAGCAAACACATCACAGATGACAATCAACGGAAGAAAACAAATGGGTAGTCTTGAAAAAACATTTCTATAGCAACGGTATATAAAATAAAAACAAAACAATTAGCATGCATTTTAATAACTACCATCTTTTTTACCATCATCAGTAACATTGTCGTATACGTTGATCACACGCGATGTGAGACGATTGTTCTGAGCTGCTACTAAATCCGACCTGTATTTGGTCTGCAACAAAAAAAAAAATGTTCATTGACGCTAGACTGACCATTTTATATTTTTGAAAGATTTCCCTTAAAATATACCAAATTTTTAGGTAATGGTTCATTGTAAAATATAAATAGTAAATATACAATTAATAAATTACCTCAGTTTTCTCAAGTTGCAATCTTAATGCGTTCCTATCGGCCATCATGCTGTCGAGGGCGGCTTGCTTCGAAACCAGAGCTTGCGTCAATCGATGCACTTTGCTAGTGCTATCTCTATCGATCGAGCTGGCCACATTTAGAGTACCCGAGCACTCTGCACTCTGTAGAGTCTCTGTGTCTGATATGAATCCCGTTGTGTACGAAGTAGCCTGCGATGAAGAATTAAGAGATGTAAAATTTAGTCCCTAGGACGCGACGCCCCTTACCTGCCAGTTTCCTCCTTTCCGTTTCCAGGTGTAGAATGAGATCACAGAATATCAGTTTCAAATGTCAACTTCAACATTCTACCCATTAACAGAAACTCACAAAAACATAATTCCGGTCAAATCCAAGAAAGAATTATATAGCCAATAAGTATTTCAAGCAACTATACTTGTAACAAACATCCGATGTGCTAAAGTATTTTTCCTTACAAAAAAAAAAATAGCATAAAGGCTAAAACAAAATTTGGTAATTGCAGTTTGCCATACGTGGTACGCGTTTTGAATTTATAAATACAAAAGAAACATAAAATGACCATTATTTTACCTGAGACATTTGATATCTTTGCAATTCGGAATCTCGATCCCGAAGCTTCGTGCGCAGTACAGCCAACTGTTTTGATGTTTCAATTTGGGCACTTTTCAGCTCCTGCCAATTATGTATTAAGAACCAAAATTAATATGATGTTTTTTACGCATTAAAAGGTTTTTTTATCTTTTTTTGGAAAAAACAACAGTTTTACACAGTAACTTAATAAACTACAAATAACAATTATACCTATGTAAAACTAAAATAGGTTTCATTACCATATTTTCATTGATATTTGAATACCATAATACCATATTGACAAAACAATTACGTCATGCCATCCAGTGACACATGAGATAAAAAATTATGAGAGCTAAATTAGCCTGTATTTCAGCACTGATATAGTCAATCTCACTAAAATAAACAAAAAATCTGTCAAACCCTCGTTAAGCTACTAAGAGCATGTTCGGCCTTCTCTCTGGCCGACCTCTCTAGTCGAATGACATCTCTTAAGGCCGAGTTGGACTTCTCGACTCTGCCACGTTGCAAATCGGTCTGTCTGGCACTTCGTCTCATTACTTCGTATTCAGTGGTTAGCTTGGAGATCGTTTGGAGAAGTTCATCACGCTCGGATCTAAGAATATGAGAAAGTAAAAATCAAACAGATGTGTAAAAGTAATAAAATTTAAGATTATCAAACTGCTTGGCAAAGATACAACCAACACTGCAGTCACGCTACAAACATGTTGTATTTATTGAATGAACGCACAAGACTGTGTTTTGTGACCCAACAGTGTTGAGTTAAATGATGCAGTAAATTTAAAGATCCAATACATGCATAATTTTAATTTATTTTTAGGTCAAAACTATTGCACTTCTCTTTGTAAACTTTGTCAAATAAAAATAATAATAACCTAACCTATATCTCTCTAGATATAGGTTAGATTTTTTTAGTTAGATTTTTTTAGGTTAGATTTCATAATGTGGACTCACGCTTTCTTCGGCTGCTAGATTTTCTTTTATGTAACAGCCAAGCCCAATGCTTATCTGTTTGAAACTTTTTTAGCTTCTATACATACATCCATGTATGCGAAGCTACTATCACCGTCCTTTGGCCGTCTGTATGTTCGTTCGTCTGTCGCAACTTTCAACTCGAAAAGTACAAAATGCGAAAGAGTTGAATTTTTGTGTGTAGATTGATACTCTCGATAAACAACCATAGCCGTTTAGATCATATCGAAAGCTGGTTGGAAAATATAGATATTTAAAATTAAAGTCAACGAATTTTTAATACTTTTTTAAAAATTTAATTTATTTTTAATGAAAGTTGACATTTCGATAGGGCGCCGGCAGTGGCCAGATAAAATTAATATATTATACTCATCTATGAGCGCAAATAGAAATATGTAAGATTGATCTGTGTCATGTTACAATTATTATATTTTGAAAACTTATGCCCGTGTTTATTTATATATTTATAAACTTATTTATTTATTGTGGTTACACAACAGAAATTGTACACAATACAGATAATGACATAAAGATAATATATTGAAATATATTAAACGTTTTAAATAAGATAAAATAAATACAAATAAACGATTATAAATTTAAAAAAAGATACAACAAAAAAAAACACAAATACACCAATTGAAACTTTGAATATTTATATAATTATATTGAAAATATAAAAAAAACTGATTAAATATGGAACTAAACTAGGAATTTTGTCCGTGGTTTTGTGCATTCGTATAGTATTTGTAATAGTGTCTTTTTTTTTAAAAAGTCAATTTGAAAGAAGTTAGTATTACATAAATCACAAATTCAGTAATAAGAAAGGGGGGGGGGGGTTGTTGCATTACTAGCTGCACCTCAAATTTAAAACAAAACTGAAATGGTGTTAAAATTTATGATGAAGAATGTCATAATAAAACTATATCATAATTAAAACTATATTTTTCAAATGAAAAATATAGTTTTAATGGTGGATATAAAATTAAAATTCAGAACATTGGATATTCTGCCAGATTGTATTTGGTTGAAAGACCATAAGATAAAGCTTACTTTAATTGGTCGATCTGCGTAATGAGCACCTTAGTGCCATCATTTAAATCATTATTTTGCATTTCCTCAATGATTTTCTCCTTCATGACAAGGAGGCCCTTTGCGCGGATCTTGTATGCTTCAAGGTCCTTCTCAAGCCTACACACATCTTCCTTGTTCTGCGTTAGCTGCGTTTCGAGGTCTGAGCAGAAATGCTGTGAAGCCCTCAGATCATTCTCTAATTTGGCTTTCAGAGATGTAGTAGACATCACTGTCAGCTCCAGTTTATTATTGCTATAAAAACATATTTTATTTTATTCATGGGTAAACTTATAGCGTTAAAAACATAGAGTATAATATTAAGTTTTAAGTTATATATTTATAATAAAATATATTGTCCAAGAATACTGCTACTTTTCTTTTTAAAACAGTTTCCAATGTTGCCAGCAGATTTTGTGAGGGCCGAAGTTTCTCTACATTTTCTATGTTAGGAAAAGAAGTCAGCCTTAATTCGAGTACATTTTATTAATTATACTTATTAGGAAAAGTATTTTCAATATTTTATTAGTTTTATTTTTGTTAGGAATCTATCGGAAATACAATACCTTCTCACTATAAAAGAAAATCCCAGAAAATAACATGTTATACCGGCAACAGTATCTTTGTTGTGACGAACTTTCCCAACTTAAGATGAACTTTTAAAATATCCCAAACCAATGAACAATAGAATAATTTGCAATTTAACATAAAATTCACGCGAAACTGATTTGTAGCAATCTTACCCGCTGCGCATTTCTGTATGAAAATTCAAATAGTGGTCAGACTTTCCCTCATCTCAGTTTTGGTGTACGGTAAAATTCGCCTAGAGCGAGGTTCATTTTGGACTATTATAAAATAAATATTTATTGTAATAATTAAAGTTATATATTTTTAAACTTACAATAACTTTATAAATATTTCCTCCGTCAACTTATGACCATTTCGATTCAATATATCGGACTTACCCACCCTCCTGACCTTAAACAATATAATAATATAAAAGCCGCGGTTGACGGCATTGAAACTGAACTGAAACTGATAGTTAAAAAAAATTATAAGAAACCTTTTTTCTAAATCCTTGACTTTATCCGATAGGTTTCGATTCTCGCCCTTCAGTAATTCGAGTGCAGTTTCCAGCTTGGACGTATCAGGACTAGAGATGGTCTGCAAGCTATGGATCATCTTCTTGTAGTTATCTACTTCTGTTACCCTCAAATCCTTTTCTTTTATTGCTTCGTTATAGTTCTTTTCCAAATCATACACTTTTTTTTGCAGGGTCTCGTTTACTGAAAGGTTATTACTTTTCCTTTAGCTAAACTTGCCAATTTTCAAGCTATTAGACATGTGTTTTTTTTTCTTAGTTTGTTATTTATTAATTTATTATGATCATAGTATGAAACAATAATGGCTATTACACCCTGAAGCTATCATATAATATCTACTGCTTCTATATATTCTTTAGTAGAAGTAAATTATTTAACCAGAATCTGCGGTCTTACAGCTAGGCCCTACAAGCGTCATTAATGGTAACTTTCTCCCAGATTACTGTGATACCAACTTGTGATGGGTAGCTTCATTTCCAATCTCTACTTGTGCCTGCGGTACTTTTAGCCTATTCGATGTTTGTATTGGATGGCCATAGAGGCGACAGTGGGCGATTTTTTAGGTCTGAGTCAATTAAAATAAAAAAACTAAATATATTGGTATCATGACATTCTTTCAATTCATGATAAATCTCAACACTCCGAATAACATTTAACACTAAACAGAAAACAAATAAATCGCTTACTGTACGATCAGAAGCCATTTGACACTTTATTTTTTAATATTTCAAAATGGCAAAATACTGTTTTTCTTCTTATCGCATGTAGAAATTAATTGAGATATTTATGGTGGTGGATTTATAAAAAAAGCGATATTTCTAGCAATAAAACAAATTAAATAAATACATGCAACCCTGTGCCACACCAGTGCGGCACGGACGGTTGACTGATACTTTTTTGTGCCGCTCCAGTGCGACACGGACCTTAGACAGGTTAAAACAGATATTTTTGCCTGTGTGTTAACTCTACTTGCCCGACAGGCGACAGTACAGAGAGCTAAAATGAAAAATAGAATTGAAAAAAGTGTATTTCCTTTTGGCAACTCTACTTAGTAATGTTGTTTGGAATGCTTTAATCATTTTATATTTAAACTAGCTTTTAACCCCGGGCTTCACCTCGGGTTGGCAGCTAGGCCCTACGGGCGGCTTTGACGGCGCCTTCGGCGAGTAACAATTCGTGCCTGCGGCACTCGGAATGGGTCGCTTCGCTCCCCATCTTTACAATTCACTGAATCTAGGTCCTGCGAGTGGCCAATTAATGGCAATTTTTGTCTACATTTTTTTGCCAATTTTTGTCATTTTTTATTGTTGTCAGAAACGTTTGCACAACAACTCACCAACGTTTCATCATAATCGGATGAATGGTTTAGAAATACATAGAAGATGAACATATAAATATTCATTTTTATATAAAGTAGATAGTAGATGAAGCTGTAAAATATAAAAAGGATTCTATATTTTAAATATTAAAACATAAAAAGATAGAAGTCGCAAATTGTTAAACCTTAGGTTAAATAAAAATAGGGAAAAATAACAATTAAAAGTGCAAGAAGATTAACTTGACGTTTTTAGTATTTAATTTCATAGTTTAAATAAATAAAAAAAATATTCTCACATTTTTCGACATTCTTAGCTTTCTGAACGAGTATTGAGACCTGATCATTGATGATGTAGAGTTCATTTTGCAGCATCTTATTCTCACTTTCCAAGGATGTCAGCTTATCTTCCGTCTCTGGAAGTTTCTTGGAAACATGCTCTTTTTTATATTTCTTGGTATTTCCATCTTTTTGTGGCTCTGCATGATAAACAACCATATAAATGTAATACAATATTTTTACAGCTTTACGGGCTCTTGTATAGAGATAATGCGGGGTTGAAGAAAGTAACTAAAGTAATCATATATTTTTTTTAGGGAAGAAGGTATCATATTGTTTGGACCCTGAATTTCATCAAAACTTTGTGATCAACTATAATCCTTTACTAAATAAAGATATTTGAACCCATAAGGTGGTTTTAACAAATTTAGTACAGGTTAAAAAAAAAATATGACTTCTGTGGTTTATATAACATTTTCTTAAAAACCAGGGACTATATCTTTAAGTAATAGTAAGTAGTAAGATTTAAATAAAATTATTAAAAAAGCTGGGAATCCGCACATATTATGTTTTAGTCATTAATTGCTTTTAATTCGGCAATTATCTTCATAATACATCACAGCTTCCATTATTAGATGCATCAAGTTTTCTAATCTGTGATGCAAAAATATATAGTATTTATGTGTTCCCGAATGATGAAAAGTAAACTCACTGACACATTGCTGTTTGCACCACTGACAATAATGACCATATTAATGCTTCAGATCCATAAAGAATATATTATTGAGCTAAAGCTTCAAAACATTACTAGTTTACTTAATTACATTAGAACTTCTTGTAATGTTCGTTGTTTACAATGCTTATATTTTAAATCCAAACACTAATTGCATGTTCATACTTTATTGCTTTATAAACCTGAGTTCAGGTGTTCCTGAAATAATTTTGAACCTAAGCTATATTATAAAGTTAAATTTATAATTTTGGTTCTAATGTCGACTGAAACAACAGCTATAAAAAATATCAATATACTTTTTTGTTCGATTACACAAATTTGCCACCAGGTAATCGAACCCTATGGAATGAAATAGATATATCTCTAATCGCATGGGTAACCAAAATAAATTTTAATAAATAATACCAGTGTCAAAAGCTGAAAACTAATTTAAAAAAAAAAAACTACAAAATGTAATAATTCATCACTAAAAGACCTCCCTCACCATGGTTTTCGTGACCAAAGCAATTGCAATATGACTGAAGGATAGCGTAATAATAACCCAGGATGTATACAAGTATTACAAACCTTCCGCGCTTATCAAGTCCATGAGGGTTTTAGTTCCTTCGCTATGTGTGTCTTCGAACCCGTAAAGTGTATCCTTTTCTGATAACATCAAAGCTTCCATCAGCGATGCAGTACCTTTTTTAGGGCCTTTGCTAGATGTCGGTGGCTTATTTGAAAGCTTTCTGATCGTATTGCCTGTCTTTGGTTTAGGACTGGTTTCATTTTCAGCTTTGTTTGGGATGGTAGTCTTTAGGCTCGTGGTTTTTGCTGCCAGAGAACCAGTTCGGCACTGTTTTTCTGGAGTGCTTTTTTTTAGAGCGGTCGTCGGTTTTCGCACTTCCTTGACAAGATCTTCGTCCCGTTTTCCTGAAACACTCCGCCTAGTAGAGAGGTCATTTAAAGTTTGAGCAGCATTTTCATCTAATTTATTTAATAGATCCGCTGCACACCCAGCCAACCCGGAAAAAAGGCTCATTATGAAAAATTATTTTATTGAGTTTCCTATCAATATTTTACATAAAACCTTTGCCAATAGAATACTACTACAATAACTTAGAATTTCTATAAAAAATTAAAACCCAAAAAATACAACATAATAACAATTTAGTAAATGCTCCCAAAAACAAAAACAATATTTACACGAGAATTTTTCTCTTTGCGAAATGTCAAATTCGAAAGATTGATTGAGGATATGTTGCCATAATGCCATTTGGTATCAAAAAGTCGCTAAAACAAAAGATAATTGAATATCAATTGTATTTACATTTTACAAAACTATTTTCTTTTTTTTCTGTTTGGTAAAAGTAATAATTAAATAAATATGTTATTCATTTAAAAAGTTACAGAAATGCAGTAATGTATGTCTTTACAAATTTAAAAAAGCTTTGTGTTAATAAGGCGACATCGTTTAACCGCCCTATTATTCTAGCGCAACGAATAGCCGCGTTACTGAAGCTGGCTTATAGCTGTAACGAAATCACGTTCATTCACAGCCATAGCTGCAGAGTCACCTTCAACGAAGTCGTTTCGGTTGTCTATTATTGCCATTTATTACCCATTGCCAGGCAAACGCATTCCACAAGTTACACAGATGGACCGAATAGTGCATTACATCGTCGGCCGTAACTATTTTACAAGTCGTCCTATCGTTTTTACCCTGTCCGGCCAGCCTGCAGTGACACAGAAATCTAGTTGGAAGTCACACTATGATAATGAGCATGGTAACGTTTTCAGCTACGAATCGCACAGTTATTATGTAGCCGTTTAAGTATTAGGCTATTTTGAAATCGCGTATAACGTAACCTCAGTTATATGAATATAACCTTAACGCCCACGGTTATTTCAAACCCTATTGCCTAGTCGTAATTCAAACTAGGTAAACAAAACTTTTAAATCATTTTTTAATCGTTTTTAAATCTAAAATGTCGATAGTTCAAGCGTCAAGTTATCTCAAATTGCAACACCGAATCCGGTAGGAATATTTTTCTTTCAATTTCAAATAAAAGAGTTGCAAATGCAAAAATAAATTTAAATCTCATAGGCATAGTAATTTGGCAAAAAAAAATATTGTAATTAAATTTGGAAGTAGTACAATAATAATTTAAAATATTGTCATACATACATAAAAATAATAAACGTTCTTTAGAAAACGGCTAATTTTTATATAATCGAATTTGAATATCATCAAACATGATGAAAGTGAGTGTCAAATACATAAATAAAGAATTATTGTCATTAACAAATTTTCAATGCACGCCTGTAATCAAAATTTCAATTTATATGTCTGCAATCTGCATTATGCGGTAATATAAATAAATAAATATACACGGATATGAAATTTCTATTTATTATAATTATAAAGTGGCATTGAACATTCTTTTACATATTTCTATTTGCGCTCATAGATGAGCTATATTAATTTTAACTGGCCAGTAATAAATAAAACTTCCTCAAGTTTCCAACAGTCGGGCTGTTTATTTTTGAAATTTGAATATGTTTGGGCTTTTTATCGAACAATCAATGTTTCATTTCATCAGTTAGCAAGTAATACTTCATTTTCCCAAAAATTAGTTTTATTTTGGTTTGATGGCCACAGTAGCAAAGTTATGAAAGCCGGATAGTAAGTTAATAGCTTAATTCAGACCAGGCAGGTCCATTAATTGTTAGCCTTACGTAAATTCGTCCATATAATAAAATTGCAAAATCTAATTGCAGTCAAGAAATCCAATGTGCCTTTTTTGTGTGTGTTCTATAGCATTTCTACAGATATTGACATCTAAAATAAGTATGAAACACGGTTAATTCTTATGAAACTAGCATACCTACGTTTTTAGCACAGCTTACGATAATTAAAAAAAAATGAGGTACTTGCATTGCAATTTGATTGCAAACAATGTCATTCCATTTGACAGTCTTTAGTGGCCACGTACATTTGCAGTAATAACAGTCATAAATGATTGTTTATTATACAAATCAATTGCAAATAAAAAGAAATAACCTTTATAGTATTACGTATTTATTGTTTAATTTAACTACATTTCAACCCCTCCCTTCCAAACGCAATGGCGCTGGGTTGCCAGACTGCCATAATCGCAGTCCAGAAACACGTCAAAGTGACTAAAGTAACTCTTTAAGTTAAAAAATCATATGAGATTTTTGCTGCTAGCTCTCTGTCTATTAGGATTGCGTCATTGTTTATTAATATTCACATTTTATTTCTAAAATAGGCCGCTCATTCACTAAATTTACAAGGCATTTTAAATCTTTTTGTATTTTCTAGATATTATTTCATAAAAATAAACTATGAAAATAAATATCTCTAATCCTACTGTGAAAATGAGGATATTGGCTTGTTTATCAGATTTGGGATTTCATACCTAGCAATATATTTTTAACAAATCAGTCGTAAAAGTGGCCTTTTCTAATACATAGTTACAGAATTGGCCATATCCATTTAAGACAACTATTATAGTTTCAAAGTAGTCGTCCAAAAGGTTTTAGTCAAAATGCCCAGGCTAATTTTAATAATTTAGAAAGAAAATTAGGTCAGAACTAATAATTGAGATACGTTACAATTTTTTGCCCTTTTCTCAGTTTTTTTGACTCGAGACCCAAATGTTCTAGTTAAGCAGTAACATTAATTTTGTCAGACTATCATATCAACAGAAATATTTGAAGACTAGGTATATTTGCTGTTCATTGTATTATTTTTAGATCTGCTTAGTCACTGGCTGTATGGATAACAAACACATCAAGAATAAAAAATATTTAAGGGTCGGACGAACTAAGGATGCGTAGGCCAATGCACGTGTGTTAAACTCAGCACCTTTATGGCTTAACAAAACAAACCAAAGTTGTCCTTGCGTTTTTTTAACTATATCACAAACACGAGTTCCCCGATAAATACAAAGACCGATAGATGACAGTGTAGGACGGATTCAGGTCGTCATGATTGTAACTGAACTCTATCATGGACTTATCTGCATTAAACCGCATACCCTTGTGATAAACAATTTCAATTGTGGTTGTGGTACTCTAGTGGTTAAGATGCTGGACTATTGACCCAAAGGTCATGGGTTCGAATCCGCACACGGTCATACCATTTTTAACGCTTCAGTACCACCCCCCACCCCCTTGACTCTAGGACAGGTACATTTGGTCTAGTTGAGTGGGTCCCAAAATAATTGTATATGCATTGCAATTATTTAAAAAAAAATAAGATCGTTCTGTAATGTTTCACAATCAGATGAATTTCGATATGTCCTAAACAAAACACTCATCTCTAAACAGTTGCATGAGTAAGTTAGCTAGAGAGTTAATGAATATTAGATTGAAGAATTTTGATTATATGTGGTATTACATGTTGAAATTAACATTTTGCTGAAAAAAAATACAGGATAAAAATGAATAAGTTTTTGAAAAGAGATAATAATTTAATTTTCTCATATGACATTCAACACTATTATGCCCTAACGAAATTGAAAATTGTGTAGTATTTTTGTATAATTATTGATGTCTTGTTATAAAACAAATTGAACTTATAATGAAAATGACTAAATACTGAAAACATATTGAATTTAATTACTTAATTTAATCTACATTATAAGAGTAAAATATATTTACAGAATATAGATGAAATATTATATGTACAACAATGTATTATTATTTACATCAAGTATTTTGGCAGCCTGGTAATACTTCAAAATTAAATATAACATGAATAATGGTAATAATCAAATTAAATACATACAAACAAATCTTGTTGTTTTTATGAAAAAAATACCAAAATGTTGGATTATGAAAATTATGTTATTGTCAGCTTGGTTATTATTTTTAAACTAACTAAAAGGCTTTTAATAAAATTTTATTGTACTTACTCCATATCTTGAGAATCTGAGGTTTGAGAATCTTAAATAATCACTATATGGTGGTTTTTAAGTATAATGTAACCTTATTGGTCGCGCAACATTGGTATAGAAAATTTAAAATTAAAATTGAGCAGACCATGAAAACTTTTTTTTTATGTTTATTTTTAGACCTCTGTAAGTAGCCAATTGACAATGATATAACCAACGATCTTTTAAACCATATAGATACGGCAACTGAGGGTGAAAAATGCACCAAGGCCAAGTACGCCACTTTGTGTCGAGTACACTCCTCGCGTATCATACATCTTGCTTGCTCGCATTCAGCATGTCGGAGTGTTGCGGCGTGCGGAGCGGTGTGAGGAATCTACCGGTGTCGAGTTTTCACAAGGATAATTTGTACGACTGTATAACCGTAGCTATATGTTTTAAAAGATCGTTGGATATAACATAGGGAAGATATCCACACAGGTCAATGAAAATTCATTTGGATAGAGTTATCTTTTAAAAGTTTAAGGGATGAAATATATCGACAATGATATTAATGATATTTTTTTAGATATAAAATTAGTCCTAATAAGGATCAAAATAAATGTTTAAAATATTATAGTTGGCCGAAACTGCTTTTAATTACTTACACAAATACTAATGTTAACTATAATATATTTTTATGGAAATCTACAAAATAAGCACCTACACAATTAAAAAAAAATGCATTTTTAAAGATAGTTCGCACATTTATGTACCACACATTGTTAGTAATGAAAGTTAATATTTTCGATAATTTGTGTCCCTCTTATCGTCCCGTAGAGTAATATTTATCGCTCACTTTAAAGGAATTAACTGCATTATCAGTTAAAATAGTAATTACGTAAATATCACATCTACTTTTAACACATTTATACATTAAGTTACTCATTGAGTACAACAAACACTCTTTAATGAAGTCACGCCTAGTCAATCCCACTCTTTTACGGGTCTTAGTTACCAAAGTTTCAGATATGCTTTGAAGATTATTAATTTTGCGTTCCATTATATAGAAAGAACTTAAAATACCTTTGTTGAAAAATGGTTAAAAGATTGTAATAAATAGTGACTGCATCATGCACCAACAACTTTGATATAAAAACTTTGAAATCTACACAACATTGTTCTCCTTATCTGAATTATTGGAAGTAACATTTGGAGGCGTCGAGATTGCTTCCACTTGCCCACTGGCAGAAGCATTATCTGGCATAGGAGATACGACAAGGTGACTGGGTGGTGGCACCGCCGCATCCTGGCCGGTGTTTATAATCACTGACTTGATGAAGTCGCTCGTTTCCTGCTGCAGTACACGAAGTCTCTTTTGCAACTCGCGGTTGATTCGCATCAGCCTTACGGTTCGTAGGGCGATGTCCATTAGGCCAGCGCGTCGGGAGCGCAGTCTTTCCCGTGCACCATCACAGCATCTACCGGGGCAGACGCGGTCTATCGGGTGGGATTCAGCTTGGAGTATCTGAACCATAGGATTGGATTCCACCGGCTGGAACGTACCGAGAGGTCTCTGAATTTGAGATTCAGCGACCCTGCTGAGGCTAAAAGGCTGCGGGTGGTGTATAATCCTCGGTTGTTGGACCGTAGCCGCAGGAGTTCCACGTGCCAATGGGTATATTTCCCTGGCTGATGTGGGATCTGTGTTGCGTTGCAGCATAAATGTGCGGCGATTTCTAACACGCTCCTCGCCTCGTGTACGACTAATTCTGCCGCTTCCTGAAATCAAAATGAATATAATTTAGTATCCAACATATCGGAGCGCTATGTCCATTTTTTAAATGTTTGTGCCATCATTCTTTGAATCAATAAGCGTTAACTGCATAAAATGTTTCTTAAAAACTAGGAAGAGAAATATCAGTTAGAAAAACATGAGTCCTTATGAACATGTTCCTTAGAGAATTTAGTTTTTCTTAAGAATCTGTGTTTTAATTATTGTTTATCTGGTATATTTATTATTTTTTACTTAGGTTATTGTTACAAAATCTCACTCAATATATTTAATTAGAATAAATAGTTAAAGTTCTACAGCCTAAGCTTAAAAGTGACCACTGACTACATAAAATGCATGGATTGTCACTTTGCAGACTAAAATTAAAAAAAAAAAACAGTAACAGCCTTAATGAGACTTCATTATCTTTCTGCTTTTCTGTTACAGAGATTTAACTGTCCGCCATTTAGTTAGCATTCGTGCATTCTTAGAAGTAGACGCTGCTTGTTGTTTTACCAGAATAATGCAGTTTGAAAATGGAGCAGTGCATTTTGTTTTTTTGTATCTATGAGATGTCATATAACTTGAAGTTTTTGAGGGACACAAAAGGTTTAGCGAAGGTCAGGAGGAGGTGCAGGAATACATAGAAAAAAAATTATGACATCATTCGGAAACATTGATGGCTAAGAAGAATTGCATGATCGCGGACATGTATGAAAATGGTTCAGAAAAATCGAACTTAGGATCAGAAAGATAACTGGAGAAACACTTGATTTGATATCCCGGAACGACTATGATGAAACATGGATTCTCCAATATGATCCAGAAACAATAAAATAATTGATGCACTTAGAGTCTCCTCCTTCGCAAAACAAAAATGTATGGATCTCCCTCCCTCCCCTTATCGATGAAAGTATCACGTATATTTTGAAAATAGAGACGTTTGTATAGAAAGTTGTATACCGAACCTTTTTACACCGTTTAATACCTACAATGACATTTTCTATCCTCTTTATACTGTGCTATAGTTTAAGACAGTGAAAATAACACAAAAACAGGAGGTAAAACAAGACCGGGAATAAGGGATATGAAAAATAAATTACCTAGGTTGACCTAGGTATATATGCCTACTTATATTTATAATTTTTGCCAAAAATTTCAAACCATACATAATATATTTTGCACTAGTCATTAGCCTAATTATTGCTCTTCGGATTTTCGTCCTAATACTGAATGTGTTTAGAGCAACGATCTTTTATATGTTTTAAAAGGTCGTTGGTTTAGGTATTGTTAACAAGCGACCCAATTCGGAGATTGTGCACTCCTTTATAGCTATTCAACAGCTTTGTTTCCATCAGGTATCATTTTGGCATCGAAGAAAGATTCCATGGCAAAGACGAAAACAGACAAAAAAAAGCATCAAAGCTCGTTATCAAGTAAGGAGTTAGAAAGTAATGATAAATGGAGAACTGGGCGTTTGCTGATAAAAAGCCATTTGAGCATCACGAAAAAGAGAAACGTGGTCCAACCAACTTATGAAGGTTTCATAGTTGTTGCTGGTAGGTTAGTTACCGGTTGAGGTAAGTACCAAGCTTATGGTGAGTAAACACTATAGCCCCAATCTCTCCATCTAAATCTACATACTAAATGTGCCTACAATGTAACTGTAGTACCCATTTTTAGCAATGTTTACATTTAAAAATAAAATTCGGACACTGTTATGACTGAATCTTATCTAACTGCTTTCTTCTTCCTATTTCCTTGTGATCAGTCAAAATAGATTCACTATTAGCCAACAGAGGCCGCCATAACATCGACTGTTTTTACTTTTAATTAGGTAATAATTATATGTTTAACACCGAAAAGATAAAATGACAATGGTAAGTTGAATGACATTTTAGCAGATATGTATATATATTTAGTTGAAATTTATAAAACTCTAGTCTACCAACTAATTTTACTTAAATTTAAAAAATACGCTTTTAGCAACAAAATTAAAACTCCAGGTTACTTCGTTCATATCATTTACATATATTTTACAAAATAAACACATTTAAAACAGCGATAACTTAACCTTTCACACAAAGTGCAACATGTGACGTGCATTAAAATAATTATGTTTTTATTATCAAAGTAATAGGAGATTCTCTAGTACAAAAACTGCTTTTGTAAATTAATATTGCAAAAAAATATATTATAATGTACACGCGGTTTAAGTATTTTTTATTAAGACTAAAATGTCGGAAATAATATTTTTTCCTTATTTATAAATAGTGCTTACCTTTTTTAATACCAATGCCCCGATCCTCACACATTGTAGAAAATTAAAATTATATATTTTCCTAAAGATCCACAAAGTTCATAAAAGCAGTTTTTAGCTTTTACAAATATTTTTCATATCGCAGTAGAACAATTGAAAGTTTTGCACACAAATCAAACTTCCTCGGGGGGTCTTAAAATTTAAATATGTAATATTAAAATAACTTTAAAACTTTTTGGGAAGCAAAACATTTACTAATAACTGTGCCCTCTGGTGAGCAGTACTAGCAGCGGCATTGACAGGAGACAGACCGACCGCTCCGCGCGGCGCCAACTTATTTACTGTGCTCTGCAAAAGTGGCCACCGCCTGCCTGACTGCCTGCCTGCCTGGCCTGGCCGCGTATGCGCGACCACGAGCCACGACCAAAACCCCACAACTACAAAGTTGACGATTTTTTATAAGGATAACGATTTTTGACATTTGACGATTTTTGTTTTTTTTTATTTTTGTGTTTTTTTTTCGAGGTGAAATTTTAGGTCTTTTTTCTTCTACGATCTTATTTCAAGAAAATATGCTTTGTTCAGAAAAAGTATAGGTACCTACGGAAATGTTGGTAGAGAATAAAACATTTCATCAAACGCGTTTTGTACCAATACATTATATTACTTTGGATTGTTTTGCATTGATATAGTACAACTTTATATTGATGACTTTTAAGGTTTAAGGAGGGGTTTCTTTTTTTAAGTTTGATGTGTCGTTTTAGTTAAATAATTAATTAATTGTAAAATTTACTCGTGCCCTCTAAGGTCGCCTAGCGTCGGATTCATTCTTTATCGGAGCACTCGGCGGCCCTATTTGGACCTAGCTTTGGGTTTTTACTGACCAATGACCACACGAGATCTAGATCGTTTATCAGTTTCTACACACTTTGCATGTATGGAGCAATCTTAATTTCACGTTATGATTCTGCGAGAAAATTAGGCAAATATATCAAAACATATATGTTCACTTAGGTATTACATAAAACCCCACAGTTAAATTAGTTGGTAGGAATATTTAGAAACATTTTCTCTTAAACACGCTCCCCACCACAGCTCATTAATGTTGCTATTATCAATTTTACATTTTTTCTATTTTCATTGAACCTACTTATATATATATATATTTAATAATTTGTATAAAAATAGCACGTTAAGTACGTAAAGCTTTGTTTAAATGCTATATTTAATCCAAACAAAGTAAATTAAATACTAGGTACATTTATAAATGACTTTATTACCTACCTAAAATGAAAATCAATAGCATCTCGGTTCGCTACGAAACACCTCTTATTGGAAAACTTGTGGGGTAGAGGGAAATAATAAGATCCCACCTACCTAGACCTCAGGGATTAATTTGTGTCACCTAGGTACTCGAAAATGTTGTTACATATCACGGAATATGTTGGATGCAAATAAATGATTTCAAATTATGTACATACAAAAAAATACCTCAGTGGATTTTAATTATAACATTTGCAATATGATTTAGTAAAAAAGTCCCAATTGCTTCAGAATAATACTAATAACCCTTAGCACTTTCCACGTCAATTTTATAATTCTTTAATATGCTTTATGCTAGAGTCGTTAGCAAGGTTTCCTACTTAATTACTTTCGTCATTAATAATGTCGAAACGTGCATTTGGCGTGGTTATTTTAACGTTCGACCTCCATTGACGGCTCCACGTGCCTCTTTCTAGTTTCTCGAAAGGTACCCTAGTGGCATTCGGATTAAAAATTATTCTTCTTTCCTTGCTTGACCTGCTTTTGTTTGCGTAGCGGATGCCATAAAGCTACAAACATAGTGGAGAATTATTTACTGATAGTAAAGAAGACGAAGTAAACCTTTAGCGATAGGTACCTATTCAAAAAATACGGTGCGCACACAACACACACCACTACACACAGATGAATAATAATAATAGTTAATAGTCCTTTAGTGTAAAAATAATAGATATTACAAGTGATTAAATGTAAAAGCAAATTTAATTTTATTGGCATTAATACCGAATAACTACTTCTTACCGAATACTATATAAAAAAGCCACTGTTAGGTGTATCTTCAAAAACAAAAAGCAATTAATTTATAATAATACTAATCAACAAATAATAATAATCTATATATAGTTTTTTGTTCAAATAAAAAATATTCTAGAAAAAACTTCAAATAAGGCAAACAAGGTATCCGACAAGGATAAATCATTTGGCGGCCCCATTTTTATTCCTTTGTAAAACTATTGTATTTTTAAATTGTATATTTTTTGTTTGTTTTGGTTTTGGGCCAGTAAGTGATTTAAATATATATTTTTGCTACGGCCGAGTTCACTCAACTATGTTTGAGACTATGTCAGTCCGGTGTGAGGAAGGGAGGGAGGGGGCAAGAGGCGTTGACACGAGGTTGCGGTAGGTCTGGGACGACTCCGTGCGTTTTGAATTTGTACACTAATATAAAGTCAGCCACGCACGAGGCGCCGTTGTTTCGCAACAATTCTACTATTATTTCACTAAAGCCATACGGTCATTTCACTCAAAAGATACCTATACATTGGCTATTGAATACATAATTGTTTTTTCAACACCTTTAGTGAAAATATCAGTGCAAGCATAAAACTGTTGCAACACAATAACTCACTTAAATAAAATTATTATCTCAGTGATATAAAAAAAATTAAAAATATTTTTGAACATCTTTGGTGTGAATATTTGAATAATAATATTATTAATATTCTATTGCATTTTTTTTATACACGGTATAGATAAGGCGATACGATACGATGTCGAAAGAGCGAGACAGACAACCGACAGCTAAGAAGGCACAATGAGCAGCTCACAGCCCTACGGTGTTTATTCATATTTCATGATTATCAAATAATATGAGCTTTACATTTTTATTTTTGTTGATATTTATTACCTGATACTAATAATTTATTTGCTTTGTGGGCTGTTTATTACTTGGTAGAACCACGTGTATCCCTTATTGGTACCAACAAAGGTCATGACAAGGTCGTGCGACGTGTATGATGCTGGCGGTCTAAATTTAGTACAATAAACTCCGAGAGCTGGGATTTAAAATACAATATATTATATATATATATATATAATTTAGATAAAAGGTGGTTAAAACTATGTTTATGAATCATTTTCGCAGTGTGCTAGAATCAACAATAGCCAAATGATCATTTTAGCTAAAATACTAAAATTAAGCGTTTTATTTTACATCAACACCCGTTTGAAACTATTTTTTGAAATTAAACGAAAATAAGTTAAACTGCGCACATTACAATTATTTGTAATTTTGCAATCGTGCCAGCAGAATATGCAAGGTTTCGTTCATAGATATATGACAGGTCCGCACGTTTAGTCTATGGTTTTGTTAGATATATTCAGTATATTTATTTCAAAAAACAACTTTGCAGTTGTGTATGAAAGACAGAAATGAGTAACATAAAACAATAAAAGTAAATAGAACGATATAACAATAACAAGATACAAACAACAAATATAGTAATTAAGACTAGCATACCTACACTTCATACACAGTTATTCAAACACGTGAAGAGAGATAGCAAGTTAAAGAGCGTAAATCTTGTATAAACTTAATAGTACAGTAATATTATAAAATTTATAGAAAAACAATAATAAAAAGTAAATGCAATAAAAATTAAATAAACATCAATTAAGGTCAAGACTGTACAAAGTTTTTTCAGATATTTTTTCAAAGAGACTTAAAGCTGTGTAATGTTTTTTATATATCGGGGAGATTATTAAATAAATCTACCCCCCCTATTAGCAAGCAGTTTCTATACAAATATTAGCTAGCAGTGTAATACTAATAAGATCTTGTTTTTGTTATCGACATGTTAAAGTTTTTGCCCTATTGGTAACTGTTGGAAGTATTTTAAAGAGAACGCACGAAAATGAAAAACAAATAATTAGTATAAATTGCTTATTAATATGGTAATCACGCGTTACAAGCTCCTTTAATGATGCAATAAATTGTGAATAAGTTCACTTACTTTGAGACCTAAATATTGATATTAATAAACTTAATACTATTTTCCGCACCAGCTTCCGTACTAGACTACATAAAAACCCGTGACGGCAATGACTGGCACGGGTTCTCGAGCAGAGCCGCATGAGGGGAAATGGGAGGACATATTAATTTAATTTAATTAGTTAAGTGCGTATTACGATTTCGTTACAATTTAATCAAAGCTTGTTGTCCAACTAAAAATAATAAAATCTACTCTGAAACCGAGCTTTTAGCTTCAATTATAAAATAAATTCTTACAGCCATCAATACAGCCCGAGACCATTACACATACAGCTTAACAGCTAATTGGCCATGTAATTTTAAACATGATTTGTATTGACGTCATATTAAAATTCATAATAATTTTCGAGAAAAAAAAATGTAAACTTTTCGTAAACCGTTTTTGCAACGCGCCTCGCCAGCCGTCATAAGTATTCGGGAATGATCTTGGAACAGCCTGTATATACTATAAAGAAGATACCTCATGTCCATTTAGAACACTAGTCTGAAATTAGAGGGTTGTTGTATCTACCTACTATTTATGGATAAATGTATCACTACTTATTCCTACATATTTATATTTTTTCTAGGGCTTGAGTGACTCTCAATCAAAGTTGTCACGTGTGTGTAACACATGCATGATTCAGTAATAATTTGAAATTATACCAAAATCATAAATGTTAAATGAGCGACAAAGGGACGCCAACGAAGCAATAGAGATGAATCGACATAAATTGTTACTATTCTTGTAGCCCCTTATAGCTTAATAACCTAAAACCTATATTTTAAATTATAGTTTAAAGTGAACAGCATTTAAACTAGCCGCCTTGGATTCTCGGTCATTTCACTGATAATTGGCTTTGCACTTATCGGAGAAGCGGATGTAATAAAATAGAATTATCGTTGCATAATTTCGACAAAGAATTTGGAAAAAATACATTAGAATATCAATTTGGACGATAAAACGCATTATTATTTTATGCGATGTTCTTTGAATCGAGTATAAATGGCTATATTAGTTCGATTTTTGTTTTAAATTGGAGAAATTATGGCAATTTATTAATAAAACTGACCACATTATGAATCTTAGTATGCATTATACAAAACGTTCCGTTGTCAAATGTCATTAAGAAATGATGTTTGTTCGGCAAACCTTTTTCGAAACTATACAAATTCAGATTTTTAACATCATAAAGAAACTACCAATTAAGATTTCTAACATTTTCAAGGATATTCTGCAATTATTTCACAAACCCTCTGTAAGCTAGATTCGACTATGATATAAATATTTGAAAATAAAAGCTCGTTCGATTGTGATTTTAGCTAAACGTATTATTTAAAAAAAAGTGAGAAAATTACTTTAAAAAAAAAACAGTTTATTATTTCGTTTCAGACTTTCATCTTGTATCAAACACTTTCTTATAATTAAATGTAAAATCGTTTCAGAAAATGATACCTTAGTTAAAAATATATAGAGCGTACTGCGCGCGCGTTTATAATCTATCAGGGTGTGAAACCATACAGTCTTCCATGTGAAACATATATATATATGTATGTCTTCACAAACCATATGTGAAGACATATCTTCTGTGAAACCAGAAGATATGTTGAAATTTTCAGGGAGTACCCATTGCAATAGGTAACTTACATATACTAAAATATACAAGACAAACTTTGTCAAACATATTTGATCGTGACAAATAGATCGATCGTAAATGATTGGCAGTAGTCAAACTAATTAATATTTTAAATAACTATGTTGATAGATCGATGTTTTACCGTCCCTATAAACCGGCTTTAAAATGATACAGCGAATAATCGTCCAGTACGTCAAGCAACGGTTGCTCTAAATCTCTCCCTGCTTAGATAAGCGATTTCGACGGCGAGTGCCACCGCCTCGGTAGCCGTGATCGTCTAGTGGTTAGGACCCTACGTTGTGGCCGTAGTAACCCAGGTTCGAATCCTGGTCACGGCAGCGTCTCACGCTGTTACGGCGAGGTTCTTTTTTAAACAAAATCTTTTTCTATGATATTTTCTTTTGTTTTTTTGTAATTAAATATTTCTATTATATTGTATTAATATGTATCCAAAAGAACAAAATCAGTACTTAAATGGTTATTTTTTTCCTAGGCGTGTTTTTTCTGCATATTCTGAAAACTTGTTACTGTATAGTCTCAATTGAATGTATTGACTAATATGACATAATGCCGAAAAAGATTTGATAGAAACTTTATTAATAAAAGGATCACGAATGAATAATAATATATTATATTTATTCAGATATCCTTATTAAATCATTTGAGGAAAGACTTATTTAAAATTTAAAGTTTAAATTGATCAAAATGTGTTGTGGAGAATGGGCAAAGTTTTAAATATTTCTTGAGGAGATTGGAACATTGATTTTTAACATTATTGTAGTAGGTAGAGGTACTGCACTCTTTCCACATTTTTGTATTTTGACATTTGACACAATGCGGATGCGACAATTATGAGCTTCGAGGATCAACCGAGGTATGTAAAAGCAAAAGTGGCAATCTCCAAAAAAATCAAATAGTGATTAGGTAACTATGTTACACTTGCGACACATTTGTTACTGGTTTCAGCACTTATTCGTTGCTAATGCCCATACTTCATGTCCCATATAAACTTGAGTTGCAAAATATTCATTTCATAACAATAACGGCAATCTCTGAGTCTTTATAGCAGAAATGGCAATGAACTCTCGTGAACTCTTGAAGTTATATTTAAATAAGGTTGTATAAGGGTTTATATTTTGAAAAATAAAATATGTAAATAAATATGAAAGCCTACATGGAATAATAATTATTACTAGGACTATCTCAAATGATTGAAATAATAAATACTATAGTGTTTCTTAATAAATACATGTGACGACAATACGGTAGTATCTACATATTCAATTGTTATTTTGTTAAATTGTAACTGTTCGCGCAGTATGAAAATGCAAGCGAAATAAGGCACCCCCAGCCAAACCCCCCTTCTTTATTCTATGAAATCAGCAGCTAAGAGCATTCGGCAATTAAATGACAGCGCAGTATGAAAATACCTGCGAAATAAATTCACTTCTGAATTACTATGAAAACGATCAATACTCAATCTAATTTCCCGCTAAAGTCGACAGCGCAACGGAGAAAGGCGAATGGAACGCCGGTGAAAAGACCGTTACAATTCAAATTTTTGGCCATAAAGAGCGACAAACCGCGCGGACAGCGAGACGTCGGCCGCAAAAATTTATGTCAATAAACTGAATTTGGATTTTGATCACGAATGTTCGCGCAGTATGAAAATGCAAGCGAAGTAAGGCACCCCCAGCCAAACCCCCCTTCTTTTATTCTATGAAATCAGCAGCTTAAAGAAATTTGGAAATTAAATGTCAAAACAGTACGAAAATATCAGCGAAAATAAAATCGCCTCTAAATTACGATGAGAACAATCAACATTCAATCCAATCCCGCAGAATTCGGCCGCGCTACGGAGAAAGGCGACTGTGGAAGGGAGATACGCAAATGGAACGCTCGAGAAAAAACCGTTACAATTCAAATTTTTGGCCATAAAGGGCGACAGACCGCGCAGACGCCGCCAAATCTTATGTCAATAAGCCGTATTTGGATTTCTTCAAAAACTCTGATAAATCAGGTTTGCAGAGTCAAAATCCTGGAAAAATAATCATTGCACGCAGAAACTATTAGAGCATCTTTGTGCTAAAATTTGAAAACTTTCATCGACCCATTTTTGAACTATTGAGTTTTTTGCCAAACTGTAGGTGGTCACTGGCAGGGCGATTTGAAAATAAAGTGAGTTTTTTAAAAACTCATATAAAATCAGTTTTAAGAGCTAAAACTCTGAAAAAATACTCATTAGCTAGCTATGCTAATAGACTAGCGAATGGTCCGAAATTCGGACGCCGCACACGTGACCCTTTGAAACTATTGAGTTTTCTAACAAAGGAAGAGCTATAAAAATGGCTGAAATAAACCTCAAAAGATGAATAACTACAAATATCTTGCTGGAGGTGACATGGGGGATGTCGACGCTCATCAAAGCCTTAAGGACGGATTCAAAAATCCTATTTGAAATTACGCCGGACGCACCGCTGCAAAGATGCTGACGGCCAAAGTGGCATGACAAAATCTGGACTTATGATTGCTTGTAACTTTTGATATATTAATGTCACGACAAAATTGTCATACAATTATCTTTCAGAAATGTTGTTTTGAACATTTTTAAACAATAAAATTTTTTGAAAACTGAAACCGTTCTATCTTTTTAGTCTCTGGTCCGATAATGAATTTTATTGCAGATTCGAGATCAGCTCGATGGGGCGCTTCGTTTGAGCTATAATTTACATAGATTAGACGAAAATCGAAAAATGCGCTCCGCAAAAAACTCGAGTTTTTATAGATGTTGACTGACACGTGTCGCCAAAAAGTACCAGTCACGGCGCAGCGCGAGCAAATTGCGGCGAGGCGCGAGCCGAATTTTGAGAGCGCAGAAAAGACGGTACGTCGGGGGCTAATTTATTCAGTTGAAATTATCTAGCTGTTGTTGACCCGTGTCAAGGCTAGCTCCGCAAGTACGTGCAAAGCTCCGCCTGAAATATCTTGGCGATTTCTAGCGTTGAGCGACCCATAGCTAAATTCAGTGTTTACAAAGCCATCGTCGAGTAGAGTCAGTGTTAAAGGCGGGTGATCGCTAAGAAGTAAATTCTTTCAAAATTAAATATTGCGTTTAGAATCATTAAGGCCTCGGTCGGCCACGTCACATACGTCTTCTCGGTCGCGAATTTAATAACTTTAAAAAATTCGATAATATTTTTAGAAATTAGAAGTAAAAGTCGGGAATTTTGGAAATAATTAAAATAAATTAAAATAATTATTTTTTATAGTAGATTCGTTGACAACGTAATAAAACGGTTGAAATTTAATAGGCTTTGAAATTTTTTAAAGTTTAAATTATTCAATTATCTAACTAGATTTGTTAAAGCCGTGACCTATCAAGTAATTCGTTTCTAACCAGATAAAAATCGGATAACTTTGAAAATTTTTGAAATTTATTCCGGAGTTTAACTGATAGTCGAATTTTTCATCGGAAATTAAAATGTTAAAAAATATTCAAATTTTCCGGTGAATTCGGTACCACCGCATCCGGGCGGTTGAAAAATAATAGCCTTTGAAAAAGATCTAACTATAAATAAACTTTTATAAGTAACTTAAGTTTTTGGCGGCAAAACTTCAAAATGTTAGAATTTATCAATTATCTTGCTAGATTCGTTGACACCATGTCCGTTTTAGGCAATTAGCTTCTAACCAGATAAAATCGGGCAACTTTGAAAATCTTTGAAATTTTTCAAAAATAAAATAATAAAATAAATATTCCTCCCTAAGCGTCGATAGCTGATGAAATACTTCACAGCTATAGTGTTTGAATAACTAATATTTTAAATTTTCTTGTGATCGGAAGTGAATAGATTTTAAGAAAAAATTTATAGTGAGAAAAAGAATCAAGTTTAGTTTGAGTGAAATAGGAGTGCCCGGACGAGGCGCCTCAGCCGCTGATCACGACAAGCGACTGCAAGCAGTAAGGTAGGACTAAGTTTAACTGTGTTTAACCTGTCTTTTGTGTCACATCATTCATAATAACACACGGGGATTACACACCCTTTTCAGGGCTAGTTAAATTCAAGGAGGGGCTTGTAAGGATCTGTGTCCTTCCGTGATGAGCGGGTGATTGACCATATCAGCCGAAGAGCGTTGACATGTCAAAAAAGCGTGGCTTAAATTCGGACTTCAGGTCGCAATCCCTGAACTGATACGAAGGTCTCACCAGGCTGCACCGAAGCACGTTGACTCCAAACATGCAAAATTAAAAAAAAAAAAATTTTTGAAAAAGCATAATACACAACACAAACACTTTGTAAATTTCAATGTTTATTATTATGTGTGTTGCTACTAGGTGTTAGGGATGGAACCTACCAGAGTATGGCCGGCAAGTCCAACCGGCAAGAAGTCGCCGGGCCTAGGTCTACTCCGTCTTCATTCCTAACTGCTCATAAGTCACGAACAAGGAACCTCGTTCGTCTCTGAGGGACATCAAATATCTTTCAAATCTTTTATTTAGATGCCCTCCACAATCAAATGTCAAAGCCAACCCAAGGTCCAGTGGGTACATGGCTAGATGAGGAGATTGAAGAAACAGATACCTTAACAATCGACTCATAATCTCTAATCTCTGAATATAATTAATAATGATTTTTCCCTATTTGACTTAGATTAATAATATTTCTCTTGGGAACTGGTCCTACCTTATAGCAATGCCATAGAATAAAGCTTGAACCCCAACCAGATGTGATTTACGCCCACGATCTGGGAGTTGGAGAAATAACACTAGAGGACCGTAACCCGTGTGATAGACTCGTGATTACAAGCGACCTTGACTACTTGACGGACGGTGCCCAAAAGAATGTATTGAATTAGATTGAACTGACTGGACTAAAGAGATGAGATAGAACGAGACGTAATAAATAAAGTTTACATTTGAATTTTGAATCTGGGATAAGTATACGGTAGCTGTCAGAAAACTCTCCCGAGCTTTATATCGCTCCCTGTACTTTTGGTCGGCATCGGATGTGGGCACGTGGTGTCCATCTCTCCGCCCGACAGAACTTTGAAGCCCGACATGAATCGGGAGTCCAGACATTGGTACACGATACCTTCAATTCGCCCATGTGGGTTATGAAGTGAAATTAAAGGCTGGAAGTGAACACGTGGGGCTCCTCGGACCCCATTCGGAACCCAGCGGGCAAGAATGCCCTATCCCGTTAAATCCGGAAGGCGGGCTACGATTGGGGTTGAAACCACCAATGAAGGTAGTCAGGCAGAGTTGCGCCGCTCACTTAATGGCCGCGCGTTCGGAAGACGGGTTCTGCGGGCCCTCTTCGACGTCCGGCTGGGGCAATGTTTGCCTCCCCCGTTTCGACCGGGAAGGCCGGGATTCCGGAAGTGTGGAGCGAGATCTCCAGCTTGCCGCCCGGCAGGTTGTACTTGTACGACAGGCGCCTGGGTTTGGGTTGCGGGATCTTCGGACCCGCTTCCGCACCCATTGTGTGAGACGATATGGGTCTCTATACCCGTGTGAATTCCGGAAGTGATCGGTGTCAGGGCGGCCGACTGCATGTAAATCTCCGACCGAGTCCAGAACGACCCTGGCCAACAGCAGTGTCAGCGGTCTATCAATGGGTACTAAGGGCCCTGACTACTAATCAAAGCTGATGCCTTATTGAAGCTCCCGGTCCGACCCCTTCTCTCCAGGTCTCCGCTACGAGAAACAATGTAACGGAATGAGTGGAACAAGCGATTATAAAGCTAAGTGGGGGTGGTCCAAAATAAAAAAAAAGAGGTCAGTGGGCTGCCCCCTTTAGTATCCGCCCACGCAATAGAGAAGGCAGATTGATCAACTCATTAATTATTGCCTCTTTTCGGGGGGGCAATAGTTAGTGAACCAACGAGCCGACTCTGGTGAAAGTATACTCGCCCTTTGAGGTCGCCGAAAATGGCACAAGGCCGCCGTCATCCCTGCAAGGTGACGTAATCAATGCCGGATCGAAATCCCCGACGAGGGAGGACGGTCGTACAATGCTCACAAGTGTTCTGCCAACTTGCAAAGTAGAAGCAAAAGATAAATAAGTAGAGCCGGGGAGGGCAGCCGCACCACGGTAGTATCCCAAACCGGCTCGTCACGCAAACGAAAAGTTGTGCGTTTGTTTTATGAAAATTAACTGGAGAGAATGCATCCAATCATGTTGAATTCTTGATTGATGAAATTACGCTTTTCCGCTTAACGATTGCAAATCGATACAAGCATTAGCTGTAGCCGAGTTACTCGGTAGTTTGTCCTGATGCAAAGGGGCAGACCTAAATGTGTGGGACAGGGCTAGTAACCCCTCACACGTTGGCATGCAGTCACTCAGTGAGGACACGTACAGGAGAGTTTGTGGGATGGACTGGAAATTTAATAAAATTTTTTGAACGCCTATCGCCCCTATGACAGTTGCCGTAATACTAGCTGGTTATTTTATAACTAAATAGCATGAACCTATGACTGACTGTTACTCATTGAAAATTCGTGGATACATTGATGTGGATCTATGTAACATTCTCCGATGATACACTTTCATAAAGGTACAATTGACGGGCAGGAAACTATGGTACGGTACAGTACATTTTGTTATGGGGAGGTCGGTAAGGTCAACACCGCGGTATCCGAATAATTACGATATTGGCAATTTCAGTGGCACCGGCCTCCTTTCGGTCACCACGTGTGACACCCAGTCGCAGGCCGCGACGACGGCAGCGAACATTGGTCCTTCGAGCCGGATCTGAACCAGTGAACTAATCCACAGACCCGGTCAATTGTAAGAAGAAAGGTTAGGAGCGCAAAATGAGCGACAACGAAGACGATCAGGTCAATGCGACCAAGTCTATGAAAAGCAATGAGCGCAGAGGAGTACTGCAAGCTCAATTGGACGAAGTAAGGCGAGCAATAGCAGAAAAGGCTATGTCGAAGACCCCCCCAGCAAAAGTAAAAAACCCATTATCATGTCGCCCAATGGAGCCGGCCAGTGGGGCCAATTCGTACGTAACATCCGCCAGATCTGAACAAGGCTCAAGGAGGGAATCCGTGCGATCCCTTATTAGCAGCGGTCGCAAACGAAAATTTGAAGAGAGCATGAAGATTGCTGAAGAGCGCAAGCAAATCGAACTAAGGAGGGCCGATGAAAAGGCGCGAATTGAGCTGGAATATCTGCAACACAAGCAGGATATGTTGCGCGAAGTGGAGGCCCTGACGGATGATGAAGAAGTCCAAGAACCAGCGGTGATCCCTATGGGAAACAAGGCCGACGCAGTGCGCGACTGGTTGGAAACCAGTAAGCCAGCATCAGTACCAGAATCTTCGCTCGACAAGTTAACCAAGGCCATCGAAAAGATGTCGGAAAAGGCGAATGGGTCGGAAGAACGCACGGTTCGTACCTATATGGCAAGACAGGCGGGAAGCCGCGATCTGCCGCATTTTGATGGAAATCTTAAGGAGTGGCCAGTATTTGCAGCGCATTTCGATCAGTCAACAGAAATGTGTAGTTTCAGCAACTATGAGAATTTATTGCGACTTCAGAAATGCCTAAAGGGCCGAGCCAGGGAGGCGGTTTCGGCAATGTTGCTGAATCCCAACCATGTACCGGAGATACGGAGGACGCTAGAACGTCGTTTCGGAAAGCCCGGACATCTGATAGACCTAATGGTCAATGAAGCGCGGAATATTCCAGCAGTGAAAGGTTTAGCTAAGCCTAGCGAATTGATGGACTTTGGAATTAAAGTCACGAACCTGATAGTGACTCTACAAAACGCAAATCAACAAGGGCACTTACAGAATCCGATAATGCTCAGGGAATTGTCCGACAAACTTCCACCATATTTGAGATTTCAATGGTGGCAGTATATGGAACTCCACGCAATTGAGGGACAAGGCTCTATGGAACACTTCGGAAAATGGCTGACCACACTGACTGATGCAGCAGGCCATAGCCACGACCATGACACAGACAAAACTATTAGTCAAGTTTCAAGAATAGCGGTGAAGAGGAACTTTCCCCGCAGACCTAAAATGCCTAATAAGCAATTTAGACATAAATTCGTCCTGAATATGGCTGAAAAATCGGACTATTGTGAATATTGTGAACGCAAAGGACACACGACCGCGAAATGCCGGACGATACAGCAAATCTCTTTAATAGACAGGCGTAATTGGGCCTACAACAAGAGGGTATGCTACAACTGCATGAAGCGAGGGCACTCCAGTCAAAAGTGCCTGCAGACCCCCTGCGGAGTAGCGGGATGCCAAGTCAAGCATAATAAATTGCTACACCCTCAGGGGCCGAAACCTATACATAAGCCGCAGCGAAAAAACTTCAAGCCACAAGCGTCAAAACAGAAGGAACCCCAACCTTCGACCTCGAAGGGCGTGGACACAGATGCGTGTGCCAACGCTTGGACAGCATGACGCCAGAAGATCCTCCTCAGAGTCGGCGAAGTATCGGTGAAAGGTACGAAGGGTACGGCTAACATACTGGCCCTATTCGATGAAGGCTCGACGGTAACATTGTTGGACAAACACATTGCCGAGTCGATCGGAGCCGAAGGGAAGCGAATGACCCTGAAACTCAACGGAGCAGGAGAAATGCGTACCACCGAGACCAATTCTGAGATGGTAAACTTTTCCGTGCGAGGAAAGGGAAAAGACACTTACACAACAGTCAAGCGAGCAAGGACCATCAACAATCTTAAGTTGCCAGTGCACGATGTGGACATCGAGGGCCTAAAACGAAGATGGCCACATCTGGCCGACCTACCCGTTCAGAATATAAGAGGACGACCTCAGCTGCTCATCGGTCAAGACAATTGGGACTTAATAATTCCACTGGAGATTCGAAGGGCGAAAAGGAACGCGCCCGTTGCGACATTATCACAATTAGGATGGGTAGTACACGGCAGACTGCCACAAACCTCAATGCCCCTGAATAACGTCCATATGATGTGCCATGGCACATTCGAAAATGACTTGAGTTTACACGAATTAATTAAAGAAAGCTTCAAGATTGAAACTCTGGGAACCGTCGCCAGGGAACGTGACCAACAACGGTGTGCTCGCGCCAATGGAACATTGGCAAGGACGACGAGAAAAATCGCCGAGAATCAGTGGGAGACGGGGTTGCTCTGGAGCACGGATGAGGTGCAGCTTCCCCCCAGTAGGCACAACGCCCTGACACGATTACGGAGTATGGAAAGAACACTGAACAAAAATCCCGAATTGAAGAAGATGTACAGTCAAAAGATTGACGACTACCTCGAGAAGGGCTTCGCCCGATACTTATCTGAAGAAGAGAGTTCCAAACAAGGACCACGAACGTGGTACCTCCCACACTTCTACGTTACGAACCCGAATAAACCGGGCAAACTGAGGCTTGTCTTCGATGCTGCAGCGCAGGTGATGGGAACCTGTCTTAACGATAAGCTAGAGACAGGACCCGACTTATATAATTCTTTGTTAACAATATTGTTTGGCTTCAGGCAGAGAGCAATTGGCTTCACAGCTGACATCAAGGAAATGTTTCACATGATCAAGATCAATGAAGCGGACCAGGACTCCCAAAGGTTCCTGTGGCGAGGAATGGACCTGGACGCCGAGCCGCGAACGCTGGTGATGCAGTCAATGATCTTCGGGGCGAAATCATCTCCCTGCTCAGCCCAGTATACGAAGAACATTAATGCCAAGGAGTTGGCCAACAAATATCCTCGGGCAGTCGGCCCGATACTTTTTAAACACTATATGGATGACTATTTAGATAGCGTGGATGACGTCGCGACTGCAAAAGAATTGATAACTCAAGTGTCAGGAGCACACAGTGAGGGAGGTTTTGACTTGTGTAACTGGGCGTGCAGCAACAGCGAGGTATTGGAAATATTGCCCGTGGAGAAACACTCCAAGTCGAGCGTAAAGCTGAACATCACATCGGAAAAGGGGGCGACATTGCCGAGCGAAAGGGTGCTCGGGTTGCAGTGGAATCACCTAGAAGACGAGCTGTCGTTCGACTTGAAGTTTAGCAGAGTGCCTCCAATGGTGCTGACCGGAGCTGTCAGACCAACGAAAAGACAGATGCTAAGTATCACAATGTCAGTATTCGACCCGCTGGGACTGCTGTCCCCATTCACGATAAAAGCGAAGATCCTAATGCAGGATGTATGGCGTACGGGCACGTCATGGGACGAAAAACTAAGCGACTCAGCAAACACAAAATGGACGAGATGGATGGAGGAGCTGAAGACGATCTCGGGCATCAAAATCCCGAGATGGTACCAACTCCAGGCTAATAAAGCAGTGCAACTCCACATCTTCTGCGACGCAAGCGAACAAGCCTATGCGGCAGTGGCCTACTTCCGACAGGAGACTGATGCAGGAGTGAAGGTCAGTTTTGTGACGAGTAAAACTCGGGTTGCCCCATTAAAACCCATGAGCATCCCGAGACTCGAGTTACAAGGAGCACATTTGGCCAGCCGGCTAGCGACCGCTATCAAAGAAGCACATGAATTTAAGATCGAGAGATTAGTAATATGGAGTGACTCCAAGACCATACTTCAGTGGATACATTCAGATCCCAGAAACTATAAAACGTTCGTTGCACACCGCCTCGGCGAAATAGATGAAGTGACGACTCCCGACGACTGGCGTTGGGTACCGACGAAAGAAAATATTGCAGACGAAGCAACGCGTGATAACGCACCCATTGACCTAAAACCTAACTCACGATGGTTCGCCGGGCCAGAATTCCTGCGTCTGCCCGAGAGTCAATGGCCAATAGCAAAGCCCTCCAAGCCGATAACGACTGAGGAGGAAATCAGAAGAGAAATAGTACTGATGACAAACGTTGAGGTTGAAGGGGAAACACAGGGTCAGGCAAGGAGGTCGCTATCAAAAAGCTTTCCGACGAACCTGTCCAATCTGTGTGAACCAGATACCGAAGTAAAGGCTCATGAACATACTGACAGCCTACCAAACATCAGTAGATTCTCATCCTGGATACGCCTGGTGCGAGCGACGGCTTGGTGCCTGAGATTTATCAAACGCTGCAGGAAGCAACAAGTGGACGGACCACTGAATATTAATGATGTGGACGAAGCTGAAACATTGTGGATAAAATCCAGCCAACGGAATTACTTTCCAGCCGAATTGAAAGCCCTAGCGGAAGGGCGAGCCATACACCCTAGCAGCCGTCTGAAACTACTCATGCCGTATATCGATGAGGACGGAGTTTTAAGGATGGAAGGCCGCACAAGCTTGGCAGAGAACATCCCTATTGAAACGAGAAAGCCGGCAATTATGGATCCCAAAGATCAATATACGCGCCTGATAATCAAACACGCGCACGAGAAGTCCCTGCACCACGGGCACGAGAGAGTGCTCAACGAACTAAGGCAAAGGTTCTGGATTTTGAACGCCAGATCCGCAATTCGTCAGATCGTGCGAAGCTGCCAACAATGCAAGGTGCGAAAAAATGAGGCGCCTGCTCAAATGATGGGAAAGCTGCCGCAGGTGAGAATGGCACACCACATCCGACCATTTACGAACTGCGGATGTGACTACTTCGGACCCTATGATGTAACCATCGGGAGGCGTCATGAGAAGAGATATGGGGTACTATTCACGTGCTTAAGCACGCGAGCGATTCATCTGGAATTGGCAGCGTCTTTGTCCACAGACTCAGCCATAATGGCCATCCGCCGGATGGCAGCCAGAAGGGGCACACCAAGGCACATGTATTCTGACAACGGTACTAACCTGAGGGGAGCTGACAACGAGATCAGGAAAGCCCTAGAGGAAATCGACCATACACGAATGCAAGAGGACCTTTCCATGCGTGGTATAACCTGGCACTTTATACCACCAGCCTCACCCCATATGGGGGGCTCATGGGAGAGATTGGTGCGCTCCGTGAAGGTTGCACTAAGTAGCACCTTAAAAGAAAGGGCTCCTAAAGAAGAGGCCCTGGCAACACTCTTCACTGAAGTCGAACATATGGTAAACAGCCGACCACTGACACAAGTGTCATTGAATCACGAAGATGATGAAAGCTTGACGCCAAATCATTTCCTGATTGGAGCGTCATCAGGGCACATGGTAATGGGAGAGCATAACAGCGAGGATTTTGACTCTAAGAAGCAATGGAGAATTTCTCAAGCTTTAGCGGACATGTTTTGGAACCGATGGGTAAAGGAATATCTACCCACACTGAACCAAACGACCAAATGGCACAAGGAGGGACTGCAGTTGAAGAAGGGTGATCTAGTGCTGATAGCAGACAATAACCTACCGCGCAACGCGTGGCCAAGGGGCATCATAATCAATACATACCCCGGCAAAGACGATCAAGTGCGAGTAGTAGAAATCAGAACAAGAGCAGGCACAGTGAAACGACCAGTCAACAAAGTCATACCGCTCGAAGTGCAGACACGAGAGAGTACTGTAGATGCAGTCTAAGTACGGGGGGGGGAATGTTCGCGCAGTATGAAAATGCAAGCGAAATAAGGCACCCCCAGCCAAACCCCCCTTCTTTATTCTATGAAATCAGCAGCTAAGAGCATTCGGCAATTAAATGACAGCGCAGTATGAAAATACCTGCGAAATAAATTCACTTCTGAATTACTATGAAAACGATCAATACTCAATCTAATTTCCCGCTAAAGTCGACAGCGCAACGGAGAAAGGCGAATGGAACGCCGGTGAAAAGACCGTTACAATTCAAATTTTTGGCCATAAAGAGCGACAAACCGCGCGGACAGCGAGACGTCGGCCGCAAAAATTTATGTCAATAAACTGAATTTGGATTTTGATCACGAATGTTCGCGCAGTATGAAAATGCAAGCGAAGTAAGGCACCCCCAGCCAAACCCCCCTTCTTTTATTCTATGAAATCAGCAGCTTAAAGAAATTTGGAAATTAAATGTCAAAACAGTACGAAAATATCAGCGAAAATAAAATCGCCTCTAAATTACGATGAGAACAATCAACATTCAATCCAATCCCGCAGAATTCGGCCGCGCTACGGAGAAAGGCGACTGTGGAAGGGAGATACGCAAATGGAACGCTCGAGAAAAAACCGTTACAATTCAAATTTTTGGCCATAAAGGGCGACAGACCGCGCAGACGCCGCCAAATCTTATGTCAATAAGCCGTATTTGGATTTCTTCAAAAACTCTGATAAATCAGGTTTGCAGAGTCAAAATCCTGGAAAAATAATCATTGCACGCAGAAACTATTAGAGCATCTTTGTGCTAAAATTTGAAAACTTTCATCGACCCATTTTTGAACTATTGAGTTTTTTGCCAAACTGTAGGTGGTCACTGGCAGGGCGATTTGAAAATAAAGTGAGTTTTTTAAAAACTCATATAAAATCAGTTTTAAGAGCTAAAACTCTGAAAAAATACTCATTAGCTAGCTATGCTAATAGACTAGCGAATGGTCCGAAATTCGGACGCCGCACACGTGACCCTTTGAAACTATTGAGTTTTCTAACAAAGGAAGAGCTATAAAAATGGCTGAAATAAACCTCAAAAGATGAATAACTACAAATATCTTGCTGGAGGTGACATGGGGGATGTCGACGCTCATCAAAGCCTTAAGGACGGATTCAAAAATCCTATTTGAAATTACGCCGGACGCACCGCTGCAAAGATGCTGACGGCCAAAGTGGCATGACAAAATCTGGACTTATGATTGCTTGTAACTTTTGATATATTAATGTCACGACAAAATTGTCATACAATTATCTTTCAGAAATGTTGTTTTGAACATTTTTAAACAATAAAATTTTTTGAAAACTGAAACCGTTCTATCTTTTTAGTCTCTGGTCCGATAATGAATTTTATTGCAGATTCGAGATCAGCTCGATGGGGCGCTTCGTTTGAGCTATAATTTACATAGATTAGACGAAAATCGAAAAATGCGCTCCGCAAAAAACTCGAGTTTTTATAGATGTTGACTGACACGTGTCGCCAAAAAGTACCAGTCACGGCGCAGCGCGAGCAAATTGCGGCGAGGCGCGAGCCGAATTTTGAGAGCGCAGAAAAGACGGTACGTCGGGGGCTAATTTATTCAGTTGAAATTATCTAGCTGTTGTTGACCCGTGTCAAGGCTAGCTCCGCAAGTACGTGCAAAGCTCCGCCTGAAATATCTTGGCGATTTCTAGCGTTGAGCGACCCATAGCTAAATTCAGTGTTTACAAAGCCATCGTCGAGTAGAGTCAGTGTTAAAGGCGGGTGATCGCTAAGAAGTAAATTCTTTCAAAATTAAATATTGCGTTTAGAATCATTAAGGCCTCGGTCGGCCACGTCACATACGTCTTCTCGGTCGCGAATTTAATAACTTTAAAAAATTCGATAATATTTTTAGAAATTAGAAGTAAAAGTCGGGAATTTTGGAAATAATTAAAATAAATTAAAATAATTATTTTTTATAGTAGATTCGTTGACAACGTAATAAAACGGTTGAAATTTAATAGGCTTTGAAATTTTTTAAAGTTTAAATTATTCAATTATCTAACTAGATTTGTTAAAGCCGTGACCTATCAAGTAATTCGTTTCTAACCAGATAAAAATCGGATAACTTTGAAAATTTTTGAAATTTATTCCGGAGTTTAACTGATAGTCGAATTTTTCATCGGAAATTAAAATGTTAAAAAATATTCAAATTTTCCGGTGAATTCGGTACCACCGCATCCGGGCGGTTGAAAAATAATAGCCTTTGAAAAAGATCTAACTATAAATAAACTTTTATAAGTAACTTAAGTTTTTGGCGGCAAAACTTCAAAATGTTAGAATTTATCAATTATCTTGCTAGATTCGTTGACACCATGTCCGTTTTAGGCAATTAGCTTCTAACCAGATAAAATCGGGCAACTTTGAAAATCTTTGAAATTTTTCAAAAATAAAATAATAAAATAAATATTCCTCCCTAAGCGTCGATAGCTGATGAAATACTTCACAGCTATAGTGTTTGAATAACTAATATTTTAAATTTTCTTGTGATCGGAAGTGAATAGATTTTAAGAAAAAATTTATAGTGAGAAAAAGAATCAAGTTTAGTTTGAGTGAAATAGGAGTGCCCGGACGAGGCGCCTCAGCCGCTGATCACGACAAGCGACTGCAAGCAGTAAGGTAGGACTAAGTTTAACTGTGTTTAACCTGTCTTTTGTGTCACATCATTCATAATAACACACGGGGATTACACACCCTTTTCAGGGCTAGTTAAATTCAAGGAGGGGCTTGTAAGGATCTGTGTCCTTCCGTGATGAGCGGGTGATTGACCATATCAGCCGAAGAGCGTTGACATGTCAAAAAAGCGTGGCTTAAATTCGGACTTCAGGTCGCAATCCCTGAACTGATACGAAGGTCTCACCAGGCTGCACCGAAGCACGTTGACTCCAAACATGCAAAATTAAAAAAAAAAAAATTTTTGAAAAAGCATAATACACAACACAAACACTTTGTAAATTTCAATGTTTATTATTATGTGTGTTGCTACTAGGTGTTAGGGATGGAACCTACCAGAGTATGGCCGGCAAGTCCAACCGGCAAGAAGTCGCCGGGCCTAGGTCTACTCCGTCTTCATTCCTAACTGCTCATAAGTCACGAACAAGGAACCTCGTTCGTCTCTGAGGGACATCAAATATCTTTCAAATCTTTTATTTAGATGCCCTCCACAATCAAATGTCAAAGCCAACCCAAGGTCCAGTGGGTACATGGCTAGATGAGGAGATTGAAGAAACAGATACCTTAACAATCGACTCATAATCTCTAATCTCTGAATATAATTAATAATGATTTTTCCCTATTTGACTTAGATTAATAATATTTCTCTTGGGAACTGGTCCTACCTTATAGCAATGCCATAGAATAAAGCTTGAACCCCAACCAGATGTGATTTACGCCCACGATCTGGGAGTTGGAGAAATAACACTAGAGGACCGTAACCCGTGTGATAGACTCGTGATTACAAGCGACCTTGACTACTTGACGGACGGTGCCCAAAAGAATGTATTGAATTAGATTGAACTGACTGGACTAAAGAGATGAGATAGAACGAGACGTAATAAATAAAGTTTACATTTGAATTTTGAATCTGGGATAAGTATACGGTAGCTGTCAGAAAACTCTCCCGAGCTTTATATCGCTCCCTGTACTTTTGGTCGGCATCGGATGTGGGCACGTGGTGTCCATCTCTCCGCCCGACAGAACTTTGAAGCCCGACATGAATCGGGAGTCCAGACATTGGTACACGATACCTTCAATTCGCCCATGTGGGTTATGAAGTGAAATTAAAGGCTGGAAGTGAACACGTGGGGCTCCTCGGACCCCATTCGGAACCCAGCGGGCAAGAATGCCCTATCCCGTTAAATCCGGAAGGCGGGCTACGATTGGGGTTGAAACCACCAATGAAGGTAGTCAGGCAGAGTTGCGCCGCTCACTTAATGGCCGCGCGTTCGGAAGACGGGTTCTGCGGGCCCTCTTCGACGTCCGGCTGGGGCAATGTTTGCCTCCCCCGTTTCGACCGGGAAGGCCGGGATTCCGGAAGTGTGGAGCGAGATCTCCAGCTTGCCGCCCGGCAGGTTGTACTTGTACGACAGGCGCCTGGGTTTGGGTTGCGGGATCTTCGGACCCGCTTCCGCACCCATTGTGTGAGACGATATGGGTCTCTATACCCGTGTGAATTCCGGAAGTGATCGGTGTCAGGGCGGCCGACTGCATGTAAATCTCCGACCGAGTCCAGAACGACCCTGGCCAACAGCAGTGTCAGCGGTCTATCAATGGGTACTAAGGGCCCTGACTACTAATCAAAGCTGATGCCTTATTGAAGCTCCCGGTCCGACCCCTTCTCTCCAGGTCTCCGCTACGAGAAACAATGTAACGGAATGAGTGGAACAAGCGATTATAAAGCTAAGTGGGGGTGGTCCAAAATAAAAAAAAAGAGGTCAGTGGGCTGCCCCCTTTAGTATCCGCCCACGCAATAGAGAAGGCAGATTGATCAACTCATTAATTATTGCCTCTTTTCGGGGGGGCAATAGTTAGTGAACCAACGAGCCGACTCTGGTGAAAGTATACTCGCCCTTTGAGGTCGCCGAAAATGGCACAAGGCCGCCGTCATCCCTGCAAGGTGACGTAATCAATGCCGGATCGAAATCCCCGACGAGGGAGGACGGTCGTACAATGCTCACAAGTGTTCTGCCAACTTGCAAAGTAGAAGCAAAAGATAAATAAGTAGAGCCGGGGAGGGCAGCCGCACCACGGTAGTATCCCAAACCGGCTCGTCACGCAAACGAAAAGTTGTGCGTTTGTTTTATGAAAATTAACTGGAGAGAATGCATCCAATCATGTTGAATTCTTGATTGATGAAATTACGCTTTTCCGCTTAACGATTGCAAATCGATACAAGCATTAGCTGTAGCCGAGTTACTCGGT
Organism: Neomicropteryx cornuta; assembly: GCA_020383195.1. Taxonomy (NCBI): domain Eukaryota; kingdom Metazoa; phylum Arthropoda; class Insecta; order Lepidoptera; family Micropterigidae; genus Neomicropteryx; species Neomicropteryx cornuta. The sequence goes on from JAHKQU010000028.1 coordinate 8,579,976, forward strand.
AGTTTGTCCTGATGCAAAGGGGCAGACCTAAATGTGTGGGACAGGGCTAGTAACCCCTCACACGTTGGCATGCAGTCACTCAGTGAGGACACGTACAGGAGAGTTTGTGGGATGGACTGGAAATTTAATAAAATTTTTTGAACGCCTATCGCCCCTATGACAGTTGCCGTAATACTAGCTGGTTATTTTATAACTAAATAGCATGAACCTATGACTGACTGTTACTCATTGAAAATTCGTGGATACATTGATGTGGATCTATGTAACATTCTCCGATGATACACTTTCATAAAGGTACAATTGACGGGCAGGAAACTATGGTACGGTACAGTACATTTTGTTATGGGGAGGTCGGTAAGGTCAACACCGCGGTATCCGAATAATTACGATATTGGCAATTTCAGTGGCACCGGCCTCCTTTCGGTCACCACGTGTGACACCCAGTCGCAGGCCGCGACGACGGCAGCGAACAGTAACATTAGGAGTTAGAACTGGCTGTAGTAAGGCTGTGCCAAGCAGGTTACCCAATCTCATCGCAACGGAAGGAAGGAAAATAAAATTTATAAAAAAAAACTTTATTAGTGACGGGATTCATGGTCAAGATGTGTTCATGGTCATCTGATAATATTAAGGATTGCTTTTTAATTATAATTAATAATAATTAAAACTACTTTATTTTGATTCCAATTAATATATTTCAGTTACTAAGTTACCAACCTCCCTTAACCTATTAACCTGACAACGCTCTATTGAAATCATACTCATACATAATAAATTAGAAATTATATTATATTATATAGAATGTTTTTTTTAGAGGCGTGGTTTTCAATCTGGCACTACTTTTTTCGTAGTTGGTGTTTTTGACAGCTGTCACTTGATTTATGCTCAGTTTGGTTTGCCATTTCATAATGAATAGACTTACTCCTGAACAACGTTTGCAAATAGTGCAAATTTAGAAAAAAATCACTCTAAATTTTTTTAAAATCAATCTAAAATAAAGTAAAAATCGCGTCGTGGGCCTGTGGCGTGGCCTCCAAGATCGTGCGATTTAACACCGCTGGACTATTTTTTGTGGGGTTATGTGAAGTCGCTTGTCTACGCAGATAAGCCGGACACGATTAACGCCTTGGAAGAGAATATTCGGCGCGTTATTGCTGACATACTTGCTGCCCAACTTGCTGCAAAAAGTGGTTGAAAATTGGGCCTCTCGGCTGGAATTTGTTCGAGTCAGCCGCGGCGGCCACTTACCCGAAATCATTTTTAAAACATAATGGCAAACCCTTATCTTTATAATAAAACTAAATTCTTAGCCATAACATCAAATTATATGCGTTTTATCTCTTCTTGAAAACCACGCCTCTAAAATCATCACCCTATACATAATAAATTAGAAAAAAAGAGGTAAAGCTCCAGACGTTACAATTTATGAGATGGTAGGGTCAAGTTGAATGGTCGGCCCAACCAATCGAAAATATTGGGTAATAATAATAATTAAGTTGGACAACTAACCTACAGACGTTACAACTGTTGGAAGTTGGATCCAACTAATTGTGTCATCTGTAAGGGCTGTAATTTACCACTTACAGACATCTCACCTGCAAGTAAGAGTTTCTGTATCGTAAAAAATCAAATAACTATTATGAAATAGGGTTGTCTTTAATCTACAAACCCCTAGAAATAATACCTTAAAACCTCCGGTGACATCATGCTAGATTCAGGCACTTACACACCGCTGACATCAGTTATACCATAATATTATTATTTATTATTAAATAATAATGTTAGTGTTGGCAACTTTATGAATATCTATGGGGAGAGGAATAACTACGGAATTACAAGAAGAAAAATGGAGGTGACAGCGAGAGCGGGGCAAGGGGAACGGACGGCGTGAAGTTTGGAGAAGCGAAATTTTTGCTGGGTATTATTTTTTTAAAGAATCACAGTAGGCAGTTGGTAATGTATTCCAGAGCCAGTAAGCAGCTAAATCAGCGCTGTTCAACATTAATTATCATGTAATTCGTTTGTGCACGTTTACAGACACGTGCAGATAAAAATTGGCCGCCGCGCTGTCAATGGTAAATTGGCCATGACTGTCAATGTCCTTGTCTGGCAGCTTGTTATGAGTAATTCGTACAAGATTACGTCTTCAGGGCAGTGTAATTAAATTATCATTATAAATAGGCATTAAATATAGTCGTCGGTCATGTTAATTTACAGTATGTAATATTTTGTCATGTCTTTAAAAAACAGTTCGTATTGACACTTTTTGGCGGGTGACATTTTCGTTAATTTCAAGCACTTACTAATTGTTTCGAACCCTATAAATTTTGAATGTGAAAAGATTCTAAATTAAAAAATAATAACAGTAATGTATTGAATATTTACATATTTAGTAAATTTCCGAGGGTCTCAATTGTATACCGACCCCAAAGTTTGATCACTTTAAATATGAAAAAGATATTTTTAATTTTTGTTGCAATCTAAGATGGCGCGTTTTTGGCAACTTCATCCACATTCTAAAATATTTCGCAAAAAATCTAATAGAGAGCCTCCCTCTAAGCTTAAAAACTATCCCGTTGAAGTATATATACCTTTTGCTTAGAAAAAAAAACTGCAACCTACTTTTCTTATTACTTTAAAACTAAAATCAAATCTGTGGGATGACGACATGAGGGCATTATACAAATTTACGAAAAGATAGATATTAATAGTATAGATAGTAGTAATGATAATTTGCATTATAATATTATTTTGATAAGATTTGAAAAATAATTAAATAAATAATAATACTATCAGCTGATAAAAGTTTTATCTTTTTAGTGTATCAACTGAGAACTTATCTAAATCAGTGGACTTTTTGTTATTTAAAGAATTATCAATTTCGAGATTTCATTTTCTAAAGTGGGATTCATATAAATGGAAAAGGTTAATAATGGACAGAGGCTTGTTTATAAAGAAGTCATCCAAGTCACAAGGTACCGTCCGTAAAGAAGTTTCACTTTCTAATTTCAAAAAGTAGGTTCATTTAGGGAGGAAGAAACTTGTCATGGCTTTCTGTCGAATCAGGAAGTTCAGAATAGTTCAGAAATAGTGAAAAGGTATCCTTTACACTACGCTACTTCCCTACATTACTTTTCACTCTATACTACATAGACCGTGTCCCCAAGACCATTCCAGATAAAAAAAAAACAGCTAATTGGTCCTGCGATTTTTAGTGTTATTTGTTAAGAAATTATATCAAAATTCATCATGGTTACCGAGAAAAAAAAATGTAAGCGTTACTCAAAAATTCTAAAAGGATCATGTAATGTCTTTATTGTGGACTCTTAGCTTAGTATCAAGGCCATTATCGATCGGTGATGCATTGAAATTGACAGCATCTGTTAAAAAATATAATAAATTTGGGGTTGTTTTATCTGTAGAGCGATATTTTCGATACGAATAAGCATTTTATGAAATAGCACTTACTCTCGCCGCTACAGTCAGAAGATCAAGCATCCTGAATTCTCTCCGTGCTATTTTCACATGTTAACTCATGAAGTCGTGGCAAAAACGTGATTCAAATTAAAATGGCGCCTCGCAAGTCTCTATTTGATTACATGCAATGACGTAATGGCGTAAGAAAGTATTTTGTGGAGTCCGGAAGCGTGTAACAAACGTGACTTGTGCACATGGCAAAATAATACCATCCACAAGGACCCACACATGCATTTATGTATGGCAGGGAATGTATGGCGTGTGGATTGGGCTCTAAAAGGCAAAGACGGAGAAACTATTCTATTGTTTTTGATGTCCACAAGACGTCAAAACGAACATATTGTTATAAAATGTAATTTTTCGGATTTTAAACACCGTCTGTACTGTTTAATCCCGACGTTTCGGCTATGATCACACATCCCGTCCTCGTTCTGTCGGGAGTTTGAGTTGGTAAAGGCGGGTAGTTTCACGACCGACCTCCGTATTTAAATTAATATATTTATTGTAAAGAATGTGTTGAAATCAGTGCTCCCATAGATTTAACTATACTTAATTATGTAGTATAATTTAATTTAAATAAAAATAAAACTGTGCTTTCTAGGGGTTCGTCGCATATTCTAAGAACAAACTTGATTTTAAATTCGAAATGTCAGCTGGGCGCGAATTCGATTTGACACATTTTATCTATGTCAGGAAGCGATCCGTACCAAATCGAAATTCACACCACCTAGAGTTTCTACATATAAATGTTTACACATAACAATGGAAATGTTTTCGAAATGGGTAAAGTCGTATTGTAGTGTACATAGGAAAACCTAGTTAATAAATATTTTTAACTAAGGACATATTTATAATCCGTTTCATTAATTTCGAAACATTAATGATTTATTAAATAAATATAATATCAAACAGAATATTATATTCAATTATTATTATCATTTGATTTTGTCATATTCTCTGATACCAGGGAATATGACAAAAACATAAATGTCCAAATATTACAAAGATAACCAAGTAATACAAAATTATAACTTAACGAAATATAATCGATAATAAAATATTAATTGAATAGTAATTTGACACGTATTTTTCTAAATAACCTAGGTCCATTTGAAGAATGTCAAGTTTATTAATAAAACGAATGCTTTATAATTATTTTTCCCTCGTGTGTATTTGAGTTTATTAGCATTATTTTTTATTTAGATTTTCATAAAAAGATAATAATTTACTGTAATTACATTTCTGTATAACGAAATAATTTATAATCGGAATAAAAATATCGTGTTGTCTATCAATCCTATGTTTTTTTTTTGTATTAAATTGTTTGTTCTAATTTATTTATTTATTCTTTAAAAATATTATAATCATTTTGGACTCCACTCAACCAAGCTAAATTTGTTTTTGCTAGAGTCTGAGTTCATTTTGATGTCCGATGTTTTGAATTCGTTCCTTTTGTGGTTTGATACGATAATAAAAAAACTTGTGAAAATTGTTTCTCTTTAAGTAATAATGCATTTGTAATCAATTATGCCAAATACACGCAGTATGAGGAAGGAAGAAACACTTGTTATTGTTAGTAGACAGATTGCGAAAAAGCAGAAGATAGGCAGAGATTAGGCAAGTACCTCAGCTGGTGAATATTTTTTATCTTTCGCCATTAGGCGTGGTCAGAAAATATATGAAAGATGACGTTTAAAATGCAACCTTCATAAATTCGAAAATCGCATTTTCAACTAAAAGATCCAGCCACTACAATTATTATTATATAATTGCAGTTTTGCTAGATAAATCGATCAGTATTATGAATCAATATATCAAGTATCACGCGTTAAATGCTGTTAAGTTAGTTTAATTTTGTCTATTTGGACCTACAGACCTGCAAGCGCCCAAGACCCAAATGTGAGAGAGTTCCCATGTCTTTAAATCAATTTCGCGGGCAAAGACTTCAAAACTTTTACATTAAAGCAAGCATCGAAATCTCTGCCGTGAGTTCTCGCGTGAATTGGAACGGGTAAAGCGGAAAGTAATTTATTACAGGATAATCTATGATTATTAATTCTAATGTTTAATGGCGTCGTAGTCTCACCAACATAGAACGCATCACAAAACTTACATAAAAGCTGATACACAACGTTTCTGGTGGTGTTCGTTATGTTTGTGATAGATAATGTTGTGGATTGCATGGTGTGTGGTTTGTTTGTGGTTTGTGGTGTTTGTGTTTATATATATTTTTATTGTTCGCGCTTGAAAATTAATCGCCTCTTACAATAATTTTGCATGTTTAACCACGAGGTCTTTTACATGGTTCGACCCCGTTTTTTAGAAATATATTATTTGGTTGGTTACAAAACGTTTTATTTTTATTTAAAATATTACGTAAATTGGGAGGAAGTCGGTAAGACAGTATAGAGGGACAATCGAGTATATTTTTCCAATTTGGGTTTTTAGAGATTATTGAATATAAGTCTTTTAAAATTGGATTTAATTTTTCAACAGCAGGAAAATAGTGGCTACTTAGAAAATTTTTTTTGTTAATTGAGTTAGTTTTTATTTTAGGTGTAAATTTTGAAGAAGAGTCTAAATTTTTTTTCTAAAATGGATTTTTTTAGGTTAGTGAGATATGTTTCTAAATCATTTTTATTATTGGAGATTCTATGACCGCGAATAGAAAGGGAATACGGTATTATTTTTTTTTTGTGTGAAACGTATGGTAACTATGAAAAAGTAAATATTGTTGTTTATTTGTTGGTTTTATGTGTACTTAAGTTTTGTACTGACCACCAGAAACAGCTATATCAACATCCAAGAACGTAATGCAACTATCTGAGATATTATGTGTGAACTCTAATGGTCCAAAAGAATTTAAATCGGATATGAAATCCGTTAGAGAATCTCTGCCATGTGGCCAAATAACAAAGATATCATCGATAAAACGAAGCCAAACTAAAGGAAGGCTGCAAAGATTGACTTTTAAGAAAATTTTGTTATAATTGACCCATAAACAGATTTGCATAAGAAGGAGCCATTCTATTGCCCATTGCTGTCCCCTTTGAAGGTAAAAATCTCCTCAAAATCAAAATAAAAGAAAAAGCATTGCAAGTGAGCACAAAATTTGCTAACCCTGTAAGAAAATCAGTTGATGGTGTTTGTGGAGATGGTCTTTTATTGGGAATATTAGTGTATTTATAATACTTAAACTACATTTATAAAAAATCATGTTAAAATTAAAGTCGCTGGTATACTGTTATTGTATCAAGTTTTTATAAGCAAATGGTTAGCACAGCAGTAATAATATGTACTTAAAGTTATCTACCCTTTTGGGTTACGATAAAATTAATGATTAACCGTAAATATCGCACTATTGCATTTTAGTCCCAATAACAGTCTCAATAACATAATGTATTAGTATTAGGTGGGTTTAATTTGTACAATGAACTCACCTAATTAATATACGAACATATTGTTATCATTATAAATATGTAGGTACAGCTACCTAATCCTTTTCTTCTTTCTGTATAATCAGTTTTAGTTAAACCCACATTACAATTTCGTTGTCTTATATGAGGATTCGTCCAATCGGCCAAACTACTTCTAATTGTTGTTATTATAAATACATTACGCTGAATTAAAGAGTATTAAATAAATAATAAACTGTTATCATGAAATATTTTTTGTTAGTATATTTAAGATTTTTCTGAATTTTCTTGTATCCTTCGAATAAGAAAATTTATGTATTTTTATCTTTGCTGCCTCTATAAATCTTATAGTGTATTTGGGATAAATAACCATTGCTAATGCACTCATTGCCACGTGATCTTATGAAACGATGGTGCATTAATGTACCTATGTATAGATCTGCGTCCACCGGAGCGATTGCGGCGCGCGCGCACGTGGATCGCGGCCTGGGAACATGTGCGGGTCATAACGCACGCAGGACACATTCGTTTACGCGTGAGAAATTCAATTTATGATTAAAAAAAAATAGCTTTGCTCGTAAACATTCACTTAGTAACTAATGACAAATAGAGGCATTTAAAACATCGGCCGTACCTATACAAAATAGCATACTTTGGTAACCAATTAATCATTTCGTATACCAATAAAATAAAAATATTGTTATATTATTAACACAAAACTATTACTTTTATTATTAATATTAAAATAAATGAAGTGTAAAAGAATTTGCCTTATATCATTTAATAATAATCAATAATTTATTTGAGTTTATCTTGTCGCGATATTTTGTTACTACTTTTACAAGATTCTATTTAACCTCACTCTGTGCCCAAATCTCGCAATCGATTTTCAACCACTTCCGGTAGTCCAATCTTGCTGTTTTTTTACACATTTGGTTTCGATGACAACACACGTTGGATGAAAAATGAAACTAAATGAACTAAAAAGTAGAAAATGTTTTTTTTCCCGAGTCACATATGGCAATAAAAAATATTGGAGCGCTCAAAAGACACGCCTACACATATTTCTTCAAAACATGTTTCTCAATTACGAGAAAAAAAAGAATATAAGGAGATTTAAGTTGAAAATACAATGTGAGTTTCACCGTTATTCTAAAAATATTATAATAACATTTTGTTAGAATCGGATAAATTTAAGTAAATTGTAATGGTATGTATTGTTTGATAAATAATTTATAAGGCGACTTAGAAATATCACAGAATAAACCCTTCACAATCAATGGATGGTCAAAATTTGTATTAGATTTCGAGTGAATTTTAAAACATCGCATAATAAACATTATTCTGAAATAAATAATTATTTAGCGCGTCCCTCTGTTCATTTTGAAATTTCACCAGACTGCGATAAAATATATTTTCCATGAATGATCTCACTGTTTCCTGAATAATTAATACTAAAATGATTACTTAATTAATTAATTATTACCTAATACTTAATAATTAATTAAATTCATGTTTACAAATACTGCATTTTAAATAATATATTAAATAATTTTAATTAATGGTGGGTATACCAAATTTGAAATAATGTTGAATTTTTCTTATATGAATCTTTGTGATTCAGACAAATTTTAAATCATAACTACGGCTTTTCCCAAACACGTGATATTTTATCACATGTGACAATGTTATTTTGAGTTGTGTAATATTCTATATTACTTATAGTATTACGTATATATGCTGAAGAGCACAATATACAACAAGTTCAACGACCTCTCGGTTAGGTGGCTTTAAGCGTCTAAACGCGTTAAATAAAAACCAATCCTTTTAAAAATTGTGACGTGGCAGAATATTATTATAACCTATATTATAAACTTATCTATCAAAAATTACAAACAGCAATACACATAAGGCTTACGATAAAATGGCCGTACAATTATATTTATAGAATATTTATCCGCGTCGAAAATAAAAAACCATAAAAAAAAACGTCGATTGCCTAGTGGTATATAGATTAGATACCCGTACGTACTCGCGGATTATGTCTAAAAATCATTCATTAATCGAAAAAGCAAATCCTAAAAACTAGCAATAGATTCATTTCTCTGTCTTTCTCTGCGGATGGGAGAGAGATGGCCGCTGAAAGAGGATTTATAGGAAATGATTATGCATCACATCTTCAGGTGATAGTTCACAACTCACTGGGAATACAATTTCATTTAATTGTAAAACATAGTCTTTGATTAGTGTCTGTTTCCATACAAACGCTTGTTACTTATATAAATAGGTAAAATGTGTCTTTATGTATTGTTAGACACATTATTTCTATTCAAATTTATTAAAAAACAGCAGCACTAAAGAATAATATAATAAGAATAATAATATAAATTCCAAAAGTGCGAATAGTGACTACCCTAGTTCTAACTTGCGAAGTATACACACTTAAGGGCACCTTAAGGGGAGCAAAACGTCTCTGAATTCGGGCCTTATTAGAGACGGTAATGGTATTGTAAGTGCTTCAGCGTTGGATTTTGAACAACGTAATTTTACAAAAAATCAAGAAGGGACGGACCCCCGTTCCTAAGCTTCCAATGTTAGCGGAACTCGGGAATTCGATGTTTAACTCTTATATATTCAAATTATTACGCGCGGCAACTAAGAATCAAATTTGAATTATGGTTATGGAGAGAAAACAGTTCTTTTTTTTTTGTTTGTTTAATATTTAAACCGAACTAGTCATTATTAATAAGTTATGTTGCATAATTTCGAACAATATTTCTTTGGAATTGTGTGTATTCGTGTGGCAATCGGAACAGGAAGTTTACAAGCAACCTATAGAATTACTTTGCCAGGGTAAATGTTCCTGATAAAACTGCTGCTTGCAATGTTTGCAAACGATTTCGAATAGTCAAATCTATAAGAATATCTAGTGTCCCGTGACCGTACAACCGTAAGAAACCAAAAAAAAAAAAATCAACTGCGTTAAATTTAACAGCTGTTTAACTTGTTAATTGTAATTAGCATTAACTTCAATGACCGTTTTTTTCTTAGACAATTAAACGGCCAAGTTTAGTAGCCGTATTGTAAATGTGGTGGTAAGTATAATAGTGGCAGTGGTGTATTCTTATAGCTTGTCTGGCCATCAGGGTATGACCTTATCACTTTCCGGTGAATTACTCGCAGCGCGCTGTTCTGAAAATCAATGATGCAATTTTGAACTCGCTTATTGCATCACAGCAGAAACGGTGGTTTCGTCACGGCTGGCAGCGCGCCGCGCCGTTTACCAGAAATCTCTCGAAAACGTCAACGGCCTAAAGGACTGAATTCGCACGAGTTTAATGGGAACACAAGAACACGTGCCTGCTGTCGTGATGACGAAATGCCTATTAATTATTTGATGTCACTCAGATATTTTTTTCTGGACCGCCATGTTTTAACAATAAGACATGTATTTCTGAGTTTGGGATTTGTACGCCATCGAGACAGATATTACCAAATGTCAAATGCTTACCATTTCGAGGTTATTATTACAGTATTATACTAATGGACCCTGGGACGTGCGAAAGATGTATCTGATTTACTCAGCGCGCATTAAATATTTCTGTTAGAAAGTAGACCTTGTTCCTCGTCACATCTAATAGGTAAATTTAACAGAACAGAAAATGTTTAACAGACCCTTTTAATGTTAATACCCTCCCCTTTTTGAAATCCATATTTATGAACAAACTTAAAAGGGGGCTTTACATGTAGATGGAAGAGGAGAGGGGGAGGAAAAGAGGGATCAGAATCCATAATTTGTATAAATGTTTAGAAATGTTTTTTTTTATTACCTATAAGTGTGTTACAATACAGAATAAATAATACAATGCTACTATACAATGTAATGCAACAATATTTCTTTTTAAATGAGCAGAAATTAGATTTAGAAATAATTAGACATGTCAGTTAATCAAATTGATCAATTATAATCAACTAATTAATCAAAAGAAAAAGGAACATCTCTTACTAATTAAGCGATAGAGTTTAATACGAACAAACACACTTACAATTACTGAAGTTTAATTTCGAAATTAGCACTAACTGAATTGAAACTAGTTTAATGTTTTTGTTTTTTTTTTTAAACGACAATCTACAAGCAATGTATTTTTTCTAATCGGATGAAATCAATTTTGTTGCCGCGGTCAAGCGCACATCCGGCATCTTTGTGGTTTTAGGCAGCACCTACCAACGCCACAAGCAGTCAACACCACTGTGTCAATAGTACATTACATATTAAATAATTTTGTGGTTGTTGTATGTAGGTGTGTATTGTTACTCAACTCAGTAGAAGATGCTCAAAAAAAAAGACCTTTGAATATTCTCAGCAGTGACCAAGACCCACTGGGAATGGAATCCGAAACCACTATGCACAACCAGACGTTCATATGTTAAATATAGTTCTTATATAAAAAATGTTGTATTATAAACCATTGTCAAAGAATCTAAAAATCTACTAGGAACCTGAAAATGCTTTCGTGAATGTCATTAGGTAAAGATATTAAATGTTGTATGTTCTACGGTTATAGTTGACATGCGGACACGATAAACAATGACTATAAAAAAATATCTATAAAAGCACTCGCATAATAATTACCTATGATATTAACAAAAAATATTCACGTTTTTGCGCACTCTTTGTGCTCACAAACACGCTCACAAAACACGTGCTCAGGCAGCATAGGTCATGTGCCTGGTTAAGTGGTTACATAAAGCAATACACATTTTATTACCTTGTGCATACATAACGCACAACAGATATTTAATATTACATAAATTATTATTATTATTATTATTATTCATTAACGGTAATTTATTTAATATTATAATAATATTAAATAAATAACCGTTAGTAATAAACTCAAAGTTAGAAATAATGTTAGAATAATTTAATTGTATGTTGCTCAGCGCGTAAGGCTATACCTTAAAAAAGCAATACTGCTATAGAAAAGTCTACCTTAGTACAGGCATTACCTAGTTAAGTAGAATTTTGCATAATATGTAAATTAATGTTTAAATTACTATGTCAATTAATCTACATATATAAAACAAAGTCGGATTAGTTACATCATTTATAACTCAAGAACGGCTAAACCGATTTTTATGATGTTTGATTTGTTGGATTTGTCTCCGCCACGAATAACTATATATAACGAATAACTATTAAAACATCGGAAAAAAATAATAGATTAATTGTGTAATTTTGAATTGTGTGAAAACATTTATTGAACCTAATTCATTTTGAGTATTCCTAATAAAAAACTGAATTTAATTTAGCTAATAAGTTAACACAACATTTATTGTTTCTGAGCCGGTATGAAGTTAGTCGGGTCAGCTTGTAAATGTATAAAATACACATTTACATTTTTAATTCATATTTAAATCATAGGAAAAACAATTATTGCAAATAATATATATTATAATCATAACTCATTCATTAGAACTCGTTTGTATGTGCTTGCATGTATTCGCAATAGCATATTATGAATTAATAATAATCACACATGTGTATGTACAAAATAATTTAAGTAAGAATACTTTTTAAAATAAAAACTTGACAATTTATTGCAATGGTATCAATATTACATTAAAATTTGTCGTTTGCGTCGTCCATATTTATTTATTTTACATAATTAATCTGACAAAATATATAGAATGTAGTAGTAGAAATCACAGTTATAAATGAATATTGAATATGAATATGTAGCACTGCTACATTTTGTGCCCTGCCTTCTTTACTAGACTATATCTGTACTAAGGAAGGCAGTGTTGTATTGTGCTACAACTGAGAATGTCAAACTGCTACAACTGAGAATGTATTGCACTAGTTGACTTCGTAAAAACCTTAATTCAAATTTTAGTGGACATTACTTATTTTTATTATTCATATTATATGAGGAAGGATTCATAATATGATGAGATCCAAAATATGATGAGAGGGAGAACGGAGCAATAAAATGATCATGTCTGGCTTCATAAATCCGTTATATATTTTATGGAGATCGTGGTAGTCTAGTGGTTAAGGCGTTGGACTACTAACCCAAAGGTCTCGGGCTCGAATCCGCAGATGGTCATACCATTTTTAACGCTTCATTACTATCATCTCCCTTGACTCTAGCACAGGCATATTTGATCTAGTTAAGTAGGGCCCAAAATAATTGCATATGACCTAGGCCAAAAAAATTCTTAAAAAAAAGGTCTGTATAAATATAAAAATTAATATAATATATATAATATAATGTATATAATATAATGTCTATTTTTTTTATTTGTTTTTGGTAGTTACTCACTTTTTTGTAATGTAATTAGTGTTTTTGCATTTTATTATCTTGTTTTTTCCTTTCTCTTATCTATGGTAACCTTTTGAAACTATTGAAATGATTGTGTTATTATATAGAATGATTTTTAATTTCCCATAGAAAAGGCACCGTCTTTGTGGGGAAAAGTAAAGGTGTTTTGTTTAAAAAAAAAAGTGTAACAACCAATTTGGTTAAGTTCTGATGATAAGTTGATTTGGTTCTTCTTAGTTATCAGTTTAGGCGAAACGTGACCTATGAGGATATTAGTGCCTTTTGGATCAGGATATGAAGCATCGATGAAGTCAAAGCTCGAAGTACTAACGCATGAGGTATTCGAAGCATTCTAAAATTTTATTCAAAATGCACTTGGAAACAAGACACGTCACATTGGTGTCCGCCATGTTAGACTGATTGGAAGCAGACGATTTAGGCACACATACACTTAAGCAAAGCTTGAATATATACTAAACCACTATACTAAACTAAACTACTACTATACTAAACTTTATAGAATATAAACATAAATATAGGATTTTTATGAGTAATTTTCTTTCAACTAGAGTAATATCTATTTCGTACGTATGTATCACGCACGATTAGAGTAATTAATACTCTTAGGTTAAACATCCAATAAACACCTATTTATTATATACAATTAGTTGCAAGCTTGTATATTTTGTTCGCGGTAGGAAAAGTTGTTAGGACGTTTAACTATTGACCCAGAGATCGCAAGTTCTGATCCGCATAATATAAACATACATTTTTTAATGCTTCATCAACACCATCTACGCTGACCCAAGCAATTTAGCTTAGTCGGGCTACGAGTAGGGCTCAAAATATACAGGATATCCCAAGACCTTTCCCGAAGACTTAAGGGGGGTGTTTATGTTCCCTAAAAAAACGAATAAGAAATTGTACAAAATAAATGCGAAAATAACTCATTCCCTAATTAATTAAGATGCATCCTATGCCCGATTTTTTTTAATCGAGTCATCATGCTAAAATCTTAAATCACTTAAATCTTATCTTAAATCGAATCCCCGTAAAAGAGTTGATCGATAGTTGCCGTTGCAGTGACCCAGCGGCGCGAGCGGGTCACTTTTTTTATATTTACTTATATTTTTTTTTTCAGAAACCATGGTGAGTCATGTTTGAAATCGTAGGGCCAATCAGTTTCTTATTTTATCGGGAATGACTGGTGCGGGACACCTGTACCTATTTGTATTTATGACCTGTGTCCATAGCAATCAAAAGCGTCCTACAATATCCAGTACTTAATCCGCTACCTACTGCAAATTTTGCATATTGTTTTGTTCAATAACGCGTTATACTAATTGGATTTATCAATACGAACGGTTGTGTAAAAATGTCGACACACGTGCTGCGGACACGTGAAGGACTGACATAAAAAATAATCAAGCAGCGGCGATGCCAAAAAGTGGGTTATCGTAAGGTCGACAGTCGCTGTGTCGAAATGCAACGTGGTCTTTTCGCACGTGCTGCGCGACCACGCCCACCAGGTCTTCCGTCTCCGTCGGGCCACTCCTGTCTCCGTCTGCACGTGGAGTCGCTGGCCACACGTGTCAGCTCTGAGCTCTGCAGGCTGTGAACTGGGTTTAGGTTGGGTTAGAAATCTGTGTCGCCGCCGAACGGCGTGGCCCGTTTAGCGCACTTTTATGCTGACAATGTATTTATGATTTTTCCTATAAATAATATGTTCCAATAAAAAAATTATATAAATTTTGAATTCTCAGAAATTTACATACGCCGGATCATTAGGGTTTGGATAACAATTTAGTAATTAAAAGATCGCGGAAGAGGGGCACTTAAAACGATAATAATCGAAAATAGAAGCATAATACCATACCAATACCATGACATACCAATCTAACAAATTAACTGAGTTTCATTACTATTAGTTACTGAACTAATAAGAATTTTAACATTACGCATACATAATAAACATCATTAAAAAATAAATTGCAATTAATTTCAAATTAGTAAATTTTATATTTACGAATATTCTAACTAATTATTACCGAAAATACTCTATGAAAATTCCGCATGATTTTTAAAACAACGAGGTTGCATCCGCTACCACTGTGTGTGTTTAGATTAATTTAAATATATTTAAGCCAGAATTTAATATATAGGAATTTTTAACAATTCATTGACAACTACATGTTAAACTGCATTAAAAAAAAATAATCTACACATTTAAAGTGCCTACACAAAAATAAGCTAATTTGGCAAGAGCATTTAATACAATATATAAAATATACTTCACAGTAAATTATTAGAAAAATACATTTTTTCATTTTATTATTTAAGAAAAACCGGTTTAAATTTATTCTTTCCAGAATTGATGAATATGGTTCCAAGACTGGCCACAACATAGAATTAGCTATATCTCTACCTAATTAGACAGCTCGCGTACTAAGGTAGGCTTTATTTGTTGTAGATTATTAAATGTAAGGCATTAAGATGATAATTAATTAGTTCTTTGTATAATATATTTTCTATTTTTGGGTGTGCAAGACCCGTATATTGAACATCAACAGAATCATAATTTGTAAATAGAAACATACTATGGGACATCTTTAATGCGTACATAGGATGCATTGCTACGACTATCTTGTACATATAATCTATAGGATTAAAAATATTAAATAATTTATTTAATTACTAACCATAACAATACTTTAAAGATTAGTATTTATTTAAATTATTCATATAATATAATGCTAAATGGCCTAAAATTAAACGCAAAAAAAAAGTTTTTTGTCAAATATTATTAAAAATAAAGTTATTCATTTTATCAGGAGATTAAAGGAAATACTTTTGAAATTTTATTTTTCACTTTTAAATTCCTAATAGTTGCTATTTAAAACGATTTGCTACTTTATAGTTTCGCTACGAAGAAAATGCAAATATAGATTCTATTCTTTTTTTGGGTGCATATATTTTTAAAAAATTATTTAAAAAGTTGAGTAATAAAATGTCTTTCTTGGAAGGTTTTATACTTTTATTTATCTTAATTGGAGAAACCAACAATTTTACACAGTATATACAACAAAAAAATACATTTGATTGATCGATAAAACACTATGTAAAACTAAAAATAGGTTTCTACTAACAAAAAGTATTAAAGTTAATAACAAAAATAACAAAACCATTTTATATCTATATATATACTTACACGAATTTAGAACAGCTAACTTGGGGTCTATAGCACGGCTGCCAGAATGTTGTCCAATCTGAAGAATGCGCAGGTAAAAAAAAAATCATCAAAAATCATCCGCTTGGGAGCTGCGATGCCACAGACACACACACATATTAAATTATAAGACCTCTCTGTTTCGGTCGGGGGTTAAAAAGTGCAAAAAATGATGATCGATACAAAGTAATACCAACTTTTCGTGGTAGATATTTTCGATATACTAGTGGACTGTAGGTTCAGATATATAGGTTTGGATTATATCTAACCAGAAAGGAATTGGGTTACACGGAATACACCGAACTACAAATAGATTCACCAACCTTTTGTTGCCAGGCGCACTGGTGAGTCCGGATGCTGCAACCGGCGTTGGTGAGTTTCCCTGGTGACACTTCGGTGTAGTACAAGTACTTGTAAAGGGGTTCGTTCATACAGCCGCACCGTTCAATTGCTGAAACGTCTTATTTTTTATATGAACTTCAGAATTATTTCATTTTTTAAAATGTTTTAATCGGGTTTCGCCCTTTTTTCAGCCTAATCCGAGATTCCAAAAATAAAACCGATCGGCGATTACGTCATGTAAGTTAACCCTTACGTCTTATTTTTTTACCGCAATCCGTTATTTGTTACAAAACGCACCCAACCAAGCATGGCGCCCGACCTCTGTGAACAGAATCATACCAGGCGGGGTTTTAGGTGAAATGGGATGATATATGAAAAATACATACAGATTTTTTCCATTGGGCAGGCATCACATTTGGTGAGTTTGTGTATGCCTCTGATTGCTTTGCATTTGAAGTGGAATCGTAAAAATTAAATGGTTGTAAATAGACTTGTAACTAAACTGCCGAATTTTAAAATTAAAAAGCTTTTTTTTAATTAGTTGTTTCAATTAGAAGAAGTAGCAGTAATTTTATTGGGGATTTTTTCTAAGAATTTCACTGACATATTGTGAATATATTTTTGATTGAGCTGATAGTTATAATAACGTTTTCTTTTTCCTCGTTATACACCGTGTCTCAAGAAAAAAACAGTGATTTCTAGTGTTATTTGTTAAGAAACTATATCAAAATTCGTCATGGTTACCGAGAAAAAAAATGTAAACTTTACAGTAAAAAAATCAGCTGTCGCCGTGCGCCGTAACGCTGTCAAGGCCATTATCGATCGGCGCGACATTGGAATTCACCATAAATATTTATATAGACACAAAGCTGAATGTCAGCAAATAATTAATTGATTAATTGGGCCATTTCTTTCTGATTATTTTATTTTCATAATACCACATAATACGCCACCGCCATAGCCACCTGCTGGACGTTTCTGTATTTATTCCATTTATGGTATAAGTTTGTCTGTTTATAAACACAAATGAAACTACACACTTATTAAAGCGGAATGCGCCACCGACGAGGTGGCCGAGTGGTTAAGGCGTTGGACTGCTAATCCAATGTGCTCTGCACGCGTGGGTTCGAATCCCATCCTCGTCGTAAACTTTTTTAAAGTTGTATTTTTTTTTATTATAAATATACGTGAATCGCTGCCTAGGAAAATATAGCATTATATAGCATTATGTTAACCAGCTCTTATGCTTAGTAAGATGCGAGATGACTTTTTGACCGATGACGTCTTTATTTTTGTAAGTTTTATATTTTTAATTTTAATAATAATATGTAGTATTGGCCGGGCAGGAACACTACCACCAATAATCACATAACATTGATTGTAATCTTATATTTTTTGAGTATGAAGCTAGCAACTATGATGACAGTCCTATCTTGAAGTTTCTATGTAGTTGCTAGCTTCATTAGTATGAAGGCCATTTTAGCGTGCCGTAGATAAAAGGGACTAGAAATTCATTTATTTATTATCGTTCGGTTTTGGGAATACTGACAGATTTAATTGATGATCATCACTGTTTTTTCTAATTCTTTTAAGTGGCACCTATTGAACTAGGAGGTTTCTAAAGAAATGTTTGCATTAATACGGTCGACCGAGTAGTTAAGTAAATCATAATACTTAATATTATTTTAGTGGGTACACCAACATTTCCTAATAACCATTTTGCTTGTTTCTGAAGAGGACGCAGCCAGGTCATTTCTCCATACAAAAATTCTACTGTTGCACCTCTTTTTTAAAGATAGAAGAAACATATTACTGGATATCCCACAATTAATTATATAGGTTTTTAAATAATGGAAAAAGATAAATTTCTATTTTCTCTTAAAATTGAGCCTCGAATAGTCTGTATTTTTCCATACATTTTATCAAAACTTTCGATGAAATATTTTTTGACTCAATACAAGAAAAGAGAAAAAAAAATTAAAGAATCATAGTTGATTTCATAAAGATGCAAATTCAATTACGTTTGTAAAATAAATTGATTATGTTAACCAATTACGACACAGTGTTTCTGTTTTTACAAGCCAAAGAGCACGCGCAAGACAGAGAAGAGCGCTTTCGGGATGAGGCTCCTTAAGAAAACGATGCGGGCAGGACAGGCACCCCATTGGGAATTTGATATTTTCATTTCAAAAAATTGAAGACGCCAGTATCTCAATCGAAGTATTTTATTAAACACTAATTTAGTCTTTCTACACATATATATATATATCAGTGTCGTAACAATAGGGTGGTATAGCGAGCAAATGCTATGTACCCCCGGCCCTTGACCCGAGAGAATTTATTATACAATAATTCAATTAATCTAAATTACATACTAAAGTATACACACGTCATTTATGTTGAATGTATTAGTAAGAAAATGAAATCGCCCAGTTTTAGAATGCATCCGAAACGTAGTCAAAAATCCTCACCACTTGAAGAGCCTACGCAGCGCTTTAACAACACTGGTTAGTTATAGAGTAAATGTTTTATGTTTTTTTTGTAATTCGCGGACTAAAAAAAAGGGGGGGGGGGATTCACCTAAGAAACTACAACTTTATGTGAGCTTCTTTATATTAAGAGAGGGCCCGATCCTATGAATTTGCCACGGGCCTCAGCGGTATAGTTACGCCACTGATTAACATTATACGTTACTATATTGTAATATCAATTATATTAATAATAATAATAGTAGTAGTAATACCAGTTACGCCTTTTTTGTAGTTTAATTATTATTGTCGCGTATATTATGTCTTGTAATTGAATAAAATAAAACTTGTGTTGAAAATAGTGAAGTGTATGATAAACTACGGCAACGACATGGAGAATGGATATATATTCCTAAATGTTTATATCAACTGTCAAGTGATAAGTAAACTCAAAACTGCCAAGTGTATCGATTCTAAGTCGAATTTAGTTTGATTTCAATATTTTATATAAATACTTTTGATT
Source organism: Neomicropteryx cornuta (assembly GCA_020383195.1). NCBI lineage: Eukaryota > Metazoa > Arthropoda > Insecta > Lepidoptera > Micropterigidae > Neomicropteryx > Neomicropteryx cornuta. Next base: position 8,599,754 of record JAHKQU010000028.1, read on the forward strand.
TAGGTCCGTAAGATTTTTGGAGGCACTGGAACAAAGTAATTTTGTGAATATTGAATTATTATTTATAATATGGTCACACATATACACCTCGTATAGTGTTTTGGACAAAGTTTTAGGTTATTTACAACCAAAACAAAGTTGTTTTGTTTTGACATACTTAATATTGGTCAAAACATACAAGCAACAATTTTTCAAAGACAATTAATTTGCGGTTTATAAATGTTTACAATGGGTAGGTTAAATTTAAGCATTTTCTGAAATTAATAAAATCAGGTCAAATATTTTAAATCATGTTTGATAAAACTTTTGAAAATGCCTTGAAATTTTCAATTTCATAAAATATCATGCCTCCCGAGGAATATTTGTTATGGAAAAACTCCATAAAATTAGTTGACAGTTACTAGAAATCAATGGTAAAATACAGCTCATATTTAAATACAAGATTGTACCAAAATGTATTTTTACGCCATAGAGGTGGGTTACGAGGTGTTTATATTTAACAAATAATTTAAAACTTCTATCTAGGATAAGTCAAAGGTAATAAAAATAGACTCCAGTCATCATGTCAGACGATGATTACTGGAATGACACACCCAAAGGTTTTTATTTTGACGACGAAGATGAGGTTTGTTATATTAATTATCTACTTAATTCTGTTTACGATATGGTCATGGTTAACGGGAATTCTGTAAAAATAATCTTTTTTTTTAGCAGTTTGAGCAGTTAGGTGCTCAAGTAAGGGCAGACTTCTTAAATTTTGACGCATTGGCTGCGTCAAATAAATCGAATCAGTATGATGCTCCAAAACAAGTATTGCTGCCGCTATCTGATATAATATCAGATAAATCTTTGAATGCAAGTAAGTTTTAAGTTTGCAGTCATATTTTTAAGTATATAGGTACTTACTTTACATAGACATTATTTAAATGGAACCCAGCAAAAGCCTGATCCAAGTTAGTTGTGCCTTATTGGTCAGTTTTGAACATTGGTCATACGCATGGTCAATTGAATTGAAGAAATGAGGAATCAACTTTTTAACATTACATACCAATTAATTTATTGTAAACTGGACATTATAATTATGCAAACATTAAAGCCATATTCATATTTAACCAAAACATGCAACTTCGCGGCCATTCATTGGAGTTATCTAAATCTCGTTATTCCACTAATCCTAGGAAGAATTTTATCTCCAATAGAGTTGTGGATAATTGGAATCGGTTACCACTGGAAGTGGTGGAATCTATAAGTGTAAACTAGTTCAAGAACCGCCTAGATGAATTTCTTGAATCTAGGCAAATCGCTATTAACTGAGAATGAGATATTAGCATATCAGCTAAACAGCCGCTTGCTCAACAAACAATAATAATAATAAATTGCATATGCTGGGGGGAGTCATGCATAAGGGTATGCTCAATCAGTATATTTTGAATGCCACTTAAAAATAAGTTAAGTAGCTGCCATGATCAAATTTGTTGCATAGAATAAAATTTGCTATACTTAGGTACTTAAAGGTTTAAAATATTATTTTTCGTTGCCTGCATAATTGGATAGAATCTTGTTTAAGATCATACTTTGTCTTAGATTGTCACTGTCCTCATTTCTTCACATCCTCCAGTTTTACATCTCATGCGATTTCCTTAATCTAAAGACAATATTTCATGGTGATTAAAGTGACCCAAGCTGTGATTGTGGTAGCCTGAAAAAGACATGGACTACATCGTACTAACTACATTTTTGTTATTATTTATTTTAGATATGATGTTTAATTATTACATAGATAGTTAGTATGCAAAGTAGTTATTACTGACTATTGTTATTAGTTACTATTGTTAGTAGTTAGTAGTAGTTATAAAGTAGTTAACCATTGCCTTTATTTTAGTATTGATATTTTGCCATCATTCAAAATTCAAATTCAATGTCCTGTCGCATCCTTTATTTCAAATATCTCAAAAATGCAGTTTAAATGTTCTGAAATTGTTTGCCGACTCGTCTACCAGATACTCACTAGTATAGACATTATAGCAACATTTTACACATTTTTAGAATAATTTTTAAACATTACACACCTTAACCTATTGTTATAAATATTACATTTCACAAGAAGAGCGAAGTGAAGAAAGAATATAAGTATATTTTTACCTCTTTTTTTACATCACTATTATTTTTATATTTTTTAATTCTTAGAAGTACCTTAAAATATTTCGTGTCAGTACAATTTTAGTTTGTCTTTCTTCATATACATAAATTTCTGTCTCATAATCGTTACAATAATCCAAACGTTTCCATAGTGCCAACAAGGGGGGGTATTTTTTATTGTTCGGTTTATCGAGGCTTGCTGTATTATTTTTGTACGACCATTTGAGATTTATAATTTCTTGGTCCTTTAGCTGTTCTACTGAATTTTCTGTTTTTGACCCAACCATAATTTTCGCAACATACTCAACCTAGTTATATATTACTGTTTTTCAAGAAATTGTTGATAGTGACTATAATATAAAAAGGAAATAAAATGCCTGCTTGTATTTTAAAAATATAAACTAGCATTTATTAAAATGTATTAAAGTTTTTGTTGGTTTTCCAGTTCTCATGGCACAGAATGGTCAAGAGCCAGGAAATAATCCTCCAGTTTTATACTCAACCAGTGTACCAATAACTTTAAAGCGTATGGTCCTCGGTCGTCCTGTGTTTCTTCATTGCCATAAAAGTTTAAAAAATAAGACGCAGTTGCTGGATGGAGCGATTGCTATCGGTGATGGTAATGTGATACTATCTGTAAGTTGAGCCTGAGAATCATTTTCTATATCAATTTTATTAAATTGAAGTTAATGAGGTATGTTGCAAGTACATTGCAATTGATTGAAAAAATCTAATTTAATATAAATATTCTACACCAAAAACATATTGTTGGAAGAAACAACTGAACTCTCTATATTTATTTACCTGCTATGGAAACGGGAAATCTATTTTTATAATAAAATAAATAAATAAAATAATAATATAAATAAAATTGTATATTATAGTATTCAAGTACTTATTATGGGTGTCATAAATTAAATTTAAATGATATCAAAGCTTTTTTAAATTTTAAAACCTTTTTAATAACTTATGTTTGTTTTTGTTTGAATTTGTCTGCGTGAAGTTCTTCAAGTCCTATTTAACCAACTGCAACATATCCTAGAGAACTTAGAATGTTACACCTCTTACTGGTATTTAAATGTATAAAATATGGGTGTTTTCGCTCTCCATTTCAGGGCTCTTAAGGTTACCTTAAGTGGCGTGGACCTCTTGTTCCTATAGCTCTCATATTTTTTACTTAAATAAAAAATATTTATAGAGCTTTTTCAAGACATCTTCAAAATCAAAACCTTCCATCTCAATTGTAAATATTTTCTATTTTCAGGTAGTATTATTTTTGGTTCAAACTCTTGAGAAGAAATTATTCTACCAGCTGCTGACGCTTAGGCCAACTGCTGTAAATCATTATATTTATTATCTAATGACAAGGTGGAGAATTCCTGATTTGAATGATCTCTTAACGTAAATATCCAATTTACATTTTGCATCCATACATTTTCCATTTTCTCATTAATTATTAAAACTGAAGAAGCGTTAGTAAATGTTATATTTTTGTATTATATTGAAATATTTTTTTTACTTTTATTATTTGATAAGTACCGCTAAAAGTCAAAAAGCGTATAATTATCGAGGTGTATTATAATAAAAGATACTTAAATTGATCGATGTTTCTGGCATCAATGGAGTATTGCGGAAGTTGAATTGACCAGTTCTAGAAAGACTGTTTTAGTTTAATTATAGAAAGTACAAAATAGCGGCATGTTAAAAAATACATTTTAGCAATGCAACTTCAATTGTCAAAATTATGTACTTAATTGTAATTGTAACACAATAAAATTTGTTATCAATTGAAGATACATTTAATTATGTGTTTTTTTGTTAACGACAGTATCTATTATTATGTGTGTATGTATATCATGGGCTTCATGAAGTAGCAAAGTTGAAAAATGAAGTTTTGAGATATGATTGCTTCAAGGTTTTTGTATTTTGTAACTATGATGTTCTGAATTAACAGTTGAAGATTTGAATTCCCCCAATTTTAACTAATTATCAGTGCGGAGATCCTAGTTATTTTTAATATTTTCTAATAAATCACAATATTGGTTTTCCCTTAATTCACACATAAAATACTTCTTTTTTTATGTAAATTCATCAAAAGTAACTGGGTTTGTACAGGAAGCTCATGATTTTATGTGAGTATATTTTACTCGTATATTATTAGTGTGTATGCACGTTCTCTTATATTTGTAACGAAAAGGGCTTTTAAGAGAGCTTTAAGTATTTTTTTTGGTGCTTTAGAAATAGTTTTATCAAATTCATTTGTAGGATTAGTTGAGAGAAAAATCTCCTAATGTCGATATTAGTACAAGATGGAGTGTTTGTTAAAAAGTCAAAGAGAGGTTGAATAGCTTTATTAGAAATGTGGTGTAGATAATTTAAAAGATTTTGGGGTGCATTAGGTTACTGCGTAATATTATATCGGGTTGAATCTAATTTAAAAAAAAAATGGATTTCATTTGAGGTAACAAATCTATCAGCAGGACTGGACCGCCTGTATGCACAGAAACCTATTTTTGATGAGAGGACAAGGTTATGTTACACATTTGTTATTAATTATGTATTATTATATTTATTATTTGAAATTTTATAATTGTGGTATTAAAATATGTAAAATAAATGCAAAATTACATTATTTATTTTTATTCATTTCAGAATGTTGGCCAAGAGCTCCGATGGTGCTGTGAGTAGAGTACTAGCTTGAATTTCTTATAATATTCATTTTATTGTTTCTTTATTGAAGCAAATTTTATTTTTTAGATAAAACAGTATCAAATGTTACTGCAATCGTATGACGGACCTGCAGATGTTCTAATCGGCCGCCTGAATAACTTATTGTCCAATCATTTTTCTCAACCTGGAGTTGACAATCATCATAGCAAAATGCTGACTGAATACATTAAACTTTTAGGTAAGCGTGTAATACTTTTAGCATCTTGTCTTGTGCCTAATTATTCGTAACATCACTTTTTAATGCTTTTCTCACTAATAATTCAAAGTTTTCTCATCTATAATTCTTATGGAGGCGATAGTTATTATAAAAACAATATTGTTTAATGCTGGCTCATAAGTTTTTGTCCGTAATAAATGTTTTTATATAATAGGAAGATATAATGAGTGTTATCATGACAACATTAATGGCTAAATATCTATATGTTTATGATGTCATTTTAGGGGGTTGATCTATATCAACAATCAAACATTAATCAGCATTATCAAGTATTAATAATGTTTCCTAATTACGAGAAAAACTAATTCATTATTAATAGAAATTGTTATGTTTGGGAACCTGGTTAAACCCATAGCGCAATGTCGGGGGATAACAGCTCGAGCGCACGGTTCTGTATGAATAGTGTCTGCATTCAAGTATTTCATATATTAATATTGTTAATTTTTTAAATCTTAAAGGTTTAGAAAAGTGTATTTAACATTTATCGATTTCTTCTAGAATGGCAAATTATGATTGGGGTGCCAGAACTCCGCAATCAGTCTGTTGTCGGATCATTGGCATTCTGTTGTAAGAACCATTCCGGCGAAGGTGTTGGAAAAGCAACTTCGCCATTGACGCTATCACAGCAACAGCAGGTTGGTAGAGGTGATTTTTCCTATATATTCGCACTAGGACACTATGTTGTGCTTCATCTGGGATCATTTCAGTCTGTGAAACTTAACTATAAAAAAAAGTAAGCTTACTATCGCAATAAATGGTTGTTGCTCATATCCTGATAAATGAAACCCGCAAGGGTTTAGTGAACAATCAAATATAAATTGTATGTTTTGTTTATAAATAAAGAATAATTAAAAAAAAAATAATAGTCCATGCAGTTGGTATCAGTCATTTTGACATTTTGTTCTGATTTTATATTCTTTTGTTTTAAGGCAATTAGGTTATGTAGATGAGCTGCTAAAATTTTGTAGTGGTCGAAATATTTTAGCTTGGGAAGGTACTGCTTTCAGTTATTACTTAAAATAAAGTTTTTTTATTTATTTTTTTTAAATTTAACTGTTTAAATTTATTAATAAACTGTAACAACGAAACGCGAAAACTTGTGTTTGGTTTAAACTCAATTCGTAATATTACATCTCTCATTCTAAGAGTCGCACCCATTAATCTCTTCCTATACTATTTCCCACCTTCTCTCTCACACTCTGACCTCGGTCAATAATTTTCATAGCAGCTACACTCTAACCACCGAAAAACAGTCTATTATATGTTAACCACAAATATATTAGATTCTGTAAGTTTTATTAAAAAATAATGTAATGATTATAATAAAATGGCTAGGTGATTTAACTGAACCAAATGGTTTAATAACTCACCTGATAGTTTTGAGATAAGTTCATTTTTAGTAGACGTTCTTCTATGCAAGATAAACTAGGAGCTGAAGTCAAGATATCAATCAGGCCATAGGCTAATTTAAAAAAAATGATCCATTCCAGAAATTTATCACTTTCAGGTATTTTTTGCACATTCTGAGATATATTTTTTAAAGATGACATATTTTTCAACACATGAACCAAACCATGATAACAAATAACCTAAATAATAGCAAGAATTAATCACAGAGATTGCATAGAATTTATACAAATTACATACCTGCGATTAATTTATATATATTTATATATTTTCAATGTCCACATTTTTTTACAATATAAGGATATTATAATTAAATCACCTTTATTATACAGCGGGCATAAGGAAGCTAGATCCATGTTTAACTATTTATCAATAATCTCCTCGAACTATTAGGAATTAGGTAAGTACTGCCTATTTCTGAAAATTACTTGAACTTAATTTGCACCAATAGTAATTGTGCATTTGTCACTATCCTCAGAATATTTTTCACCAATATCCGTAGCTTTAACGACTCTTATGAACACTTAAAAAATTTCAAATATTCAAAGGTAAAAAATGAATCACGTGAACATTAAATATCACTTGTTTCGTTTGCTTCTCAAATGCAACTTCTTGTTTTAAAATAGGTTTATCATTATTCAAGAAATCAATGCAAATAACAGTAACAAGTAACACTTAAATGCTAAATAGGTTCTACTTTAGGTGCAGTGGCACAAAAATTGATTTGGTTTATGACTGTTGACTGGATTATCTGCGGTCAAAAAGCCATTAACAAAAGTGAGTGAGTGTTAATACACAGGCAAGGTTACATGCTGATATCTGTACTTACGTATTAAATATCTCTTAGTAATAATGGATATAAAAGTATGCAATAAAATTTTGTATATTAACATATTATAATCGCAATAAAAAAACAGCTCAAATAAAAAATGTATTCCTGTTTCACTAACTGCAAAGTTGATATAATTTAATAATATAAAACACAATATTTCCAGATAAACCCAATGCAGTTTGATTGGACAAATATGTGTGTTCAGGCGATGTTGAAAAAGTGGGATATTGTGGAGTCAATGTTTGCGAAAAAAGTAAGTTTTATAGGCTCAAGATTATTTTTGGTTTTTTTTCTTGAACATCAGGTCATTGGCCAATGGGCAATGGTCATTCGAATAATCATTATTTGTGCTTGTAAGACGAGTACATGGTATATTTTTTTACTGAAACATAACAATAGTAGAAACAATGCAAAACTGAACCTTTTTTTTGCAATATACACTTTTATTTATTTATTTAACATGTTACCCCATGTACATTATAATTAAAATAAAAACAAATTAAACTACCAAAAGAAAAACAAACAACATTAAAAACTTTATTATTAATTAACTTCTATACATCTATATCATACTAAAACACTGTCATTTGGCTGTTCGTCCGTCCGTCTGTTTGTTTTTGTATTAAAGTTGAATTTCATTGTTGACACGGTTTTTCCTGAGAATAGCTCATAGTCACAAAAGTCACATGAAAAACTGGCTATGATTATTCATGATGGTCATGACGCTGTGATGCCAGTGCAAGGATTTTTTTCTCCTGTGACATGGAGTCTATATTAATTGGAGGTGAAACTCAGCCCCAAATGTATGACAGCCAATGCGACGCAAAACGTCGTCAGGAGTACGGGGGGCGGGGGGGGAAGACGACTCACGTATTACACACACTAACAGAACGCTCAAACACACAAGCGCGCTGTAACTTTCGTTTGGTTCGGCTTAGTACTCGCGAGTTGCGCAGACCCACGGGTGTATAGACTCCATGCGCAGACCCCTACTACGTGGCTCAAAGGTGTGCAGACCCCACTGCGTGGCTCAAACCCAAGAGGACGTTTTTCGCCTTACTATCTTCCTATCGAGTTGCTCCTCCTGTGTATAGACTCCGTGTCCTGTGATAAGTGGGTGATAGGAAAATATGCACATTACTATCAGCCAGTATATTATGATATTGTTTACATGCATGACTAAGTGTGCATGTGTCCACAATTAATATTTATTAAATAAATTGATTTTTTAGCCTATATTTAACAAACTACTTCCTCTTTTCATAGTAGACTGAAATTCGGCACACACTTTCCACTAGTGAGACATTTAACATAATATATTGTATGTGCTTATGATTTGTTTGCTCATCTGCCGGACCTTCAAGTCACCTGAAGGCTCACTAAATCGATCTTTTTAATCGTCAACTTTCCACGATCATAGATTCCAAATTTGGCGTATTGCCTTCATTGGTGAGACATTTTATTGAATTAACAATGAGTTTTTGAGTACTTGGGTGCACCCAGATGTTTTCCTAATAGTTTTAATGAAAGTCCTGTCTCTATGGGCACTCGTGCGAGTTGACAACCAGGCTCTACATGGTAAAATTGTGGCACTCTTTGCAGTGCTCGGGATAGAGCTCTTACACAAAATGTTCAGAAAATCACAAAGCCTTATTACTATTAGTAAGAACTAGAGTTAGAATGAGCCACATCATATAATAGTCACTCCCGTCATTTCGTTCAATCAATATTTTAGGATTGGCGAGGAAGAACAACAATCTCAACGACAATACCCCTCTCTAGGATAATCAGTAAAGTACACTCGTTGGGCGCAAACACAATTGTACTGGGAGCGTTTCTAAACCATGTCAGCTCGGTTGATACGAGACTGCAGATCGCAAAAAAGTTGAAGGTTTGTTACCATGCTTTTAACCTGCAATTATAAAACAAAGATACATTTGTTTATTTCATTTTAAAGCAATTAATTTATAATTATAAGCAAGGATAATTTAAAAAAAAAAGAAATAAAAAAAATATCCTTCCTCTATAATTCATAGAATGAGGTTTGGTCACTGCCTCGCTACCATTCGTCTAAATTCATACTTGTAATTCATCTATATGTGAATGCGGTTTGGCTGAAGGATCCTTAAACCATATTTTATTTTTAATGTGTTAATGTTAATAATCTTTTGTTTTATAATGATCTTGCTATTATTAAAATTTAATTTCCAAGTTTGTTATCAGTCCTTAATACATAAATCCAATATTTTTATTTTGAAAATCCATGAAATTTATTCCTATAAATAACATAAGAAATTTCTTGTTTTATGTGAAAATAAATATAATATTTTAAATTATCTTTTCATGATACTTATATATTTTCGCGGAGAATTTTTGCAAGACATTTAGGTTTCAAATTTTTTATTTAATTTTTATTTGCAAATGTATCTTCATTTTCTGTCTACTTTTTAATTATTTGTTATTCTCGTAGTTGATGATTTTTGTTTATGAATTTTACTTGACACTGGCCACAATCATTTTTATGAGTGCCATTTAACCTCTTGCGAATAAATGTTTTTTTCTGTTATTTTAATAAAATATTTTACGATATTCTTAATGTTTATTTTTAGGTGCACCGAAGTGTGATAGACTCTTTGGTGCAGCAACGAGATCGAATGGCATTGACACAATATAAAATGACTTTACATCCACAGTCAGAAGAATACTTTTTTGCTGAAAATGCACTGAGGGCGTCGGTAAGATAATACATAAAATAATATAGTTTTTGCCAATTGATTAAGCATTTCATTTGCATTATATTTCTTTTAACGCCAGGACGTGTGCCTCCATGTAAAGGTGGGGAGAAGTAAATGACGAAGTTCCAAGAACATTATTATTATTATTATTGTTTGTTGAGCAAGCGGCTATTTAGCTGATATGCTCATATCACATTCTCAGTTACTAGCGATTTGCCTAGATCCAGGAAATTTATCAAGGCGGTTCTTGAACTGGTTTACACTTATAGCTTCCACCACTTCCTGTGGTAGCCGATTCCAACTATCCACAACTCTGTTGGAGATAAAATTCTTCCTTGGATTAGTGGAACAAAGAGATTTAGATAACTTCATTGAATGGCCGTGAAGTTGCATGTTTTGGTTAAACATGAATATGTCCTTAATGCTTGCACAATTGTAATGCTGTGAAGCTGTTTATTTCGCTGGCGGTATCTCTTAAAAGTTATTCGTGCTATAAGCACTTTGAAGCAAATGGTCAGCTGTTTTTTTGGTATAAATGGGTATATGGCTACAGTGCTACTAGCAAAATCGTAAAATGGTTAATTTGGAATGACACACAACCATTTGTTTGCCAGAAGTCTTTGAAGAAATAAGAAAGAAAAACTGACAACGTGATATATGTTTATTTCTTTTTTTTATTCCGGATTCATAAATAGCAGCCCTCGTATTGTTACGATAAAATAAAATTTCATAGTTTCCATAGCTTAACTTGGGTAAATTAAAAAGCAAACGAATAACAAGCTACTTATTAGTTAAGCTACTTAAGTAGTTATTTTTAGGCAGAATTGTTTCCAAAAATCGGATTCTCAAAAATGTTGTAGATTTGCTTAAAAAAACTGAATATATTAAAACTCAACGCCTTTTTACATTTGCCAACTTTTTAATATCTCATTGTTTTTTTTTGCAGACAATCAAATGGAAAAACTAAGATTTCCCTTGAAATACCAAGATTTATGCTGTGACAAGAATGTGTAAGATAAATAGTTAATTATGTTTGGATGTAATATATATTCTTTTTTCATCAATGTTAATTTAACAGTGTTAACGTAATTTAAATTATTAAATGCATACTTTTGTGTATTATGGGTACTAGTTTTGATTAAGATTTCTATCAATAAACTTTATATATTTACTGTTTCTCTTGTGATTTTTTTCGACATGGTGAAAAGGAGATGTGGCTTTTCCCAATCAACCGATGGTTTACAGTCAGATCTGCATACACAGGGGAACAAGGTAAAGGCTGACTGATCATCTAGGCTGTCTTCGGTGCCCACTCAAGGAAAGAGTTTATGTTTACTGGTTAGCCAGAAGGTGGTGAAGGGATACAATAAATTCTACTTCAATTTTTTTTTTTAATCAAAGCTTTAAGTTCTTAAATTCCCTTTTTGTAGTGTCACAGTTTTGTTGGTAAGGTTATCTTGTACTTTCTTCACTACAAAATGATTTATGTATATAAAATATTTTATATAATACAATAATAACCATAATACAGCTTTACAATAGTAATAATATAACTTTAGATTACCTATTAGCTGGCAAGGGCTAGGCCCCGTTGCTCATACGGTTATGTTCGTGATCAATATTTGGGCAGCTGTGGATGAATATTTGTTTGTCTTACGAAATTTAGAATGTGGCAATAAAAACAATGACGCTCGATTTATTTTTGTTTATAATAGGCGCAGATCCACGTAATGCACGAGCGTTGGTCATTCCACAAAATTTAGAAAGTGCGAATAACTGACTCAACATCTTTTATGACACGCAGAGTTTTAAAATGAAGACTTATTTTATTTTGGTCTATTCAAAATTAAAAATTGTAAACCATTTTTTTATGTGGTACGGACACCTTTGTGGTGCGAGCTCATAAGCTGCAGTCCTAGATAGCATGTTCGTAAATACAGCACTGGTCTGCAGCTTCAATCCTCGTGACTTTAGGAAGTTACATTTCTGTCAAAGAAATATCCACTTTTTTTTAAAAAGTCTCAAGTTTGACATTATCTAAAATAACAAGTTTCACTTCTCTATAAATAATATGTGGCGAAATCAACATTTTGCTTTTATTTTTTTTTGTAACGAATGAGTATTTTTAATTACACTGACAAAATATCACATGACATAAACATTACCAAAATATTAATCATTTTCCTATATTTTTTATATGATTTCGAGTGCGAAATCATATAAAAAATCATATTGTAGCTAAGTGAAGCTACAATTGTGAAATAATTAAACCTATAAAATTAAATAATTTTACTTTGTTATATCGTTACTACGTGACTTACGAATGAAAAAGTACTTATGGGAAAATAATAATTGCATTTCCGCTTCTATACTATACTAGCATCTATACTTATAGAAAGCTATTAGCATCCTACCTATACTATAATCATTATCATCTTTCCTAACTAAGGAAAAGTGTTCTTAATTTTATGCCATATTTAAATTCAATTACTTTCCGTACTAAACCCGTCTAACTATTGGGTTAATGAACCTCTGAATTGAATTAGTCTTACATAACTAAACACTTTTTAATTGCTAATAGTGTGTTGTTTTGTTGGGTTTTTTATGATTTATCATAATTAGAAGCAAACCCTCATATTGCATAGTTTAACTTCATGTTTTTTATTTATAAACGACCAAAATAAAAACCAGCTTTGAAACTTTATTTGCTAGATTTTGGTGATGATATATAAAGGGTCGTAATAGTATAAGGTCCGTAGTTTTGTTGTATTGAGATAAATAGGCCAGTGTACATAATAAATAAACAATTATTTGTACATTTTTATCATTATTAGGTCATTTTATTTTTAAGGGAGGCGCTTCTAGGTGCAATTTAAACTGCCTTGTTGTTCCCCGTAATGCGGGGCCATTCATTACAAATGACCGCAGTTGTATGTGATGAATACTCTCACTAGAGATCGAACTCTGGACCTCTAAATCAGAAACAAGAATTCGAACCACTGCACCGCTACACCGTCAATTGTATTTTTTTTTACAAAAATAAACAAAAATATATAGTTTTAGTTGTACACTTAAACACGTAATTATGCAAGACACAAGACAATTACGTACGTTACACAGGTAATTTTAATTTTAATTTCATTTGATTATTCGTGTTAAAAAACTTGTTTTGACAAAGCATGCACAGGATGTGACAGAAATCAACGAGGAGATTAATAATAATTAGATATACAGAAGATTGTGCATGCATGTTAAATAAATTAATAAAAAAAATAAATAATGTATATATCTTTAAATAACAGCTGTTTTAATGCTCAGCAAACATCTAACTATAACACTCTAACATATTACGAACTTACTAGCTTATTAACTTCCCCCATACCCCAAACGGATATTAAAAATATATATTTTATATTGCAGTATTTCAAATACTCAATTTTGTTATAGATCAATCAAATATGTATCTGCGTGAGGATTTTTCTGCTATTATATTATTTTCGCACTTAAAACTATTCTTTCAGGTTTATATCCATCTTATTGCGAACATATATTGTATCCTTCGTTACTAAGTTTCAACCAAATATAGTGCTTTAAACTTAATAACAAAAACACTTTAGATAGATATACCAACCTAAAACTGCTAAACCGATTTGAATGCAATTTCGTTGTTGCATTGCTTGCGAGATACAGGATACTGCTGTGTGTTGAAATACCCGATACTTCTACGTTCTCTTCACTGTAGCGATCCATCCATACCGCATTAAAAAAAATAAATAAATCAAGAGACAAATAGCAGAAGCTAAAGTTGGCTAAAAGTTAGAGCCTCGAAAAGTCTGTATTTTTCCATACATTTTATAAAATTTTTAGATTTAAATACCTTATTGACTGAATATAAGAATTGAGAACAAAAAAACTAGAGGCATGGTTAAACTCGTGAAGATGCAAGCAATGCACTGAGTGTTTCTGTTTTTACAAGCCGCTATATGAGACAGAATGTTTTAAGAGCACGCGCAAGACAGAGAAGAGCGTTTTTGGCTAGAGGCCCCTTAAATAGATATTATATGTAAGTATAATTTTAATGTTTTTTTTTAATATATCTTGATTTGATGAAAATTTGAAATTGTTCAAAGAAAATTAATGATTACCTATGTTCTAAAAAGTGGGGTACTTAACTACGTAAGTTAAAAACTATTAGACCTGAATTATTATTTTTTTCAGCCTTGGTGCAAAAAAAATATTGAATTTTGAATTATTTTTACCATACTAAAGTCAAGAAATTCAGAAAAAATAATGTAAAAAAGATTTATTTTAAAGTGGTTTTCCGTTTTGGAGGTCTACAGAAAATTTTGGGTTTAATGACCTAAAATAATACACAGGAAAACCTTCGCCACATTTTTTTTTTTAATTCAAAGTTTATTTATATCTCAATTATTTATCGTTAAAAAAGCAGTTGTGAAATTAGAAATGAATGCAACTGGGTGTGATTTTGTCAGGATGCACAGTCGGGGGATTGACCTAAATATGTTCACAATCTAACTTGCTTATGACAGATGTACTCGTGCTGTTGTTGTCGCTCGCCGCCGCGACTTTCTTGCGTTCCCGACACGGCTTTACTAGCTCATATGGAGTTTCACAGGGTTGCTGGCAATACGGTCTTTTTAACCGTGTACGATTTCTGTATTTCGACTTGGCTTTTTGACGAGATCGTCCGACCTCGTATTGACCACATTGGCTTTTGTTAATTTTTAACTTCAACTAACATAATTAAGCGTACTGGTATATTTTATAAGGAATCGATAGATCCCTACAAAATCAGTCGATTAAAATCAAAATAAGCGTCGTTGCATCTCTTATATAGGGCGAAACAAGTCCAAAAGTGGGGTATTCCCCTACCCTTCCCCTCCGTTGCGTGCGATGCAATACGATTAGACGTGAGAACTTGGCCTTATAAGGCGACACTGTTTAAATCACCCTATTATTCCAGCGCAATGAATAGCGCGTTACTGAAGCTGGCTAATAGCGGTAAAGAAATCGCGTTCATTCACAGCCATAACTACAGAGTCGTGTTCAACGAAGTTGGTTCGCTTGCTTGCACATTCTACAAGCTATATAGATGAACACCATAAAATAGTGCATTAGTACACATGCAACAGTCACACTAATATTTTTTGCCCTATCCGGCCAGACTACAGCTTCAATGACATGGTAATCTCGTTGGAAGTGACACCATGACAATGTAGCACGTGGGCGAGTTTAGCTACAAATCACGCAATTGTTTTGTAACCGTTTAATTATTCGGCTATTTTGAAATCGCGTATAGCGTAACTACAGCTATATGATTATGTCATTAACGCCCAGTGCTAATTACGACCTACTTGGCGTTGGCGATCCTTTGGCATTACAGACGATACTACCTGTTGGGAGAATACGGCGACGATTTATTGTGTCCAACAAATTGGAGAAAGCCTGCCGACACAGCCGATTTGTCATATTCGATAGAGCAGAGAGGACTTCCTCATAATGCCTACTATTCTTTTGAAACAATGAAAAAAAATATTTCCTCAGCTCATTCCATTCTCTCGACTATAATAAATTAGAAAACATTCCATACGTTACAATTTGTCGGACGGTTGGGTAGAGTTGGATGGTTTGCTCAACCAGCCGAGTATATTGGGTAATAATAATAATTAAGTTGGACTAGTATCCTACAGACTGTATCGGTTTTGTTGGAAGTTGGTTCCGACAAATTGAGTTATCTGTAAGGGCACACACGTAGTATATTTTAATATTGAAACACAAAAATATATTGTGATGAAAAATATATTGAAAATATCATTTTTATATAATTTCTTACTCGTAATAGGGAGCATAAATACCTTAAGCTTAAGCTATCGGAAATGGTCTCGGGTTAGCTCTGTATACGCGTGTTTTATACGCGTGTGTTATATGTTATGTATATGTGTTATATCCGTTATACGAGAATTATTTCTACTAATTTATACCTAATATTATATAATTAGTAAATGGTAACAAATCGAGAACACAATATTTATGTTAAGTGGAAATTTGGACTCAATAATTTAAAAATAGCAATCGAGTTTAAACTGGTTTCGGACGATTCAAGAAGTCACTGCCTATCGAACAAAGTGGAACCTATTTTTTTCAAATCCGATTGATTCAACTTGAGAGGTTGTTTTGAACAGATTTGTTATGTTATGTGCGATAAAGCGCAGGTACTAAAGGTACGATAATGTCTTAGGCTAAGCAAAAAATAACGCTTTTCTTATAATTTGCGAAATACCTAATGACTGTTTTATAAACGAGCATTTCAATAGATACCGATTTATTTTTATTACCTATACCTATATATCTATTTAGGAAACTAACAGACATTTATATTAAAATTAATACAATTACGGATTACAATGCCATTAAAAAATAAAATATGAAAACAATTAAAAATGTCTTCAACTTAAGTAAATTAAAATATATATTTTCTACAGTAGGTAGGTATTAACGAAAGGGGGGATAGAAAAGGAAAGGGGATAGAAGGTACCCAATGGAGTCTTTATTTTTTATCACCGTGGAGAGATGTTTGTACTAAAACCGTTTGTATTAAAAATGACTTTAAAAGGAAATTTCAGATTAAAATGTTGTCACTTTCTTCAAATTAATTCAGGCTGTCCGTGGTTTTTTTTTCGGCGCGGATTATCGAATAATTGCGGTTACCGTAACCTAAGTGAGCATGGAACCCTGAATTGCACGGTTGCAACTCATAAAAGTTAAGGAGAATATTGGGAAAAATATATTGTTTTCTTTTTGTTTAGTTTGTTATATTTATATCTAGAAAATACAGTGCATAAAGTATTCTAATTTTTCCCTAATGAGTCAGTCCATTGTAAACATGAAAATGTGTTCGTAGGGTTGTGCGTGGGAAGGGAGGTGGAGGGGGGGGGGGGGTTTTCGATCATCTTTACATTAATAAAATTATCATCCTTACGTCTGATAATCCCAATGAAAAAGTGATAGTTTAATTCACATCACTCAAGTTATTTTGAGGATTAATGTATAAAGTATACAAACTTCTTATCTCTTTAAATAATATTAATATTAAAAAAAAACTAAAAAAAAATAATATCAACAATCAAATATACAAATAATATTGTCTAATTTTAATGAAATAATTGTAATATAGCAATTTCCTACTTGTATTATAGAGAGGTTAACTTTGATAAATTTAATACTAACTTTGGAAACTTTTAAGCATTTGTTGAAATCTGAAGCGGTAGAAACCACAAATTTGACTTGTAGACAAACTGAATTTGTTTGACCATGCATAATTTAACTAGCCATTTTGGTTTTTCCTTTAAAAATATGAAAGAATATTAACTTTCATGCCGAATTTGAGATCAAGACTAAATATTAGCCACTATCACGCTGAATCATTTTCATTATATATTTTACTAAATGAAAATTATCTGCAAAATTTATGCCTCTTTTCTCTGCCCTCTCTTCATAAATTATAACCTTCATAAATTTAATGTTATAAGTATATATATACATATTTATTTATGAATAAAAACTAATCTCAATAGCACCAGAGTGAGAGAGCTATTGTCACGCACTGACAACACAGGTGGTAGGTTGGTATATTAAAAGTTGGTATATTCAAACAAATACAGCTGAAATCATATATTTATGGATCATTGATTTTTTTTAGTCATTAAATAAACAGTTGTCATTGTTCTGTTATAAATAGGAAAAGATTTTTGTATGGTTTAACGTTGCACATATATATTCGAAGATCTATTGTTTATTTCCTTGCCTTCCTTTGGACTTTTATATTGCTAAACGAAATAGAGTTGAATTTCAAATTAATTTATTCATTCATCACTTGCAAATAGGTTTAACTCCTTAATTTAAAAAAATGTAATCTTCACTGTAAATGGAAAAGAAAATGTCAAGTAACTAACATTATATTTATTATTATTCCGAATACAAATATAATATTATGCTATTTGAATTATCCGATGTGTAATTAAAAGGTTAATAGTACCTACTGATGTATTTTTTTCATCGTGAATTAAATGGTGGTTTTATTAGATGGTGAAGTGACGCTCGAAGACATTAATCGAAAAATTGACTCTAGTTTTTCCAGAAACTAAGAACGCGAAATAAAAAAAAAATCAAAGAAAAGAAAGTCAACACGCTTGATAGTTGTCTTTATTCTTATTGTAAAGTAATTGTACGAACCTGTTTCGAAGGTTGTGACTATTTAAATAGCTCGAATTTATTAATAATAAAATAATGATTATCGTACACTCGCTTTCCCTCGTCGACGAAGGTGCTACAATCACTTACAGGCATATAATATTCAATTCAAACTGCGTCGGTTTGCCAATGTTATCGGACATTTAAAATTAACTTCTCCGACATTATTATAATTATGCCTACCGTTAGCTTATATTAACAGGATAATACTCATATATTGTTGTGGTGCTATTAAATGTGCTTATTGTTTCGAACGTAAAAGTGTGGGTCCACAATAATATCTTTAAGACTGCCGATGTACGGTTGTTATTAATGGTAGAGGGGCATTTAAATAATCTGATTTGTGTCATGAATATTGTGTTAAAATGAATTATTTACATTCAAATGGTGACAACGTCAAAGCAGAACCTGTAAGTGCCTTCAGGAGGATTTTGCCTCAGGTGAGTGATTTTCTATGTCCTATTTTAAAAGGTGATTATAATAGTTAATAATAATATCCTCTTTTAAATATGGCAATGCTAGTTAAATCACTTTGAATGCACATTAATTGCAAATGAGTACCACAAAAAATTAGGTTACCAAAAAAATCAAGAATGCTATGCCATCATTAATATTCTACAAAAATAAAAAGTGAATTTTGTGTGGGCATCACAAAAGAATACATTGGATGTGCGGCAATCAAATTTTGAATAGATACCAGTTTTCTTAATTTAAGCAGTTTATAGATGCATTAAAAAAAAACAATAATAATCTACGTTCTTCGGAATATATTTATTTTTAATGCAGTCTAACGGATCATATAAAAAACAACCAAAACCAACTTCCAACTAATGAACCTGATACCTGTACGTTCAATTCTTGTAATATTCATACCATCTTAAATAGATATATTTTTTCAGCATTATTATTTGGATTATTTGATCGTGATCGCCGTAATATTTCTATTATAACTGTATTATTATGCGTTGTTATAGTAATGTCGGCTTAAAAAAATTATCAGAGAATTAAATTATTTCCTAAATATATTATTCATCATAAATTATTTCAAAGTCATAATAACTGTACACTTAAAATTAGTATAAACGTAAGCTTGCTTTAACGTATCTTATATGCGTGCGTAGGTCAAATTCTATGGCCCATAGGTACACATTATAAACTCCACATGTGGCAGGCATCTAAACAAAAATTTGTTTACTAACAAAACTTCCATACGTCCACTTAATATTATTAAACTAAAATATTTAAATGAATTACAGTATTTGATTAGGTAAACAATATTTATTACTACTCTAAGATGACAAATGAGAGGCATTAAATTAAATTTAATTTTTGCGCTGAGTTTAAAGTGACATCATGCGGTCTCACAAATTCCTGTTTTATTTATTATATTTTAGGTTTTAAGTTATTTTTTTTTTTTTTTTTATATCTTTATTTACTTATTTAAAAAAGTAATAACGTTATAATGTTAACCATAGTCTTACCTAACTAGGCATTGCTTATTCCAAGGAAGATAATGATACGCACTTTAATAATAATAATTTATTATTATTAATAATAAATAATAATAATAATAACGGTACAGCATTCAAAAATAAATATTCAAAAGGCACTCTAAAGTAATGGGTGACAATACAAAAAAAATAAAAGCATAGCAATAATATTATAAATATAAATAGCACATAAATTAAGAATTTCCTTTTTTTTGAAGTCTGTTAAAAATAAATAAAACTTAAAAAATTGTTCGATATCGCCTTAAATTGTATTATGGGCGCTAACTTTAAACCGGAAAAAATAATTTTGTTATTATTTTTATTTTTATAGGGATGAATACTCTTATTATAAACGATAGGATTCTGAATGTTTCATAGAAAATTAAAACTAAATTGTTAAAAGTCACTACTTTATGAAGGCCTGCATTTTACAAAAATTTTTAACTTTTACCTTTACTTTTTAGATACGTTACGTAAAATAAAGTACAAATTTCAATAAAGTAATAAAAAATATGAATAATGTAGTTAATGTTTCTGACATTTAAAAAAATGGAAATGAGAATAAACGTAAACGAGTTAATCATGAATTTAAATAAAAAAGTAATTTACTCCAATAAACTTCCTCCTTGGATCTAAACAAGAAAGAAAGGGATAATGGATCTGTTTTGAATGAAATAATAAAATGAAAAGAGTAAATTATAAATAGTAAATCTTTGAGAATATGCGAGATTATGCTATTGACGACCATCATATGGCAAGGTTGTACAGCAAGGCCGGAGGTTGTTGGTCGTGTAAACCTCTACGCACGAGTATTCATTGTAAGTTTATTGGGACCGGTCGGTGATATGCATCAACAGAACGGGAAGTTCCGAAACAAAATGCAGATTCTCTTGTAACTTCTGTATGTCTTTTAATAATTTTACACTTTTCATATATTGTTTCATATGTCGTAAACTTTTATATAAATTGCCATGCTTTTCTTATATATTTTAGTGTTTCGAACTTACATAATTTATGGAGCCCCGTTAATTAATTGTGGGCCAGACCGCACTGTCTATGTTGCTCTGATCAGCATCCAACTGTATGCTGTCAGACATATAGCATAGTATGTCTGATGTTCAGCGCCACAGTCGCCTTACACAGTCTCATGCACTCTTCAACAATATTATTTTGGATAGTGAATGTGATGTACCATACGATATATCGTATGGCCAACGAGTATAATTCGAATATTAACAGCTTATTATTATGTATTTTATTGTTATAAATATAGTCATGAAATTAGTGGGTTTGAGTGAAGTGTGAATTGTTAGTAATAAATATAAAAAACGAGAAGACCCTATAAAGCTGTATAGTTTAATAATATTATTAATTAAAGAAGTGTGTAGGTAGGAGAGTGGAAAGTGGAATGTTGATATGTTAGGATGAGTGACAAACCCATATTGCAAACATAATATATTTAATGATTCAGAAATAAAAGGATATATAAAAGGATATACGAGTATATATTTATAAACAATATTACAGAGAGTTTATTATTACGTTTACGTTTAAGATGGAATAAATCAATGCCTTGGAACTTTTTAGTATAAGTAACCTGAGTGGGACGGCAATCCAAATGATCAGGTGGCAAATCTTGCGTTTTTTACTAAGAAATTGCACTATTCGTGGTAAACATAAAAAACCTAATGCATAGTTAGTTCAATACTTAAGTGACATTCTCTAACGCCAACCATTAGCCGAAATTAGTCAGTGAACATTAAAATTAAAATGACCTACTTGGTGCGACTTAGAATGGTTTGACACAAATTAGCTATCACAAAAAACTCATTAAATGTTAAATTCTTATACTAATTACGACTTTAATAGATAACGCTTAATATTGACAAATACATTTATTTACAAGGAAAAAAACGAATTCTTGTAGTGTCTAAAGAGGTTTTTTCAAATTGATAATTACTATACGGTATCTCATAGGATTCTATTAACGCGGCTAAGGAATATAGGCAGTGAAGTTAACATTCCTAAATGATTTAAATGCTACCTAACTAATAGAAAACAAACAAATGGTCCGGTTGAGCGACTTCACGAGTGAAGAGCTTGAGATAAGTTGTGGCGTACCACAGGGAAGCTTTTTAGGACCATGCAACATAAATAATAATAGTGGTGGTTTTGTTTTAAGTTTTGCTAACGACAAACCTGGATGGATGCTTACAAAAAAGCTATTATTAGCTGCCTGTAGCATCGTAAAAACTTGGCTAGATAATAACTTACTCATAGCATTACTTCTAGTGGACAGCCTAACATTTACTCTAAATTATTATCCAGGAAGGGGCATATCCTACTCTTTCAGACCCCTACAGGCGTTAATATTGAGCGAGATTTATCGACTAAATACTTAGGTATTGTTATAGATGCAAACTTAAATTGGAAATTGCACTCGCAGGAATTAGCCAAGAAACGTTAAAAACTTTCGTTTATATATAAGGTCATATAAACCTTCTTAAACTAAATTAATTAAAAAATATTTATTTTGCATAAGTTGGGGTGAAGCCTCAATGAGTATTTTAAATTCTATCGCTATTTCTCAAATGAACGGCCTGGTAGCGCAGTGGTATGAGCGCCTGTTTCTAAATCCAGAGGTCCGGTGTTCGAATCCCCAGTGGGTCAAATTCGGCCAGGTCATTTTTCGCCGTTTAGAATATTCAACGGCGCTTTTGTCAACACTTTTGACTGAGTTAAGTAACTAGACATTCACAAAAAAATACACTCATTCCGTTGCGAGATGTTGTTTGCCTGTAAGGAACGGCCTCATAAAAACAACAATAAGGCAGTCGGAACTGCGCCCAGTAGCGCCTCCCCGACGACACAAGCCATACGAATGAAGAAAAAAAGAAAGCGATCAAAGCAGGCTTCAATAAACCATGGAGATTTAATTCTAACGAGTTATTTAATGAACTGAATATTCTTTCACTTCGCCAGCTATTTATAAAAGCATCAATTTTATATTACGACAAATGCAAACCAAATACTGAAGAAGGTAATGAAGAAAGATTCTCTAAAAAGGGTACCCATGTAAAATGTACCTATGTAAAATGAAGACTACTTTTGGTCAAAAATATTTTAACTTTTTAGTACCAAAATTGTATAATTTAATAATCAAGGAAATAAAACATCCTACAAATGTATAAATTAGGACTGGTATAATAACTAAATGGTTAGGTACTTAAAAATTCTGAATTGCTATTTAACAGATGTAAATGATGTAAAAGGCGTTCTTGTATGAAATAGTTTAGTGTTTCTATTGTATTTAAAATGTGTATGTATGTAGTATTTATGTATATTTATATTTACTTACATATGATTTAGCTTTATTTATATTATATATTTATAGGTATTATATTATAATTTAATGATTAAATGTAAAATATATTGAAGTCCCGTAGTTTGCGTCAAAATGCTAAATTACTTGGAACAACACACATTGTGCTAGTAAAACTAATCCATTGCACGGGATTACAAATTACGATAATGTGCACAGAACAATGTATTTATTTTGTAACTACTATTTGTTGATATATATATATATATATATAAGAATGCATGTAAATGTCGAAGAAATAAATAAATAAAATCTCTGCTTGGCATAGGCGTAAGTCATCTGACCTGGGGGGCCAGGGTGGTTTATAATGGTTTTATAATAATCGTATTTCGAAAATCGATGTGAGCTATTTCCTGGGGTGGGGGGCTAGCGAAGTCTGGTGGGAGGGACGCCCCCCCTGGGTCCCCCTCTAGTTACACCGTTACCGCTTGGTATTATTCTCACCTAAGTAATTAAGTGATTTATGCATAAGTTTAAGACATAGTTTTAATTTAGACATGGCTTTACTTTACCATGTGAGAAAAAATGAAACAATAAGAACACTGAATGAAGTCGCAGGGAAAATTCCAATAGTGCAGTTTTGACTACCAGTGCTTCTCTATATTTTGGGCCGATTTTTTTTTAAATGTTAGGGTACTATGGCTATTCAATGAGGAAGGGTAGTAAGGAAGTGTAAAGTAACGTACTTTCAGAGAACTGTGGAGACAGGTCAGAGGTAGCGTGGACGGAATTTTGTATTGCCTCCTTGGCTTTAAGAGAGATTTATAATAAAATGTTCTGTTAGTTAGCTTGTTATTTATAGCTATTAACGCTATAAATTTATAACAGACCTTGAATACAATTCAGAGGTAGTTTTTGTAACAGTGGCTGTTATTAAAGTCAAATTATCATGGTCGTGGCTAAAGTGTAATTGCTATTCTAATCCCAACGCAAGCGTGACACGATAGATAGCCATAAACGTTGTCAGTGTCACGATTTCAACACGGCTATACATCGCTGCATTCTCAACCTATTTGCAAAAATTGCAAACATCGTTTCACAACGAGTAATATCGGTTTGTACCTGGTATATTTATTCGGCTGATATATATTTATTTATAATAAAAAAAATGTATAAGAACTACTTCGAAACCCATTAATAATATAAATATTTATTATTTACTTATTTTTAATAAAGATCAACCCGTATTAGATTATCTACATACAAACAGTAAGATAAGTATCAAAATTGATCATGGTTTCCGAGAAAAAACTAAAGTAAACTTTATTTTTTTTATTTTTAAACTATTATTATATTCAAATTATTTTTGAACTTATTTCTATAACTATTCTCTGTTTGCTATTTTTATTTAAAGCTGTGATAAATACGCGTTAATAGTAATTGGCCATATTGTTAGTTATTTTGTATAACTAATTTATTATATCGCTGAGATAATACCAGCATAAACTATAGGTACTATATGAAATAAGAATGGCTATGACACCCTGTAGCTAGCATATCATATCAAGTGCTTCTATACATTGCTTAGTAGTAGTAAATGATTTAACCGAAACCCGACCTCTTACAGTTAGGCCCTACAGGTGTCAATAACGAGATCTTTCCCCCAGATTACTTCCGCCTCTGGTACTAACTTGTGATGGGTTGCTTCATTTCGTATCTCCACTTGTGCCTGCGGCACTTTTAGCCAATTAGACGTGCAGTTTGGATGGCCATAGAGGCAACAGTGGGTTATTATTTAGGTCTGAGTAGATTATAATAAGAAAAACATACAATTGTATCATGACATTCTTTCAATTCATCATAAATTTTAACACCATTTTAGTTTTTTTTGTGTAAAATAATAAACATATAATTTTACATGTAAAATTATTTACTTAGCCTGCTGAAAATCGTTATTATGGTAAATAACGAACCAAATACCAACAGCCGTTAGCATGACAGGTTAAACAAACCAACAACTGAAGTGACGGAGCACACATTTTAACATGGTTAGTGTGGTCACTTTTGAGCTTCGCAGCGTGCTCTCCAAGAGCAGATCCTGGGGGCGGGGTTACGGGGTCCAATTTTAATCCTCCCAGGACCAATTTAATTAGTAATCATTACTATTAAATTAGTAGCTTCAAATATTGGGTCCTAAACAGTAGGTTGTATTTCGTTGTCATAAGATATAAAATACTGAACTTTAAAATGTCTGCAAATTATTACGTATCCCTATGCACATAGAAGAGCAACGCAGTGTAAAAGAGCACTACGACTAGGGTTACCAGATGGTGTCCTAAAGGAGGACATTTCCTTCCATTTTTTTAGAAAATCCTTATTTTTAGACTCATCGGTCCTCCTTTTTCAAATTATCATTATCACAAAAGACATCTACAACTATAAGAGAGAGAGAGAGAGAGAGAGAGATAACTACAAGTGTGTTGGGTAATATTTTCTTTAATGTATTTTTAATTTCGTCTTTAATTTAGGTGCCATGTTAGGAATAAACTTAAAAATTTAGCACCACTGGCGGCCATCACTACCGCTAGACATGGCGTCTTGTCTAAATGTGACCCTACCCAAGCTGTTACTAACGCGACTATGCATAAGGACTGTGTATTTTTTTATTAAGTGTTACTTCTTATATTACAGCAGTTCAATAAATTGTTAAGTACAAAGTAAAAATAGTCGACTCGTGTGCTTGTAAGGTTTCTTGGAGGTTTTAAATTACATCGGCCCCTTAAATCCTGATAACGAACGAGATTTTACACGAATGGGATTATAAAAATAGTTTTTTTTTTTTTGATGAAAAAATATGAGTGAAAATAGTTTCTTTTAGGAGAAGTGATGCAACAGCCTCGTTAAGGTGGGTGACAGATAACTAATCAGCTGTTGGCTGCCGTGCCGCCATGTTCCTTCCTGTAATGTTAGAACGTGATAACCTGTAATATCGTGTATTCGTCAGAACTGCCAATCTTTTGACTGTAACATCAGCACAGATATAATATATCAAAGCAGAGTTGTGTCGTTGCCAGGTCGTTCAAGAGTGCAATATTCTGTTTTAAACCGGCATGTGACCTTTCGAGTCAAGTGGTGAAATAACGGTCACATGACACCCACACATCATTCCGAAGTAGAGAACGAGCAATATATGTATTTTTTACCCAATCCAAAAAAAATATCATTTAATGACTGAATTTGGTTGATTGTCGCTCAAAATATCGACTTTTAGCCAAGCAAAACTTGACAATACAGCATGCTCCAAGTCATTTCCAGAAGTGTTATGAGGATATTATATTAAAAAAAAACGAAAATAGTTCATCCCCAAATTTATATATTTTTTATGGCCCGAAGGACCTAAAGATGAGTTGCAAAGCGACTCATTTTAAGTGCCACAGTCATGAGGCATTGCGCGCCGAAGGCGCCTACAGAGACGCTTGTAGGGACCCGGGGCAAAGTCCAGGGTTGAACGGCTAGTTTAATAGCCGTCTATATTACGTATATAATATTTTATTTATTTAAACACCCATATTATTTATTCAACCAGGTAAAATAAAACTACACTTAAACAAATCATATTTGTACATAACGGTTTCATATATCTTCAACAAATAAAATAAAAATGAACTATGCACTCACACAATGTTTTTATCAATGTCGTTGACACTGGCAAATATTAGCACAGCGCAGTGGTAGGATATCGTTTAAAAGAATAATAAAAGTTTTTATTAATTATTACTGGTTTTATTATGTCAATCTGTAAATGATCGACGTCACACTTTGCTGCGTTTAGATAACCGCATCATATGAAAACATTACGAACAAAGCTTTTGATACGTTTTTGTAGGAAAATCAGTCGTAATATCACGGATCAGACAAATAGTGTATAACTATATAACTATTATAGTATATAACTATTATAGTATATAACTATTATTTTAACATTCAACCATACAAAACTACTTACGGCTCTAAATTAGGGTGGGTACTAAAAAGTGTTTAGAGTCAAACTCGTGTCCTTACGAGCGTCCTAAAGCAATTTAGGGTCAATTAGAATCTTTCGACCCGCCAAAAATGTAATGTTAACCTAGTGATAAATGGCTACCATTTGTCAAAGAAAACAATACCATTTAAGAATACTGTAAAGACTAAGAAGGTCGTTTTCATCGTGTCTTGCAGCTTTAAGTTTTAAATAGTTAGTTGTAACCGGGATTTCCAAAGAGCTACAGACTCCAGGTGTCGCAAACCCGATAGCGATTATTAGTAAAAAATACCGCCGCTATTAATAGCGGTTTTACCTAAATAACTGCTACTTAGCTGCTACTGCTGCTGCTGTAGTTACTTAAGTAACTGCACGTTAGAATAAACGATTTAAACAATTATTATGTTGCATAGTTAAACTAACTGCATTGTAATTAATTTGTGTAGTGATTACTACTATCCGAACTATTGCATTTTCCGAATAAGTAATACTTTGACTTCTATCTAATCTAATGACAATTACCTACTTTTTTATATACCTGTACATAACCAATGTAAATGTAATATTGTGTGTTACATTATTATAACAATAAAAGGTTCATTGTGAACAATAAATTGTCTTTCTAAGTTACTCAGAGTGGTACAGCAGACTCATTATAAAAACATGCTATATAAAATGAATTTCTTGAATCGTTTTAGGAAAAACCGAAATTACTCGCGTGCTGGCGTTCTAATTAATACGTTAATTACCTAACCTAATATACCTAATTATACTAAAAACACGATACACTATACAAAATCGCATCGCAGTGACAAAACAAGCATTATGAGACACTAACTTTAAACCACATGTTTACATTAGTATTACATTTTGGTTTTTTCCGTGACCGTTCACGAGAACAACCGAATGTCGTAGGTGGACCTACAACACTCAAGGGGGGGGGGGGGGGGGAGGGAAGGTTAATATTACACATTGAATTAGCTGCATTGTACCTATGAAGATCCATTTATATGCAATGGGATGGAAATGGAATTTTAAACAAGGTTTATAATGAAAAAATCCTTCGCAGATTCTGGCAGGCACCGCCAAGAACTTCCTGCTCTGCAGCATCGGGGCCGGAGTCAGCTATGCCACCATCATAATAGCGGCGCTGCTAAACGGGGACGAAGATATTTCCATGACAGACTCGCAGGCGTCGTGGTTTGGTAAGACAGTTCTCAGCTCATATTTATCACAATACAAATAAAACACATCATTTTCTAGGCAATCCTATGGTGACCGCCGAATCAACAAATATTTGTTGAATTGGATCGAACATTTTTAGTTAGAATGTAAAAACGAATGCAGTTCTCGTGCATTCGAACTAAAATTAAAAACTAAAACCTACCGCCATGGGTGATCACATATTTACCAGAATTACTATTTCTCAGAAGAATCAAAATAAATACCTCGGTTAGCGTATGTTCGCGCTAATCTCGGGATCAATAGGGTATTCACTATTTCATAGAACATCTTCCGAGGCAGGTTTTAAGCACATCACTGATTCCATCAAATTTGCCTTTGATTTTAAAACGAGACCCTCGCCCTCGCCCCTCCCTTTTATGCCTTTTATACCTTAGGCCCTCGCATAAAACGAGATATCAGAATTCCAGTTAGGTAGGTACTCTGCGGGAAATGCTGTTTAAACGTCAATATAAATATTCCCATATTATGCTATAGCTATTATAAATTGTATTGTTATTAATACGCTTTCCTTTTGAGGCTGTTTTTCACCTATATGGTAAGCTATGACTCTTTTGTTAATCGTTTGAATCATATATAAAAAAATCCCCTGTGTATACGCTTTATTATCCTCTTCCCTATAGTTATTTTTAAATATACCCTGATTTTATGGTCCATTTTACAGGGAGCGTGTGCTTTATAGGCCAGCCACTGGGCAGCCTCATGAGTGGCGTGATCATGGAACCCATCGGCAGGAAGAGAGCCATGATGGTAGTCAACCTGCCCCATGTGGCCGCTTGGATCATGCTGTGGCTTGGGAAGGACCTCACCACCTTATTCATCGCCAATGCCTTCCTGGGCCTCGGAACAGGTCTAATGGAGGCACCCATTATCGCCTATATTGGCGAAATATGGTTAGTTAAATGCATTTATGTTTTAAAAAAAATAATAGTAAAAACATTTTTAAAAACAAGGTTTTATTTAAGTGCTTGAGTGGGTATACAAATTTTCGTGTCTGTCCTGTTGACCGTTGGGGAGTTCCTTCAGCTGGAGCCACTCCTAGATATAGAATCAGGTCATGCTTACCATAAAAATGCATTGTCATCGAAACTGAACCAACTTGTCAAATGTCAACTTCGTAGGATAAGAGAAAGTGGTTGCAGCTTGCAAGATTTGACCTAAATCGGCATAGAAACATTGAGGACTAAATAAAAAGAGGAATACGTTCCACACGTTACTATTTATTGGACGGTTGGGTCAAGTTTATTAGACTCCTCTTTTATCGATCATTTTAGTTTTTATCGATCATTTCACACATTCATGTCCACTCTACTATCACGTCCTATGGCTGTCCATCCGTCCATCCGTACCATCTCTTAATTCGAAAAGTAAAAATGTGAAAGAGTTGATTTTTTGTGTCTAGATTGATGCTATTGAAAACATCGGAGGCTGGTCGGATAATATAGTATAATGTTATATATAATATATACAGGGTGTCCCAAGTTCAATCCCAATAAAAAAAACAGTTAATAGGTCATACGATTCCTAGTGTTATTTGTTAAGAAACTATATCAAAATTCATTATAGTATTCGAGAAAAAAAATTTTGAAGTTTCTATTTAAAACCTAATATATTTGTGTAAAACGAGTTTACGTCCGCTCGACCTTGAGTTGCATTCACGATGTGGCGCCCGACGCGTTTTCAGCGGGTTTAGTATGCCTGGCGAACGCTGCCGTGATATTATGATTGTTTTACACAAATTTAGTTTAAAAAATAATTAATTTGGGTATCAAATATTTTTGCATTTTTTTTATATAATTTCTTACTCGTAACAGGGAACATATACACCCCCTTAAATTTTCATTAAAGTCAACACATTTTTAGTACTAATAAATGAAACATTGACAGTTCGATAGAAAGGCCAAATATTGTATTCGAATTTCAAAAATGTTCCCTTGGGAAGGTTTGATTTTTCAACGTGTTTTTCAGCGAGCCCTCCGTGAGGGGAGTCATGTTGAGCTACTCGTCCGTGTTTTCGTCGGCTGGGATGTTCGGAGTTTATCTTCTGGGTACAGTCCTGCACTGGAGGACGGCGGCTGCAGTTTGCTTGTCTATACCGATTGCCACAGTCATTGCGATTTCGATGGTACCCATATATTAACATATTTTAACAAATTGGTCAATTGTACAACATTTAGCTTTCCTTCCGTCTACCGTCCTTCGACCAAAATGTACTCGCACATTCATCTGCTTAAATTCAAGCATATTTAAAATAATTGTATATATACCTCGCCATCGACACTCGAATGTATCATATTTAAATTTTCATGACTCAACTCAAGAACATATTTCTTCTTCCTAATCTTAATTCTTAGATTCATTTGTTTATCTATCAATGATTCTATCATTACTTGGGCATACGAGTATTAAACGATTAAAGAAAAGTATATTAATTTATTTATTAATTATGGTACAATAAGAAGTCACAGCAACTTAACACACATTGAAGAAAAGTATATTATAATATTAGAAAAATAAACACCAGTCATTTATCGTTGGTATGAAGTAACATGGCCACTCTAACTAGTTTCAATGCGCCAAATTCTACGGACTCCAGAGTTTTGAGCTTAGAAGATCGCGAGCTGATATGTTACTTTTATATAAAATTGTCAATGCTCACATCGACTGCTCTGATCTTCTGGGGCTCATAGATTTGAGGGTTCCATCTAGACCCACTCGCCAGTGTGAGACATTCCATCTGTCACGGTTGAGTACGAATTATGCACAGAATTCAGATATACATCGAGCATGTAAGCTTTACAACAGCATGTTAAGTGACATCGATATGTTTAACACTACTTTCCCGGCATTCAAGAGAGTGTCTACTCTAGCCAGTGGCTAGGGGTTTTCTATTTTTTTAAGTTTGGAGGAAACTATTATTGGCTTTGTGTTTTAATTGTTTTTTTTTGTTTATTGTAATAACTATGTAAGGTGTTGTTTCCTGAAATAAAATAAATAAATAAATAAGAGCGGCCAGAAGAAGGTTGCAGGAAAAATAAAATACTTATTACGCACCCGAGACGTTATTAATAAGAATAATACTAAATCACATAGTATTCTGTTAATTTTATTTAAATCTTATTTTTTTTTATAACTGATGCGTACATCTTCGGTTCGGTTAGCTGCGTACTGCGATAAAAAGGTCGCCCTATTGAACCCGCAGTTATTAAAGTGTTTATTTGGTAACGCACAAAAGTTAACTGCCACAAATTAATGTTTATTCATAGATACATTTTACATTTCTTAATTTGTCATTCGCGCCTCACACGGTGAGCCTAGTGTTTTATTTACATTCATAATTATGTATGCACAGTTTAGTGTATATTATCACTGAAAATCGACTGATCGTATGGCGACGGCGCGGCGGCACTTGGTATAATTAAATAGGTTAAACGAAAATAAACATCCGTTTAAATAAACATCAAAAAACGAAATACGACTAAGCCAAGTCAAGGATGATGAGACTGCAAAATCGCCACTTCGTTAGATTCTATCAAATACAACAATAGACAACAGAGTTTTTTCTTGATGTGATGAAAAGAACCCATACCAAAGGGATAGGGATATACATACTAACTATAAACTCATTGCCTTTTATATATTCACAAAAACGGAAAAAAAGACGGCAATGATCAATGATCGGAAATATAGGTTTTGATCAATTTAAAACCATATTTTTTTAGTTTGTGGCGGATTTTGCACGCGCGGCATTGGACAAGCATTTATTTTGATGCCATTCTAAAACACTGACGAACCTATGTTAGTAATTTTAAATATGTGTAAGCACCTATTTATTTAACTTTTTAAAACAAATGAATAAGGTGCTACGCACATTTATTGTTAACTATCAAATCAGTTTTAATTTTGAAAATTCGTTAGCAGTGAGCCTCGCTCTAGTTCTCTCAAGAACAATAATGCGTGCCTAGGGGCGGTAGTAGCCGCGGGCTGCCTTAACGCCAGGCGTCTAAATCCGGCCCTGCTCGTCATCTTCGAAAGATTATCTCTAAAAGCGTCTGCAGGACTCTTATAAAAAATACTGCAAAAAACTGTTTTGAAACAAATCCTTTGACTAACATTATAACACCGTTTTCCTGATAATTGGGTATTACCGAGATACGCAGTTCACCAAAAAGCTCCTAAAATTATCCTCGTCGGTGTTTTTCATTTAAATTACAAAACGTGTGACATGTCGACACAATTTTTTCTGGTCTCCCCACTACCAAGAATCTCGCGGTATTTGTAAAGGTTAGGCTGGGAATATTGATAATAATTACACCACTATATTTACAAATGTTGAAGGCATTTGATTAAGTTGACTTTGATCTAAATTGTTTGACACCGCGTTTTCTATACCTATATTCAATTTGATCATGTTTAAACCATTGCTTTTTTATAGGAAACAGTTTATTGATAAATTATTCTTAATGTCAATGAATATATAAAAAGACTACATTAAATTAATAAATAAATGACATAAACATGACATGTCTATTTTATTAATTATAATAAAACAGACATTCAAAAAACATGTGCAAAAATAAACAGGACTCTATGGAATTAGAAAAAAGATTATTAAAGGAATTAAGTAATTATACGTTTTTTATGTTTATTATTTATTTATTTAAAATTAAAATAGTTTGTGAATCAGTGTTATCAACCACGATATATGTATATCAGATACGACCACGAACGAAACATAGTATACTCGTACGTAGTAGGTATCACAGAATAAATAATAGTTGGTATTACCTAGAAATGTTAGCCGAAGCACGAATTATTTCAGTTTGGCTAGTGCAGCCGGCCATTGGACCCATACCTATGTTGTACAACAGCAGGTAAAAGTGGGAACTTTCAACCCAACTCGGCCGAGTGCGCAAGTGAGACAGCAAACAAGTAAACCGAATACATCAGCCCAACAAATTTCATGCTGTCTCACTCGTGCACTCGGCCGAGCTGACTATTACCTACTAACAACTCGTTCTTTTATTGTTCACAGATTCCTGAATCTCCAGTATGGCTTCTTTCCAAAGGACGCAGAGACGATGCTATCAGTGCATTATGTTGGTTAAGGGGTTGGGTGGAACCGTCAGCGGTTAAAGAAGAATTCGACAACTTGGAACGCTACAATGCAAACAACTTTAGGTGTAGAATTTGTGAGGCAATGATTCCCCCGCTGGTTGCAAGCGAATGCTCGCACGCGGACAAATCGCGATGGGAAAGGTGCAGTAAAAATACAGTCTTACAGCATTCTTGAAGCGGGTGAAATAGCGGCCTTAAATATCCATAGTCCAGTTATACGTTTGAATTTAGAATTGTAACAGAGATTTTTTTTTCGTTTAATTAAAACAACGAAAAACTTTGTTCAGGGTTAATTTCATTCATCGACGTCATTTTCGTCAAGTACAAAATTATCTTACCTCTCACTCACCCCCATTAATGAAGTGTGTAAGTGACAATCAGCGATGCTGTTGATCGTAAACTCCTCACACGACTTTGTATCGGTGCAAAGATGTTTATATTTTTGACACAGATTACTAGACTGTGTATATTTTAAGCCGCCATTTAACCCCCTTCAGATTCTCGCGTAACCGACATACATATTAAAACTTTTGGGTGTAAATGAAATACACATATTTTTACAAATACTCACACTACCGTCGTCAACATGGATCATTTAGTCGGGCTATGTAAATTTTTCCCCTCATATAGACCCTTCAGGCATTATTAATCACGTTATATATTATATTCTACAGATGTGGAAGTCAGTTTTTTTTTCTGATTCTTCGATGTATTAATGGTCTCATTAGTTAAAATAAGTAGGTGATCAATATGATATAACAAAAAATATCCAGCTTATTCGCAAATATGTACGAATTGAACACACAAAAAAAAATATACAAGCATTGAATTGCGACATGAAAACAACTCTAACGGAAAAGTTGCTTTTTGAATTACTTTTAGTTACTTTGCAAATTTACACCAGCCATAACATAAAATTAATATAAAACCTTCCCATAAACAATTGAATAAACTGTTAGTCTATTATAGTAATTCAAACTATTTTAAAAAATACTTGTATTTGGTTTTGTCATGTGCAATAATGCCATTCAGCCATTCTTGTTTCCATTCTAATGTTTTGTTATTTTTTAGGATAACGTCGAGTTTGAAGGATTTAACTCATAGAGAGACCCTAAGACCGTTAATCCTGGCGTCGCTATTCTTCTCATTTGCCGTCTTTGCAACCTTTAATCCAATAAAACCAAATATGATCAACATCTTCAAAGCATTTAACATGACTCTGGATGCTAATTGGGCAACGGTAAATATATATAAATAGTTGAATACCACAAAAAGTGCCTTGGCTTCTTAAAAAGGGGTAGAATTTGGTAGTTTTTTAAATTATATTTTTAGGGATGATTAAAAGTCATAACTTATAATTTACAAATATGTTTTTTATTAAATATGTTGCTGCTTTAATTAATTTTTATGACTCATTTTTATTGTTGTAAAATTTAAGGCAGATTTAAAATGTACGTAATATTAATTGATAATTGGTTAATCTCTGTTTAGTGTTTAGTGTAAATAAACGATAAATGTAAAACTAAAAAAATATACTGCAACCTAACAAAGGGAGCATAATTATTTTTTATATATGTTAAATAATAAACTTTTTCCTTTAGGAAGGTTTAGGAATATTAAAATTAAAAATAGTAAAGAAATCTAGTTGTTATGCCGGGGAGTGAAAGGTCCAGGGTTGATGGAAGTGAAATAAGGAAGGCGTCACCGATGCTCTACCTTTTATTCCTCACGTTGCAATTTTCAATAATTACAAGAATCCCTAATGGGAGACATTTAAACAAATGTAAACTTAAAGACTAAATAACCAAAGTAGACAACAGGAAGTAAAGAAGATGACAGTTAACAAAATATCAATCGGGTACAATAACAATCGTCGGCGCACAATGCGCGCCGTGGCTTGCAAGCCTAATGTACCGACTGACTGCCTGCGTCGCTGGCGAATCGCCAGTGCGCCGTTCGAATGCGCGCCTGCGCAGATGCCGACCAATCAGATGTGCCTGGCGGCGATCGCACGTCGCCGGCCAAAACGTCGCTGCCAGCCGCAGTACAAATATGTAGCGCCGTCACAATTTTTTACACTTAAGACGTTTTTAGATACGCTGACTAAACTAAATAAAACAAAATAATACCCTACAGAATTTTAGGTTTTAAGAGGCCTACAGAAGAGTCCGCATTTGTCTATCTTGAAGGATGAACCACAGTAACTATTTTTATCTTTCATCGTTTAATTACAAACAAGAGGATTGTGTGGATTTTCTTTTAGGTAACATGCTAGGAAGGTATTTTTGGACATTTTGGAAATCTCTCCGAATGTCTACGCAGCTATTTTCAGTTTTCTCGAGTGCCGCTGGCACTAGTCGCCGCGCGTCGAAGGCGCTGTTAAGCTGCCTGCTGGGTCTAGCTGTCAATCCTGGGGTTGCACAGCTAGTATTTTATAAATGATTATCGAACATACATAAAAACTTTATTTTGCCGACAATTTCGAAGGGCCGGCTAAATTAAACTGAAAACGGCTCACCGCGATCACTTATAGGTACCGTAGTAGTCGATCACAAGATTCATCGTCACGACCTCCCTGAATTATTTGAATTACATACATAATATAACCTATTTTACAGGTTGGCACTGGAGTCATATCGACATTGAGTGCGTTTGTATGCATGCTTCTCGTAAGTTTCACCGGGAAGAGGCCTCTGGTGCTGACCTGCATGGCCGGAACAGCTTTGGCCACGTTGCTGCTGGGCGTCTATGCTTATTTTAATATACCACACGATTTGAGCACCTATGCGCCTATTGAAGTAACGGGAGAAGCGTCTAGCATCCCATTGGTGCTGTTCATCATCATGATCTCTGCCAACACCCTTGGTGTTACCCCATTGACATGGGTTTTAGCTTCGGAGATTTTTCCATACAAGTAAGTAATTATTCAGATTTTTTTTGATCAACTTATGTCAAAACTTATGTTGAAGCGTCGCTTGTTTTTAGAGAACTCTAAAATGCCTGGTACTTTATGTTTTGGCTACGGGGCCAAGGTTGTTCGGGGAAAGCTGCTGTAGCGAGTTTGTGTGTTTGCAAACCTAATTGCAATAAATTCTAACCTTCAACTACCTAGCTTTAGTTTGCTAAGGTTTCCCTTCCTCGGAACCTCCTAATAACTCCTTTCGGCTGCTATATACCTATTTTCTTTCTTTCAGCCTTTTTTTTCTACATTTTTCTCTACTCTTTCTTTTCTATTCCTATACCTTATATCCGGTTTTCTACACTCAATCGTGACTTCGCCCGATTGGTCGCCTTTGGACCTGTAAATGAAGATTCGGGCGCCCGACCTACAAGAGTAAGAGTTACCCAGCAGTGCCACCCTCCTCAAATGAAGTGGGAGACCTCACGGGCGAGTAAAGATCCCTCCACCCTTGCATACATTTTACTACCTGATTAAATCTCTGCCGCCTCACGGACCTTACATATTTTAAATATTACATATTTCTATAAATTCCTAAAAACATTTCTTTTCTTTTATTTGTGCAACAGTTCTTTAAATTACCTATCCTTTGGCATCCCTCTACCTATACCCTATCCATGATCCACTTGATGGCCTGGCCTACTAACCAGGTGTGAAGTGTGACATTAAGTGGAGAGATTTTTGAATAATATATCATAGTATTAATTGAAACATAGCATCAATACATTGATATTTTTAGATTACAGTGCATTACAACTAAAAATAAACAATGCGTTTAAAACTATATACCGTCTGCATGAATGCCCCATTACAACATAAGTAGGTAGGTTCTTGTTATAGAGTCTAGACGAACTATTTCTAGTTCGTGTGCATTATGCTGATGCCGCGCAGAAGGGGTTGGATACATCAAACGAAAACACCACCGATTCCTCAAACTTGTCATAATTTTAATTTAAGATTATTGAAACTGATTGGAAACTGTGTAGTTACAGATGATTGTTTAAATTTCGTGATAACATCAACATTTTTTATTTATGCGATGAATTTATCTTGCGGTAATAAGATAAACATAACCAATTCTTTGTCACAAACGATAAAAGATGATTTTTATTTTTAGGACCCGCGGCAACGCTTGCGGCATTACGGCGGCCCTGTGTTACGTCATGAATTTCGTCGTCACCAAAACTTACATAAACATCGAGGAGAGTCTGCATGTCTACGGGGCGTTCTACCTGTACGCTGCCATCACCTTCGTGGGCTTGGTCTACCTTTATTTGGCTCTGCCGGAGACAGAGAACAGAACACACGCGGAGATAGAGGCGGACTTCGCCTGTAAGAACAATAAAATATATGCGAATGACTTTATAGCGAAAAAAATCAAGTCCGTTTTAGAGAATAAAAAATATAAACCAACGGTCGATTTAGAGAAAGACCGTAAAGTAGACGGGATAAACAACATGAATTATAAATACATTTCAAACGAAAATGCATATTTTAATAAAGGTTACCTTGAAAATGGTGGCGATATATTGGGAAAAGATAACAGTAGCGAAATGGATATTTTAGATAAAAGACAAACTCGACATTAAATCATAAATTTTAGTAAAGTTTGTTTTATTTTCGCAGTGGATTTTTGGTGTAATCAAACAATTTAGCGAAAAACTCGAAGAAAAGTGTGTTACCTACACAAGGGGTTTATGAAACTAAAAACTCAGTACGCTATACTGCGGCCACAAGGCGTGAAATATTTGCATCAGATGTGGCTTAAACGATTATAAATACATGGGGTCTTTCTATGATCCTCAAGTCTATAGTTGCAAGGATTTCTGCCCGGATAACAATATTAAGCTATTTATTATTCAAACATTTCCACATATGGATGTGGAAATGTTTGAATAATAAATAGCTTAATAAAATTATTCAAAATTTTTCAATATTGTCAAAGATTGTGTCATTTATCTTTTCAGGCGATTTGCCGCTATTAAAAAACAATCATCAAATATAAGTCAAATATATACACTCGTATATATGATATTAGATTTTCTATACCAATATTTTACTTTTACCATAACACTATATAATCAATGCTTTTATTATCCAACAAAAGCGGATGTTACCAATACAAAGAATACTTTAAAAAATAATCCAAAAGAAAGTATGCTCACAGAAGGATTTCGATCAAAAGGAGATAAGTACATTTCATGTAGAATTTTATATAGATCCCAACCAAAAGTGAGTACCTATAGAATGTCAATAAAATTTTATTTTGTACCAAAAAGTAACATAAGTCACAATTCAACTAAAAGTGCTTTTTTTTAAAATATCAGCAAATACAAATATATTAATAATATAAAGTGGATTTCTTGGTTTGGTTTGACCAAATTTTATTTACTTTCAAAATGAAATGTCCGCAACAGCTGAGTTTATTATAACAATTATGATTGTGGTTCCATTATTATAAATAATGGTACCCACGAAATCTCGTACCATGATTCCAATCGTAACCATGGTTACGATTTAAATTCGGTGTCATCAATGTAGTGTTCGTTGCCGCCCTAGTGATGGGTCACGGTAGTGACGGACACCACAATTAATAACAATAAATAATTAGCTCAATTGGAACGTATCTTGACCCGGGCTTCGAGACGAGACGCGAATGGGAAGCTCTTGAGCATGAGCACCACACCACTGTAAGTAAATACTAGTCCGAGAGCTCGGAGCCAAAAAATCCTCCGAAATGAAGAGGCTAGTTTTAGCTACAATTCATTCATGATAACAAGCTATTATCCCGTCCCCGTCCTTTTTCCGTCTGTCCGTCCGTCCGTCGCGTCAATAAATCATTGACAGTTCGATAGACCGCTCAAATATTATATTCGAATTTAGAAACTATGGCAGCACGGCTGTTGGAACATATTAATAAAAATGTTCAGTGCCACATTTTATTAATTATTATAAAATGGTTATTATTGTTATTAAATTGAAATGTTATTTATGTCTGTGTTTATTTGTTGATTGTGGTTACTCAACAAAAATTGTACATGATTTAATGTATGTAATGGTGTACAGACATTATACATTGAAGTACATTCTTCAAACTTGATTTAGAAGTAAAAAAGAATAATATAAAAATATATTAAAGGAATTTAAATAACATAAAATGAATAACAAAAAAAATGTCTTTGAAATCGTATAGTATTGCATTGGTACAGTATTCTGACAGCGTTGCGGCCGAGTAATTGGAAAAAGAACAATTTCGGAGAAGTTGGTATCTACGAGTATTAAATAAATCACAAATTCAGTAATTTGGGGGGGAGGGGTTGTTTAATTACTAGCTGCACGTCAAAATTAAAAAAAAGAATAGATTATTAAAAAAATATGATGAATTGAAAGAATTTCGTGATTCCATTGTATGTTTTTTATTTCAATCCACTCAAACCTAAAAAATAATTTTCGCCTCTATGGCCATCCAAAACGAACATCGAATGGGCTAAAAATGCCCCAGTCACAAGTGGAGATAGGAAATGAAGCAACCCAGAGCAAGTTGGTACCACAGGCACGTGCGTGTAGTCTGGGGGAAGATACCATTAATGACACCTTCAGGGCCCAGCTTTAAGACTTCAGGTTCTGGTTAAAAAAATACCATTATACAGTGTATAAAAGCAGTTGATATTATACTCATATCATAGTTACAGGTACCCATTCATGTTTTATATTTGTTTGATATTATAATTACTTTTTAGCCTGTTATTAATGCCAATTTTACGAAACACTTTTATGTATTAGGTAATTTAATTAAATTACCTAATACATAATAATTAATAAATTATAATACCTAATTAGGTATTATAATCTTACATTTAATTGCATAATTTATAAACTTTACGTTAATCCATACCATCTTATATTTTTATTTTTTAAATTAGAATTTGATTTTTATGATTTAGGCAGTAATCTTTAAGCAATTTAAGGCTAATAAACCATATTGCCCTTTTGTGCCAGTGGTATAGCAGCGCGTGCAGACGACAAGCATGTAACTGCAAATTACTAAAATACCCTTTGCAGTTGCCAAGGACGATGCATACAACATCATATTTATAACTATTGGCCTAGTTAAACCCTTTAAATTGCATTAGATATTACGGGATTCCTAAGGATTGTGAATGGCACGTCTAAGTTTATAAGTCAAACAGCTGACACTGCTGACAGCTCAGTTCGATAGTTTACTTCAACATACTCGTGGTAAGTGGTTGTGTTGCTTGATTGTTGGGACTTGGGATGTGACGTGTGGCGGCGTTCGGCGGTCGCTCGACAGACGTAATAATTATCATTTAAATTTATTTTACTCGGTCAGTTTGATTTTGATTACACTGTCGAGTGGTTGCTGGTTGCTCATTGTGTATTCCAGAGCGCGGTGTTAGGTTATGTTTATATTCTCCCGAATGTTTTCGTTTTAATGAAAGTGCTTTAGGGGTTATACAATGTTTTTTCGTTTGGGAAAAAGATAGTAATATAAATCATTTACTTATCGAGATTCAGTGAAAAAACTCCTGATAATGACCGGGATAAAACCGGGTGATGTGTGCGTAAATGATCCATCGATGGATGCTTACAGGACAAGAAGAATTTGGTCGCAGGTAGGTAGCTCAACAAATATATTGAATCTATTTTTTAGTGTTCTGGGCAGATCCGATCCGAACCAGAATGTATAGTATGTCCATGCAAGCATAAGTTTGCTGCTAAAATGTAAGGACACATTTGTAGCACCTTAAAAAATGTTTAACATGTCAGTAAATTAAAAATTAACAGTCAGTAAATGATTTAATCAATCGAC
Source organism: Neomicropteryx cornuta (assembly GCA_020383195.1). Classification (NCBI taxonomy): domain Eukaryota; kingdom Metazoa; phylum Arthropoda; class Insecta; order Lepidoptera; family Micropterigidae; genus Neomicropteryx; species Neomicropteryx cornuta. The sequence continues at coordinate 8,641,068 of JAHKQU010000028.1, forward strand.
AACACCATCGCACCTGAAATTTAACCTCGGACCTCATGGCGATCACAGCTGGTGGACCATCATTTTTATTTAATTCAATTTCAATATTAACTGTATTATTTTTATAATTCTTCAATACCACAACATATAGCGCTGTCCTTAAAATATTTTTTAATTATCATATCAATTCTGAATTGATGGTATTACAGATATTTTATAAATATTTGGTAAAGAGATTCAACTCACTGTTTCATGCTGCAGTGGTAATGATAGAAATCACATGATTGCCAGCCTTTTCGAGGAGATGGAAGTAGTCGAAGAGGATGGCATTACACGTACCTAGGCTGTATAAAAAAAATATGATGATTTGACCTAAAGTGATTTTTTTTATGGTTTTCCCCGCCAGTTTAAAGGATCAAAATGTTCTTTGTATTGTTGTCTCCTGTTGTAATAGGCTGTAACCCAGGCAGTGGTTTTCATGGGCTGTCCTCATACGACATTTATTTTTGTAACTTTACAATAGTGACTGGTTGCTAGAATTGCTTGTATGAATTTACTATACCATTATACCACTACTATACTATTCTTATGTATTGTTAAAATTTATTGTGAACTCAAATAAGGAAACAAATAAATTGAATGAAGTTGACAATGTCTATCTCCTTGATAATGCCTTGCCTTGCCTTGTGAAACATCACAAAAATAAAATGTTTAATTAATTTACTTAGGTACCTACGTAAATTTTGTAGGAAAAAATACTTGAATTATGAACAGCAAAGGGAATATTACTTATGTAGGTACACAGATATTTTTTTTTATTAATTAAATGCTTAGTAAAACACTTAAACATATACTTATATAAAAAATAAATACAATAAGGCATATTTTTTCTGCGATGTCGATAGAATATTGTCGACAGAAAACTTATATAATTTTTTAAATATTTACTTAGCTACAGACGTTACGGAAAAAGTTCAGATTTGGCTGCAGTTATGTTCATTTTTAAGTTAAATATCTTTAAAAACCCCATTTTATTCTCAATATATAGATTTAACTCACTTTTATTTTTACAGACACTAATAAAATTATTGTTGGAAGGGGAGCAGTCGTCTGGACCTCTGTTCACATCGTTTTCCCTCCCCATGGTGACCAAACGCCCCATACTCATAGGCAAATTCGAAAACTACAAAGAATCAAAAAAAAAAATATTTGAGATGAAAGGGTTCAGTAGGTAGTTCCCATATTTCTATTTCAAAATGAAATGTTAACAAAATATCTATTCAGAATGCATGCAGCAAAGCAGGTTCCTCGTAATAAATCTTTGTTTCCACATACCCATTTAGTCCTTGCAAAGATGCGACAATTTGTGTACAAAGGCTTTACAAACCTAACTACTTTACGTTGTACACTTGTTAATCATTAGTCGAATATTAAAAAAAACCATTTCCCGCCAAACATGCAAATATAGATTCTAATGATGATGAATATGAGCTCTTTCATAATTGTAATAATTCAATGTCAAATTTTGACATGTTAGCAATTGGAAACGGTGTTTGTGTGAAGGCCCTCTTGAAACATGGTTATTTTTTGGCACACCGGCAAAATCATGCATCCATGTCACAAAATCGAATGGAATTTTGAAATATTTTTTTTTAAGGGATTTTTAAAAATAAATAATTTTGTTGGATAAAATAATGAGAAGGAAGTTATATAATGAATCACCTACCTGCTATCTTTCTTTTCTAAAGTAGACAGTTTCTTACAGATATTGGCATCAGCTGTAATAGATCTACAGTTCTTCAGTCTCGGGGCAGCACTAGGTTTCGCAACCGTTGAAATTGGCGGCTTATCATCCAAGGATGATATTATACAAACAAGCGAAAGGGACTTATCATGGATTGGTGAGGATTTTTTATTTTCCAGGAGAGAAGAAGAAATATTTAAATAAGATTTTATTGTTTAAAATATAATACCTGGTCATATTCCAATGTGTCTGATGACACTCCCCACTCCGTCCTATCCCATCCTGTCCCATATGTAGTGCTATCAGAACAAAGTTCCTCCTGGTGTATCTAGCTTACCAGGTCAAACAATCCTATTTGGAGTGGTACTATTATATCCATCTTATGTTTTAAATTGTTAAATAAGGAAATGTAATAATTCTTTATTTGCCTTTATCTAAGACTTCACTGAATATTTTATTTATTTAATAAATAATTATATAATGTAATCTATTATAATTCACATGCCAAAATGTTGCAGTTTAACTCATATAAGTAAGTACTTACACAGTATGTAAAATAATTTCGTTATTTCATAAGTATTACTTCGTCATATCGAATTTGATAAGTATATTACAATCATTTAGTTTATACTGAGCTCCCATAACATTTAGAGCGATCGTTAGGCTTCGATTAATTTAAGATAATAGTAATAACAACGATCTTTTAAAACATATAGATACGGCAACTGAGGGCAAAAAACCCGACACCGCGAAGTCCACTATTTTGCTTCGAGTCCACTAGTCGCGTATCATACGTCTCGCTTGCTCGCATATGTCATCGCGATAAGTCTCTATCCAGCATGGCCCGTTTTGAGGTGTTTTAAAAATAAATATATATTTGTAAATTAAACTACCAGAACATTATTTTGTCTTTAATCGACAAATGCCTGTATGCACAAACCTACTCTAATTTCTTTAAGTTTCCTTTTAAGCTATCTCAAAATAAATTTTGATAAAGCTAATTTGTCAATAACAAATAACAAGAAAATGAACTAAACATCAACAAACTAAAACGATTCCAATAAATAATAAAAAAACTAATAAAATACGGCTTGTAATAAAAGAATACTAGAATTGTAGTAAAAATCTGTAATAAAATACAAAAAAATGTTTTAAAAAAGTAGGTAATTAGTTATTACATGTATACAATAAAATTCTGGTTAAAAAACATGAACTTTAAAATTATGTATATTAGTAAATAAAAACATTAACTATACATTGGAATCCCGAAATACAAAATAAGGAAATATTATCTTTCATTGATCTTTCTGGCTCCATCAAAGTTGGCTCTTATCAATCAGCTGGTCCTATCAATCAACTGAACCAGTGCCCCTGTAACACAACGCAAATGTATCGAGTACCAACTTGCCCACTACTATTTTATTACTTTACTCAAATATTTCAACATGACTATAATAATATTATTGATGAACACCTTCGATGACTTTGTAATGGTGATTGGACTATCTACATGTCTTGTTCGGTGGCTGTGTAAACGCAATATGTTTTCATTTGCAGGGAGTATATGTTTCATAACTCAAGCATCAGGAAACTTATTTGGCGGTCCATTTGCTCAGTGGGTCGGCCGAAAGAAATCTATGATTCTTTCCAACGTGCCTTATATTCTCGCATGGGTGCTAATGTGGCAGGCGCAAGACCTGCCAACATTGCTTGTTGGTAATGCATTTTTGGGCTTTGGAACTGGGCTTCTCGGCGCCCCCATGACTGCCTACATTGGAGAAATTTGGTAATTTTTGAACTATTTTTAAAATCAATTTATTAATGTATAATTTATCTGTTGATCAATTACACTGTTTTAATATCAACATTGATATTGGATATCGTTACAGTTATTATTATCATACAAACACAGTTCCCAATTTACAACATTGTTATTAAAATTTGGCATAAAATTATTTATTATTATGAAAAAACTCATCAAATTTGCTTGCCGGGAAATAGAAACTTTTATAAATATTTGAGTAATTATTAATAGGCAATTATTATTAATTATTAAAAATAATAATGTTGTCATATGTTCATAAATTTGGTTCTGATTCTTTGTAGTTGTTAAATTTGCCTATGATAAGGAGGCTATTGGTGGTTGTGTGGAGAGGGAAGGATAATGGGGCGTGGACAGCGTTCCAGACACTTTTTGTGAATACATTGTAGCGGGCTACATATTTCGACTACAGCTGGCAGCATCGTGGGACGGTGTCGCGATGCGCGCGACATCGCCGGTGCGGATTGTGATTGGCCAACGATCTGCGCAGGCGCACATTAGAGCATCGCACGGTGATCACCAGCGATGCAGGTAGATTGAGTTAGCGAGCGCACTCCGAAGACTTTGTTATTCATTATGTACCTGATTACTACTCTATATTTCTATTGTTAGTTTCTACTCCGTTACATATTTTATCTCTTATTAGTTTTATAAATATTCTCCTGCATTGAAATGTTTCTGATATGAGATTCATTTAAAGTTATTATTGCCGCGGAGGAATAAAGAGGTACCAGCACTACGGAGCCGTCATTATTACACATCCATCAACCCTGCATAACATAAATATCGATCACTCTTCTTTTCATTTCTGATTTTTATTAGGTATTAATCTGAGAAAATATGGGCTTTTTACAATAGGTAAATTTTCTTGTACAAGCAGGAGGCAAATCCTATTCAAAATTAAGATTAATAATTGCATAGCTTTTCCTATTATATGTTTATTCTCCGTTGCAGCCAACCCGCAATGAGAGGACTCATGGCGAGCAGTGCAGAAGTGTTTGTGTCAGTCGGGATGTGCGGTGTCTTTGTGCTGGGGACCTTCTTGCCTTGGAGGTCAGCGGCGGTTGTCTACTTGGGAGTTGCTATCTTCTCAACGCTTGTCGTCTTCTTGGTAAGTTTCAAAACACATTTGATTATCCACCCGGAGAGAGAGGAGAGAATTATTTATCTACCCATTATTAATGTTAGCCCTTTGACATTAAGTTCACTCTGCTGAAAGCTTAATGGCATTTAAGAAAAAATATTTGGAAATTAGAATGGGCTGTCAAAATGAAAGCTTGCTGAAAAATGTACGCATGGACCCTTGCTATTATTATTTCATGTTATTCTTTTCCCACCGGTTCGTTTAGTTCGATTTTTGTGTGTTATTTAAATATTTTTAATAAAATTCATTGAAGAAGAAGAAATACATATAAATAATATGAGTAATTATCACCTAATCATACTAACTACATAATAAAATTTCCACACTGGTACTAAAACTATTTTATTCTGATATGTTGATTGGTTCAATAAACTAAAAGCTTGATACAATTTAAATAAACAATACAGATAATGTTGCATTAAGATAAAAATAAAAAAAATGTAGCCAACAATAGAGATTTCTGTGTCAATAGCCCATAATGAAACCAGATTTATTCAGTTTTAAAGTTATAATTGTCGAGAGATTAGCGCCTTGCAAATGACTAATGTCAGATATCTTGCACTACTGACCTACAGTTTTAATTTGTTTATTATTGAAAATTTCCTATTTTTAATTAGAATCTTTTTCTTTAGCCATTTTGTTGGACATTGACCTCTTCCGTCAATTTTTGATGGTGCAGTGGACTCCAACTTTCTCCAACTTTTTTAGCAAGTTTTATTAATGTCATTCAAACTCAGATTACAGAAATTATGGTAATGTGAGATAAGGCTGTGGCGAGTTTCCCCTTAACCTATGAACAGTTTTTTTATAAGACATGATAAGATAAACTTCCTGAACATTAAGAAGTACAATGTAAGTTAACCAAGATCTAAAAGTGAGGTCTACAGAATGGCTCATACATGTCTTTTTTACAATATGAATATTTTGTCAATATACAGGGCTGTTCCCCAGATAAGAATCCCATATCAAAATGAAATTCAACTAATGCACAATATACAGATTTGATTTATCCATGAAAATTGTTGCTTCAGAAAAAAAGATACTTTAGTTTTTAAATGGTTTACATCAGTACCTACCTATAATCCTGTTCGATACACCAAGCAAAGTTCACAAATGATACCTCTGTTTTTTAATGTCGGTAATGATTACGTTGTGACCCTGAAATTTGAATGAATTAACATTTTTTTATGAAGGCTAATGGATATGATATTTATCATTTTCATTTTTTTATCATATATCAACATTATTATTTTGTGTTCAGGGAATTTATATATTTACAGATTAGTTGCCCATGGCAATGCAAAAACTCATCACTTATAAATAAAATTTAAAGCAACTGAATTATTTGAAGGTTATATTCAATTCAATTAATATTAACATCCCATGAAGCGGTTGATGTATGAAATAAACTCCTAAGTGAAGAGATAAGGCAACCTGCGTCAGTAATTTTATAGATATATTAGACATTATTAATGACTCCACTAAATTAGGCCTAGCGGCTGTGTGTTCCTCATCTCTTAACAGATGCAATTGACAAAACTTTGTTATTTTAGCATACCGCCTTCCTTAGTACAGACACCGTTTGGTGATGAAGGAACAGCTCAAATCAGAGCAGCGCTAATTGCTTAAACTTATAAATATTCCGTATTCTGTAATAATATAATTTTGGACTTTTACAGATACCGGAATCTCCAATATGGCACCTGTCACAAAAGCGTCCGGAAGATGCCCTGAAATCCTTGTGCTGGGTTAGAGGGTGGGTGGATGCGCCTCTCGTACAAAAGGAATTCGAGGATCTTATTGAGTACAATAAAAAGAACTACAGATGTCGGAAATGTGAACTCACTGGAAACGACAAGAGTTGTCCTCACAAAAATAGGAGTACATGGATTAGGTACAAAAACAATACTAGATAAATTCAGCAGTACACTATCCCAAGACCATTCCTGATATATATATATTTATATAACCGTATAGAGGAGTAGGTGCGTATTTATGATTATATTATCATACTAATCTTATCAGATTTCACAAGATTACGTGCTTAAAATAATTAAGACAATTTACAGTAGAAAATACATACTTTAATAACTCACCACAAAATACTGATTTATATACCTACTCTTTCAATTTAATTTACCTTTTGTCTTGTTCAAATACTATTTTTTCTCCATAATTTATGGTCTATTTATGTAGAACAGCTGTTTATATATATAAAACAAAGTCAGGTTAGTTACACAATTTATAGCTCAAGAACAGCTGGAACGATTTTTATGATCTTTGATTTGTTGGATTTGTCTCCGCCCCGAATAGCAGAATAACTATTAAAATGTGGGAAAAATTAATGAAAAAAAAATATAAAGAAAATCCATTTTCTCATGCAATTCTGTAAGGAACGGCTTTGTATTCTGTGCAATTCTATTTTCAAACGGTTATTTATTTATTGAACTTAATTCATTTTGAATATTCCTAATAAAAAAACTGAATTTAATTCAGCTAATAAGCTAACACAACATTTATGATTCTGAGGCGGTACGAAGTTCGTCGGGTCAGCTTGTCAGATATATAAATCAGAATAATATTTTTGCTTGTTCATTTGTTTTAGGCTGTCGTTCATATTTTATGCACATACGTACAGTAGCCTGTTTATACAGGTTATACGCCTAGACACAATCTTCCGTGCTCCACATTGTTCCACAAATAACGTTTTGTTTACACCATTAACTCGCTTGTCCAATGCCAACAAATACCAATAAAATGCCAATAAATGCCAATAAATTTGTCAATTGTGATAACACTCTGGAACTTGCTAGGTACTCTTTCAAAAAACGTGCGCTAAGCTCTATAAAAGAATTTAATTCTAAAGTTTAATCAGTTCAAAATAAAATCTAACATGTTATATTATATAAACTATTTTTGGTTTTTGAAATCTATTTAAAAACATTTTCATTATTTTTATATCAAAATTTGTAACTATGTAATTTTTACGAAGAAATCTATTTTAGTTTTATAAATTGGTAACTATTCATTGCTCTCATCCATGTATGTTTTGTTGAACTTTATGAAAATTTATAAAACTATTGATTTCTCTAATAAATGAATAAATAAATACAATCTTAGGAAAATAAGCATACTTGAACTTGATAAGGCCTTATGCATAGTCGCGTTAGTTTGTTGATAAAATGAGTCTGTTTTTATTTTAGCTTAGCAGCCTACTCAAGTGAGTATGTATAAGGCCGATAGTAACTTTATGAATTAATGATTCATAGACTATTTGATTTTTATGGTTTCTCTCTCAAAAATGTTTAGTTGCCTGTCCCTTTGTCTCAGGCCGGTAACGTCTAAATGATTTAGAAGTTAAAGAATGATTAGTACCCGCTCTTCCTCATATTTTTTTACCTATATTGAGTCTCTTGTCCCCATCCTCTTCTTTTTTTACCATTACATTCAGTTACATTTGCCACAAGTGACTATTTTTGTGTCACTTTTGTACAATTTCACTATGATACCACTTACTATTCAAAGGTAAATGCTAAATTGCTAATGTATGTCTTTTGCAGATTAAAAATTCGACTGGCGGAGTTTAAGCGTAGAGAGGCTGTGAGACCTCTGCTTCTTTCTTCTCTCTTCTTCATATTTGGCTCAATGACGAGTTTGACTGCAATCAAGCCTACCATGATCAATCTTCTTGCCATCTTCAAAGTGCCTCTAGATCCCCAATGGACAATGGTGATTAAAGGATCCCTTTTAGGGAAAATTTTGATCATAATTTAGTAATTAGTATTAGAAGTCGTTATCTAAAATTTAAGTTCAAAAAACCAAAAAAATTTTGGGCATTTTAGTACTCTGGCAGTAAACATATTGTATAATATATTATAACCTAATACAACATATACATATCAATTTGACTAACTTGATAGCTATTGTAAAGTAGTGTCATTTTTAGAGCTCTTATGCGTCTTAAGAACATACATACTTGAACCAAGAACACCCGTTGAACGATTCTGACCTACAAATCTTTGCTCGCAAAAAGAAGCCTTGTATGATGAACGTAAAGGTGTAAGCTCTACGGCGGTTTACCATTTTGTATAAAATATTGATAGTATTTTGTTTTTTTTTTGTAAAATAATGTTTAAAAATAAAAAAATGAAGATAACATTTTCTGAAAATTTAAAAACATTATAAGTAGGTATATTCATATTTAAAATCTCCATTTTTAGGCAAAATTAGTTGTTTTATTTGTAAGTTATACCCTATATCACAAATCGCTTAGATGAATCTCTCTAGGTAATTCCTAGGTAATTCTCTAGAATAATAAATTATCTTTAATGTAAATAAACTAGACTACTCACATCTCTTGTGGATATCTCTCGTAATGCTTTTGAAAACCTGTAAAATTTGCATTTTTGTAGCATTCAGGTATGTATGCGCCTTAAAAACATTCTCATTAACGAGACAAAACCTGTCTTTCCTTTCTCTAAAGAAACTGAAACGCCCATGACTACTCAGATTGGTTAAGTCAACTTAAACTTACTATTTACTTTTTAAAATCCTATACATTATTCGAATTATACATTTTAGAAAATTTGAATACACTTGACAGTCACTACAAATCTGTATATTCTCATTGGAGAGTGGTATCCTTAAAAAAAGATCTTTACCTTTATTCGCTAAACATATGTAGGTTTTCCCACTACGGTATGTGTAAAACTAAAAACCTCAATAGCTTTTACAATAATCGAAAGATTTCAATTTTCATTGAGGTTTTTTTAGGCAATGCTTAGAGGCGATGTCATGACTGGATAAGTTACAAAATAGTGGTAAACCATTTTAATTTTAATAATACATTTGTGGTTATAAATATTATTGATTTCAGGCTGTGATTGGAGCGATAACAGTCGTTGGTGCGTTGCTATGCATGTCGCTCGTCAAGTTCACCGGTAAAAGACCCATGGCCCTGACTTGCATGTTTGGATCTTTTCTGACTACCCTCGGACTGGCTATTTACGCTCATATCCATATTCCTCCGGAGAAAAGCTCCTTCGAGGAAGTAACTAATGATCCCGGAGAGTTATCTATTTTTCCGCTGATTTTATTCTTTGCAATGGTGTTCTTCAACCATGTCGGAATTGTGCCCATCTCATGGATGATCATTTCAGAAATATTTCCTTACATGTAAGTATATTTGTTTATTGTATCTACTGTAAATAAAAGGAACTGGAAAGTGGACATTATGACAATAATTATTTTTGTTTTTCCAGAACTCGTGGAGTGGCTTGCGGTTTTGTTGGGGCCGTTTGCGATTTTTCATCATTTATCATAGCGAAAACATACCTCGACGTGGAAACATCCATGCATATTTACGGCGCTCTCTACTTTTATGCTGCTATTACATTTGTGGGATTGATATACCTCTATCTTTTCTTGATCGAGACGGAAGGTCGATCGCAGGCTGACATTGAGGCGAGTTTTGCGGACAAAAATAAATTGATCCACGCAAACGATTGGTTCGGCAGAAATCTGGCGAGACTGCTTGGACAGAAGATGAAAACTTCCGAGAAGATCCATGACCCTGAAGAATCTGAAGCCCTTAATCAAAAATATTAAGGTATACGGTACATACATGTCTTAGAGTATTATGAATGTATTTTATTCCCTAAATTATGAGTTCCTAAGAGCGGTGATCCCTAAACTCATATGCTTTTTGAGCATCTACTTTTTTTTTTAATTTATCCAATTGTTTATCATTTTCATATTTTTCAACAAGATACAATATAATGTTTATATAAAAAAGTATCACTTTTAACTAAAAATGTTTTAGATTTATAGAAAATCCTTTCATTAGTAGCGTTTATTGTAACCAAACATCTTTTAATACAATATGACATGGGGATAGATTTAAGTGAGAAGTCTTGTCAATTTGATATGGGCATTATTTACATCATACCTAAGTAAGGTTAGGTTAGGTAAGCAATTGCAGGTTCATTATTTACAATATACAAAGGTTTTTTTAGAAAACTGCTGTCAATTTTCTTGTTTTAGTACTAATAAAGAACAATAATGTGTCTCAAATTAAATTCAATTTTATGTATTTTTTTAGTAACTTTCAACTTTACTTAAAATTACTTTGAGACGACTTGTGTTTTGAATTCCAAATATGATAAATTTTGATTAAAAATTTGTAATATTAAGTGCACTTATATAGAGGTTTTATTTTGATGTTGTAATAATAATACTTAGGATTTTATTGACGTATAAATTTCTCTCTATTTTATTACGTATTTCCATACATTTTAGTAGAATATCTTTATTATCAAGCACTCCGCTGAGTTTAGCTGTTTTTTTGTAATTAAAAATCTTTATTGAAACAAATGTTTGTTTCCATAGAAACTTGCTGAATATGTCATTTTAAATAAAGCAGGTTATTAAATATTTATACCAAAAGTGAAAAATAATAAATATTGATAAATAAAATAAAATCCACCATTAGGGATTATTTATATAGAAAAAACAACACATTATTTTTATAACTGTTTCAACGGTGTTAGTGTTTGCTTGAATGCCATTGGCGGCCCTTTTAAAATGGTTGAGGAAGAATTGAGTATATGCTTGAACGTTATTTTTGATTCCTGTAGCCTGTAGATGAATTAGGTCTTCTCAAGACCGTCATTTGACTCAATCTGCAGTTTCTCCTTTGCCTCTGCAGCAATGGTCCTCCTCCAAGTTGAATATCTGCAGATTGCGAAAAAAAATCTTCAAGTTTACATACAGCTGGACTGTCTGTGCTGTTGAAGATCCATAGTTTGTGTTGTAGGAGATTTGTAAGTTCTTCCAAGTATCTTTTTTAAAATCTACTTTTTTTATCTTGGTGTCGCAAAGCAGGAGTGTGTACGACTTCTAGTTCATTTTCTTCGTCTCGTTTGTGCTAATGAACAGTCTTGCTGCCGCTTTGACATGTGGTCAAAATCTTTTAGAATATTATGAACGCACCATTAGATTGGTAAACTTATCTTTGTCATAATTGTGTCAAGAATAATCTATGATGATATTTTATGATAACCATTATGTGCAGAGAATTGCAGGTGAAGCTGTTGTATGCCTTTTGTATTATGTTTAAAATTTTATTTGGGATGCGTAACTAACTGCTCCAGTACTTTGTGGAAAAACTCAAATGTGTCAACATTGTTTTTTTTTAGACTCGAGAGCACTGCTCGATAGACCACTCAATTTATTTGATCATGCAGAAACATTTTTTGCTGAAACCAGCTTGCTTACGAACAATCCCAAGAATGAATTTGAGACTAGACAACATTAGGGAGGATTTTGCTGATGGTGTTTAGAAGCGTAATTCCTCTCTTATTGACACAAATGGTTGTTAAATCACCGTTCTTAATCAGTAGGATTGATTTTCGAAGATGGGCAAGATGTACTTTAAAAAAAACAAAGTACTTATGATTGTATATATTATATTTTTAGTACGATTTTTTTTTTCATGAGACCGGTTTAGTTGTCGATATAGATCAGCTTCCTGAAAGGACCGAAGTAAATAAAAATCCACACGTTATATAGCATATTATCGTACTCTTGTAAAGACTCGCACCCGTAATGATAGAAGTCTAAGTTGCTAAGCACACTCAACAAAAATATATTTCTTAATAAATTTTAGTGTGTAAATGTATTTTTTTTATACTTTACTCAAAATATGTGTTAATATGTGTTTAATTTTAAGATAATATCACGCTTTACTAGAGATAGATACCCATGGTTATCTCTTTTACTGATAACATATATAGTTATATATTCCTTTATATGTTATATATAATAATATATAGTACAGATACTTTTATTTATTACAAATTATGTATATATATGTGTGTATTTATACTCGCTTATGTATTATATAAATATATATATACCTTTTATTATGCAAATGTTTTACAAATTTGCAATATTTATTCTTATAGTTTATTTACGCGTGTAACTTTTTCAAAAGTTCCTTTTAGTTAATACCGAAATAATGTCAGTTAACAATAATCGTCGGTCACTGCCTTCTTTGGTACAGACGGCGTCTAGTTAAGAAGGCAGGGAACATCAGTGCAGTAGGTGCCGGTCGCTTGTTGGTTACATTAATTGCCATTGAACTGTTACTACTGTTCTGTAATGTATGTGTATTTTGGCTGCTTTGGTTAAATGTAAATGTTTTTATTTGCTTTGCCTTCATTAGTGTATTTATAATTTAGCAATTTTGGGCAATGTTTTTAAAAGTTTTATGAAACTATCATGTTTTAGTTGTGTAAATGATTTCAATTCCTTAATATGTGATTTTTTTTTTATGTTTTTTGGTTTAACAATTTAAAGCAACGTTTTTAAAATTTTACACATTTTTTTTAAAGTTATTAACTTACATAATAATACCTTTAATATTTTTTGCTACAAATACATTTTGTGATTTAAATTTAAAATAATTATTATGTTATGTTTTGGTCATGAAGAAATGATTTTATATACTTAATAAGTGACTTAATTTTGTAATGTTTCTTTCGTATTTCAAAGCGCTAACTATAAAAGTTTCTTATATGATATTTTAACGAGTTTTTTGAACTTTTTGTTTTTGATTCAAAATAACATTATTAAATTTTTAATATTTTTGTAATTGCATATAATTTATATTTGATTATGTAAAATAAACCTTGTGCATGTTTTTTTTAATTTTCTTGTTTTCCAGAAGCATTCAAGTTGCAACAAATATAAGAAATTATAAATGTCAATAATATAGTGTGCCTTTCCTATAATAATAATTAATCATCCGAATGTGATGGTATTATTTAGTTTAGTTAACGTTTCAAAAAAAGTATTGTCAATTTATTATTTAGTGCCTTAAAAACTCTGACATTAGTAGACTTTATTCTCGAGTCTATCAGATGATTAAGTCTGGAAACTACCTGGGTCCTTTCTCTTCCACCCATTCATTTCCAACTGCAATACTTGAATATTTGTAAGATCAAAGGATCTTAAATCATTCCCTCAATTATTATTATTATCATTCCCTCATAAAGTAGTCTAATAAAAATTCCTGTGGTAATCAATGAAGCCATCAAATAAAGTATCCTGCATTAAGCTGGGAGGGGGGGGGTAATTCTTGAAATCAGCGCAACAATTTAGTATGCCAAATCAAGCATTACTCCGCAGGTATCCAATCTACAGCTTTCTGTGGTAATGACTTTATCAAATGAAAATATGTTTTTTTTATTGCATCGTAATTTATGTAAGGTGCAAACATGAAATTGTTTTGTTTTAGTTACTATTGTTTTTTATGATCTCATTAAATTATCTTAAATCTAGACAAAAACTAAGTCTGAGTCCCTAAATTCAATGTTTGCCTTTATAAATATTTTCACACAAAAAAAAGACCATCGACTATACGACTTCAGTTGTTTGCACCCCTTGGCGCTTAGAGTAAGAAAAGAGGTCGCTTCAGTAGCGTTAAAAGTTTTAATGTCATAGCCCTTGGATCGTAACAAAAGATGGTTGCTTCATTATTGTTGAAAGTTCGTATGTACCCTTGACTCAAAAATCTACATGCAAAATTTCCTGAGTTGCTAATAAAAGATAAACCTCCGCCACTCTTCTCCAAGATTAAGGTTAAACCCCCTGAATACTGCAAGTGAGGTTGGTACCTGAATACTTCAATAAATAATTAAACGTGCGGACTTACCTGTATAGGTCACAATATAAAAATGTATTTTATTGAGATATTGTTAGTATTATTATTTTGTGCTGTGAATATTTGAAATTGAGCGAGGGGCATCTAAAAACCATGATACAAGATATTTTTCTTCAAATTTGTTTTTATTTTCTTTATGGTCTCCTTTTAAGTCTATACACTTCTCCCAGCGATGCTCATGTCTCTTGAACCCATCCAAAAAGTATTCGTGTTCACAAAGGTGATCTCTTCATTCTATGAAAATCTCTCCTCCGAGCACAACTTATAGCTTAGGGAACAAAAAAAGTGGCTTGAGGCTAGATCTGGGGAGTAAGAAGGGTGGTTCAGCAGTTCAAACCTAATTCATTTTTTTCGCCATGGCTACCGCTTAGGAAACATTTTTTTTCTTTTTGGAGCCGATTCCCTCATTGCGGTCCACTATTTTGACTGTATTTTTGTTTCTGGAGTGTAATAGTGTATCAAGTTTTATCTACATTCTACAGTACTTAATCGGTGTCAAAACTCTGATTTATTGCGCCTAAACTGTGCCAACAAAGTGTGAGCAAATGTGGGCTCCCAACGTGCTTACTCATGCCTAAATCTTGATTCAATATGTGACATTACGTTCTTTGAATATATTCATAGCTCTGCTATCTCTCTAACTTTAATTCGACGGCTATCTAGCAACATTTAGTAAACTTGAGCAATGGTATCGTCTGTGGTTACAGCTTTTGGTGGTCTGAATGTTCGTCACTCAAGCTGGTAGCGAGCAACTCGTCTTTGATTTACGTAGGCGTATTGATATTAACAAAAAAATATTTAATGTCAGGTTGATACACGATTTTTTCCATTTTCACAAGAAACACTTATCGACTCATTCAAACGATTGTTAAACAACAACTGCGCGGTTGTTGTTTGACAATTGTTATTTGTTTAGCCCAAAATGGCTGACATTTTGGTGAGTACCTTTCAACGTATGCGGAAACACACCCCCACTTTTGTTGACCAGTGCTTCCATCTTCATCTTAAGGGAGGTCCGAAACTTTTCAGACAACTCTCGTATGTATATCTTCTTCATTGATGTCCTAACCGTACCTATTTGTGGCACACTAATAGAAACCGGCTTCAGCTGTTCAAACAAATAACCATATATTTGTGATAGAAACAGAAAATAATTATTTCATATGTACTTATGGTAATTGATAATGTGAGATTGTTTTATGCTATGAATAATTTTGTTGTGTTATGTTATGCCATATTAGTTTTTAAAAAATCTCGTATTAAGTGCGATTTTCAGAATACCATATATTGCTGTTTTTTTTTTTTGTAATAAATTACAATATTTTTTTTACTAATCTGAACCAAAATGTATAAAATATTTTGTGTACCGTTTTTATACATTATAATCATCTTAACCCACAAACATTTTGATTATATTGGTGTTGTTGGTACTCTATAAGGCTTCAAGTCGTTATTGACTTTATTGCAATGACAATTTCAGTATGAGATTTAATTAAATCAAAATAAATTGATTATTGGCATTTTTCATTTGTTTTGTTGAAATGATAAAATATAATTACCTATTATGTGTATGTATGCATTTTGTTTGTTAGTTTTCTGAAAACGGAAAAATACACAGAATAAACTTTACAAATCCAATGTCAATAAAACACAATTGAACATTTATCTATGTAGTCAATTTTAAATGTATTATAAATAGTCAATAACCTCAGTCTGTAATATGTCATTATACATGTTGACAATATAAAATTAAATATTATATGGTTTGTTTGTTTCATATATCCTATTTTTACCCAGCATAAGTAAGGGCTTTTATCCCCATCCACCTGTTAATTTTTTTACTCAAAAAGTACAAATTTGAAAAAGTTGAATTTTTGTATACTCTTGAAAAACAACCGTAGCCATTTAGATCAAATCGGAGGCTGGTATAATAATATTGATATTTAACATTAAAGTCAATAAATTTTTAGTACTGATTAATGAAACTTTGACATATCGATAGAGCGCTTAATAAGATATTCGATTTTCAAAAATTTGACAGCATGGCCGTTGAACATATTATTTATTATCGACCAGTTAAAATGAAACATATGATAGAAACACACAAAAGAATGTTTCAGCGCCACATTATTACTAATTTGAAATATGTCCGTTTTCTTTAATTACTGGCTGGTCAAAACAAACAAAATACAACTAAAATGGTGTTAAAATTTATGGTGAATTGGAAAATGTCATACCATTGTATGTTTTTTTATTTAATCTACTCAAACCTAAAAAATAATAATTTACCACTACTAAACAGCTACAGGATATCAGTTATTCTTGTTTAATTATTACTGTAAATCCTAATCAATAAGAAAGATCCTAAATTATCTGAATAACCGGTTGAAAATGAATAAATTTGTGTTGATGAAAAAGCTCTGACTGAATTGTTGTTTTATGATACGAGGCCATTTCATACATATTTCACATAGCTGTCTTGCTAGTGTCTTCAGTCGTCATTGCTGAAAAAAGTGCCTTTGGAATATGCTCAGGAATGTTTGTAGAAGCGGCGGCGTAAGCCAAATCTTGACTGCGTAGTGTATCCGTATTCTGACATTGGAACGGTATTGGTGATAATATACCACCGACACAATCGCTGCCTGATACTGGGCGGAGAAGTGGAGCTTAGTTTTCGAGTGACGGCAATGTCATGATTTTGTCATATCCACTGTAGCTCGCTTACAGCACTTCTTTGCCATTATTTCTATGAATGCATTATTTCTAGAAAGTAGATTTTTAGTCTGATTGGGCAAAGAAAAGAATACATCAATCTCCGCAGAAATGAAATTTAATAATTCGATTGCTCTTCCAATCGTACTTACTATACACACGTAGGTACGGGCTGCGACACGCTAAATGCCTGAATACAGTGTTTCCGCGATCTGGTGAAATGGTCCGAATCATATAGAACGAATATCACCATGAGATTGTGTGAATAATCCCACATTAATCCATTATACATATAACACTTATATAGAAATGCGAAAAGAATTTATCCCCTCTTACCGCGGCAAAACGCGATCGATATCTCGTAGACTTGACCGAGCGCGGTCGCCGACCTACGCGTTGCGAGCGTAGTATAGGGTTGCCATACGTCCCGGTACACTGAGACATGTCACCGGTTTAGAGCCTCGGTCCCGTTTGACCCACCATATGTCCCGGTAAACGAATAATCATGGTTTTATATATATTATTGCTAAAATTATGCTTATAATTTGTGCGACAATGTTAGATCACGTTGGCTGGCGGTGAAATTGTCGAGTCAAGGGATGTACTGACATTTTACAAATATTTTTCCATATTTACAGTACGCAATGAAAGACTGAAATACCTTTGTGAGGGAGCTGATGTAATTCATGGTAATTTACGATCTAACTCAAAAACTAGGCGGTTAACCGTCTTTGTTGAACCGGCCATTGAACGTATTCTGAAAATGTGGAAACCATTGAAAGATTTCCTTTTTTCACAAACCAGATTGCGGCGCTATGGGGGGGGGGCGGTACCACCCCCCCCTCCCCTCTTCCTCCTATAACTCCCTTATATTTCCTCCTATTTGATATCAGTCCCGGTCGGACCCAAACCATGTATCCCTAGCGTAGTATGACAATAACGACTTAATATTATCACATAATGTTTACATTTTTTTTTCTCGGAAACCATGATGAATTTCGATGTCAGGGCCAATTTTTTTTATCGAGAATCGCCTCGGGATGGGTCTGGGATGGGATGGGCCTGTATGGGTTTTGATCGCACGTGACATTTACCACACCGCGATGTAGGTAACTTGGCACCTATCAGACTCTAATTTAGAATGGTGCCAAAGCTTACCAAATATTCTGAAATCCGTTGAGCCGTTTGGACAGCGCTTTCTGGTTTAGTTTGCGAGGTGCGTTTTCATGACGCTCTACGTTTATTACCGAGGAAGAAAAGCACACGGAAAATCTAGGCTATAAATTGAAGAAAATACCCAGTTCGAAATGAGTCCTCGAGCGAACTAATGAAACAGGTAGGCGGACGGAAAAACTGTCAGTACGTATTACGACGTTCTTTCCGTAATAAAACGTACCTAACTAAACATTTTTACGTTTTTTTTCCCTCCTAATCTTCTCTCGACTCTTACAAAAGCTATTAAAACTGCTCAGTCGTTGCAAACATTTTATTAAATATAATCGTAACTGCATATTTGAGTTGTTTTCTATTTTTTCTTTAATAAAATAAATAAATTAAAACATATTAAATAAATAAAATTGAACAATGCAGATACTTGAATTAATTATTAGTAGTTTAGTATTTAATGAAATAACCAAATGGATATTACACCAATTGAAAGACTGCAAAACTGTTCGCTGAATAGTTGCGTTTCAGGGCTGCGTTTCGTGGCTTCAAATACCATCGCAGTCTTGTGAGGTCAATGACAAAGTATGCAGACGACCTGGCGAATAAAGGCTAGCTGAATGCAATTTCGTCACTTCCGCTACCCACGCAAAATGACTGCCGATGCATATCGCACAAAATAGCCCTCCGGTTTCAATTAATCTACCCGGTAAAGCCTACTCCGCGTATATTTTATCTCTTTATAATAAATAGTATTTAAAAAATTAACAAGCTTTCCGTGTAGCATTTCTGGTTACAAATATAAGGTCAGATGTTTTATTGTATTAACTGTTATTTTGCGATATTCGCTGATACAGATAGGACAACACAGCCTTTTAAAATGTTTAGAGATTAGTAAAGTGGACTATGCATATTTTTTTTCGAAAAGTTACCTTCGTTAAAAATGGCCACAAATATGGATGTGATCAAAATCTTTAAAGTCAACGAAGATAAGAATAAATGTTTGCAACCACCTATGTTTAAAATTTATTAATATTGTTATTTATGTATTTTCTAACGATAGAATTTTACAACATTTCATATAACTTCACAATTTTATTATATTCACAATATTTATTTTAATTTATATTCTGTCGAAATTTTCGCGCTGTGATCGATGTTTGGTTAACTGACTTGAAAATGGAGGTTCTCAATTCGATCTTTTTTTTTATTATGTACTTTCATTAGGTTTTATCGAGTGTAAGGGCTAAAAAGCATAATAAAATAAGTATTTTTTTTTGCATATTGAGGATGATTCTATTGAAATTTTATTAAAAAAACTTTTAGTGTAATTCAACTAAAAACATTAAAATAAATAAACTTAGACTTTTTGGTGGACCGGTTTTTTAATTGTTTAATAACAATAAGAATTTTATTATTTTGGTTATAAGTTTATTTTAAAGTTAGTTTTTTTTTTAACAAAATTGACTGATAATATATAAATAAATATTGATGCAACTAACTTAAAACTACCATTTTTTTAGGAAAACTTCTGATGGTTTCGATAAGCTGTTTACGTGTCTCAATTATGAGCGGTCCAACACTCAAAGAATTATTTTCTATTCTATTTGTTAACATTAGTAATTGTATGCAACTAGTTGTGTATAATATTTTTAAAATAACACATAGTGTGTAAGACCTTAAGACGCGTAAAACTCGTTATAAGGATGAAGCATCAAAGGTAGATCTTAGGTAAATAGCCGAGTAATAAAATCATTAGTACAATAAGTCGGCTGCAAGGCAGACCGCAAGACCAGTTAGATTAGTCCTTAAGTTGTTTTTAATAATGTCATCTAACCGCGCGAAACGTGTCCGCGAGACGAAATCTTACGACAAACGGAGGATACTCGCCCAGGTAAACCTTTCACTCAAAATTGATATCATTATTATAATTAAATAACTAAAGTCATAAGAGTTATGCTCACACTAATCTGATGCGTCTGTGTGTTTTCCCTCTAGTTTGACTAATTTACACACTCTAGTTTGAAAAATCCAAAAGTTCAAAAACAAAATCCAATTCAAACATTTAATAATGTCTTTGGTTAAAAAAAAGTTCACCGTTTCAGATCTTTTAAGTTTTATCATGCTGGGTTTTTTCATTCAAACTTAAAATAAATCTTTTGTGATGATCTATAACTTTTTATAGAAAATAAATCCGCTTATGATTTTTACTCGATGCGGAAGCATGATAAATAACAATGTACGGTTGTAAGCCTTTTTACCTTCGCGGGTTGTATAAATAATAATATTTAAAGTAAAGCGGAATCGTTTCATTAATTTAATATATATTTAGTAGAAACAGTCGAGTATTATAAAATTCTCAGAAAGACTGTCGTAATTACTTTATTGTTTTTGGCAATTTAGTTAAATTACGTGTGCGTTTAAACCTACCCAATAAAACTATTGTCCCTGCATTTGTGAATTTTTAGATAAGTATGAAAAAGCATGTATTGAAATGATTTGAAAAAATTAATAGTAAAAATACATTTTTGAAAACAAGCTTGTGGTATTTGCGTGCGTATTCAAAATTTCGTGTTTGTGCTGTTGACCATTGAGGAGTTCCTTCATCTGGAGCCATTCCTGGGTGTAGAATCAGGTCATGCTTACCATAAAATTCCATTGTCATGACCTGAACTGAACTGAATCAAAATGTAAAATTTTAACTCCGTAAGTTAAGAGTGGTTCTAATTCAGCTTGCATGATTTGATTTAATCCGACATATAAACATTGCAGGCTAAATAAAAGCCCGAAAAAAATATTTTTTCGTTAACAATTCAGAGTCCACTCAATAGAAACTATAAATTAATTTGTTTATAATCGGGGCCACATTCATACGAACACACTGATCGATATTTTATGAATATTGTCAATTGTCTGTTGAACAAAAAACAAAAAAAAACAATAATTAACATTATCGTATAATTTTTATTTAAAAAAAACGATCGAATGTTTTAAAAATTTTGAATTAAAAAAATTACCGTCGTAAAACTATTTACGTTTTTATTGCAATTATGGATGAATTATATTATAGAATAAATTGAATCAGGCGTGGCGATGCGCACAGATCTACTGAACAAAATTATTCTAATTTAGCTTACTATGAAAAAAGAACATGGTTTGTATATGAATAGAACAAAAAAAAAACAATATAAAAGAAAACATTTTTAGCCAATACGGCGATATTGAAGTTCGCAAAGAGTTATAAAATAAAATATATATCAAAGAAATCGTCGTCAATGTTTCGAACCTCTGATTAATTGAGAAAATAAAATATAGTAATTGATAAGCGGAGGGAATGCGGTTGCTAAGAAAGTTTTAGGGATTTCGAATATAGCTGTCACTGTTCAGTTAACCACGATCAGTTAAATTTACTAGAAAACTGGCGTCGATTTTATATCATTTGTCGATTCTCATATAAATAAAATTCATTTTGAAATAATTTTCGCAATATGCTCCACAAAAAGTATCGTTCGGCCAAATTTAATAGTGTTTTAGGTGGAAAAGTTGACATCGACGCAGCCGACATCCAACGACGAATTTTATCACAGGTGTGTAGAATGCGATCTAGTATGAAAGAATAAATTATAACCCGAAAACGGATTATTAGGTTCGATGCATTTTTTTTGTACCAAGAAAGTTAAGAGATGCGTTTGCGTTTTGGAATGGTTCAAGAATAGCGTAGATGCACAAGCATTCATCAATACACATCTGTCATGCACAAAATGCAACGATGTGTAGTCTTCGGTGCATTTGGTGAAAAATTCAGGGCAATCGATAAATAAAGAAAAAAGAGAATAACGAATAATCTAGAATAATGAATTATTTCTGCATGAAATTAATAAACTAGAATAATTTATGTAAAAGGTATAAAATATATATAAATATTATATTAAATATAAATAATAGTGATGTGCCAGATATCTGTATCCGTATCCGCGGATATCCGAGGGGGACGAAATGTCCGTATCCGTTACTTTTTGGCGGGTCTTGAACGGATCCTTTACATTATTTTAAATGTCATGATATATACGAAATTCTAAATATAGATGATTAGGTAGCAATGAAATACTTTTAAATTCCATTTGAATTATTTTTTTTCCTTAAAATCACATATTTAGCACATTTATATTACAAAAATAAAATATTTAAACTTGTATTGTAGTGAATTACTAATAGTACCTCAAAGGTACTAATTAAACTTACTTTATAATGAGATCAATCTCAAATCTTTGTGATATTGCTTATTAAAGTAATAAAATACTAAACATTTATTATAGAAAGTTATAAGATATTATTTAAATTATGATTCAAAGTTACACGCATCGACCCGATTAAATAAGGTTCGTATCCGTATCCGTATCCGCGGATCTGGACACCAATGATCCGTATTTGTATCCGTATCCGCGGAAATATATTTTTAACGATCCGGCGCATCACTAATAAATATTAAGTATTAAAATATAATAATCACAATATTATTATTATAAATTATTTATTATAACACTAATTCATAATAATTAAATAAAAGCCCGATTCAGTACTAATTGTAAGGACGAAAAGCTAAATTCGCTCTGCGGAAAATTGCCTCACTGAATGGAGGATTTAAAAAGGAATCTTTTTCGATTTTCTGAGGAAAAAGCATGTTGCAAATACCTCCTCTAGTCTAAGTTAAAATTCAACCAAATAAATTGTTATGCGTGACATTTTGACGTAAACGATATGATGGCGGATTTTTCTTAGTAAATGGAATTTTTCGGACGACCGACCAAAAGTTACGAAGGAAACTATACGCAAAGGCAAATCTAATATGAAATAGCCGTATGCGTTTCGGTTTAGTGCGCAAACATGTGAGGTTTCGAATCCCTCTGGTGTTTCCGTACTTCGGAACCTCTAGCAATTGTAGTTATACAATGTTGTGGGAAAGAGGTAAATTTCTGTTGGCCGCATCTGTGCTTCTAAGAACCACGACAGATCACAAACTCCTTGTAATTTCTCAGTCAAAATGACAAGATTTGCCCTTTTGGGATGGCACTGATGAGCAAGATTTATTATGCTGGGTTAGAATTTCAATAGCGAATTTTGAAACATGAGTTTTATATAAAAAAAAATGACGCTGGGATGTGCGGGAAAATAACTATCCGTTTCAAAATGGTGGCCTCGAAATTTTGGGACAGTTCTGGCAAAATCATAAAATGGAGTTCCACTTCGGGACGATTTTGTACAGAATCAGCGTTTCTGAAGATGTTTACAACAATAATAAACATTATGTGAGTAACAGGAGTGTTCGCATCCGTCCTTTTAAACAAAGTACCTAGTTATATCGACTTACATAATAAGTAAGTGAAGCTAAGTATGTCAAATAGCCACTGTTTGATTTGCAATCGAACCTCTTCATCTTGGACGGATATTAAAATATTTTATCTGTCATTGGCCGATCGATGCAGCCGTCGAAGGAAAGAAAGACAATTTATGGAATATGTTCATTATTTTATGGCGTATCTTTTGGTGGTACTCGTATTTTTCAAGATTATCACACTTATAACATACATTTTTTTATTTTTAGGCAGTTTTAGAATTTTCTTCGGCACAATCTAAAAATAATGTGTTTTTTACTTACCAATTTGTAGAATGTGCAATATCGCTGGCTAAAAAACGTTGAACTTGCTTTTGCTGCATCCGTGACCGACAGACATTTGAATAAGCTTGTATTGTTATACAAGCGCGTAGGAAATAATTTTGTGACAGAATTGTAGGGTAGGTCGGTGGTTAGTTTGAGGTTATGGCCGACATAAAATTTAACTTGTTCTGCACGCACATATTCACATATTCAAAAATGCGGAAGGAAATATGATATTATTGTGAGAAGTTCGCTCAAAGAATGTAAATCTTTATTTATTTATCTAGCGTTGCGCTTGTCCATTATAGGCATTATAGGATTAGCGAGTGAAATGTAAGCACGCCTTGAATGGCATTCTAACGTAATTAATCATGTCTAGACTGCCATCTGACGACTTTTTGTAACAACTCTTTGTGTTAACACTTTATTGCCGATTAATTATGGAAATAAAAAACCCTGACTGTGACGCAAACATACATAATTACGGCTTGATGTTTGATGTACAGTCAAAGGCACTCGGAGCTTTACCCCGATCATTTAAAGTTGAACTGAAACGCGTAAAAAAGAGGTAGTACGTGTGTGTTCCGTATCTATGAGAGGTTATGGCTATCATAACTGTTTGATATCATAACTGAAGGTATTGACATCTGTTTGGGTTGCATTAATATTGGCATGAAATAAAACTAAATAAAACTTCACACTCGATCGATATGTATTATTATACGGAACCCTATAACAGGAAATTTCGTGAAACCTCCAAACTTTAGTATGATTTAGGCTTCACAAAGTTCATGGTGGCCGGCAGTGTTTAGTTTGATGTTCAGGATCGTGGAATCTTAATTAGTCAGAAACCAAAGTTGGGTAAGTTGTGAAAACGGGACTTCCAGAAGTCGGGATTGCACGTAGGATGTACGCATCCTTAAAATTCATGTTTATTATCCTGCTTATATCCTTGACGTTGCAGGTCCTGGCATCGGTGGGGAATGCTTTCCAGTACTTCAGCCTCGGTGCCGCCATCAACTACGGAGCCGTGGAGGTGGCCGGGTTGTCAACTCAAGATGACATAATTAAAACAACCGAAGAGGATTTATCGTGGATTGGTATGACTTTTTTTCTTCATAGCTCGTATGTAATTAATAATACGATTGAATACCAATTAATCGTGAGATCACCTGTGCGAGCATTAACTATGCTAAGTTAAGTTTATGTTTATAGAACTCGGTCAGTACATACTATAAGTACATATTACTATGGGTACGAGTACATAATATTATGTCGGAACTCGGAAACATGCGCTACAATATTAGCTAGAGGTAAGAGGTAATTCTTAAGGTAGAGTTAATCACTATTACCTTCATAAGGACTCATTATACACATAATTGTTCTCCGTGTAAAATGAAATACTTAACGGAATAGTGTAATTTATATTTATATGTATTTTTTTATTTTTATCCATATGTATATTTAAGCAAAATCAATTATTTTTAAGGAGTTATGCTGTATTTTATATTCTGGTAATTATGTAAATTCCCCAACCCCTTTTACTTCCTAATCCCAATCTCGTTCCCGAATGTATTTTTCTATTTTATTAAGTTTGGAGGAAACTCTGTTTTAATTGTATTTTTTAATTATAATTTTACTTCTATGTCAGCTGTGTTTCCTAAAATAAATAAATAAAAAAGTTTGTACTTGCTACAATATTTTTGTTAATATTATAGTTTCGTATAATGATTATGCATTTTCAACAAATACATAAAAGAAAAATAAAAATATTCTTTTAGTTAAAAATTCTTAAGCATGCCGCCTCGATAATCGTCTCATGCTTTTTCAGCATACGAAAGTATTTCGAAGTGGGGAAGCTTGGGGAGTGGAAAGGGGTTTTCGTTGAGGATTTTTCGGGTCCATAGTTTGAATTCTCTGTTTTTTGTTTCTCTTAGTGTTACTCAAAAGGTTGGTAGTGTGATTGTGTTTTTTGGTTATATTGATATTTAGATAAATTTAATAATACAGTTTTAGGGTTTTGATTATATTTTTGTGTACCTATTAATAATTGCTAACTCGAAAACTACTGAATTGTTTTTATAGGTCGTCAATGTAGCCACATTGTCATTAACGCTTTTATACATTATAGCTTACGAGTATTATAAAGACTCCGCAGGCATGAGTCGAGTGGGTCCCGAAGGCTCTGTCAATGAAGCCCGAATGACCTGACCGTCAAAATCAAAATCTTATACTTCTCATAGTATGATAATAAATCAGCGAAGCCATTTAACGATAATATCATAATATATTAAATAATGAATGTTGCCTTGTGTATTATAATATTATAAATGTACAAGTTTCTATTACAAGGGAATTGATATCTTGTAACTGGCGTTATTTGTTGTGTTACTCTAACCATGGAACTACCACGGAGTATTGTGGCCTTTCCTGTCCGAGCCATTATATATCATTATTGTTTGAAATGCTTACTCATTAGTTGGAGTGGTTGACATTGACAATTAAACAACACAGTACCAAACAACCTGCCCATACTAATTCCACTGGAATGTTGAAGTCTGTCTGCTGTAACGACTAAATAAATTATGAATAACATATGCCTAATGTGCATACGTGCGTAGGCAAATTGCAACAGGTGCACAAATGGAGATGGTCGGTATATGCAATAATTAAAACCGTAAATCCTATTAAATTTAGATTCTGTTTGTTTGATTTCCTGCCAAAAAATAAATAAATAAAAAGTGGAGATACGAATAACAGCGTATTCACAAAAGTTCGATGACCCCTCCAATTAAAATACATAACGTGGGAAGTCAGAAAATGATAAAAAATAAATAAAAACAGTTAGGTATAATATAAAATAATACATAATGAAATATATACATAGTCAATATTTTATTAATTAATACCTACTTATTAGACATATTTTAGTGGCTTGGAATTGTGCTGAGTTGGAGGTCACATATTTCGAGACCCAGGCCGTTTTTATCTTTTCAAGAGGTTTTAACTCCAATGCTAAAAGATGCTACTATCCTCGTCCTTTGGCCGTCTGCCTGTGACGTTAGGTTGTGGTTAAATAATTTACTACGACTAACATTGTATAGAATAAGTTGGTGTTATATGACTATAAATGGGTGTCATAGCCATTCTTCTTTATTCATGCTACCTTTTAAAACTTTCATCCGACGTTATCTTAAAAACAATACACTCTTTTTAAAAGAAATTTGGAAGCAACTAGGTACTTCTCATAAGTAAATCATGACAATTTATATGGTTGTTATTAGTCAAAAAAAGTGTGACTTTTCATTCAATTTACGCACATTTTATGAACAATAACATAATATGCATATAATTACGGAACTCTAAGGATGGGCTTCTCTCCCGTAATATGTTTTGCTGGGCTCGAGCTAAGGCTTACCTCCTACAACCTATTAACATTCGTCAACAATTGACCATGTATTGAGAAGGTTTATTAATAAATGTTTACACAATATAGTTCAACTTAGGTAGATTTTTAGTTGTGGATGTGAAATGAATATGTCCAGCGTTGTATTGCATTAGAAATATTTAATATTAATTTCTATTGAAAGGATATTTTATATGTTGAATATTCTATTTTGGAAGCGGCTGTCAAACGAAGGCGTCTTAGTGACTAATCAACGTGCCGAACTTCAACATGTTGAAAATATATTTTTGTAACCTAGGGATTTGTAGCCTTTGATTCAGGGAAAAAAAATAATAATTTTGTATAATATATTGCTGCAAATATATATATTTTTTGATCAAATAACAATTACAAATTTAACGATATTATTCCAATTACCAAAAAAAAAAATCGGAAAGGTTACGTCCACTTTTGATTACAGGCAGCATATGCTTTATAATGCAAGCGACTGGCAATATTCTGGGCGGTCCAAATACATCCCTGCTCGGCAGGAAGCGGGCGATGCTTCTCGGAAACATCCCATACATAGTCGGCTGGGTCCTCATGTGGCAGTCCACCAGCGTGGGTGTTTTGCTGCTTGGAAATGCGTTTTTGGGCCTTGGAACTGGACTTCTGTGCTCACCCATGGCTTCATACACCGGGGAAATTGTGTAAGCACCATGGCTATATTGTTTCCGTTATTTTCCGGTTAACGGCTCGGCAGCCTTTGCTTCTTAGCCAGAAATGCGAGATGTGGTTTAAGTTTACGTATTGAAATTATGAAGACAACAGACAGGGCAGTCGGAATTGCGCTCAAAAGTACGAACCCGGTTATTTCCCCCGTACAAAAGTTGTAGTTTTGTGAATATTAATTATATAGAAGGAAAATTGTACTGGTGTTGGCGACAGAACACGCCAACCAATTCGAGATCTCTAGCTTCAGCGAACTGAAGCTAATAGTGCGTCTCTAGAGGAGATACCTTGCCAAAATGCCAAAGTGATCACCTCAAATCAGTTGTTTCTTCGGATTATCGGAGAAACCTGCTCTGTGATCTGCTTGTAAGTAGATAGGAGTGTAGGTAAAGATTGAAACGTTTATTTCGGGCACAGTTAACTTTATTTTGTCACAAAATATTTTTCCCGCGTTTTTACGAGTGCTATTAGTCGATACAAACTCGGAGTCCGCTCGCGGTCGCTATAGATTTCAGACTGTCCTACCATCCGTTGGTTCGAGGCATTGTGTAGGAGAAAGTTTGCCCTTTTCTTAAACCATTGTTTCGATGGGATCACTGCCGAGCCGATCCTCGCCGAGCCTGCCTAGCGCTAACAAAGAATCGCCCTGTCGGTCAATTTCATTGTTAGGCACTTGGCCGGTCCGTTACAGGATCTCATCGTTGCAGGGTTCCGTCGGCAACATACCCCCCCGAGCGAGAGAAAGTGACTTTTCTCGCTTTAACTTGCATGGCTTTGCTGACGGCACCATGTCTGTTTTTTGCTAGAAAATGCTTATGTCGTTAGAATTTTTTCTTGTTTGAAATATTGACCATTTTTACTTTTAATGTCTATTTACTGTTACTAGAATTCTAAGTTTCACTTTCAAAACCCAATTTACTACTACTAGAATTCTTATTTTATCATGTGACATCTTATTAGTATTTGCAATGTTTACATTGGACATCTTACTAGAAAGCTCTTACCTTATAGCGGTTCTTATACTAATACAGTGTGCTTACAAGAACAATACACAGACTATTTAGCATTCTTACTGGCTAGGTATTCGCAAAATATACGAATCTTATGGCTATCGAAATTCTCATATGCTAGACATTGTTCTTATTCACTTATAAGCTTATGGTTCATTTATCTTTTATAAACTTATTGGAGTCTTTGCTCAATTAACACTACACTAGCGTTTACTTAAGAACACTTTCACTTTCACTGCACTGCCCTGTGGTTATCGTCATCTTGTGTCCTGCGACGCCGGTCGGGTTGACCAGCGTACCCAACAGGCTGCTTGGCTGGTGCCCCCGTGACGCACAGCTCGAACGGGGTGACGAACTCACGGTGCGATGTGGAAGTGTCGCTGCTTTTTCACTTGTCGGCTGTTTGAATCGGCAACACAGCTAACTTGCTTGTGGGACGATGATACACTCCATCAGCTGTTTGAATTTTAGCCGATCGGATGTGTCCGTCCTTTGATGGAAATACTTCCATGACTCGCCCTCGAATCCATGTATTTCGAGGTAGCTTATGGTCAATGATGATCACCAGATCATTGATTTTTAAAGGCTTGGTGATTATATGCCATTTTGATCGTGGAATCAAAGTAGGTTTATATTCGCGTACCCATCTGTGCCAAAATTGGTCGCTAAGGCGTTGTGTAATTCGCCACTGCTTGCGCAGGCACATGTCGTCATCGTCGAAACGTCCTGGAGCAGGTCCACCAGAAGACGACCCCAAAAGAAAGTGGTTGGGTGTGAGACTCTCTGGGTCGGCCGGATCTACTGACACATGTGTCAGGGGGCGACTGTTGACGATATGCTCCGCCTCGGCAAACAAAGTGCGAAGTACATCTTCTCGGGGCTCTCGTGTGTGAAGTACAGCTTTCAAGGCGTTCTTTACTGATCGCACAAGCCTTTCCCAGGCCCCGGCTTGGTGGGGTGCCGCTGGGACGGTGAACCGCCATGTGATTCCGTGTGCTGAGCTGACCCTCTCCAGTTCAGCGTGGTCAAGTTCTTGCCATGATTTCTTCAATTCGCGGTCTGCACCGCGAAAATTCGTGCCGTTGTCTGACATAAGAAGTGTAGGGGTGCCGCGCCTTGCTATAAATCGTCGCAATACGTTGATTATTGCATCAGTTGACAACGCTACTGCCAAATCCAGTGTTATAGCTCGTGTACTAAGACACGTAAATAAAACCCCCCATCTCTTTTCCCGCCTGCGGCCAATTTTCACGGTGTATGGTCCGAAACAGTCAACACCGGTTTTTGTGAACGGTTTTTGATATTCAGCCAAACGAGCTTCGGGAATTACGGCCATAAACGGTGTTTGCGGTGTCGCTTTGTGTATACGACATTTCAGACAGTCATACGCTGCCCGCTTTACGGCGGGTCGAATTCGAATAATCCAATAAGACTGTCTCAGTTCGTTTACGATCATCTCATTGGCTTGATGACCGGCTTTTTCGTGAAAATGCTTCACTAGTAACTTTGTATAGTCATGTTTTGCATCTAAAATAATAGGACTGCAGTCCGGAAGTCGGCCGTTCACGCGTAATATGCCAAATGTGTCCAGAGCAGGTGTGACGTTTCTTAGCCTACTGTTAGTTGTAACACTTAGTCCTTTTGCAATTGCTTGCTTGTCGACTGGAAAACTTTCACTTTGAACGTGTCTGACCCAACGGTGCTCGGCCTCCGTTAACTCGGTTGTTTTCAGCTCTCCAGAAGCGCGGTCCTCTTTTTTCGTTGCAAAACGTAGTACCCAGGCAGTCGCTCGTATCAACCGCCACCATGCCGAGAATCGTCGAATATCAGGTAGGTACTCCGGTGTCGTATATTCTTGCGTCGCCGTGATCACTAGAGGCCGCAACTCGACGTCGTCGTCCTTAGATCTTGCGGTCGGCTGCGCCGGCCATTGGTCTTCTGCTTCGCATAGAAAATGCGGTCCGCGGACCCATCGACAATCTGAGGTCAAAGGCTCCGATTCACCATCTCGAGTAGCTTCGTCAGCCACATTTTCGGCTGATGGTAGCCACCGCCACTGAACAGGTGTACTTTTCTCGTCTATCTCACTCAGACGATGGGAGACGAATGCCTTGTAGTTTCGTGGATCGGCTTGTATCCAGCCTAATACCGTACGACTGTCAGTCCAGTATATTATGTCTTCGATTTCAAACTCATGTTCAGTTTTTATAGTGCACGCCAATCGGCAGCCAAGCAATGCTGCCTGCAGTTCCAATCGAGGGACGCTTTGCGGTTTTAAAGGTGCCACTCGTGATTTGCTAGCTACCAAAGCTGTCTGAAAATTTCCTGCGTCGCTCACATATCTTAAATATGCCACAGCCGTATAGGCTTGCTCTGATGCATCACAGAAAACATGCAATTGTATTGCTCGCATGGTATGTGTGTCGACTTTATAGCCCCTAGGGACGGTATAACTTTTCAGACTTTCCATGTCTGTCAGCCACTTTTTCCATTTTTTGGCTTGTTCGTCTTTAATAGTTGTGTCCCAATCAACCTTTGACCGCCATACGTCTTGCATGAGTATTTTGGCTTTAACGCAGACGGGCGCGGCTAATCCCAGTGGGTCAAATACAGACATGACTACTTGTAACATCTGTCGTTTTGTTATGACGGCCGTCTCATTTCGCGCAACCGCAGATAGCCGTTTGAAACTCAGATCGAAACCGAAAGTGTCCTGTTTATGATCCCAAAGCAGCCCTAATGTGCGTTGTTGCGTCTCGTTTTTTGACATGGTAGCCGAAATAACAGTTGAGTCACTTTCACTTTTTTCACTGTCGGCGAGACCTGACAATACAGCTGGTTTATTTGACTGTATGTTTCGCATAAAAAAACCGCCCTTCTTGTAAATGTTTTGCACATCGGCTATTAATTGTTTGGCTTCGTCTATAGTGTTTGCGCCGCCTATCCAGTCATCCATATATGTATGATTAATAATAGCGTTTACAGCTGCAGGTTTGTCCGGAAATTCTAAGGCGTTACGGTTTTTTATATATTGTGCACTACATGGCGCCGAAACCGCTCCAAATATCATGGAAGTCATTACGTATGTAGTAGGTGGATCAGTCCGATTGTTTTCCCGCCATAGAAAACGTTGTACATTTTGATCTTCGGCGCGTATTTTTATCTGACTGTACATTTCAAACAAATCGCCTGTAATTGCGACATTGTGCTGTCTGAAGCGAAATAACACACCCAGAAGTGATTTTAGAAGGTCGGGTCCCGCCAAAAGTTTGTCGTTTAAACAAACTCCGTGGCTTTTGGAGGCTGCATCAAAAACGACCCTGACTCGTCCGGCTTTGTTCACATTGCGTACGGCCAGATGTGGCAGGTAGAAAACGGGCTGTCCGTCTATGGTTGCCTCGGGTTCTTGAACGCGTGTCGCGTACCCTTGCTCCAGGTAGTGCCGTATTTTTGCACAATACGCTTCCCTTAGTACCGGATCGCGATCTAGTTTTCTTTCTAGACTAATTAGCCGTTTGAATGCCATGTCATAACTACTTGGTAGGTGTACTGGTGTGCTAGCCCATAGAAGTCCTGTCTCCCACCTATCTCCGCACCGCCGTGTGGTATCTTCTAGTATTTTTAGAGCTCGTTCTTCGTCGGCATGTCGCCTAGCGCGTGGTACTACTCCCATATTTTCAATATCAAAATGGTTTCGTACGAGCGCATGCAATCTTTCGTCGCTCTGCAACTTTGTGTGATACGCTTGTGCCGTATCCCGTTCGTGCAACTGTCTTCCTGCGTGTCCATGAACTACATACCCCAGAAGCGTATTCGATGCTACTGGCTCATTTCTTTTGCCCTTACGCAACCCACGTGACACTATTAAGTGCCAGTGATCTTGACCGATTACTAGGTCGATTGCTCGATCAGCTGGGGCAATCTGAATATCTTTCAGATGTGGCCATTTCGATAATTCCTTCTGTGAGAGGCTTGTCGCTGTAATATTTAGGTCTTCACAGGTCCGTGCGTTAGTTATTTCGTAGGATTTTACGCGCTCTATGCCCTTGACACGAAAATTAACCCTTTCGCTAATTTTCGTATGGCCTTGCATCCCATTTAACCCTTGAAGATTTAAAGGACTTGCAGGCCCGCGTATTCCTACTTTTCTGGCCAAATTTCCATTAATTATGGACAGTTGGCTGCCCTCGTCACACAATGCATTTGCACGAACTTTACCATCCGGTCCTTGAATTTCGACCTCTAATATTTTTAACAGAACTCGTTTACTATTCCGGTTTTGTATATTAGCCGAAAATTTTGTTTCGGTTTCGTCGTCCGATATTTGACCGTTATTTTGGCTATTCGTTATTGGCGAGGCGCGTGGCGATCGCTCCTCGGCCTCAGTTGGACCGTCATTAGATTTATGACCCTCTCCTCGAAGCGGCGCGTGTAGGGTCGTGTGATGCAAGCGTTCGCACCCTTTTCGCCCGCACTTTTTCTTGTGTTTGCAGGCCTGTTTCGCATGTCCCTTACGTAGACATACAAAACAAAGTTTATTTTGTTTTACAAAATTCCATCGCTTCTCGTCTGTTAATTTTATAAAATCCCGGCAGTCTGTAATGTAATGATTTTCTTTTTTACAGAAATTGCATTTTATTATATTTTCGCTCGCCTGTCGCGTAGCGTAAATAGAATGTTTTTTCTTGTCCAGCCTTGGCGTCGACCGTTCGAAAGCGCTGTTTTTTGTGTCGAGTATTCCACTGTCTAATTCTTTGTCGCTTTGTTCTTCTAAAAAGGCTGCTACCTGCACTAGGGTTGGGTCGCCTGAGACATTATTGTGTACGTAGTCAGCCCAACGCCGTTTAAGGTCTAAGTCCAATTTATTTAGAATCTCTTCGGTCAACTCTGGATTGTGTAGGTATTTAGTTTCCCCTAGCATCTTTATATTATGCACCAAATTACCTACTTTCGTGGCAAATGGTAATATAGCCGACATATCGCGCCCAATTGGGCTTATTTTCTTTGCGTCCTCTAGCAGTTGTCGTATTATTTTTACCGGGCGACCAAATCGTTTTCTCAGTACTTCCATAATGCGACTGACATTTTCACTGCTATAGAGAAGAGATTCGACGCTTTCCCTGGCGCTGTGTTTTAAAGCTTTTCTCAAACGTTCGAGATTTTCTCCGTCAGACAAACGGCATAGTTTAGTTGTTTCGTTGAAGCAGCAGTTAAAACTGCTCCATTCTCTGACGTCGCCTTCAAAAATCGGTAGCTCGCGTCGCATGCTCATACGCGCATACATTGCTGTATCATGATCGCTGCGTTGTTGATTTATGGCCGATGCGAATCCTCGAATCAGCCGATCGTCTGCTGCATTGGGCTGGTCAGTTTCTTTCGACGGCCGCTGTGCTTCGCTGCTGGTTGGTAGTGAACTAGGGCCACTTTCCTGCGTCTCAGGTGAAGTCATGCACACTGGCTTAAGGTGCGTGGCATTTACCATCGCTCCACTCACGGCGTTGAGTGATGGTTTGCTGCCCACTAGCTCGACAGCCTTTCCTGGCATGCTCTCGCTAATCTTTTTGCCGACCTTTGCTCGTTGTGACTCCACGTTCGTATCTTGCAGCCACTGTTCCACCGCTACTTCCTTGCCGCTCTGCACTGACGACCTGTCGTCCAAGGCCTGTTCTTCTTCAATGTCCAGCTCGGCTTGACGAACCGCTAGACGTGCCTGTATCAGGTCTTCTTCTCTTCGGAGACGTTCTTGATCCAGTTCTCCTTGTTTCTTCGCCAAAGCTTCCCTTGCTTCCAAGTCGGCCTGGAGTCTTTTTAGGCGAATTTCGCTGGTAGTTGATGCGTTTGAGTGTCGCGACGAACATACGGACGCCGCATCGTCCACCCCCTCGCTCATCTTCGCGATACGCTGGCTACGCCGAGACATGTTTCTCGCTCAATACCTATTCCTACTACTTAAGAGATCTTTTGTCTAGAGAACTGTGTCCACAGTTCCGACAATCCGGCTCGAAGGACCAGCTTATGTTGGCGACAGAACACGCCAACCAATTCGAGATCTCTAGCTTCAGCGAACTGAAGCTAATAGTGCGTCTCTAGAGGAGATACCTTGCCAAAATGCCAAAGTGATCACCTCAAATCAGTTGTTTCTTCGGATTATCGGAGAAACCTGCTCTGTGATCTGCTTGTAAGTAGATAGGAGTGTAGGTAAAGATTGAAACGTTTATTTCGGGCACAGTTAACTTTATTTTGTCACAAAATATTTTTCCCGCGTTTTTACGAGTGCTATTAGTCGATACAAACTCGGAGTCCGCTCGCGGTCGCTATAGATTTCAGACTGTCCTACCATCCGTTGGTTCGAGGCATTGTGTAGGAGAAAGTTTGCCCTTTTCTTAAACCATTGTTTCGATGGGATCACTGCCGAGCCGATCCTCGCCGAGCCTGCCTAGCGCTAACAAAGAATCGCCCTGTCGGTCAATTTCATTGTTAGGCACTTGGCCGGTCCGTTACAGGATCTCATCGTTGCAGGGTTCCGTCGGCAACAACTGGATATCGTTTTATCCCATGATAAGTAACTAGGCTTACCAATACAGAATGAATGAAGTAAATTTCCTTTTATGATTATGAGTTCAAAGTCGATCTCACGAAGCTAGTACTCGCAACTGTGGTGCCATATGAGGACTACCATGAGAGAGTTATTAGTTTTTTGTGTGTTTAGGCAGTGTTTGACGTTAAAATTTATTGCTACGAAATTCTCATTTATAAATATTGCTTTCAGTGAACCATCCGTGCGCGGAACATTGGCGAGCATATCCGAGGTATTCGCTGGCTTTGGTTCCTGCGGTGTCTTTATCCTTGGGACCCTCGTCACATGGAGGACCACGGCTGTTGTTTATCTCGGCGAAGCACTCTTCGCCACTTTCGTCTTGATCTGGGTAAATTGGTTTTAGGTTTTTTTTTCTGTACATAGATTGTGTTTTATTTTTATGTGGGTTTTGGGCCATTCTTAACAAAGCTAGAGGTGGAGAAGATAATGTAGGTTTTTTATGAAAAAAAACTTATTTTTTTCATTGAAATTGATTTGAAATTACACCCTCTCATATGCCTATATTAGCTAGAAGTTCTTAACATTTTAAACACACGCATTGATACCTCCAATGTAAATTGATATCTCTTATATCGAGAACCACTAGATGACCTTTATTGCGGTTTTCACTATTTTGTAGAGCATCGTTCTAAGCAGGTTTAAATTGTTCGTATCATGTCGGTCGTAACTGAATAATGTATATTTTCCTTTTAGCTACCCGAATCTCCAATCTGGCTTCTATCCAAAGGCCGCGAAGAGGAAGCCCTGAACTCCCTCTGTTGGCTGAGAGGTTGGGTCCAGCCAGAACAGGTCAAGAGGGAATTCGAAGATCTCAAATTGTACAACAGGCATAATATGAGTTGTAAAAAATGCGAAGCGATAGGAATCGATTCTATGGACAGTCCGGCGGAGTGCACTCATGTCGACCTAACACTCTGGCAAAGGTAATCGAATATGTCCACTTGAACGCGTTTAGAATTACTACTACCTGGGCCTAGTATCTCCATCTCGCTCTTCTGTGACTCTAATGACTAATGGCGAACATTTTGCAGTCGCCGCCACCACAGAAGAGCGAGATGGAGATGGAGCTCGATCTCGCTTTTCTGCACGACGTTGAACTTCTCAAGTCGCGTCTTGTTATTTATCCGTCTGTCATTTGAACTTCGACAATAACTCATTTAATTACAGATATATTTAGTAGTGAAATAAATAAACTTATATAGGACATAAAAATATAATATACTAACTGGTTATTAATATGGTATTTAAATTTTTATAATGAATATTCATTTTAGGCTGCGATTGCACCCCCGATTAATCATCCTGCTACAATTTGCCATTGCAGAATCGGAAGTACACTTTCTGAGTTCAGTCGAAGAGAGGCCAGGAGGCCGTTAATCCTTGCCTGTGGATTTTTCATTTTTGGCTCAATGACCAGCCTTGTTTCCATCAAACCGACCATGATCAACATCCTGGCCGCCTACAACGTACCTTTCGATGCTAAGTGGGCAATGGTACGTACGTAGCTACAATCACAAACGAATTAATCCATGGTGTATTCAAATACAGACATGGCTAGGTCGACGTCATGCGATATTCATTGTCAAAAATGGGTAAAACAAAAAGTTAATGACTACCGAAATGGTAAAAAACGGAAACCCTTATGGTAGGACTTCGTTGTCTGTCAGTTCCTAGGTCTAGAACTAAATCATTTTATCTAAAATGTTGTTTGGAAGCACGAACTGGCGATGAAAGTAAATGCTTTTTGTTATTATTTAAATTGTGGTAAGTTGGAAAGGCTCTATTTAATGGTAGAAAAATTGTTTTTTTCTCTTTTTATATTAAATTGAATATAAAATAATATTTCTCCTCCATATATACAAATAAACCTCTAATTTAAGAAAACAATATAGGAAATTTATATTACTAACTAAACTTTAGTTTCAAATTTTTAGCTTATAATGCCTGAATGTAATTTCTTGTATATGAATTTACGTATTTTAAAAATGTCTGAGGTACCACCAGGTATTATTTGTTTTCTACTGATTTCTAAAACAGCATTATTTGTTTATTTTTAGGCTGGTGTTGGAGTTTTAACAATTCTAGGCGCTGTCGGGTGCATGGCTCTAGTGAAAAGAACAGGAAAGAGACCCCTGGTGCTGACTTCAATGATGGGGTCCTTCGTCTGCACCCTCGTGCTGGGTGTGTACGCCCAGGCCTATATTCCGCCCGAGACGAGTTCGTTCGAAAGCTCCCTTGAAGAGTTGACGAGTAGAAATGGAGAGGGAACTTCCGTTGTTCCTCTGGTCCTTTTCATTCTCATGGTCTTCTTCAATAACTTGGGCATCGTTCCCATCTCGTGGATGATCATCTCTGAAATATTTCCCTACACGTGAGTAGTACTTATATATTTGTCCTAGTTATTTTTGATGTATTTTCTGACATAGCTTGTATTTTATTGACAGATAACTCAGTTCCTATAGCAGGCACTACATAGGTTTTTTTACAATAGAGTCGCCGTAGAGAAACGATTTCTTTTAAAGAAATGTTATTAAGAAAATTGCAACTAGAATATATATTAGCAATGAAATTTGTAGTAATAAAAATTAACCTAACACTTTAGTGGATGGAAGTAAGTAAGTTGTAATTTAGTACGTTAACAACGCGTTAAGTTTTTCTCTATATCTCTACTCTTGATGGTATACCACATTCAACTCCTCTGATTTGAGTAGGGGGTTTTTTTTAAACCACTTTATCGACCCTCATCTAACAAAGTTCGTAAAAACGAAATAATTAACATTTTAATAATGTCAGACTGCTTAAGTCTCTATCTTACCAAGGATAAATCAAAAGATTTAAAATAATAGCTAGATAGTTTAAAGGATAGTACATAATTCTATTTTAATAAGAGCCACTTTTTTAAAGTGTCCAAAAACTGAATTATATTACTTCTATAATCACTTAACACATTTTATTCAAGGTTTTATTAGTCATGGAATTGTTATAATCAATTAAGCTATTTTTTTACTATCATTCTAGATAAATTCCTTTTTCAATTTGCATGAATATCTTGTCCGACCGTACGAGTACCAATATACTTGATTACACAATGATTTTTTAATTCGTTCTGGAAGTTCTTTTAAAGTCGCTACATATGCAATGTAGGTAGAAAGATAATTTAACACATTTTATTTCTTACACCGGTGTTTTATTTCTTATAAAAAAAATCGGACATAAATAGTTTCATACGCTATTCCATACTTAATGGTACATGAAAATTAAACGAATTGATTAATATGACACGAACGTATTTCCAATGTCAGAATGGATCGAATAAAGCGTTGGACGCGAGTCTGAAATTGGCTTTTTAATATTTGATTCTTATTTACTATGTAACCTGTAAGTACTGATTTTACTTGTAAATACTGTAAGTACTAATTTTATGTAACCTGTAAGTAATGTTTGATGTTTAAATTGCAGAGTTCGCGGCGTGTGTTGTGGGTTCGTCGGCGCCGTTTGCGACGTGGCATTTTTCATCGCGGCCAAAACTTACCTCGACGTGGAGAATAGCATGCACATTTTTGGGGGCCTGTATTTCTACGCCGGCTTCACGTTTGTGGGGATCATTTTCTTGTATTTATTCCTCATCGAGACCGAGGGCAAAACCTTCGCCGAGATCGAGGCAAACTTTGCGGATAGAAATACAATGTTCTACAACAATGACTGCTTATCGCGAAGCGCGAAAGCGTGCCTTTGCCGCAAAAGGCGCGCGGATGCTGATCTTCCTAAGAATATTGAAATAACTTTGGGAGTTAAAGACGCACAGGGACACCAGAATGAAGGGTATAGTTACTGCGAGCACTTATAGTGTTCAAATAATTATAATTTATATATTTACAAGTCATTATACAGTAAATTTAATTATTAAGAGATAATATTATTATTCTAAGAAAAATGATCCCAGTTAAAGACTTCAAATAGATGCCATATATAGTTGCATAAAATAATATGCTATTAAGTAGTAAAAAATATTTTTATTTAAGTTATATTTCTTTCACATGTATAACTAGTAATACACAAAGAGATACAAATCTTAAACACGTTAAACAAATCTCTTAAAGAGAAAACCAAAAAAATGTAATAAATTAATGCTTTAATTAAAGTGAATTGCACTTGGAAACAACTCGTGTAATTTTATATATTTTCTTTATGTTAGATTTTTCTGTATATTTAGCCTATAAATTATAGGTAACACAATTATTAGAATTATATATTTAATAAATGTATATTTATATATATGTATATAATATTATGCACTATTTATTATATGTATTATATTTTGTATTTATGATATTTATCCTATGATCCCCTTTGTTATTAGTAACGTCTCGCGAACGTAATAATATTTCATTTTTTCTGCAACTTCCTTTTGGCTGATCTTAGAACAGGTTTTTTGACCTAGTTAGAGTAGTGATGTTACTTCAGAGCAACAATAAATGACTGGTGTTTAATTTGTCTATATTATATTAATTTAATTCATTCTGTGTTATTTTATACCATTTATTGTTGTAACTTCTTATTGTACCAAATTGAATAAATAAATAAATAGAATAAAAAAAGCAGAGGAGCAATTATGACCACAATTTTATTACCAATTAAATAATTATAACTACCAATACCAATTAAATAACTATGCGTAGATTGTGACGACGGCAGGATGAAGCGATTATGTTAATATTATAAAAAGTTTACATTTTCAAAAGAAAACAAAATGTAACCTAAAGATAATTATATTTTTTGGTAACATCAACCAGAAAGTACTTTTTAATTTCTTCGTAAAAATAAAAAACTGGTGATTCATTAACATAATAACAATAGAAGTAAAAATATATGAGGTTTTGTGATGTTGATGAAACTAAAACTATTTAAAAAAAATAAAAATCTGTACAAAATCGAAATACGAAAAGTGAATCTGAAAAATGTAATTTATTATGAAGTCATCGAAGTTACTATGTAAGTGTAAAATATTTAAATTTAGTTTAAGATATTTTTAAAGTGTAACCAAGGAGGGTCCAGCCGAGACCTTTCGGAAATTGGGAGACGCCATTAGTATATTTTATTTAATGCCGGCAGTATCGATCATTATTTTTTTTAACACCATAAAATCCGTCATTAAATTCTACACCCGGTTTTGTGTTGTCCTATCGTGAATGCTAATTTTGCAAAAATCTGTCCAACTTTACCAAGCAAACCCTGGTATATTAATTCTCGGTTTTCTAGGAGTCAGATCACCTCAATTTGTAGATTAAGATGTAACCATTGTAGCGTCCCCGAACATTTATTTAAAATTAATGAGTCAACACTCCTATCAACTGAACTCAATCTGTCAACTGAAAGTAGGATCAGTTGACCATATATTTTTCGCGTGCCCACAAAATTCCCTCTTCCCTGATTCTTTGCCATTAATAAAATTCTATTCCCTACGAATATGTGTTTTCCAATAATTTCAACGTTTTTAAAATTATCCTTAGATTCGTCGACTTGCATGTCTAGACATCTTAATATATATAAATCTCGTGTCACAATGTTTGTCCTCAATGGACGGCTGAACCACTTAACCGATTATAATAAAATTTGAACACCATGTGCAGTTCGATGTGCACTTGAGAGATAGGATAGTTTAAATCTCAAATTATAGTCGCAATTTTAATTTATCGCTAATTATTTGTCTGTTATTATTTGGCAGTCATAAAACTGACAGATGTCGATACCTTTCGACTGGGTTGATGGCGCTAATGTCTGTTATTATTTGACAGTGACAGTTATTCGACGCAAACGTATTAAAAGAGCCCATCAGTAGGCAGAACAAATTGAATCAAGAAATCCAGCTCAAAGAATCAGGACAGCAGGTCATGCACAAGAATCTCAAGAACAGTGTAACGAACGTCTTCAAGAGAATATCATAAGAACAAGAAAATTATTATTTTCAGTCAAATGCCACCGAAAAAATCTAACCTCAACAACGCGAGCGGCAAACGTCAAAACGCAAACGTCAAAACTACGATCGGAATAATATATTCACTTACGAGATGCTGTTGCTGGAAACATCGATGGAAATTTAAATCCCAATGACATCGGTAATGCTTTCATTTTACCTTCAAGCTACATCGGCAGTCCACGGAACATGCAGGAATACATACAAGATGCGATGACTTACGTACGTCATTACGGCCGACCGGATTTATTTATTACATTCACATGTAATCCGAATTGGGAAGAGATACAAACTTTACTATTGCCAGGACAACAAGCCATTCATCGTCATGATTTAACTGCACGTGTGTTTAAACAAAAATTGAAATCCTTAATTGATTTTTTTGTTAAATATACAATTTTTGGTATCACACGTTGTTGGCTGTATACGATAGAGTGGCAAAAGCGAGGTTTGCCTCATGCCCACATTTTGGTTTGGCTTAAAGATAGAATCCGTCCTGAAGAAATCGATCAAATAATTTCAGCCGAAATTCCAGACCCATTAATTGATCAAGAATTATTTGATATTGTCACCAAACACATGATCCATGGGCCATGCGGTGTTTTCAACATGACGTCACCGTGCATGGAAAATGGAAAATGTAAAAAAAACTTCCCAAAGCCGCATACGAATGACACGATCACGGATATTGATGGTTATCCAATGTATCGCCGCAGAAGTACTGAGAATGGTGGCCACACATTTACAATGCGACTGCCGAACTTTCCAAATCAAGTTGAGTTTGATAATCAGTGGGTGGTACCATACTCACCACTACTTTCAAAAACTTACAAAGCTCATATCAATGTTGAGCTTTGCAGTTCTGTTAAATCAATTAAGTATATTTGTAAATATGTAAACAAAGGCAGTGATTTGGCCATATTTGAAGTAAAAAACATAAATAAAAATGACGAAATAGCACGATACCAAATGGGCAGATACATTAGCAGCAATGAAGCTATTTGGCATATTCTCAGCTTTCCCATCCACGAAAGAGATCCTGCTGTCCAACATCTGGCAATACATCTTGAAAACGGTCAACGTGTATACTTCACTGAAGAAAATGTTCTCCAAAGAGCGTTCGAAGCTCCGAAAACGACTCTAACTGAATTTTTTACATTGTGTCAAAAACCTGATGTTTTTGGCCAATTCGCGAAGACATTGGTGTATGGTGATGTTCCACGTTATTTCACATGGAACAAATCCAGTAAAAAATGGGAGCCACGGAAACAAGGAAAACCACATCCTTCCATTACAGGCATATTCAAAGCTAAGACATTGGGGAGACTTTACACGGTACATCCAAAGCAACGTGAGTGCTTCTATTTACGTTTGTTATTGGTGAATGTTCCCGGACCAACGTCTTTTGAATTTTTACGAACAGCTAATGGTCGAGTATTCAATACATACCAGGATGCATGTCGTGAACTGCAATTGCTAGAAGACGATAACCATTGGGACTTAACGCTTGCTGATGCTGCGTTGACATCAACACCGAATAACATTCGTCAGTTGTTTGCAATTATTTTGGCGACATGTTATCCCTCGCAAGCACAAACTTTGTGGGAAAAATATAAAAATTGTATGACAGAAGACATCTTGCACCGAATTAGACAAACAAATCAATGCCAAAACATAGATTATACACCAGAGATGTACAATGAAGCATTGGTCTTGATCGAGGATTTATGTGTTCTTATTTCAAATTTACCACTTAATCATTATGGTATGCCATCACCTAATCGTCCAGCCACCGACTTAGTCAATACCGATTTACAACGAGAAAATCAATATGACCATGGAAGTTTAGCAACAATTATCATGAACAGTGAACCATTACTGACAGCAGAACAAAAAATTATTTATGCTCGGATTATGCTGGCTGTTGCTGCTGAACAAGGCGGTTTTTTTTCTTGGATGCACCCGGTGGAACCGGTAAGACATTTTTAATATCGTTGATTCTTGCCAAAATACGGTCGCAACAAAAACATCGCATTAGCATTAGCATCGTCAGGCATTGCGGCTACTTTACTGGATGGTGGGCGAACAGCACATTCAACATTCAAGCTGCCATTGGACGTTCATAATAAACCAGATGCAATGTGTAACATCAAAAAGAATAGTGGAATAGCTGCAGTGTTGCGGAAGAGTTCTATAATAATTTGGGATGAGTGCACAATGGCACACAAATATTCACTTGAAGCATTAAACAGAACTATGCAAGATTTAAACAGCAATAATAAACTTTTCGGTGGTGCTATCTTACTTTTGTCTGGTGACTTCCGGCAGACCTTACCGGTTATACCTCGCTCTACTTTCGCGGATGAGATTAATGCATGTTTGAAACAATCATTCTTATGGCGAAGTGTTGAAACACTTCGATTGACCATAAATATGCGAGTACAATTGC
Source organism: Neomicropteryx cornuta (assembly GCA_020383195.1). NCBI lineage: Eukaryota > Metazoa > Arthropoda > Insecta > Lepidoptera > Micropterigidae > Neomicropteryx > Neomicropteryx cornuta. The sequence goes on from JAHKQU010000028.1 coordinate 8,685,161, forward strand.
AAAATGATCCATCAGCACTAATATTTTCCGAACAACTACTAGATATTGGGAACGGTAAAATAAAACTGCAACCAAATACGCAATGCATTAAACTACCAGACAATTTTTGCACTGTTGTTCAGGATAAAACTGAATTGATTCAGAGTATTTTCCCGGATATACAGAATAATTATTTGAATCATGAATGGCTTAGTCAACGGGCGATTTTGGCAGCCAAAAACGTTGATGTTGACGAAATTAACTTCCAGATACAACAGTTGTTACCAGGCGATCTGATGTCTTTTAAATCAATCGATACTGTTGTTGATGAAAATGAAAGTGTAAATTTTCCGATTGAATTTTTAAATTCATTAGATATCCCTGGAATGCCACCACATAATCTTCGATTAAAGATTGGTTCCCCTATTATTCTCCTCCGTAATTTGAATCCACCTCAATTATGTAACGGTACGCGTTTGGTCATCAAAAAGATCACCGGAAACATTCTTGAAGCAACCATTTTGGCTGGGAAGTTTAAAGGAAAAGTGGTCCTGCTGCCACGTATTCCGATGATACCATCAGATTCTACCGTACCCTTCAAAAGGCTACAGTTTCCAATTCGTTTAGCTTTCGCCATGTCTATAAATAAATCTCAAGGTCAAACAATGTCCATTTGTGGTTTAGATTTGGAAAATCCATGTTTTTCTCATGGGCAACTATATGTTGCGTGTTCACGTGTTGGGAAACCGTCGAATCTATTTGTGTTAGCTAAAGACAGGTTAACCAAAAACATTGTGCACCGATTGGTGTTAAATTAAATTGAAATTGAAAGTATTTATAATTCAATAAAAAAGATATTAATGTTTAAAAGTTTAAGACTGTCTGCCTTGCCTACCTCATTCATGAGTTTAAGCGTCACATGTTATTTACTGTATTATACTGTAATATACTTATATTTGTTATAAAATTAAATGGAAATAATAAATCTGATAAATTTTTATTTTTTACCTATTGATTTCTGCTTAGTATCAAGTGTAAGAACATTTTAATTAATTGTGTTCAACGTACTTCCCCTTCAAATCTCAATCCAGTGAATTTGTATACCAACATCAACATTTTCGTCTTTGTTCGTAAATAATTTCATTGTACTAAAGGGTTATAGTAGTAGAAAGTCAAATAAGGAGATCACCATATTTTTTTACAAATACCATCTGTGTGAAAAAGCATAGTGGACTCCGTGACTGATGTTCTCTTATTGTTCCTCTTAGATTGTTTACTATAATGTAATATAACAAAAACTTTAGCCACAGCAACGCGTGGCCGGGTCAGCTAGTTTAATAGTATAAACATTCATAAAAGTATAAGCAGGCAAAGATTATCCCATATGTGGGTGGAAATGCCAAAAAAAAAAAAAAAAATTGTCAAATGTCAAAAGAATTATGCAAATATTTTACGCTAATATACAAATTGTGTTTTATAGGTTAGGCTTCGTCGGTATTTTTATTGTTTTCGATTGTTTTTTGCGTTTATAAGTGAGTTCCGGCTATTAGTTTTTTTTATAATATTACGTAAAGATACTGAGATTGTATTTTAAAATAGTTTTTTTATGCACTGGTGTGTCACTGAATTGAAATAGGTATTTAAGTTTTATCGTTTTATGTTTCTACGACCGCGGCGGCCATCTTTGTAGTTTCTTGACAAAGTAAGATAAGATTCATACCAGTATACTCGTATACTAGAAAATGGCAAACGGATAATACAGAAATACAATACAACTCATAAATATTTGATTTATTTATGTAATTCGGAGAGACTATTTTGGATTAAATTTTATTGCGAATCACATACGCATTCTAAAACGTATGTAGATACTTTAATACTCGTATGTTGATATAACAATAATTAATGCTTATTTTATATTTGAAAAAAAATAAATAAACAAAATGATCATATTTTTGTCATATTCCAATTTTTATGATGCTAATCGAAAAATAAATGAAATAACGCTAAAAACCTGAACATGAGTTTAAAATAGCGTAGTTTTAATTATAAGCGTTACATGGTTATCTTCATTCTGTAAACATTTATTCATATTCTTTATTTATATATTTATTTTTATAATCAACATAACATGATCGCAGAGCTAAGATCCGTGAGTTTCGCTATAACTATGTATATATACTTCCGTAGCAAAATTCTAAGAATAGGTAGCGGATTTGCATCGTAGATTGACGGGCGAGGGAAGCCCAATGTTTAGTAAGAAATTATATTAAAACATACGAAAATAATTCATCTCCAAATTTATTTATTTTTGCGGATTGATAAAGTAGCCGTGACCGGGTGAGTTCATGAGAACTGTGATGATATAGTGTCTTTACAAATAGTACTCGAAAACGCAGGACAATTGGGTGAGTTCATGAGAACTGTGATGATATAGTGTCTTTACAAATAGTACTCGAAAACGCAGGACTAATTAGATGATGGTCAATGGTCTTGGAGCACGATAATTATAAATGTCAAACAAATTTAATACTTTGCGACAGTAATCTCTCTGAAATTAGGGTAATGTTTGACAAATGTCATCGCGGACTAGTAGAACATAGAATTATACTTGTACACAAAAATGATATTAAAAAATCTATAGGCCGATACTGTTACATCTCTATGTTTTGTTCCTAAAAATATAGCTAAACGAATCTAAAGACTAAAGAATCCAATGAATCTATCAACCAAGAGAACGAGCTAGGTTAGGGTTACGGTGGAAATTGCAGTAAGTCTCTACCTTGTGGGTAATACGTTTTGTATTTATTCCAATGTGTCCCATTATTAGTGGGTTTCCAGTCTTGTTAATTACTATAGTATATGACTCGGCACTGTCGACGGACACATCACACCTTTACAGAAAATACAAATAAAAATTTTACACTTAATTATGCTTACTCACATGCTTAATTGTTCTTCTTTAAAATCGTTGCAATGTATCTTTTTTTAAATTTTATTCTGTCTAGTTTTAATGTCACCAAAGCAACCTAACGAAGTAGTAATAGGCTTCTTTAACATTCCGTACATTTGTTTATATACGAGTAAATGGATCATATTCCTCCATATTAATGAGATCTAATGACACGTTCCAAAGATCCTTGGCTAGTTCTCTGTCTATAGCTTGTTCACTTGGTTCGACGACTGCGCAATTTCTGCAAAATAATAATTATATTTTTGTATCATATCGTTCGAAATCTTGCTTGAAATATAATGTCGCAGCGGTTGCTCAATCTGCCTAGAAACCTACTTATTTTGCAGTATGTTTTTTGCCTCATGATCCTATACAGATATTTAAGTTAAAAAAAAAGAAATTAATATTTTTATTTATTTTAATTTCTGTCGAATAGTCGCTTTTAAATTAACCTAATTACATATTCTACCCTGTAGAATTTACATCTTAAAATTCTAAAATATTAGGAAAATAAGGTTATTGCTATTTTATTTGAATATCAAAAATAATGAAAACCAAAATGGAATAAAAATTCAGAAAATAGGAAATCTAAAACATTTTTTAGTTGGTATAATCAACTCTGAATCGTCGAAAGAAAAGGAAACTATCATGAAATATATCATGAAACTATACATGAAATAAACATTCAGACAATTCTGAGAAAATCATTTTTAGGCGTTAGTAACGAACTTTAAAATAGTAAAATAAGACATGCTAAAACTGTGAGTCTGTCAAAAAAAATCTAATAAAATAATAATTTGCAGTAGACTTGTTTAACTATTGAACAAGAGGTCACGGCTTCGAATTCGCACTCAGTCATAGCATTTTTAGCGCTTCATTACCACCATCTCCCTTGACTCTTGTACAAGTACATTTACCTTAGTTGATTAGGGCTCAAAATAATTGTATATGTCGCAGTTCATAGCAATTCTTTTTTGAAACAAGCAAACAAACAATTATTTGTAATAATTTCTTATTTTATCTCACCGGTAGTATAGTCCGGACTCCTTCACGCATTTTTTATCCACTGCGCAGTAAATGGTGGTCTGCGCGCCCTGCTTTGGAGTTAGGAAAAACTTTCCAACAATATTTTTGAACAGCCAGTCGGAACCAGGAAATAAGAAATTATCCAAGTCTTTGAAAATGGATGTAAATACGATACCAGGGTGCAAACTATAGGCTGTAACATCGTAGATCCCGTTCTCCTATTTAATATCAAAGAAAATGTAAGATATTCAAGATGAAATAATGTAGCAACAGCTGATCCAACAGCAAAATAATGTAGCAACAGCTGATCCAGGGTTGGGGGGGGGGGAGGGAAGAGAGGGGACTATGGGGACATGCCACCCTCTAAGACAATTTATTTTTTGATCATTCTCATTTCATTTAAACCAGCCACTGTTGGCAGTTTTAACGATTCTGCCCGAAACAAACGTAGGCGATCGTTTATTCATTATTTGTAACAAAAAAAAAAAACACAAAACTTATAATACTAATTACACACAATACACATTGTACACAATAATTATATTTTATCTTAACAATCGAAAAACTTAAATTTAAAGGACAGACAAACCCTATATTTGAAGAACAGAACCTGGCTAATCTATTAATGAAGCAAAAAAGTATGCCCTGGGAAAATATCAAAATACCCCCAGAAGGGCAGGACAGCACAAAAAACACTAAATGAGAGTGCATCACTAGAGTGCATCACTCACAACTCACTCACCCACTAAACTCCGTAAACCCTTGGTGGGACACCCGTTTCTCTATATTTAAGTCCCACGGGTGTTGGGAGAACGGAAAGTTACTACTCCCATTTCCCGACCCACGACATCACAATTTTTTTAAAAGCCACGTAGCTCTCTCTACTCCCCAACAAATCTGTGAACCACACAGGCCTCACGCCACCACCAATTTCGTTAAGATCGTTTCTCTCTCTCGCCAACTCAGCGCAGGCCCACACGACTTGCTTAGCATCAGTGATCCCAAACGTGACGTCCCTCGCACACACACCAGGGGTCATCAGTGATCCCAAACTCAGATAGCTTCCCTTTGAGATTACCGTGACCACCCAGGAGCTGTGTAGTGTGGAAATCCGGATGAAGATAACGCATTCTCATACGCATTCGGACCGAGGGAAAGAACTGGTATGTGAGGATGTGAAGTGACCTGTAGTCCCAGTATCCCACCTCTCCTGCCAAGAGCGGAGATACCTTTGTAATACAAAGGTATTACTGGTATGGTGAAGGTATTGTTTTTTTATTTTGAATTTCCTGGCTTCAATTTGTGTACGGTATAAGAATAAATCTTATAAAAAAATAAAGCTACTGGGGGGGAGGGGGGGGGGGCTTTTACCACCTCCAGACCCCGCGCTGTGTCTAAATGTGACCCTTTCCAAGCTTGAGGGCTGGATCCACACCTGATATGTTAGAATAGTGTAGACTGCATTCGGCCGCGTTGGCCCTGGAAAAGTAATCTTGATTAAAAAAGTAATGTATCACCCGCAAGGAACTAGATCGTAACTCACTTTTAGTCATTTTAAGGAATCACGAAAACCGAAGAATTGTACAATGATTCAGTTTGGAGATAAAATTAATTATACTGAGCATATTGTGTGGACTTGGATTGTCATGGAAAAGGTAAGCAACACAGTGCTTAACGAGATTGAAGGCGACGTCCTGCGTGTTCGCCTGAAAAAGAGCTTCTCTACCCTTAAACCTTTCGTGACGTCATGAGTAGAGAAATGGTAAATTCTTAAAGAATCTGGAATTATCCCGGCTGTCCTCTAGAGCTCGGGTATATGTGATTGGAGACGTGCGCCTCTCGCCTGAATTCGTCCGTTGTTAGTGTTGTGTCCTCTCCTTCGTTATTATATTGTACAATATCTAACCTTTTTTTGTAGTATGGGTGTATTACGTATCTTTTACTTACCTCATCCTATAGCCTGCTGAGGTATGGTCCTCCTGCTGAGGTTCAGACCAGAGGCATGGTCAGAAGCAGGCGTTGATACGATTTCGCCAAAAGGCCGTATAATATAGGTAACAATTCAGAACACACACTAGATAATTAAATACTTAGTATATTTTTTTTACTGATGATTATACCAACTGAAATTTATACCAACCTTTAATTTCCTTGCCAATTCAGCAGAAAATAAAACATTGGCCATTTTGCTCTGGTTGTATGCAGCTATCATTTTGAATGGCCTATGCTCGAAATTAAGATCACTCAGATTGATACATGCAACTAAAAAAAAAATCTTTAAATGGAAACATGTAATAATATCGTTTTTATTTTAAAATTTGCTTTTAAAATATTTATTTGGTGTAGTTACGATAAAGCAAGTGGTAAATTTCTTTTAATAACGTATGAGAGATCACACATAAATTGTGTGAAAGGGGTCCATAAAGTGTAACGTGGTGTGACAATGGGGAGAGGGAAGGAGTCACAAGCTTCGTGACGCACATCTAAAATATCAAAACAACGAAATATTAATTATTAACATGTGAAATCGAACCTTTTATCTAGGTAATAATTTATAGTAAAACTGCTTGCATTGACACTTTTTCGTATATGTGACAATGATGTGACAATATTTATTAAATTTGACAACTACCTACTTATTGTTTCGAAACCTACTAATTGGTAACGTTATATTAATCTGAATTAGTTCTAGATATAAATTGTAAATGTGTCCTCATTCTCTTTTATTATTTTTATGCTTTTAACAAAGATTTAAAAAAATATATTTATGTTTGGCGGATTCTTCTAATGGTGATATTAAATACTTTCAGTATTTCTAGAGCTGTGATTGTGCCAAATTTTATCATTATTGTATATTTTACAGATCATTTAATATTTTCTAAAACGAAATTTTAAATATGTATTATTATTTGTTGAAAAGTTACACTACCATTCTTTTACCTTCTACCTACAGTAATTAAATGTCTTTGTTTTAATACCAACTGCCTAGATTTCATTTAATTGAAATACAAATATTTATCAACTTACACTCATGCAAATACGAAGAAACTGTCACAATCCTCGCTGGTTCGCTCTTTATAATTTTTGGGAGAAGCAGCAAGGTCAACAGGAAGTGTCCCAAATGGTTTGTTCCAAAGATAATTTCAAAGCCATCCTCGGTCTTGCCTTCAGTACCACACCCAACACCAGCGTTGTTCACTAGGATGTTTATTTGCCAATCCTCCTTAATTATTTCCTTTGCGAAATTCTTGATAGACTCAAATGATGATAGATCTAACTTTTTCACAATCAATTTACCGCAGTTACTTAGATTTGTGGAATTTTCAATATCTTCCTTGGCCTGATTGGCCTTTGATATACTTCTACATGACATTATCACATTAGCACCTGTAAGTTTTAGAAAAGGTTAAGTCAGTTACACGAAATATACCTGAACCGAACCGATATTCTGCTATACCTTACCCATTGTCTCAACCTTTACGAAAAAAAGAATTGTGAGCTAAGCAACCCTTCCTGAGTACCGCGGGCACACCAGCATAGCCTCACCAGAGCCAACGTAAATATTAGCTAGTAGAGTAATGTATTATTGTGACATTCTGAAGGTTTCTAAGATACCATTATCCCACCAGTACCCATCAGTATGTGTGTTATCTCTAACTATATGGTTAGGGAGGATGTTTGGTCCACTCGTGTTTAGAATGCAAGTATAAACAAGTATAGCAATGGAAGTTTAATAGTTTTAGTAGTAGTAGTAGTAGTATAGGCAAGTATTTTATTCTATTATAAACATATTTGCGTTTTCATCGTTGAGATTGTTGAGATCGTTTGAGTTATATGTTCCGAACCATTTTACCAGATCGCGGAAGCCCACACTTATAAGAGATACCGTGATTAGCTTGTCATACTATTAACCCAAGTGAGGTGAATGCGACAGTTTCGTTATCGACAATTATTATTTCTTTCTCGGACATCGAACTCATTATTAAAATCTTGATCACCATAAATCATCTGGCCCTGATGGGATTCCGCCATATTTAATAAAATATCTTTCCCTGATATTATTTATTGAGATGAGATTTATTATAATAAATAAATAAATATAAAGACGGCAACAAAAATAACCTCACAAATTATCGAGGAATTTCAAAATTGAGTATTTTTGGTAAAATTTTAGAATGTATATTACAAAAAAATTAACTGCAGTCTTCAAAAACATAATTATTCCCGAACAACATGGCTTTATGTCTGGTAAATATAAATATTAACCTTATACCTTATACAGATTATATCGCCCGAACACTTGATTCTGGTGCACAGGTCGACGTTGTTTTCGCTGACTTTTCTAAGGCTTTTGACAAGATATATATTGATACCCTTCTTAAAAAAATATATTCCTTAGGTATACACGCCTGCCTTCTTAGATGGATCATTCGTACTTATGTTATAAATCTCAGGTCGTACAAGTAAATGGATTGACCTCCAGGTTTAGAAACCATTTAGGCCCGATTCTGTTCATTCTATTTTTAAACGAAATTAACAATTATTTTAAGTCATCCTATTATTTGTTATATGCCGATGATTTAAAAATTACGTCCCATTATGACCAAACAGCCCTCCAGAGTGAGGTTTATATGGTAGACCGGTTTAAGGACCTAGGAGTAATTTTCGACCCAAAAAAATATATTTTTCAATCTACATCTAGGCTACATTTGAAAAAAATCACCAAAGCTATTAGGTTTTATTACATTACGGGTGACAAAACCTGTCTCAATCTTTAATGCGACTATCGTCCTTTTTAATTCGAAGTAAACTCGAATATGGGTCTGTCATTGGAATCCGGTATATGTGACACATTCAGATAGAATCGAGAGAGTCCAGCGCCTCTTCTTGCGCGCGTTGACCTATCGATATCTTCGTGGAGTCGAACTAAAATACATCCCTACCGCGATAAAGTTTTATGAATGTGCTCCCTATACGACAGACGCGCGTTGCTCGATCTGCGGTTCATAAACGCCGTTTATAAACCGACTTGAAATCCTTTTCGATCAATGTACCGCGCGTCGTCACATCCTACCCGTCATTATAATGTTTTTATAATACCTTCATGCTCCACAAATAATGCTCTATATTCACCGTTACCAATAATTATAATTATACTATTAACTTCTTCGATAAATTGACCCTGACTAAGTCGCAATTTAAAGTGTTTAGCAATGATTTATTGTTTAAAAAATAAACATTGCAAATTATTTTTTTTTTATATTTATATGTAAATATAAATATAAAATGGTATTGTAATATTTGTTATTAATGTTATTATTTTTTGTTACTAGAAACCCATTTTTCGTTTTACATAGGTTTTTATTGTTCAATCAAATGTATTTTTTGTATGTTAGATACTGTGTAAAACTGTTGGGTTTTCCATTAGAGATAAAATAAAAAAAAATACCGACACGGGTATGTTCGATTGGTTCAAGGGGAGAACATTTGGAATACTAATATTATTTTTTACATAGATTGTTATATTATAAATCTAATGTTTAAAATTCGATAATTATTGGTAAATAACCTGTTATATTTTTTTATTAAAAGCGTTATTATATGTTTTATCTACTTATTTGTTCTAGGTTTCTCTAAGTGTTTTTATTATTTGTTTTTATTTTTATTTTCTTTGCGTTATTTGGATATTTTTTTCTAATCGAATCTTTTTGTTTATATAAAATGAAAAAGTGTACAAATAAATAAATGATGGTACTAAAGAGTGTTTAAAATCGTAATTATAGTAATCCTGCACCAATGAAGTTACTCTACCAATATTGACGCTCGGTCAGTGAAATTTGTTATGTGAAGGTGCTATGAAACTTTTAATTCTATTATGACAATTAAAAATATCGAACGCCTAGAACATATACTTAGAAAGATTGAAAGGTCGCTTAAACTTACCCCTTTTATAAAAGTCGCAAGCAGCTTCCTTGCCAATACCAGAATTGCTACCAGTTATAATAACCGTTTTCCCGTCCAATCTAACCTCGCTCTGGCATTCAGCACTGAACAAACGCATATTCCAAATATATTTCATGATGGCATACATTGTGAATATCAAGAGTGTCAGCCGAAACAATTTATATGAGTGAAGCTATCTTTTTAGTAGCACGAAAAAAAAAACGTTACATAATGCTCACTTTATAGCGTTCAATCATTAATATAAATACCTTCCTCAATTAAAATTGTATTATCACCTCAAAACACAACTTGCTTTTACTTCTAATAATAATTAAGAATGCACATATTGTTGTCGTTTACATAAAAATTAGGTAGAAATCAAATGTTACAAAAAAAAACCAGTTGCTCGTGGTTACAAAATCGTTTACAAAAAAAATACTAAAAAAACACTTTAATTTAGTTTCATACGATACAATAAAAGACGAAAAATAAGAAAAATACTGACTAAAAGAACCTCTCGTTTCAACCTACTGTTTTTTTGAAATTATGTCGACAATCTCTAAATTAAAAGAAAAAAAAATCAGAAAGAGACTGCATCTGAGTGATTGTTAAAGAAAATAAAGAGTTTTTAACTATCCAATTAGCTACATTATTAATCTAAGCTTAATGAAGTGAGTTTTTTCGAAACTTCGTTGTATTTTCCTATGTCCTATATTCACATAAAGGCGCCATGAAGTATGGTGTAAGCTGCTATAGAGCGATTCTGGTAGACTCTAGACTGGTAAATGATTTGAGACGAACAGCGCTTCGAAATTTTTCGTTTCGCATCTAATCTAGCAATATTTGGCATTCTTTATCATGCGTGGAATTGCTCTTGCGATGTTGTAATTTACCATTTAGAGCCAAGTGCCCTCAACAGCAGGCGAGAGTATTCGTTGGTTAAAAAAATCCCTTTCGGTACGCCTGAAGGCGGAGGTAGATTCAGCGGATCAAAGTAGGGGATAGGCGAATCCCAATTGGACGAACTTGTATCAAGCAATGCGCGAGTTCCGATCCACTCGCCGCGACTGAATCCCTCTTTATACTGTACCGTAAGAGTTGCTCGTATCAAAAATTATTTCAAACAAAAGTTGTAGAGAAATTATAGGTGAACAATTAACTGATTTGATTCTGTGCTTGTTAAAAGAGGTATGATTTTTTTAATTTTATAAGCGATTTTTTTCACCGTTATTGGTGCTATGAAAAAAGATTACTCAGATAAGTTTTAGGCCCTTATCTGAGGAATAATATAAAATTTATTTCAATTCGATATCTTTTATACTAAGAAGGTTAAAACAAAATTTCACTTTTTCAAAAAACGCCCCCCATTCCCAACCCCCAGATTTTGCCCATTAACGAACTTGTTTGAGATTTTGTGCCCTTAAATTTTATGTATCAAGTGATTGTTGTAAATTTACGACAGTTGTCGTATCGATAAATAGATGTATAAACTTTAAAACTGAGATTCTAGGAGATGGGAAACGCGAAGATATGTCGAAATTTTTCGGAGGTCATACCATGGTCGTAAAACGGAAAAAACCACCGGTTGAGATGTTCATCCGCTTGGCCTTGTATTATTAACGCTGTTTTATTGCCGCTAAACATGATTTAAAAACAAAAGCATTAAGTGTTTTTGTTATTTTGTATTTTTTATATCGTTGGCTCTGATTCTTTGGACTGATACGAATAATATGTATTGAAAACGTTGCAGATACGAACTTCTACTGTATGAAGGCATCATTTTTATAAAGTAAAACTTCTTTAGTCAATTTTTCTAGTAAGTGAATGAATCTAATGCGACACGCTTATTAGCAAACATAAAAGAAATATATACATATCAAATTAAGAACCTTGTTCTATTTTTGAGGTTTGTTAAAAAATATACAGATCGAATTGAGAACCTACTGCTTTTTTTTTAAGTCAGTTAAAAAAGGAAAGTCCGTCCGTCGTCCATACCGTTAGCAAATAAATGCGGTTGTTGAACCGACCTCGCGCCGCGCGCTGACCGTCATAGTGTTTTGTACTAAAACTCACAATACTTGCTTACTTTAAATTATAGCTACCGTGAGAGCTAAATATATTGTTTGTATATAAAAGTGATTTCGAGGTATTCAAGTAATTAAGTGAATTGTCATTATAACCTATTAAATTATTATCTTATCACGAATGAACTAAGCGCGTATCGCATATGTGAATCATTGAACGACGAGCGGCTGTCTTGCTATGTTCAGGTTTGTTTTGGAACGATACAAGAGCGGAGTGTTTCGTAGTCATATTAGCTGGTAAAAAAAGTTTAATTCAATATTATCAATCTAGAATATTTTTGAACAATATTTTGTGAGTTTAGTTTCATCTGATACCTATCTATATTTTTATTTTCTGTTTAGAAGATGATAGTAAGGTTTTAATCATGTTTTTAATCGCGCATTCATCATTTGCTAGAGCGGTCATCATTTTTGTTGGTATCAAACAAAATGTCTTTTTGTCACACGACTTTACATTTTATTTATTGAAATTTCAATATGCGTTTTAAAATAAAATATCCGCTATGTAGCAATTTAAAACGCGCATTTGTGGATGCCTTGGTATAATACGATCGTGGTAGTCCAGTGGTTATCCTCTATTGACCCAAAGGTCGCGGGTTCGAATCCGTATACCATTTTTAACGCTTCATCACCACTATCTCCTCTTTAGGCCTAGTTGAGTAGCGCCCAAAATAATTGTTTATGGCTTAGGTCATAGCAACTAAAAAAAAAAAAAAATGGTTAGTTAATTAAGTGTCTGTGATGCTATGTTGTGTATTGTGATGCTGTAATTTTTAAATGGCTAAATGTGTCTATCAAATTCGATTAGCCCTAACTAACCGCTGCCTGCAAGTATTAAATTATGTAGGTACTTAGTTGTGCATAAAAATAGCATATAACATATTTCCTACACGAATACCTATATTAAATTATATACCTCAAGTTTTAAAATTTTGTGATGCTGCAGTACAATGATTTTTCGCACTACGTTTTTCATAAAACAGTTTGATACGTAAAAAAATGTATAAAATATTTTTAGCTACATATTTTAATATACCAAAATATGCGGGTGTTATATTATAACGTTTTGGCATATTCATTATGGGTGGACTGTCAGCTTAAAATGGACATAATATAATATTCAGTGCATGGTATCGTTTTTTTTACGTACTTTTTCGCTTCTTTGATAATATATTCATTTTATAAATTACTAAATAATAATGGGTTAATTTTATTGTATTTACTAAACATAATTTAGTTATTTTGTTATTAATAATAATGATGTTACGTTGATTTTTGTATAATAATTTTAAGAGGCATCTTTCACTACGCCCAACAACGCCTCTCTGTCAAAGTCATTCCGATAAGATGAAGAGAATAATGTTATGACCTTCGTAATAGTTTTTATCATTGTATTGATGACAACGGCTTTTTAAATTGGTATATTTTAAAGATTATTTAAAAATAAATTTCTCGAGGTCACTACAAAAATATTTAGGGTAATAATTATGTAAATAACATAAACGTGAACGTCTTTCTTTGTGTTTTGATCTTTATCTAAATATAGAACTCTATGGTAGTTATGCTTTTCCTTCTTATCAATGTATCAACTAAACACCGCTTGATGATTCTATACTCTATAGTACCGAAAAACTGAACTGAGTACTGAGTACTGGTTTGTGAGATAAAGTGAAAATAAAACTGCATCGGACGGCAAATAAAAGTAAACTTCAACCTGTGCATATCAATTAGCAGCCACACAATAATTTGAAAAACAAAAACATACTATCTATCAATACTAAAAATTGGCGTTTTTAAGGTCCATTTAATGATTGATTTATAGTATAAGATTGATATTTTGTGTGAGGTTTAATTTGCTATAAAATGGAAACACACTCGCCCGTGTCGACCATGACACAATATCGACATGAATTTTACGAAACGTCACCTTTTGCAAAATCAATCTAATCACCTTTTTTTGAATATTTTGATGTTTTTAAACACGAGGCCCTGAATCTAGAATAATCCTGCAATTCAATGTTTAAATAAAGCCTTTTTTTTTAAATTTGTAATTTTAACGGTGTAAAAATTTCTTGATAATCTGCTAATAAATATATCAATGTACTTTTCTATTCTTAAATTTCAGATATAATAAATTCAAAATGCCTTTCTTCAGCCAGTGGTGTACCAGCCAGGCACGACTTGATGGAAAAACAGTTGTCGTGACTGGCTGCAATACAGGCATTGGAAAATGTACAGCCGCTGACTTTTACAAGAGAGGTAAATATCCATGCAGTTATTAGTTTATAAATGTATTTAAGCCAATTGAAAAGATATCTAACGCCATCTTTACAAATGTTGTATGTTGAATGACGAATGGCATATTTAGTTCAACATTGTCAATTATTCGTAAAACAAGAAAACTATGTTGGTGATGAAATGAACCGAAAAAGTTGACCAATGGTTGCTGCGGAATAAATTATTTAATTTATTCCGCTGCCATTATTTAATTGTTTATTATTTATTTGGAAAATCAACAGTATAAAATATAAGAAAGTGGTACATATAATTGTATATAAAGTTGACTGATAACAGATCGCTTAAAGGACACAAATACATTGGAAATATTAAAATGAATTTACACTTTACAGTATCAATACGTTTTAACATATTATTTTTAAAAAGTAATGGGCACTGAGGCCAAAGGAAGGAAATTTTGTCCAGTTTTTTTTTACTTTTTTTGTAATGAAAATATTAGCAGTCGATTCATTATTAAAATTTATATGTAATTAGTATGTAATTTACAGGAGCCCGAGTTCTAATGGCTTGCAGAGACCTTAATAAGGCAGAAGAATCCAGAGAAGACATAATAAAAAGTGTCATGGACAAACAAGTAGGAATCCTCGTTATAAAGAAGCTGGACCTAAACTCCTTGAATTCGGTGAGGGAGTGTGCAAAGGATCTCCTCGAAAATGAGCCGCAAATCAATATTCTGGTGAACAATGCTGGGGTGATGATGTGTCCCCTGGTAAAAACCGAAGATGGGTTCGAGACCCAACTGGGAACCAACCATTTGGGTCACTTCCTCTTTACGCTGTTACTTCTACCTAGGATCAAAAATAGCACCCCGGCAAGAATTGTTAATGTGTCCTCTGATGGTTATAAAAGTTTGTTGATTTTTTTTTCTCGTTTTTGTTGATTTACCTGTTTATTTTTACATTAATAATTATTTATTATGGCTAAATTTCAGTGGGAAAAATAAATTTCGAAGATCTTAATTTTGAGAGGACACCATATAAACCAATGACCGCTTATGCACAAAGTAAACTAGCAAACATTCTATTCTCTTCCGAATTGGCTAGAAAACTAAAGGTAATAATTATTTGTTTTTCTTCTATTATTTTTTATGATTTGTAATATGTGCATGATTTGTAATATGTGCGTGTGCGCGATTTGACCCAAAATCCACGTGAATCACTCGACGCCTTTCAATATTTTCTACCGAGTTGCCTTAGAATCTACTAAACCTACAAAATTACTAAAACTGTACAGTCATATTGATAAATAACAGAATGATAATGATATATCGTAACTTTTTGGGTCCAGGCGTCCAACATTGACGGCATCACCACTTACAGTCTCCACCCAGGCGTGATAAGGACAGAGCTGGGCCGTCACATACGCAAGGATATGTCAAGGATAACTGTAGGCCTTCTGACCGTGGCCAGCTGGTTTTTCAAAACCCTGGAACAGGGAGCGCAGACGACCATTTATTGTTCCGTAGACGAGAAGGCTGGCCTCGAAACGGGCTTATTTTACAAGTAAGCGTTATTGATTGATGTCTTCCGTTGCTTATTTATTCTGTGCCACGACACAGAATAATTAATAGCTATCGAGTGTTTCGAGTAAATATGCTTTGTACGAGTATCAGGCGGTTAACCGCCGAATACTACTACTACTACGAATACTACGAATACTTTAGGGGTAGTCTCTGTAAACTCTACCCCTTTATTTAATAAATAAATATTCCTTTAAAAACTATAGGCACCTACATTTATTTATTTATTTATCCATAGTGCAATACGCACATAAGTACATAACAAAGTACATACATAATTCCTTTTTTTTTTAAAGAAGTTTGAAATATAATTAGCTATAGAAAAGATGTACAGCAATATTGGATTATAATCACTTCACTAGGCGTAATGCCTGTATCGAAGAGATAAATATTCAATGCACTCAATATTTTATTTGAAGGTGCTCTAGAAAATACACATATATACACATATTCATAAACATACATATATTTATTGCGTTAATGTTATATTACTTACTATCAGACGCTTAGAAATTATAGCAGATTTGAATAACATACTAATACAACAAAAGATATATCGTATATATATATATCCAACATGTATACATACTAAAAAATATACTAATAGAAATTAATTAATACATATAATATGAATATACACACAATATAATAGACACATTTGTACGCCTTAAGCATAAAAAAAACATTTATAATAAGTACATACTCTTTATAATTAATTGATCACATAAAACATATCATTACAGGATAGCGTTATATATTTTTGTAAATGGAAAATAGTTGTAGCTTTTATGTTTGGTTTAATATTAAAATAGATAGTTTATTAAATAGTAAATTAAATTTAGATAGATTAAAATAGTAAATTAGTTTTCATCATGTTGGTAACATTCCAAATCCTTTCAATTTCTTGTATGTGTGTAAGCAAAAACATCGTACCATAATAATCATTATGCTGCTTGTATGGATATTGTATATTGTGGAAGGAAGTTGCTATAGCTCGTTACAGTCGACGAGAACTGAAATGATAAAAGTTTTGTTAAAAAACAATAAAGCTTGCCCCGAGTGATAACAATTAACAATTAACAAATATGGTTGAAATGCATCGTTGTGAGCATTAATCATGTTTCAATGAAGGTTTATTTCAATTTACTTATTTTAAATAAAAAAATAAATATAATGAAAGTTATACAGAAATTAGTGCATTTAAACAGTGAACATATAATCAAATATATTTTATAATTACTTTTATTTTTTATACCTTGTTAACCACTACTCCCATCCATCATCAACGAGCCATTTTCAACGCCGTATACCGCTAATTAATAAATAAAAATTTTGATTATTTGGTCATAGAAGTCGTACTATTTTTTTTTTTTTATTTCCTCCTTCGCTCAGAACCTTAATACAAACTCTGTTCCCGATTAATTAATAACTTTGATAAAATTTAGCATTTAAATATTTCTTATAATGTAGAAGAGCTCATCAAATTGTTTGTCGGGACAATGTTTTTTTTTTAACATTTCAATGATTAACAAGCGTATGAAGTCATTTTTTTTGTACTTAAATTGTGGCATTTGTGTAACCCCAAAGTGATAAAAAAATCCATACATAAACAAAAACTAATTTCGAGGAAACCTGCATTGCTGCATTCTGAATAGACAATACTGTGGTTCCTGTGAAAAAGGGAATAACTATAAACGAGTAAATTTACAGGAGAGGCAAAACAAAATTTGCACACTTATTTGCATAAAAGTATTATTAACAATTTAGGATAATAATTTAGGTCGGAGTTTTTGATATTTAAACTTTATTAAATTACATACTTTCAAGAAATTTAAGAAATTTTAAGTACATGCGGATCAGGAAACGACGAATGTTGACAGCCAGCCAATCTGAAACCTCTAACCGTTGCTCTTTCCAGGGAATGTGGTGTCACTGCCCTAAAATCACACGCTGAAGATGAAGAGGCAGCCAAGAAACTGTGGGACGTCTCCGTCGAGATGGTCAAACTGGGAGAATACGACCCGTTTAGTGCGCAAGACCTTGGTACTAAGAAGGAGTAAATTAATTAAAATAGGTTAACTTTTTAAATCTATGTTCGGTTGTTATTACAAAATTAAAAAAATAATCTCCATTGACTTTTTGATATTTGTCTGCCGCGTTTTTTGACCTTTCCCTAAGGACCCATCCCAGCTAAGAAAAATTAAAAAACAGGAGTTTCTCAATTCGAGGTGCACTTATTTTTTGTTTCGTTAAATTATGTAAAATAAATGTAAGGCAACAATAAAACACAGAAACAAAGTTTTTCATTCAAAATGTTTTCATGTCGATATAGTGTGCTTTTTAAATCAATGGTTGTATGTAACGTTTCGTATTTTTTTTTTATTTTAAAGTTGGTTTTTTAATTTTACCAGATATTTTTATGAGAAACTTTTAGTAAATACGAATGTGCATTTGTGATCTTTTCAGTTTTTTATTAGTTTGTTAGTTATTTATTTATTTATTTATAAATATCATCCTTTCCTTATTTCATCTAATTAGATGGTTACATAATATTTGACAATATTTTACACTAAAGATGACAGGTGAGAGTTAAAAATGCATTTTTATAAAACTCAGCGCTGGGTTTAAACCGACATCCTGCGCTCTCAAGTACAGGACCTCTTTAGAACCTTTATAAATATTATGCTATCCAGCAATTTAAAAATAAATTGTTCAAAATTTTTCAATATTGTCAAAGATTGTGTCATTTATCTTTTCAGGCGATTTGCCGCTATTAAAAAACAACATATATTTAAATAATAATTATAAATAAATGTAATATCTCACGAACGCCGTGTCATTCTGAAGGCTAACACGCAAAATGCATGTTAGAATTGCATCATAGAATGCAAGACTGCTTGGCCGGAGCTGTTGTTACTATTTGCCAGCGAGTAGAGCCGCGTTGTATTAGGTCATGGAAAGTGAAAGGCTTTACGATAAATATTTTATAAGGTATAATTTAAAAACAAAGGTACAAATTGAGAAAAAATATGCGTCAGTGACCCGAAAAACCTAAAAGTGATCTGCTTCTATAGGAACCATTTTACGACATCAAATTTAAATATTTTTTTTTGCGTATGAGGTTTTTATCACTAGTTTATTGAAATGGTGGAAGTTTCGAATAAATGTGTTTATTTCCGACATCATTGACTTCATTTTCAAACACCGACAGTTTTACGTAATAATATCGCCTTTTATCCCAGTGATCTGACGTAGGCCACTAATCTTCAAACCGTGTCTCTTTTTGACCGGAGATCTGGTGGCGGTTCGTAACTGACCTTCAAAATTTTGTCTAAATCGTAAGTAACTACCCTTCATTTTTTTTCCATTTTGCTAGGCATTTAAATTTCTTTTATGGCTTAGTGTTATATCATTCATTTTATTTATAATTTGGTGGCATATTAGCAATGCCGATAAAATAAATAGTGTCACATAAGGAGTTTAACCAGGAGGGATCAGCGAATGATGACACGCTGGCCCCTCAAATATCTAACACTATTATTTCATTGCCGAATATCATGTCGGCATGATGCGTTGCAGTTCCGGGAATAGTGGGGGTGGAATCACCCTCTAACACCTCCGTCCCTCTTGCAGAATGAAATATTCAATTGCAAAACATCCCAATCCCTCCGAATTTGTATTAAAAGATCCACTCCCTCCGTTCGTAAAGTACGTTCCTTCAAATGACGCACACAGTGAATCTTACGAGTAGTAATTTTAGGTGTGTCAATAAACAAAATAACAAATTTATTCTGTTTTTTCATAGATTTATGTTGTCATGTTTTTTTTCTGTATATTTCTAATCCTTATTATTTTTTTTGTTAAGACATGTCCCCATGTTGTGAATAGTGATTATCCTAATGATCTCAAATAAACTGCGCCGGTGACGAATTCGCAACTCCCGCACAACGCGTCAAATTTGCCTTGGTGTATACGCACCATAATTGGATTACCGACAGTAACATTGATGCTATAGGTAATGCATCTAAATAGGTATCCATACAATCTCTATTGCTCTCTCACTCTTCTGTGTTGGAAGTCACAAGTATTATTGGATTAAAATCAAACAGTTTTCACTTTGCTGTGGAGACTATTGTCGGATTCGTATACGTAAGAATCAGGTTTCGTTTAAAAACGAAAAAGAATTAATATTGTTTGCTTTAATTTAACATTTTTTAAAGATTTTCATATTCGTCAGAAACATAATTGATACATTGGACTTCTCGATTATAATAATTTAAAAGTTCTCCTTAAAATGAATATTTAGAAGAAGGTTGCCCATTATTTCGATTGATGCCTTTCTTCAGCGGAAGATGCCGCAGTCGCGTTCGACTGCAGGGCCAGACGGTGGTGGTGACTGGCTGCAACACGGGCATCGGAAAAGAAACCGTGAAGGACCTATTTGCTAGAGGTAAGAGCATTTCATTCAGTACGACAATTAGCGCTATCCTAGACCTTGGCACCAGCGATAAACTCTAATTAAATACTACGACTGATACGTTAACTAATACGCTTTAAATGTTCTTATTTAAGGAATTACCGCATCGAAATCGGTTTCTCCGGTTCTCGCATGCAAAGACACAATCAGACATATGTTGGTATATTTATTTGTGTATTATCTATATTATATATATTTAGATGTCGTTTTTCTAGCTTCTCACAAGCAACTTTTCGGAGACTGCGATGACAATCAAGTTAGACATCAAAAACGATAAAGTTTCTTATTTTTTAGCCAGCCGCAATTTTTTTTATGGTTAGTGGACATTTTATGCTTAGATGCGAACTGATTAAATTAAGAAACCTAAATGTTGCACCTATCTTGCCGCACGAAATAAATCTAAAACTAATAAAAAAGTAGATAATTTACAAGCTAAACTCTATAAATTCTCATATCAATAAATCCAAAGTTATAACACCTTCCAAATCTATGAGTATGAGTAAGACTTTTTTTTTCGTTTAATTTAATATGTTTGTATCGAAAATCAGAAAAATAGCTTTAAAACGCGCGGTTCAAGTCGTAAAGGGCAGGCGCGCATATGGCATTCGGACAATAACGAACCTCGAAAATAAAAATAAAACTCTGTCTGTTGTCTTCACTAAGAAACGATGACATAAAAGTATCCCCCAAACAAGTGCGTGAAAGATTGTTATTGCGTAAACTCTAAGCAAGCGAGCTATAAAGACGCGAAACCATTGTTTGGAACCATCGCAATTTAACCCTTCGCAGAGCTACATATGGTCAGTGACCGGGAAGTTAAGTAAAACGCGAACCTTTTTAAAATATACGTATTGTCACAAAATAGAAAGCTTGCTTTGAACAATACCATAGTTTTCAAAAGATAAACCCTTCAAAAATCATTGAATAGGCGCATCTCGGAAACTGCGGGACAAGTATTTTAAAGCCAAGGCGCGTTTTAAACACATGTTAACCATTATGCAATCGGCCGAGACGTTGGACGAAGAGATTTATTATTATATTGCAGCGGCCCAGCGAACGGCTTGGGCATTTCAGAGAAATATATTTAATAGTAAAAAAATATATATTAATGTGTGAATAAAAAATATATTTTTTCTGCATAATGAATATTATAATCTCATATTGTACTGATGTCATTAAAATCATGTTACAGAACCGAATCGATTTAAAGAACGCAGTAAATTTAACTGATTTTAATGTAAGATTTAGAATATGTTGACATTATTTTTATAAATATGCTTAAAGTAAGATGAAATTATTTATACATTTAAGTGTTAATCATACAATTGTAAGATGACATAGGCTTAAGCAATCAGCCGTGCATGAAACAGTACCTTAGTTAATTAGGCAAAAGTTCGTTAGCACATAAGACAGAAAAAAGGTATGGATCTAGGAAAAAATAATAATTCGTTTTCTACAATGTACAGTTAATACTAGGTAATTGAATTATGTTAATTTTAACTATACGTTTTACGTAAAGGTAAATATGTCATAAGGTATTGCAAACCAATAAGTAATTAGCATAAAAATGAACAAAGATATCATACTGTAGAAGTGAAAGTATTTAATATTAAGAGAAAAAAGCATTTTCAAAATAATTAAATAAATTTAGAGAAGTCAGCCTGCAAAAAACTTGAGACCTTTTGGGTAAAAAACTCTGGGCGGGGCCCCGAAAGAATTGTAAATCATTACAATGACGAGAGAGAGAGACGGGCTGTAGTAAAATGAGACAGTTATACTCAAAAGGGTTGGTCAGAAAATGGTAAAAAATGGATATCGACCAATGAAGTGTAGACAGATGCTTAGTTAAGCCAATTGCATTTTTCGAAAGTCATCGGCCAATCGCAGAAAGCAAAATGTGTTGGCCTATGACACAAAGCTGGGCGTGTGTGAAAATGTCTTTAAAACAAGCGTACGCGCAGTTTTCAGTTAGTGTTCAGAAAGATTCGGCCGGCGAAACTTAGAAAAAGCTCAGGCAGCGTCGCTATTTTACATAGGGTGTACGTTGTCGAATAATAATTAGTATTTGTTAGTGTTCACAAAGATTCGGCCGTGGCGCGAAAGAAGCTCCGAAGCTCTGTTAAATCATTCGTTTAAAGAGCCCGTAATTCGTTGAAATTAGTAATTCAACAATAGAATAATCTCAGATAACGCCGTTATATTTTATATAAGGTGTGCGTTATCGAAAATTAATTTTAACATAAGTGTAAGAAACTGTAATAAACTCTATTTTCGAATTAAGCCACTTGTGTAAACGATAAAATCTGTTGAAAAATAAACTCTGTGGTCCTCAAACTGTGACGTTTTTCTTTTATTTTGTCGAGTACTATGTGGAGTGTTGTAATAACCAAAAAGGCGACCTGTGGGTTCACTCAGGTAATCCGATCTTAACCACAGGCGAAAAAGAAACTAGGGCGTCAGCTATCGAATAGGAACTTGGCACTTCGTGGCGTCCGACACAGGATTTCGTTCAGAGGAAAGTGAAAGCGGGCCCTTACAACGTCTGCCCCTCTGGACATCCCCGGCGTACAATCTCCGGCCGACTCAGGGTTGGAGAAAACTGTACAAAACTCTGGTCCTTCGATCGCGGATTTTACAACACAAACTCTGGTACTTCCACGATATTACCAGACAAGATGGAAGGAGGACTGACCCAGCAAGGACATGGACAGGAAGAAGGAACGAGCAGCAGACCACAGTCGGCAGCTAGCAACGTCTCACGCTTCAGCGAGAGAAGAACAGCGATGCAGCAAGCATCGGCCGAAGTGATGAGAGTCACTCGACAACGTGCTCGTATAACAGCACAACAGAAATTGGAGCAGCTGGAGATGGAAAGACGTAAACAAACCCTGGAAAGAGAACTCGACGCTAAAAAACAAGAAATCGAACTTGAGTTAGCCGCAAATCGAGTCCAAACTGAAGCTGAGCTGGAAATCCTGGACACGGAACGCAACCTAGCCGAAAGGGAACTGGAAATTATGTCAGGAGCTCGCAGCGACACGCGATCAAAAATAAGCAGCATTTCGCGTTGGACGGAGCAGTGCAGACGGAACCAACTCGACGAAGTACCCGACGCAATCAGCGAGTGTGCTCTACCTGTAGCAGCAGATCAGGCGGAGACAGCAGCCGTGACGTGGAACGCGCCTCTCAGCACCGGCGCACGAGTTCAGCAACGCGTCGAGGCAGAGCAGCCGCGGGCGGTCAGCGCAGAACCATCCCGAGGCCGTGACGAGTGCGAGCCGAAGTCGAGTCATAGCAGTGACACGGCGGCAGCAGATGGTGCAGCGAACCGAATCGTCGAAGCAGTAAGTCAATGCATGAATAATCAATCTTTTCGTTCATTCCATAAAGATCTTCCATATTTTGGTGGAGATTGTCTCGACTGGTTGCAATTTAAAATGGCTTTTGATATCTCTACCAAAATGTATAAAATAGATAATCACACGAATTTATTACGTTTGCATAAATCGCTCAAAGGCGACGCGAAGGAAATTGTAGCTGCACTTTTATTGTCACCTGATAATGTAAACGAGGTCATGTCGACACTACAAAGCGTGTTTGGTCGTAGCGAAAATATTGTTCAGAATTTAGTTATAGAAGCAAAAAATATAACCCCTCTGAGTGAAGACCTAAGCATAGAATCGTTAATAAGATATTCGTGCAAAGTTCAAAATCTGGCAACGACTCTCCAGACTTTAAAGCAGACCGGTCATCTTTATAATCCAGATTTACTCTCTACATTAGTAAACAAACTACCAGCTAATTTAAAAATATCGTGGCTTACTCATAGCGTGGAACAAACAGACGAACCCGTTATTTGTATATTTTCAAAATGGGTCAAAGAATTAACTCACAATACTGTAGGGAAGGGTTTTACGGCACCCCATAAAAAGACTTCGAGCGCCTCAGCTAGCACAAAAACCGTTAGGGATTCGAACAGGAATGTAGGCGCCACAAATACAAACGTGGGCAAAAAACATTACGCGTTTAGTACGGTCACTGAAAGGGAAAGTTGTTTTGTTTGTAAACAGAAATCTCACAATCTGTACCAATGTCAAAAATTTCGCAAATTATCTGATAAAAACAGGTGGGAGGCCGTCAAAGCTGGAAAATTTTGTTTTAAATGTCTCGGCAAAGGTCATACGAGGTTCGACTGTAGGGCATATAATAAACTCCCGGGGCGGAAGTACCATGTATTGCTCTCGGAGAAAAGCGCCGTTGAAACGAAGCTAGTTCGGGGCGAAGCAAGAGAGGGGATTGACAGGCGCGAGCCGCGGCAAGTAACGCAGGACGACGTCGCACCTGGTCCGAGTGAAACGGTCACCAATACATCGCTAATTACTAATACATCGGCGCCTAATAGAGTATTGCTAAAAACAATGCAAGTAGTACTTTACGGCCCGAAAGGACAGGCCACTGTAAACGCACTCCTAGATTGCGGCGCGACTACTTCATTGCTAGAGGCGGAGGTAGCGTCAAAAATCGGTCTGACGGGTCACACAGCTAGGCTAGAAATTCGAGGAGTGGGCGACAACGGATTCGTAGAACAATCTATGAACACCGTTGCAGAAATACGGGGGGTTAAAGAAAAACGTAGGTATGAGATTAGACTGAATACAGTTAAAGCATTAAATTTACCGAATTTAGCAGGAATCTCTAGGGAGTATTTAAAAATACACGACAAAAAAGGGTTATTAACATGTTTCGATGATAATTCGAAGCCGCAGTTATTAATAGGAAATAATAACTGGCCTTTAATAATAAATAGGGAGGTGAGAGAATCCCAGCACGGGGGCGTAGCTATGTCAAAAACGGCCCTCGGATGGGCACCTTTAGGACTTGCTGAAACCGGGAAAACGCAGGCACAGCCGGTGCTTTGCACGCAGACATCGTGTGACAACACCGAATTAAATAATCTAATTAAAAGAAGTTTTGAACTAGACAGCGCATGCACCGCGGCGCCGCGCGTAAATTCAGCGGACAAACGCGCGATAGGTATTTCAGAAAATGACGCTACCAGACTAGCGCCAAGTGAAGATATCTCTAGTACAAGTAGGTGGTTTACAGGGCCGGCATTTTTGAAAGAAAGTACAGAAAATTGGCCCACAGAAAGACAGAGTGAGATGGCAATAGATGTCACTGCTCTCGAGTATAGGCCTAGTGCAGTATGTGTAACAACTGCGCACCTAGAAACAATAAAAGTTGAACGATTTTCAAATTATAATCGTTTATTAAGAGCGACCGCGTATGTACAAAAATTCATTCAATTAAGTAGAAAGCGTGTAAATTCAGCCGCGATAACAGGCGAGGACGTAAGGCAAGCCGAAAATCTGTTAGTTAAGTTATCTCAAATACGTAGTTTTAAGGAGGAGATAAATGCTTTGAAAAACGGCATGCCATTATCAAACAAAAGTCGATTACGAGAATTAGATATTTTTCTAGACAAAAACGGTACGATACGATTACGTAGTCGTATAACTAAGGCAGATGACATACCGTTCGCGACTATGTATCCCCAGGTACTAGACGCAAAAGATAGTTTCACGCAATTAATGATACAGAGTTATCACGTTTTATCAGCGCACGCTGGCACGGAGTACGTATTAAACACCGTGAAACAAAAATATTGGCTAGTAAATGCACGAGTAGGTATAAAAAAGGCTGTTTATTTGTGTCAAAGGTGTAAAAATGACAAAATAAAGCCTAAAACACCTGTCATGGGAGATTTACCGTACGAACGCATGAAACATCACGTAAAATGTTTCACGTATTGTGCACTCGATCACTTTGGGCCTATGTATGTAGCCGTGAACAGAAGGGTAGAGAAAAGATGGGGGTTATTGTTTACATGCTTATCCGTCAGGGCAATACATGTAGAGTTAGTTAACGATTTAACTGCAGATTCAACCCTGATGGCGATACGGCGTTTCATATGTAGGCGCGGCAAGCCGCTAGTGATTTATAGTGACAATGCGACCACCTTGCACAGGGCGAAATTAGAATTAAAAAATGCGCTCGCGGAGGTAGATCAGGAAAAAATACGCGATAATCTAGCTACACGCCAGATAAACTGGAAGTTCATTTGCCCATCGAACCCAAGTCAGGGCGGAATATACGAACGATTAGTACGTTCTATAAAAACCGCGTTAAAAACTATTCTAAAAGAGCAGACGCCTCGGGAACCGGTATTAACTACCTTGCTAGCCGAGGTTGAATGCATAATCAACCAAAGGCCACTCACGTATGTATCCACGGATCCGCGGGACGGGGAAGTACTCACGCCTAATCATTTTTTGACAGGCTACGGTACCCTAGTGCAAGCGCCAGGGACATTCGACGAGAGTGATATGCACTTGCGAAAACAGTGGAGACGCGTTCAGTTCATGGCGGACCGCTTTTGGAAGACATGGCTAAAAAGTTATTTGCCTACTCTAGTGGGACGGCAAAAATGGCATGTCAAGACAGAGCCATTAAAAGTTGGTGACGTAGTCATAATGTGTGACCCAAATTTACCGCGGAACAATTGGAGAAAAGCCGTCGTTCAACGTACGTTTCCGGACGAAAGGGGTTATGTACGAATTGTAGAAATTCGAACGGTACATGGCATATATAAAAGGCCTGTGTCAAAGCTAGCATTGATGGAAATAAAAAAACCGCAGCCAAAATGATTTCGATAAGGCTAAAGAGTGGTTCTTAACCACTGGGGGGGGTTGTTTGTATCGAAAATCAGAAAAATAGCTTTAAAACGCGCGGTTCAAGTCGTAAAGGGCAGGCGCGCATATGGCATTCGGACAATAACGAACCTCGAAAATAAAAATAAAACTCTGTCTGTTGTCTTCACTAAGAAACGATGACATAAAAGTATCCCCCAAACAAGTGCGTGAAAGATTGTTATTGCGTAAACTCTAAGCAAGCGAGCTATAAAGACGCGAAACCATTGTTTGGAACCATCGCAATTTAACCCTTCGCAGAGCTACATATGGTCAGTGACCGGGAAGTTAAGT
The DNA here is from genome assembly GCA_020383195.1 of Neomicropteryx cornuta. Lineage (NCBI taxonomy): Eukaryota > Metazoa > Arthropoda > Insecta > Lepidoptera > Micropterigidae > Neomicropteryx > Neomicropteryx cornuta. The sequence continues at coordinate 8,712,483 of JAHKQU010000028.1, forward strand.
AAAACGCGAACCTTTTTAAAATATACGTATTGTCACAAAATAGAAAGCTTGCTTTGAACAATACCATAGTTTTCAAAAGATAAACCCTTCAAAAATCATTGAATAGGCGCATCTCGGAAACTGCGGGACAAGTATTTTAAAGCCAAGGCGCGTTTTAAACACATGTTAACCATTATGCAATCGGCCGAGACGTTGGACGAAGAGATTTATTATTATATTGCAGCGGCCCAGCGAACGGCTTGGGCATTTCAGAGAAATATATTTAATAGTAAAAAAATATATATTAATGTGTGAATAAAAAATATATTTTTTCTGCATAATGAATATTATAATCTCATATTGTACTGATGTCATTAAAATCATGTTACAGAACCGAATCGATTTAAAGAACGCAGTAAATTTAACTGATTTTAATGTAAGATTTAGAATATGTTGACATTATTTTTATAAATATGCTTAAAGTAAGATGAAATTATTTATACATTTAAGTGTTAATCATACAATTGTAAGATGACATAGGCTTAAGCAATCAGCCGTGCATGAAACAGTACCTTAGTTAATTAGGCAAAAGTTCGTTAGCACATAAGACAGAAAAAAGGTATGGATCTAGGAAAAAATAATAATTCGTTTTCTACAATGTACAGTTAATACTAGGTAATTGAATTATGTTAATTTTAACTATACGTTTTACGTAAAGGTAAATATGTCATAAGGTATTGCAAACCAATAAGTAATTAGCATAAAAATGAACAAAGATATCATACTGTAGAAGTGAAAGTATTTAATATTAAGAGAAAAAAGCATTTTCAAAATAATTAAATAAATTTAGAGAAGTCAGCCTGCAAAAAACTTGAGACCTTTTGGGTAAAAAACTCTGGGCGGGGCCCCGAAAGAATTGTAAATCATTACAATGACGAGAGAGAGAGACGGGCTGTAGTAAAATGAGACAGTTATACTCAAAAGGGTTGGTCAGAAAATGGTAAAAAATGGATATCGACCAATGAAGTGTAGACAGATGCTTAGTTAAGCCAATTGCATTTTTCGAAAGTCATCGGCCAATCGCAGAAAGCAAAATGTGTTGGCCTATGACACAAAGCTGGGCGTGTGTGAAAATGTCTTTAAAACAAGCGTACGCGCAGTTTTCAGTTAGTGTTCAGAAAGATTCGGCCGGCGAAACTTAGAAAAAGCTCAGGCAGCGTCGCTATTTTACATAGGGTGTACGTTGTCGAATAATAATTAGTATTTGTTAGTGTTCACAAAGATTCGGCCGTGGCGCGAAAGAAGCTCCGAAGCTCTGTTAAATCATTCGTTTAAAGAGCCCGTAATTCGTTGAAATTAGTAATTCAACAATAGAATAATCTCAGATAACGCCGTTATATTTTATATAAGGTGTGCGTTATCGAAAATTAATTTTAACATAAGTGTAAGAAACTGTAATAAACTCTATTTTCGAATTAAGCCACTTGTGTAAACGATAAAATCTGTTGAAAAATAAACTCTGTGGTCCTCAAACTGTGACGTTTTTCTTTTATTTTGTCGAGTACTATGTGGAGTGTTGTAATAACCAAAAAGGCGACCTGTGGGTTCACTCAGGTAATCCGATCTTAACCACAGGCGAAAAAGAAACTAGGGCGTCAGCTATCGAATAGGAACTTGGCACTTCGTGGCGTCCGACACAGGATTTCGTTCAGAGGAAAGTGAAAGCGGGCCCTTACAACGTCTGCCCCTCTGGACATCCCCGGCGTACAATCTCCGGCCGACTCAGGGTTGGAGAAAACTGTACAATGTTTTTGTTTTGTATTTGTATATTCAGTTGAATGTAAAAAAAACATTTATTGTGTCTTACTTTTTTAGTCAAAATATCTCATTTATAACAAATGGTGTGTTAGGATAAATTGTTATTTTTGCTATTTTTTTTTAAATTCAGGTGCACGCGTTTTAATGGCCTGTCGCGACACGGAGAAGGCAAATCTCGCTAAGAGAGAAATCGAAGAGTCGTTTTGTTCTCCGGGCGATTCTGAAACGACAGGAATCCTGGTTGTTAAGAAGTTAGACCTGGGTTCACTAGCGTCAGTGCGGCAATGCGCAGAAGACATCGTAAAATCCGAGAGCCACCTGAATATTTTGGTAAACAACGCAGGGCTTATGGCCTGTCCTCAAGGCAAGACTGAGGATGGATTCGAGACGCACTTCGGGACCAACCATTTAGGGCATTTCCACTTCACTCTGCTCCTTATGCCTCTGATTAGGAAGAGCACTCCTGCCAGAATAGTCAACCTTTCATCTTTTCTACATAATAGTAAGTACGATTAGGTTTAATATATAATTATCTACCTACGTCGTCGATAAATGTTTAAATTGAGCTAAAGAAAAGTAATTGTAAGAAATATATTTTTTTTTTATTTAAGAACTTTAAAAAAAGGCTAAGCTTGACTAATTCGAAATTATAAAAAAGATACCCAAAAAAGAGTTCTTTAAAAGTTGTATAAATATTAGATTTTCTCGCCTAGCGCGAGATATAATTGTTGGCACGCTCATTCTGTATATTATAATAATATATAAATTATATAATTATTTCCTGATTATTTATTTGATTATATTTTTATGCATGCAATGTATCCTTTCGTATCTAATGTTCCTAAACGCTTCCTTATTTCCCTTTCAAACCTTTCAACAGTTTAAAAAGTAGATTATCCATTTTCTCTGTAGTTCTTGTATTATATAAGTTAATACAATTTACAATCCTTTTAACAGTCCTGTGAATGTCTTTCCTTACAGATGAAAGTGGCATCGATCTGGATGACTTAAACTTCGTGAAGAGGCCTTATGATGCGCTCGCAGCCTACGTGCAGAGCAAAGTGGCCAATGTATTATTTACAATCGAACTCGCGAACAAATTACGCGTAAGAAATGCTGAAATAATATAAAACCGAGAAAATATATTTGAAGTTTTACAATGATTTAATTCAATTTAGTAAATATACACAAGTAGATTTTTCTCTCTTCTAGATATTTTTTTCGCGAGGGTTACTTATTAGGTATGTAAGGTTCGGTTTTCACCAATTTACAAATACATTTGTGGAGTTTTTTTTTAACATTATTCGATTAGATTTATACTGATTTTTAATATTTACTGTAAAGGTGAATTCAGCCAAACAACATATTATTACTCAATGTTTGTCGAAAGAAAATCATGAATGATCTCTATCTATGCTTCAGCTGAAGCATAGCTAAAAAAAATATAGCACCAACATTATATCAACAGGAAAACCACATCGAAGGAATTAATACTTACTGTGTACATCCAGGAGTCATTGCCACTGACATTGGTAGATCTATGGACAACATTTACCCGGGAACACAGCTGATCTGGGACTATGTCATGTACTGGTTCATCAAAACGCCGACATTGGGGGCCCAGACCACTATTTACTGCGCAGTTGACGAGGGTTGCGCAAATGAGACTGGGTTATACTATAGGTCAGTTGAACACATTCTACTTACTGTAGATTCTTCAGATATGTGTATAACCGTCCAGACAGCGCTGAACCCGATTCCTGTTTCTCACGAAGAGGTCCTGGATTCGAGAGATGACACGATAAGAAGAATAAGATATTTTTAAAATAATATTCTCAATAATCTCTCTCTTCATCATTCTCTTCATCTCTCTTCATCATTAATTTCAATTCACCTCCTTAGCCACTTTGCTTGCCACTATTTCTACTTTTATTTTTGCCACTATTTTTAATTTTACTTTTGTGTACTTATTTATAAAGTAGTACTGTGTAGTTATGCTTTCAATTGCAATTGCCTGCAACTGCATACACTTAACCATGATCTTATTGTCAGTAAACTTATATAACTAAGATTAGACATGAAATAAATCACTCTATATGTGAAAAACTTGTAAGGATGCAAGACTAACCTATATCATAAGTTTTTCTAAGTTTTCTTCTCATCTCTTGTATCCGTTGTTTTTCCGTGATTAAATAAATAAATAAATAAATAAATAGAGAAAAAAATAATAATTTATCATCTTTAAATTTTTTTAGTAAAATAAATGTCTAGGCAATTTAAATGTCTAAGAAATAAATATCAGTAAGAATTGTTGGAACATATCTGTACGACTATAAAAATAATATTAATAGGTAGGTATAAATGTAAGTGTTATAACTTAATGTTCTCAAAAATGTAAAGTGAGGATGTTTTGATCTCTGCTCTCGGACTTATGTATTTACTCGTAGTTTGGGAGAGTACGAGTGCCTTTGCTAACCCGTAACCCAGACGACTCGTACCTGCAGCACTCAAAGTAGGCCACTTCACTGCCCATCTCTAACTTTTTCCTGTGGACTCGGAGGCGATCCATACAACACGCGTGACCTTATTAGATATCTGAACTTAGAAACTTATACCAAATTTGATTTCGTTTTCGAGTTATGACATCTAGGTACCTACTCAGATAAGCGAATATCCTAATATTCTACTTCAGTCTTAGGAATCATCAAACGAAAACTAAATTATTTATTATATATAACACATATTATACTTTCGCTACGCTACGCTCCCCTCAAACTCTTTAACTAAAATATAATATTGGCTGTTTTTTTCAGCGACTGCGAGGCTGTCATGCCAGCAAAGTGGGCGAGAGACATGGTTAACGCTAGAAAACTATGGAAAGAGTCTTTGAAAATGGTTCAATTAACGCAGAATCCATTCTAGGCAGTATGAGACCCACGTCTACGGTTTTAAAATTCTTTTGGCGCCAAAATTTAAAATTGATAAATTAAATTTGTAACTGGTGACCTGAAGTGATAATGTTTGAAATCAAATGAAATCGTAGCATTTTGAGTGCATTGTGTGCAATAACTACGTAACAATCATAGCTGCTATCTGATCTACAGCTTATAATAATATAGATCCCGAGTATACAATGCTCACATTAAAAAATTAAAACGTTGGAACTAAAATTGTTATTCTTTATTTGTTGTTATTACTATAAATATACGGATATACAAAGACTAATATCATTCCAAAACTTCAGGCTGGCGGGCAGGTAAATTGAGTTTTCTAATCTCTGAGTAGATTATAAATAAATTATTATAAGTGCACAACCTAAATATTTATATTATTTAAAAAATATCTAAAAGGGTTTGTTGGTCTAGAATATACCAACGTTTGCAATGTTTGCGTACCGATTAAATGAATTCCGAAATTACATTATTTTTTCTTTTATCGTTTTTCATTTTTTTCAAAACTTATGTTTACTTATATATACTGGTAATATGTTTACTGTTATGTTTACATTCGCAGTAAATAAAGAAACCAAAAATCTAGTAATTAAAATATGCAATGGCGAAATAAAATATTACACAAAAAAAACTTCACTTTTCTAAGCAGTTAAAAAAGTTCTCTAACAATCTGTAAGCCATTGAATAGTTGCCGCATAAAGATTTAGAGTATTGAACGCGCGGTAAAGGGGCGTGCTACACAATTCCATGCTATAAGGTATTGCACTGATTTGTATTGACGTCATATCAAAATTCATTATGGTTTCCGAAAAAAAATTGTAAACTTTACGTGATAATAATAAATCATTTCTTGTCATGTGTCTGCCAGCTGCGACACAGCTGAATGGCCGCTATCGGTCAAACCCTTAGCTTAGCAAAACGAGATATCAATCGCGTTTTGCGACACCTTCACCTAAAGAAATTCACACAATCAATACATTTGGTGATGAATTATTTTCGCATTTTTTTTATTAAAATTTATTACTCGTAATAGGAAACAAAAATACTATGATTTATGGTGCAGCCCACTCAATCTCAGTCAGCGCTCTACACTACTACTGTGCGACTACTATGAATAAACTAACGCTATTTTATTCGACGGCTGCCGTCTATGCCATCGGTCGGCGGGACATTGTCAATTTGACACTTGGTTGACATGTCTGTTGTAATTTTTTTTAGTTGCTCGAGTTGTTTGACTAATAATGATAATCAAAAGTAAACAAAGTAAAGCGGGTATTATCTTATTGTCCTTGTTGACTTTAGTAAAAAGTAATTACCAAGATTAAATTTAAGTAATTACACACACACTTTAAACAGAGCAATGTGAAAAACTTTTGATAAGATTTTATAATGGAATACTTTGGAAGGGAACGAGAAATAAGAATGGCTATAATCAAACGCAGCCGAAATAAAGTGATTTTCTTTAGTTTTTTTATATTGTTTGTGTCGATTTTGATTTGTTTATTCGCTTTTGATGTTTTCGCGGCGTCAAATGAGAACGAAACATTACTACACTTGACTGTGGTTGGTATTAATCTTCATAATAAATAAAATAATATTATTTTACAATTGCAAACTAAAGTTATCTTCTCAGCTTTTTAGGCATGGCGCTCGTACACCAACTGATACTTATAATAATGATCCTTATAAAGATTATCCTTGGCCTAATGGAAGGGGTTCTTTGACAAAAGTGAGTATCCTTCAGTCATGAATCAATTTAAGTTGTTTACAGCTGTGAGCCAGAAGTTGGCCAAAACGGTAGTGTTAAGATATTCTGAGGCAGATTACGAATAGGCAATGTTATTACGAATAGGGAATGACTAGATAAAAGGCTAATACTTAATTCTTCAAAAACAATAGTAATTTATATCCGCTCGAAACATAAGTACTCATTTTTCCTAATTATACTGAAAGTTAAATATATATTATACGAGTATATATGGAGAAAGACAAATTAAAGTCTTGCTGGCATAAAACAAATTGTGAATTATAAAAGAAAGTAATTATACATAACCCTACTTCTACAAATAAAGTTACGTAATATTGATTAAGGTTGTAATATTAATAATCTAATGTGCTTAATAATGTTACCAGTTATTATGTGTATCTTAGTATCTAGTGGACAAGTTATTATAGACTTTTCCAGAACAAGTTGATTTTTACGTAATATTTTATATATCAACAATGGAGATTACGCAAGCGACGTTGAATTTGAATTTGATATAAAAAACAGTTTGTTTCATTTAACCATAAATTTTTAACCAAAACCATTAAAAAATGAACCATTTTATAGATAAAGTATGTTTCAATTGTTTCAATTGTCAAGTATGTATATCTTTATAGAATAATTTCAGGATGGAATGCTGCAATTATATGAATTGGGCAAACTTCTACGAAAACGCTACAAGCATTTTATACCGGCGGAATACTTCGACAAAGATGTTTATGCGCTGAGCAGTGACAATCCAAGGTGTCTCATGAGCGCTTATACCATGCTGGCCGGTTTATATCCTCCTACTGAAAAGCAAAGATGGCATCAGGATATTCCATGGCAGCCGATACCTGTTCATGCTATTCCCAGGCTGATGGATAATGTATGTATTTAAAAGTCCTCCCGGATAGATTATATCAATAGAATGAATACTTTCAATAGCATTTTACTCTGCTCACAACCGGTGGTAGTTTAGTGACAGTGTAAATTATGTTGAAGCTTGAATGGTATTTTGAATGTGAGTTTTAGTTTTCGCGTGTTTTATTCATTTGTAGTACTCGAGTTTTAAATGAATTCTTGCCTTAAAACTAATATATTTTTAAAATGTGCTGTTTAGGAGATATACGATAGAAAAATACTTGTATATGAGATCATAGCAATTCTTGAGTACTAAGATATTTGAAATAAATACTATAATATTGAGTCACTGAGCACAGGTGGCGGTGAATACTATGCAAGGTGATTTATATAAATCATGGGCTCAAGTACACTACATTGGGATAGGCTGTGATATCTATACCACTAATTCATACTAGCTACTTGAAAAAAAATGACTCGATCCATGAAATCTTAGGGTCTTTAGGAAATATATTCCAATTTGTACTTTTACACTTTCGATGTGCGTGTAATACAATTTTTCTAGTATTTCTTTAATACTTTTAAATTAAAGAAGCGTTAAAGACACTACTACATACTCTAATGCCGTCAACAACGGTGTTTATTTCATCATTGTTTTTATGACAATAAAATGAGCAAGGACCCATTAGTCAGGACTGTCGACAGGTCCTTTTGTTAAGTTTCTTAACTAATAATATTTCATACATAATTAAAAGGTATAAGTACATGCATTTTTGGACAAGGTAGATCCCTCCTTAAAGAACTAAATTTTATTGGTAACCTTAAATTAGTAGGACATTTTAAAATATTGCAAAACTTGCATGGTGTTCTCCTGCTCTGACCTCCCTTTCTCCCTTGCATCTTGTTTTTCTCCCTAATATATTAGCGCCTTCTATCATCAAAACACACAATTTCTATTAAAATTTTTGCATAATTTAATATTAAAAATACAACCGTATCAAAACACACTTTTATGATCCAATTGTTTCCGTAAAATATAAATTTTAAAAACATAACCTTCTTTTTTTCTTTGTATAATAAAGAAGCGTCACATTGTTACAATATGTCACAATGTGGCTTCATTCCTCATCTGTAGGCCTTTGGTCTACGCTTATTTGGCACCTGACAGATCCAATCTGTACAAATCCTGTCTATATAGGTACTCAATGCTCGGGCTCAAGCGCCTTTGAAGCTGTGTCGACTCGCACCTTCGGTCTTCATTTTATTTATGTTACATCTGATTAACTTGATATATTTATTTACAGCTCTATAATGTATACGAAGCAAAGCAACCAATAATGACTGAAAACATCATTTCTATTTTATCTTTTGTCTCACATTAATCCAATTTAAAGTTAAGGTATTGTAACATTTATAATCATTTTTAATTAATATAACTAACAGTGTGCTGAAAGCAGTTTAATATTATATACCTTTTATTGAAAAATAACTTCTAGTACTTATGTTTTAGATTATTGCATCGAAAAAACCATGCACAAAGCTAAACAATGAGTATGACTTGGCGAGGAAGTCTGAACGAATTAAAAAACTCGATGAAAATCTTAAAGAATTATATGAATATCTGACATTACACACAGGCGGTGCAGTTGATAACATTTTAACATTGGAATATCTGTACAGCACGCTTCTTGTAGAGAATGAGCTTGGATTGCGTTTGCCAGCATGGGCAGAGTCTGTTTTTCCGAATAAGATGGAATATCCAATGCGCTCAAGCTTAGCGCTATTTACTGACAATGACGTCATGAAGAGATTAAGATCAGGTATGATAAAAAAATATTGTCACCGTTTTCAACACTTAATATCAGTCTTCCGGGCCTCACATTGTTTGGCATCTTTTTTTTTATTACTGATCAGCCCCTAAACAGCGAACCTTAATAGTCAATATCTATAAACCTTCCCAGAATCACAATGAATTATATAAAAAAATTATCTTAATATTGACGCATCAGTTTTTGAGTGATGAGTCACTGACCGTATTTCAACTTTTTTTTACTGTTCAGTTATATCATATCATATAAATCATATAAAAAAGTTACTTTGGAAACTGTCAACTAGTTTAGTGATTCGCTTTCACTCGGACAGACATGAAACATTATCTATTATATATATTATATATACGCTTTTTCCCCTTTATATGCTCCAAGTTGGATACATTTGTCTGACAATCGAAGGTACAATACACATCCTGTATAAGACTTCATTCGGATCCATTGTGTTTCCAACAACAGTTAGAGCAACAGTTAGATGTTATAGAAAAACCAGGATTTTTACCAATTTCTCTTAAATGAATCTATTTACGTTGTAATATCCGAAAACCCTGACAAAAAAAACTTTTATTATTTTGAAATATTGGTTTCAATACTATAATGGTTAACAGAAGCATGCTTATTCAACTCATTAATCATAATAGCGCTAGAGGAGGATGGATATAAAGCAAAAATTTTTGTGACTTCAAAAAAATGGTATCCAACTTTTTGTAATAAAGGTCATATTTCTTATATATATTTTCAGGTCCATTTATTAAAGAAATAACAGACAATATGAAACACACTGACAAGGGCACAATGACCCCACGATTTAATTTTTATTCCGCTCATGACATAACAATAGTGGGCGCTTGGAGGACTCTGGGATTCAATGAGTTGCTAAGACCTGCTTATGGAGCCAGTCTTATTATAGAATTGCATAGGGACATTCCTGGCAATCCAAACTTTGTTAAGGTTAGTTTCTTATTAAAGAAAACTTCCCCCCCATTTCTGTTATCATTACTATAGTCAAAAATCAACAAAAGCTCCCTTCCATTCATAAAACAGACGATTAGATCGTCAAAATGTACACGTCTCTGCTGTGCTCTAAGTAACTCTTACGCAGGGGTGCTTAAAGGCATTGCCTACCCTGTAAAAATCATTTATAATCTAAGTACATAAGTAGATAAAACATATTTCATAATAACTTGATAAAAAATTTAAAAAATACACCAAATTAGCTGCTTTGGCGCAAAGATACGAAATGAAAGGCACAGCTTTCGTAGTTTGTACAGACACATTCAATAACACGTCAGTTCTATGAGAAATCCTATACATGTGAAAGAGACCTCATTAATGGCTAGAGTCCGGAAGGAAGGTAGAGCCTATTTCATACGTAAGAGATGGCTAATAATTTGCACGAGTTGTGATGCCTTGAGAGAGCCGACCGAGAAATAGCCACAAAAGTAAATGCTATATCGCTCTTTATTTTCGATATCAAATGAAACATACTACTCTTTAATTTACGTCGCTGTTATCTTCATCACCAGATGGCAGCCATAACAATTTATACTCACTTTATTCACTGTAAGTTTGACGGTAAATATTGTATTTATAAAAATGCCGATTTTAACACTCAGTTAGGAATTACACATAATCATTTTGACTCCGTTTTCTTCGTGTCATTTTGTATCTTTGTGTCAAAACAGATGACTTTAACCCGTTAAGAAACTATTCCCGCCAAAAATTTTTTATTTATTTCCTCCTCCTCACATGTGATGTAGAGAAAGAATACTAAAAATAGCTTTGGTAAGTCAATGTAAAACTATTTACTTAGCCTGTCAAAAATAGTTGTAAAATAATGAACTATTTCTACCCATAGAATTACATAAAGGCCCAACTAAGACCCAATTAAATATTCTTATGCTCTGATTAACTCACTCAGATTTCAGTAAGCAGAATGATTGCCTTGTTAAATGTGTTTTTGGGCAGCGTTGACATTTTTAATACTTCACTCTAGCAGTTGGCACCTTCTTCTTAACTTCCGAAAATATTGAATGCTAATTTAGGTATTACGATTTACACTGTAATCCAGGTTGAAGTATATAATGAATTTGAGATATTCTGTAATTGTGTTAAAATAGATATTTTTTTTTCTATCCCTATTTAGGTCATAAATCATCTGTTTTCTTTTCACAGATTAAATAATTAAATTTTACATCCTGAATTATAAGGATAATAAATCCTTTATAATTTCTTGTACTACTCTTGTCTACTCTTCTACTCTTTCACTATGGGTCTGACCTCGCTTTGTGATCCGATGTCATCTGCGTTCATTTTACATATTTAAGTTATTATATTAAAATTCTATAACTTGACAAATTAAAAATATTCAAATAATCAATTATTATAATTCCTGGTGAGGTGCTGTTTTTGAAGATTTATTTAGTATGTTTATTTCTGAACCACAGAAATATTTTTTTGTGAATTGAACTGAATTTATATTAATATGTATTTATTTGCTTTTAGGCATTTTATTGGAATAGCACAAACCTATCTGAACCACTCGAATTAAAGTTACCTTTATGCGATACTCCTTGTAGTCTGAGCAAATTTGAAGAATCAATGAAGCATTTGATGCCTGACGATTGGGAAACAGAATGTGAAAATAAATCTTAAAGAATCAAAAACAAGAAAAGAAGAAGAGAAAGTTGTAATAACCACTACTTTACAATAGACTGAGATATTTTATTCATATGCAATCATTTCAAGTGCTTTTTTATTCATTTTTTCCAAAACCATCCTCAGTTAGATTAGAAGCAATATTGTAATAAACTTGGTGAGGACTGAAAATATTTGTAGAGTATTTTCCGTATTACAAAGTTTATTGTTTACTTACACAATGGCATCTATTTTTATTGACACGTTGAGCACTGTTTCATTGTAATCACCAAACACAATGGCTATTTTATTTTTTTAATTGTGCTTGACAAACAGCTGATTGTTAAAATATTTTTGTTTTACATGCACATACTTATACATACTGCCTTTTATGTATTTATTTATTTAATATTACATATACTTTGAAGATATCTATTCCTCCCGGGGTATAGCTGATTGGCAGGTGGTACAACAAATTTAGTGGGTGGGTGTGCCTATTTTATTTTATTAATATTATTAACCATTTTCTTCCGTTATATTCTAAGTTGTTTATGAGCTATTAAATAACTCTTGCATATTTCTGATCGGCAATAAGTATGCCAATTGTAAAATTATCTATTTTTAAAATAATGACTTTAATATTACTAATAATTATTTAGACATTGTATATAATAATGCGTTAGATTTTGAGCAGGTAGACTTTCAAGTATTATTGTTTTATATTTTTTTTCAATTAGACTGTTCTATCATTACAAATCCTATCATCATCATCAAATCCTGGCTTCTCTATCATAAAATTGCATTGGCATTATTGTTCTACCAAATATTGATTTAATTGCCAAGGCAATTTTCTCTAATGCCATTTTGTTGTTTTATCAGTTAATCATGTAAATATAAAAATCAGAATAAGTTATAAATGCAACAAAACGCAAGGTTTGCTTGACATTGTAACTGAATATTGCATGTTATGGTCACCCTACTCAGGCGGACAGGCCAGATCTCACAATGTAATTGTGTAGGTACAATCTATTGTGCACTCAATTATTAAATGTGGAAGTGGCTAATCCAAAATGGCATTGTATAAGTAATTGATGATGACACACAGATACTCTCCGCACACAAACATGAATCAATTTATATGCAACTGTATCAGTGTACGATAAATAAAAGAGCAATACACGTTATGTAACATCGGGTGGGAGTTAAATGTTGATGTTAATTGTTTTGTATACGATTTTGGTCTCTATGTTGGTTAATCAAGTCCATATTGGATTCTGCATGTTTTAAAGTTACCAAATCACTTTTCAATATTATAATGTATTTAGCTTATCTCAAAAGAGGTCATCTTGTTAGGTTAGTGTTTTTTGTTTAAGGATGTAGACGGTCCGGAGGCTGTTATCAATTACCAATCTTAAATTTCTCATTTTTATTTTCTGTTAAATTTTGTTGACATTGAATTGATTATAAAGATAAAATAATATTTTAAGTAAACTTTGGGTTTTCTTTTATTCTATTAACCTTACGCTTTATCAACCGACTAATTAATTAATTTACAAACAACCAATTAATTTAAGAAACAAATTAATTAATAAAATGTAATAGTATCTTTAGACATTTTCTATCCTTTTGGCTTCTGACACTTTGAACCAATTAATGATTAAAAATAATTTATGTTAAAAAAATATATATAATATATGCTAGTGCGAGTGTAATTTCATTTTAAATTTTTTATGTAGGTATTTCTTTACTTTAGCGAAAACCTATTAGTCAATTTTATACGTATGTATGTACTATTTTTTATATATTGTACTGTTGGTTTTCCAAAATAAACAATAAATAAATATATATATAAGTATTAATCCAACAAATATTTAAATATATAATTTGGAGGAACATATTTACCAAAATAAAAAAAATATGCAAAACTAAAACATAATACATTAAAAATAAGTTGAATATTTTTTCCAAAATGTCTTTTATTTATTCAGTGTGGAATTTTATAAACATATTTTATGTTATCTTTCAACATTATTACATTTTTAAAATATCAAATATATTTTTACACATAATAATTTACAGGATAAAAAAAAACACCGAATGTGAATTAAGTGTATGTAAACGTAAAAGACAAATAGTGTAATTCAAACTCTAGATAAGACAGTGTAATTGTGTCCGCTGTACTTGGGTGCAAAATGACCAACACGGCTATCATGTGCAAACAAATTATTCATAGTAATTTATCAGAACTGGAACATCCTAATCCCAGTTGTGGCCAAGCTTCCTGCTGGACGTACAATCAGGGTATTTAATATGTATACAGCTTTTTGATTTGGAGTCCCTCACACCAATAAGTGTCTGCTATCAAAAATGTTACAGTAAGGAAATAATCCGTTTTTAGAAGATATTGCAAAATTGTGGAGATTAGGATTTATTCAAATTGTAACTTTTTTGTGTTGTTAACCAGTAATATATTTTTTGCTCAAAAAGCCGTCAATTTAATGAGATACATAAGTAAAGAAAAAGATAAAGTAAAAAATGTGGAGCACCGATTTTAATTACACAATACAGTTCAGTTTAGCAGTGATTCTCGAAGTGAAGTTCAAAGAATTTATAGTTTCCTAACCTAACATCCAATTGGCCAAAAACACAACAGCATACAAGTGTAACATAACAATTGAGTAAAATGTTACTGAAGATATACTTTTTTTTTTAATTGAAGGTGATGAAACGGTGGTTTAAAATAAGCATTTAACCATTGTTTTTCGTCATAAATTTATTTTTATAGTACTTTTTATTATTAAATATAAAAATGCCAATCGATGCGTGAACTCTGGCAATCTCCGATTAGCAGAGTCCACGAGATGGAACTTGAATGAAACGCAATTGCACCTTTACTAAACTGTTAAAGTGATTATTATATTTAGATAAAATTTTTGTTTTTTGGGATAACCGTGAAAATGAAAAAATATGAACATATGGTATCTTAAGCCACCATTTCACTTCATTAAATAATGCAAAATAAATCTTTTACATCTGTATAAACGAAAAAGCTACATTTTTAGTAATAAATTATAACTACTTACATACGAACTTTTTTCCTCTGCTATACAAGCTGGTCATACATTATTACTTTTATGTGTGTGTGATTGTTCATGCATGCTAACATTCAATGTTATCTCAGATAGTTCAGCATAAATGGTCTGGAATATGTGAGCAAGGACAAAGTACAATCACATATCATGATGTACAAATTGCAACTAAATATGAAAAATAAACTTTGTTTAACAATAATTATAATTAATTTTCTACTTACTTTCCAACCATAATTGTACATCGTGATACAATAAAAAAAAACCACTGGGATGTGAATAATATTTTGGTTAAAACCCAATATTGTACGTTGAATTCTGGTTAATTTTAATATAATAACAATATTTTATTAAAAAAAGTGTATATAAAATATATTTATTGAGGCACACATTTTTTTCATAGCCTAATATCTAATAAAAAAACTTTCAAATATACATGTATATATTTTTTCCTAACATCAATGAAATAAAAATTAAAAATTGAATTTGTCATAATAAATTTAAGAGCAAAAATTTTATAGGTGGGCAAAAATTAGTTTAGTGTATGGAGACGTTATACAACAATGCACCAATGCCAAAATAGAATCGGGGTTTCCTTTTTAAGCAGAATCTTCATTCTGCTAAAATGCAATAAGAAACCAATTAGCGGTGTAGACTGTTGTTGCATAAAACCGTATAACACACATAATATGAATAATTTACATGATTCAAAATAGAGCAAATAGAATGATTGAAACAATTCACTTGAAGCGACGTAAAAGCAGCACAACTATAAACATAAAAATATTCAACATAATTAGATATAAACATTTATAATTATTAAATAATAATATGTAACTTAGAAATAAAGCACAATAAGTTCAACATTATTCATACAAATGATAAGGCCATCGATGAATATGATCAATGTTTTATTAACACAGTAATAGACGGCGATTGCATCTATTAGAATAGAGTGGCAGTGAAAGTAAGAAATGATACACTCATTAACAGTGAGGCTAATATGCATAGTCGGGTTGGTTAAAACTATGCGTTAATATAAAAGTGAAATTGTACTTAAGTATATGTTTCTCTCAATTCCTGTAGCTGTTGAATGGATGGAGTAAATGGTGTTGTCATCCTTTTGGATATAGTCATTATTATATGACACCATTGTTTATTGCCACATACTCGGCCTATATAACAAGTGATTTTTGGCCATCCTGCCTAATGTGAAACTTGTGCATTGGTACTGATTTCAATGAATTTGAAAACCTTTAAGGTCTTCTTCAAGCTATGTGAGCTGTCATTTCATTACTAATATTGCAAAATTGATCTACTTATTGTATCTCAGAGTCATCAAACATAAATGTTGGTGGAATATTATTAGTCTTACTTTTGTTGATTAAACGGTCCTGCCGCTGTTGCTTTAAATTTTCAGGCAGCCCGTTTCTCTTCCATATGCCTATGCCTATGCCTTATCATATCATGCACATAGACCAGCGGCCTTATGCATAGTCGCATTAGTACATCGCTAAGCTTAAAAGTGACCACTACCCATAATAAAATGCATGCACTGTCACAAGTCTTGACTGAGGCCAAATTAATATTGTAATATATCATTTTGGTTTAACAGCTGACAGCTGGTTTATGTTCAATTTTAGCACTGCGAAGTACCTAAGTATTTTTCAAGTCAAAACACCAGATGCAAATTATGCAGTGAAACTACAATTTTCTTGAAATCTCCTCTTTTTGATCGCTATGTATAAATATAATACTTTGTTGGTTCAGGATTTGATCTTACATTTAAGTTAATTCTTAAATATTGAAGCTAATGTCATTTTTGGAGAAGCAAACGGAGCATTTGCATTGTGCTTGCCATAGACAAACAGTAATTAATGCAAAGACGTACACTTGACTATGCATATGACCGACTGTACACCATAAAATGGAACCTTTTTTTTTAAATGCTCACTATAAATGCTTCTAAATTAACTAATCGCTTGGAAGGAACAAAAAAAGCCATACACGGATTGATATAGTGCCTATTGTCTCTTCGATGGTGGAATAAGATGACCTGGTAGTTCTGTCGGCAACTCGTGTCCGTCTATCTTTACACTTATCAGGTGCATTGCTAGGGCAAACTCGTCTGCATCCAGAAGACCATCCTTATCGACATCCGACAACTTCCAGATCTTGCCTAGAACCGAGTTGGGCAACTTTGATTTTACCATCTCGGATTTAGCGGCTGTGAAAATTGTTTAAAGTGGCATTAGAATCTAGGTAAAATACTTTGAATTAAGTACATTTTAATACAGAAAATTTCACAATAGCCGTCTTAATTTACATCCTGCCAGGTGCCGAGTATAGGTTAACCTGTCAGGCCTAGTGGCACCCATTTACGAATGGATTTTTTTATTTAGTTATGGTCTTTTATTTGGCAACACTGACAATTGGCTTATAAATTAGTAATATTGATTAAGTTTACTCTATGAGATGCTATAAGTATACTAAATTTTTCATAATAAAAAATTAAAAAAAATAACATATTTTTTTATTTATTAAAAAATATATATTCATATAAAAAAAATAAACATAACTTAAATATACTAAGCCTAATCTAACTGAGCCATGCCCGAACTAAGGTAGACTTTATTTTTGGTGGTGTAATTATAATTAAGTGTTTAATTACCCATAACTTTATAACTGTAACTGTATAACTTTAGAAACAGTAATTATTATTTGATAAATTATTAAAAGAAAAAATTATAAAAATAAAGATTATATATATACACCCCGATAAAAAAATAGTTAATTGGTGCTACGATTTCTAGTATAGTATGAAACTATATAAAAATTCATCATGGTTACCGAGAAAAAAAAAATAAGCTTTACGTGAAAATAGTAAAAGGATCATGTAATAATGTCATTTTTGTGTGCACCAGCTATCGCCATATGCTGTAACAGTGTCAAGGTCATTTCGATCGGCGCCGCATCGAAATTCGCTCGCTTACCGAATTTACACCATTTGTTAAAAAATATAAAAAATTTGGGGCTGATTTTTTTTGCATTTTTTTATATCATTCCTTACTCATAATAGGTTACACGAAACTCCCCTTAAGTCTTGGGACATCCTATATATTATGTTGTGGCGATTTGGCAGAAATAAGCCCAATATAAGTAATATAAAAAAAATGGATTTTGGAAACAGTTTGATAGGATAAGAAGATATGCCTTTGAAATATAAGAGGAAAAAGAAAAGAAAAAGGGTTTTTCATCATGTGTATAAAGTCCTCTCGCTATCAAGTGCCCCCAATCGGAAATATGTGGAATGTAAAGTTGGGTTAGGAACCCGAGGTTGTGGTGACCAGCACACACACCAGTCACAATATATTTGGAAAAGGGGGTGGTGTTTCATTATATAATATATTTATATGAGAACAATAAAGCTTTACCGAAATATAAAAACCTAAGAAATATGATAATCGAAAGGCATATCATAAGCGCCTACCTAGAACTTACTATATGTAGAGCGCTTATTGCAACAGTGTCTTATCATATAAGGCACTTGTTTAACCTAGATACCTCATAGCTGTTAAATCAACACCAATGCCTTAATTATGATGTAGCAATTTGCTGATGCCATAGCATCAAATTTAAATATAATTTTACCCACCGAAAATTTAACTAAAGAATACTTTAATAAAGTGAACTGGTCTACTGGTAAAAAATAGGTATTAAGTAACTGAAAAAAAAAACACAATTCAGAAATAAATTTTTCATGTGAAAACTATGGTTTTTTTTTTATTTTCAATATGAATTCTTTAAAAAAAACTATAAATATTTAAAATTGTGACTAGAATGTTCAATTATTATTTTTATTATTATTATATGCCGCAAATATTATTTTTTAATATTGTCTTGATAAATTTTATTATGGACAATTCTACTACCTTATTATCATTATTACTTTATTATTGTTACTACCATCTTATTATTATTACCTTATTATTACTTTTAAAATATTTATTAATGTACCCTTTCGTTAAAAGATCTTGGATTAATCTTGGATCTTGGTTAAAAGATTAATTAACAGAATAAAGCATTAAAAAATAACATAAAAAGAGCAATTATGATTTCACTCTCACTCAAAAATTGTGGCAGGATTGTGACTGTGCGTATAGTAACTAAAGTAATTAATATATATATATATATATATTTTTGATTTATCTAGCAAAACTGCAATTATATAATAATAATTGTAGTGGCTGGATATATTTATCTTTTAGTTGAAAATGCGATTTTCGAATTTATGAAGGTTGCATTTTAAACGTCATCTCTCATATTTTTTCTGACGACGCCGAATGGCGAAAGCTTAAATAAATCATAATCATCAAATCTATATATATTTTAATATATTTACTAATATTATACATTTTGGTCTCTAATTTGATTGGGAAACAAATAACACCATAAAATTTATATTGATCATATATTATTTTTCAATTGTAAACCATTATTTAAATTATAATAAATTATCCCATCTCTTCGGATACACCTGTATGTGAAACTGATTTTCGGGCGGGACATAATATTCCCAATTTAAGGATCTGCAGAGAAAAGCTTTTCTGTGGACTTTTGAATAGGTGAATAATGTTTGTAAGTATAGAAGTTTCTACTCACCAGCTCCAGTAACCTTTCCATCGACAGGGCTTAAAGAGTCAAACAGTTGATCGTATCTTGGTTTCTCTTTATAACAAATCCAGTCCGGGTCTCCGTGACCTGCGTCTACACCCTCACCACGTTTGTAGCCGAACGGAGACACAGTATCTTCGACACCTTCAAATGCACCACCTGTTGTCATAAAAAAAATATTATATGGGAAGAGCTGTTATTATTGTGTTTTCAAAGAGGCGCTGTTAAGTAAAGTTTCAACTACCTATACAGATTAATAAGATTTTATTCAAATATAAATAACAATAAAATATAAAAATAAATTAAAAACGAAACGAAAATAAATCACATTGGCATCAAAATGTTACGGAATTTACACTTTCACACATAATTACTTTTAATTTTTTTTTTTAAATAATTGCTATGACCTAGGTCATATACAATTATTTTGGCCATACTCAACTAGGCTAAATTTGCCTGTCATAGAGTCAGGGGAGATGGTGGTAATGAAGCGTTAAAAATGGTATGACCATGTGCGGATTCGAACCCGCGACCTTTGGGTCAATAGTACAACGCCTTAACCACTGGACTACCACAATCTCATAATTATCATATTCTTGTGAATATTAAATACTCCAATAACTATTAGATGGATATGATTTCCAATTCTATTACACAAAAAAAAAAATATTACCAATTAAACCAGTGAAATGATGCATTGAAATTAGGACACAGTTTTTTAGGACTAGATCGTAGGAAACTATTAATCAAACCGATACTAGTTTACTTCTAATAATGTTCCTGTTGCAATTATAAACGCTGAATTACTTATTTATGAACTTCATGGGTTTTGGACGTATTCAAAATTATTTTGAAGGTATAAATGGCTCAAACCTTTTCCTCATCTTTTCTTATAGTTGTGTGTATATTTTAGAAGAAATCATTTTTTTTTGGATTGCAATGGTATAATTGATCTATTTGTTGTTATCTATATATGTGAGGCCATTCATTATAGGCAGATAGTATTTTGCTAGTCCGCATTGTAAAAGTGTTTTTATGTGTGTCTTCCTACTTATGTTAGCCAACATTGCCATGGAAACAACAGACAAACCCACCTCTGACCCGGGTAGTTGCAACGACTTGTCGTCGTTATATCTACTCTCTCGCGCATGGAGAATGATGTCCTGCTCATTTCGAACCCTGAACCTCCGAGCCAGAAGCAGGCGTTCAGATCGCTGTGCCGCTTGTGTTAATTCAACCGCCAGAAAAAATGAAAATCCCAATTATCACCCATAAAGCTACCATTCAAAAGCCAACTGTCAGCTGTCGAGTATTATTGAAACAAACAGGCGGTAAATACAAGCATTACACCACACGCTACTGCAAACAAACCCAAGAATCGCTGGTATGCACAACCTTGGAGCATCCTATCTTACATTCGAACCTGTTCAGTTCTGTTCAATACCACCTATAATTCATCATGACCTTTTATAATTTATCAGGTGTACAAAAAATGATTTCAAATAAACATAATTTAAATCATTGTGTCTAAAAATAAGCTCATATCAATTATACATTGTTCACATTACAAAACAAACCATTTCATTTGTATAATATGAGTATGATTTTTATCCATCAAACGATTTTCTAAGTTTTGCCAAAATTAAAATAAAATCAGCAAAAGGATGATTTAAATTGTATAAAGAACAATATTCATTAATACATTATATTACTAGAATAGACTAGACTAGAGAATCTGGAGGATTTACAACCTAATAAATGGGTTTAAGATTCTTTACAGGATTAATGTTCACCCTACTGACTGGTACGCCTTTTTCCATTTTCAAATGTGGAATGTTGTTACTGGAGTGATTTTCGAGCTAATCTTTGACATAATTATGTTTACAAACATATTATTTATGTAGATCAATTTCAACATAAAAACCTCCAAGTACGCTTTGTGTTAGACAAACTTAGACTAGGGTGGCATGGGAACATAATCAGCAAATCTGATGACGATGAGTTAGTCAGAAAAGATAATGAAATTTCCAAAATGATAAAAAAATAATTGATAACGTGAGTCAAATTTCTAAATAAGATTGCAGAAATGAAAGATATTCACACGATATAATATTAAAATGTTCTTATGTATGTATGTTTCATGTTTTTATAAATTAAATTCTGATATTTCTATGTGAAAAAAACCAGTAAAATGTGGATTTTATTGGTATGGAGTAATTGTCTAGTTTATTGATACTTCATAGCTTCATGATTAATATGTAAAAAACGTTATTCTTACTTTGTATAAAGATGGTATAATATATTTGTGTCTTAAACAGTTTATTTTGTTTATTTATTTAATAAATTTACATAACATTTCCATATTAATATGTAGCAGCCAAGCCTAAGTTGTATCCGCTGGAAACCAGGTGTGTAATTATGGCATGCAGCTTTATAATAAAAAGATAAATTAAAAATGTTATTATTAAGGAGTTCTATATATATTAATTTAAAAGTCACTATGCATTGTTTATTGATGTGAATCAATATAAAAAAGCTTTCAACTCAATGCTTCGATAAATTAGTTTTTATAAATAAATATATTTATTTATAATTTAATAAATTAGCTTAATTTAATCTCGAACCATTTAGCCTAACCAAACACACACATTATTTATAACATTTTGAAATACGCTAACACTGGTTTTTTTAATAACTATTTGGAATGATAAAAAGCCCTAATGAATCTCTATCTTGCATCTCAAAAGCGAATGAGCCTCTACCAGCCACATTCCAATTACTTTTATGCAATTAATTCATATTTAAATAAAGACAAACATTGATTTTAACTGTGTTTAATTGTTTCGATTAATTGCCACTCGCCTTGAGCTATTTATTATCAACGGAACTAATAAATTACATAACGCAAAATATCAAATACGAAAACAGATTTATCTTGCATTTTACCCAAATCAGCAATCCTCCAGTATATTTAGCAAAGCAAAAGTCTCAAAAATAATTTTGAGTAAGTAGTAATAGTGGGGATGCAGCCGAGGTACGTACAAAACGGGATCAAACTTTTAGGATTTTAAATCAAACCAAATTAATGGTTTGTCGGAGTAATACAATTAAAAAGTATGGCAAAATCTAATAGCATAATTTATAAATAATTTATGAGAGTATAGTCGCCACTGGCGTTAGTAATAATTTATGTATGTATTTGTTTTTTAATAAAAAATAAGATGCAGTCTCTACATTTAGGTAATAAATGTAAAATTAATTGAATTTGCATAGGACACAAGGAAATAAGTAAGTAAGGATTATTAATGGGACTCGTTCACTGAAGAAAAACTTATGAATAAATCCTGGAACAAGCGATATGAATTATTGTAGTTATATACTTTTTTGGGTAATTACTACGACTGAAGTTATAGGTGTAATTTCAAGGATTATTAAAAACGTTTTTACCTACATTGCAAATTTTTATTGTAGTTAATAAATTCTCCATCTTCAAGACTCACCTTTTTTCACTGAGTGTGATTAGCTGCAGATGGCCACGTGATTATAGATTTATGTAGAATGAAGGTGAGCTAGTAACACATCCAAAGCAACATTTTAGGTCGAGCAACGCAATCAAAGAGGAATTACCTCATTTAGGTTGAAAGTAAATTGAATTTAAGTCATTTTATACTTAAAACGACATAACATTTTTGTTTTGCAAGAGGGATTTTTTTTTGTATATTTTCTCAAATTTTAGTAGTAAGTGAAAAAAATATATTTGCTAAATATACAAACTACATAAAATATACATTATTCTTTAGTGTTGATATTTTTATTGCTGAAAATATTTGGGAGCAACCTTTAAAAAAAATGTAGTGAGCACCCAACAACTGGGTGCAAAAAGTAGGTACAGTCAAAGAAAAAATAAAAACACATTTATATATTTTTTTTAGGCATGCATTAGGTACTACAATGTACGCATTTTACAGGGTGTTAACTTATCAATCTACATAATCATAGTTTACCACCTATAAATGAAAATACGAAAAAGTACCTTGTCATCAAAAATCAGAAATAAAAATCCCAAAAAAAGCACGGAAAACACAGCCTGACATTGTTTACTTTGCAGTAGTAGTACGGAATATATAACCCGTACTATAGACTCCATTTTTATTTTTTTTCTCTTTAGCATTAGTAGACTACATTGTTTCGTAGGATTTTTTAAAAATTTCTTGTGTGCTATCTATTAGCAATTGCTAAAAGTACGTTAAACATGGCGAATAAAAAAAAAGAAAATAAATAGAAATAAAGAAAATAAAAGTTGAAGTGAGCGTCGCCCGCGCGTCATACAGGCGAAACAAAACGATTCAGTTTCTCTTGCCCGAGTCACACTCTGACAAATCACTTAAGTGGTTAATAGTTAAATGATAATTTTTAACAAAAAAGCATAAAAACAAACCCACTGATAAGCCACCCGCTGATAAGCTACATAAAAGTAAAAGAGTTATTTTATTGATACTAATTACAGACATTTTTACCTCATTTAAATTGGATTATGTATCATTGTTGTTAACACTTTTTAATATAGCATTATCATTTTAATGCGAGCTTTTATTTATATTACATTCATTCGGGTAGATTGAAAAATGATTTATTACGATATTTCATGAATTATGAAATTCTTTTTGGTGTTTGTTACATGTTAAAAAAACGGTACAGACAAATAAATATTCTATCATTTATTTACGGTAAGCCATTTTAAAGCTAATTAGTGTAATATAAATGATTCAATATACATTATATTATCCATATATATTATCTTATATAAATAATAATGGGGATGACATAATAATTGAATATCCGATGCTAACTACTGACATACTTTCAACGAAAATGCTTATCACACCGCTGCACATAGGTATATAGGTGCGGTTATTACATTGAACCTTGATAGCGCACGTATGTATAAATATATTAATCTTATCTAACATTACAGGCGGGTACTTCAAAAAAATGTGGTTAACTCACACAGAGATATTTTCTTAAAATCCGTTTCATCTTGATTTTATGTTATAAAGAAAAATATTAATATAGGATAGATATAGAAAAAAAGTTTAAGTAATCGATTTTAAATTAAAAGTAGCAGATTTTGTTAATTTATTTATCTACAACACGCGGTACAGTGCGGGTAGTCTACAGCTTTTTACAAGGTATCAGGAACAAACTAGTTGTAGAATAATTATGCCTGTTAAGAAAAAACTTTAACATGAGTCGGTCATCGTTCCTTCGTTCGTATCTTCATTGTCCACGGGCATTGCAAACCAGTTACATTAGGTTGCACGCGAAAAGGCTCAGTCAAGTTTAATCGGGCCACTGAAGAAGCAATTTAATAAGTTTGAACACAATTTTAAAGTAGTTTAGTATTAGGTTTAATTTTATAAATCTGATTCTTACATTCTGGGCTTAGTAAATTAGGAAGGACTTCCACTAATGTAATATTACAAAACTTTAGCAAGATCTCTGTCTGCTCATACCTAAACCCTGTGACACGCTTGTGCCAATTTACTAAGTATTTCTATAAAATAAAAAATATATACTCATATTTATAAAGCAGTGGCCTTCAGTGGCCTTCACTTTATTTCTATTATTAATAAGTTTTTGTTGAATTATAAAATTGTACCAAGAAAGTATGTAAATTGTTTGTTTGTAATTAAAGCCTAATTAAATTTTAAAACTATATCTGTATGTGTACACGCCACTGCAAAATAATGTGCTCATTTGCTTAGGGGAATTATGGTAATATGACGTAGAGGGGAGGGGGTCTTTGCCAAATTGACATCATCCTTGCGAATACAGATGACTAAATATTACATAATAATTCATTATTGAGCTGTTATTTATTTACCTATTTACCTACTAAAAGTAAAACTAAACTAAGTACCTTAAATAAATAGAACCTAACATTTTTTTGTTGTAAGACATTTTTTCTTAAAACTGCAATTCATTTTTTGTAATTTTTTTAAATAAGCTGTAAATGTGTCTCAGCTGACAGCTGTGTGTGTTGTCTTCTAAGCTTGCAATAACAAATGCAAATTAAATGCATCGCAAATAAGCATTCGTATTACACATTTATATAGGACGGTGTTTTTTTTTAGGTGACATAATATGGTTCTTTTTCTTAGCAAAGAAAAAACTATTCTTTAAACAATGATATGGACTTTGTAATGCAATTCATGGAAATGATGTCACTTTTTGCAAGAGGGGGGGGGGGGGGGTTGGAATAGAGGGCAGCCAGATGGCTGCTACAATTAGGCCACATTCTTGGGGGCCCATTGTGTATACTTCCGTAGTCTGTAACTAAATGAGTGTTTTTTATGTGTGACTTGTTACTTAACCAGTTGAAAGTGCTGAGAAAAGCGCCGTTGAATATTCTTAGCAGCGAAAAATGACCTGGCCAGATTTGACCCACTGGGGTTTCGAACCCGGGACCTCTGAATTTTAGAAGCAGGCGCACCACCACCACCAGTCTGTTGCAAGAAGGAGTAGGATGATTGTAGGGGGGAAGGTAAAAATTGAAAAAATCGATGATGTAATATATGGACAGCCCCTTATATATGCGAGCGAACGCATGGAGGTAAATAACAAAGGAAAACCAGAGCGAGCGAAGGTAAGATTTTTAGTAGTTTTCAATGGGTAATTTTGATTAACTCTTATACATCGGAATCAATATGCTTGCCAAATCGTTATAATAATATTATAAATTATATTTTTGGTTTCGATAGTGCAGGTACTCGTAATTTGATTTTGGGTTTTGTTCATAGATATAACTAATGCATTTCTTCACGGCCTCTGTGAAGAACACAAAATTAAAGTTCCCACTAGTTATAATAGATGTTTCGCAAAGTGACATAATAACATAAAATTAATTCGACTTACCTGATAAATGATGGTTGTGTAAATAATGGCACAATTGTTTCAAAGACATTAAAGTAATGACTAGCACCAATGAATGTAAGTGGTACTGTGACTAGATGGCTGCTTATTAAACTACATAACTAAGACAGTAGAATCTACTGTAGTAGATTCTACTGTCTTCAGGTACATTATTTCTAACATCTTGTCGTGGCGATAGCTTGAAAAATCAACAAGCAGGTACTAACATTACAGCTTCAAATCTGTATCATTCACTCACAATAAATAGTGAATGATGTAAGTTAGTCATTGTCAGTAGTTTGCTTATTGTATGTACAAAAAAATCAAATGGTAACAAATTATTTCAGAGCCTGGCTATTAGGCAGGAGCACTTATAGGCAAGGCTTTCACTGATTCAATGTTTTAGTCGTTTGACATACCAAAAGTTCTATAAATGGGGAGTAAAGCGACCCTAATAAAAATATTAATAAGTCCCACGGGAACATTAGCTGATAAGCATGGCAATAATAATCACCACAGATAGCATCTCAAAATGGTGAATAAACGAAACTAAACCTGCGCAATTTACATTCACCATACGACGAGACATCTGTCCACCAGTAAAATTAAATGGAGTTTAAACCCCGCAAGCTGATGAGGTAAAATATATAGAAATGTTTTGCACCGTCTAGCCTGGAATAATCATGTATTACACCAAACGTCTGCCTTTAGAGCAACTTCGCAAATTGTATTGGGGAATACCAACTATACTTGATAACAAAATGCTTATTTACAAAATTAGAGATCGTGGTAGTTTAGTGGTTAAGGCGTTGGACTATTGGCCCAAAAATCGCGTGTTCGAATCTGTACATAGTAATACCATTTTTAACGCTTCATTACCACCATCTCCCCTGACTCTAGCACAGGCACATTTGGCCTAGTTGTACTCAACTAGGCCAATTGTATATGACCTAGGGCATAGCAATTGTTAAAAAAAAATGCATATTGAAACTAATATGAATAAACGATCTGCGACTATATATACCTCAGCCAATTAAAAAATATCGAAGCCTTACAATAGTTCCAATTCAAAATAGTTTAAATAATTGTAGGCGCACCCTGGTAAATCACAAACGAAAGACTGCACTGTAATCTTAGTATTATAATGGTGAAAAAATAAATTGAAGCCCAAAGTATGAGCCCCAATTATTGGATTCAAAACCATCTTAACAGATTAGCGAGCAATCTTATGGATAGTATCAGCTTCAAATAACTAAGAAGGAAAGCCCGTCAAGATCTATTAAAATAAAAATAGAGATACGAAAGTGCCATTGGATACACATACCAACTCATAACCTCTTGCTAAATGTGCATAGAAGGTAAATTACAGTGTGAAAATATTTAAAAAAAAAATGATCCTCATATTAATTATTTATAATAAAAAGTCTTTAATTGAAAGGCTTGTCTATTTTTATCTATTGATTTTATGAAACAATTAAATGACTAAAAGCATTACTAACATTTAAATGGAATCTCCATAAATTTTAAATGAATCCTTTTTCGTTTTTAACTTTTTTAGAAAAGGTACTGAATGTGCCAATATTATTTAATTGATAATACCAATAGAAAAATGCAATTTCAGCTCGAAGTGTAGTTAACCATTTTTCATTGTATGCCAACAATATGTACCTAACCATTGGTATAATTTAGAAGAGCGCATGAATGCTTAAACTGTACTGTTTATAATATTTTTTCGAAATTATTCATTTTGAATATTTTAGAGATATATTAATTTTTTATCTTAATTAATATTGAACGTCAGCCAACAACACCTTTAAAGCCACCGTTAAAGCCGCTTGCAAGGCCTAGCTGCCAACCCAGGACAAAGCCCGGGGTTGAACAGCTAGTTTTATATATAATTTTCTAACCACCCGTTACGACCAATCCATTCATTGAAATCATTCCATTGCAATCGCCTAATAATTTCATTAAGAAATAATTCAACTGAAAATGACTAATGAAATTAATAAATAATTACCTAGGTGGGAGTAAGAAGACTGGCCGGAATGCAAGTGCAGCATCCGTTTTCATACCTATGAGTAAATCTCATCAATCAAATGCAAATAAGTTATAAATGTCGTGGTACATCATGCCCAACGCTATTTCCATCCTCAAACCGGCGAGAACTCTCACAATAATATTGGGGGAAAAATATTATTGCAGAATAATATTTAAAAAATGAGGTATTGGATATAAATATTATTATTATATATGTAAAATTTCCAGGAAAAAAGAAGTACTATAAATATGTCTGT
The DNA here is from genome assembly GCA_020383195.1 of Neomicropteryx cornuta. Classification (NCBI taxonomy): domain Eukaryota; kingdom Metazoa; phylum Arthropoda; class Insecta; order Lepidoptera; family Micropterigidae; genus Neomicropteryx; species Neomicropteryx cornuta. The sequence goes on from JAHKQU010000028.1 coordinate 8,741,274, forward strand.
ATTCTCAGAGGCATTCTAAGTGACGATTATGAATTTATTGCAATGAAAGTCTGTAATAAGACTATTCAAAATGATTGAGACTGATATAACGGTAACGGTATTATAACGTTTGTGCAAGCTATGAAGATACTTCAAATTTTATTTCATTTATTGAGGCATTATAAATTCGATACAAAAGTTTAAATAGGATAATAGTAACTCAATAGATAGGCTGTGATCAGCTGCTTTTCTCAAATTTTACAAGGCGCTGGTTTTCAGCACAGCCCTTACAACATATTGTAATCTCCAAAGACGATAGTCATAGTATTAAATATAAGTTTTCTGGCCTAGTGAATATTGAAGAATAATCTTATAATTCAGAATTTAGTTTACATTCATTCAAATTATTATTTTTAAAGTAAATAGTTAATAAGAATTGCTTGTTAACTACTAGGTCAAAAATATCAAATTACCTTGCCAACTATTGGTACATAGTGGTTAGATTTATATTCCGTCAACTATTGGTACAAAATATAGGGTTGAAAACATTTTTATATATTTTTGCACTTAAACTTATTTTGTGCATTTGTTGATATAGAGAAAAGGATAATCGAGTGTTAGAAGTATTCTTTTGATAATATTTAAGATTAAATATATATTTTTAATACCAAAAAGTGTTTTGTTTATCCTAATAGTGTCAACTACTAGGACAGTTACCTAATGATTGTTATTATTACATTATATGCTTTAATATTTATTCTTTTATTCATTACATATTTTATTTCAGAGAGAAATGATAAAAGAAAGTATTTACAAAAAATACAAACAGCCTACGAAATGTATCAAATTACAGCCACTCATTTTATTTTTTTTTTTTTTTTTAAATTCATAAACCTTACTTGCAAACAAACAGTTCACACAGTATTTTGATTAGCAGAGATTAATTAAATTTTCACACGATATTACAACCTTTTACTATTTGACAACAGACATTTGCACCACACAGGTTAATGCTATTATAACATTTTTAAACAAATTTAGTATTGACAAGACTGTAAATATAAAATCTGTAAGATTCTAAGCTGCTATTTGTTACTATTAAATAAAATGAAGCCATTGAATAAACAGAGTCTTGATATTTTTAACTATTGGTATAAAGCGTTGGTATAAAATTAGAAAAAATTCTTACAGAAGTTGTTATCAACACGAAACATATTAATTCATGAAACCGCACCTAATTGAGTGTTGTGCCTTACCTAAACAGACGGTATTATAAATAATTAATCATAATGGCTAAAGCTTAGTCATTGGCCAAATTTAAAATGTCCATTTTCCATGTGTAGATTAAAAGTCTCTGATTAATGTTATACAATGTGGAATTAGGTCTACGGAGTGTGAGAAGTAATAATAAATTATTGCTTTAGTAATAAAAAAAAAAGTTTGATGTCGAATTCCTCGGAAAATATGAATATCTCTTACAAATCTATTATTGGCAAAGCAGATAATTCTATCGTTCAAATGGACAACTGTGATCTACAATAAACTTTTCTACAGATGTTTCTGCCCCATTATATAACACCAATTGCAGTCCTTGATAAAAACAGTCTTAAGAGTGGATAAAACCATCCCATAGAAGAAAAGGTTCCATAGAAAAAAGAAGCAAAGACCACATATTTTTGCCTCATATCAGCCACCAAGAAACATGGATACAAGGAAATATTTTATGGGGTTAAGGACAGCTTAAGGCCTCATTATTAACTTTTATGTATCCTACAAAACAGAATCAATGCAAATATTCCCTTTAAATTGCATCATCAATAAAGAACACTTTAAATACCTATATCGAAATACTAAATGTAAATGAGAATATTTTTATTAGGTATTTAGGTAAATTTTATTGACCTGTAAACACAATGGAATGTATATATTATAGTATAGATAAAAGTATATTAATATATATTATACATTATATAATGGTAAAATGATCAAAATGGAATAAATAAAATAAATAATAGAAGAAAAGTTTACCTTTAATGAGAGGCTCAGCAACGTGAGTAACTTCTTCGCGAGGAATCAAATCCATCAAACGCGAAATATCCTCAGCCAGCATCTTATCCACCGCTTCCAACAACTTCGGTTTCAGGGGAGCAAACTTGGCAAAGTCATGGTGTAATAGAGTTTCTTGCATTTTCTTAACGTCGGGAAAGTCGCCAGGAGAAATCTGCAAATCTCTTTGAATTTTGTCATACACCTGACCCAAGTTCTTAATGAGTTCTTTTTTCTTTCCTCCCTTTCCGAAAACCGATGGCATGTCCTTCCTTAATTCGGCTATAATATAAGCGTGGACCTTGGCTAGCCTAGCACGCTTTATAAGATCATTTAATTTGCGCAATGCCGCATTTCGGGGCAAACTTTGCATGTCTTTAAATAAGTCTTGCTCTTCATCTTCAAACAAACGACGATTAACATCGTAGCGAAGTGGCTGGTCCCAGAATGATCCAATATACACACGCGCAACTTCAGGGGTTTGCAGTACCTTACCGAGAGACCACATTAGAGCACCGTACACCCTCATAAGCTGTTGATGATCAATCATGTCAGCTTTATTTAATACTATGCGGATCTTGTCATCGTGGCCCCGTAGTGCCTCGATAGACCTGCGAAACTCATCCGAGATGTCAAGTTTGTGAGCATCAAAGAGCAAAATAATTCGATCTACTCTTTCGGCAAACCATTCCAGCACTCCTGTAAAATCGTATCCTCTGTCGACTCGCTGTTTCTCACCGGACAGGATTCCGGGAGTATCAATGATAGATATACCGTTTAACACTGGGGACGGCACTGTTGAACATTGGAATCTATTTAAGAAAGCGTTGCCGAACTTACTTAAGGGCCTAAACTGTTTCTTAGGGTCAACCACTAATGCATTTCCGGGGATTATTCCTTCTTTCTCATCGAACATAACAGCTATGAAGCGATCGGTCGTCGGTTCCGGTCCGATTCGTATTCCAGGGAAATCGCGCTCCAATAAATATTTTATAAACGTGGTTTTACCCGTTGAGTATTGTCCGACTAAGAGTATCATAGGTTTTGCATCAAAGTCTGGCTCTTCTAATTGAGGCGAGTGGAAGTCATGGAACTGGTACTGGGTTTCGAGCGGTAAAAGTGTGGATTTATATATCCGTTTCAAGCCACCGATCACATTTTCTATACTTTCAGTCTTTTCACTTTGTTTTGTCAGCCAGCTGAACATTTTGAGGATAACGAGGCACAACCAATTTTACAAACTCGCAAGCGATGTGACCAAACTGACCCAACCAACAAACACACTATTCACTCACTCCCCCCATTAAAATTTCTCAGAAATATATAAGAACGAATGAATATGACTGTCTAAACTGACAGCATTGACAGCACAACTGTGCTAACTTCAGGCCACGTTTCTCAATTGGTCGAACGAACGTAGTCGAAACATGCGTGTCAAACTTATAAAAGTAAAGCCCACCTTACACTATTTTCAATACTAAATAAAGTAAAAAAAATACATCGAATACACAGTCTCACTACATAGTTCGCTGCTAAGGTGAAAACCCATATATTTTCGGTTAGTAACAGTTAATGTTCACTTTGAACTATAGTGTGTAAGCTTAACGCGTTTAAGTAAAGGGCCGATAGAAGGTATCAAGGTGGCGATAGTAAAAACCGTCTTTCCCCCGTATTTACGCTACCTATTGACATACAAAAAAAAACACCTTACACGTTTCTGATCTTATGGTTTTCTTTTAATAAAAAAATTACTCTAGTTTAATGAGGTAGGTGTGATGGGAAAGAATATTTTTTTTATATATACTTATTATATATGTATAATTAGAAAAAATAATAATATAAATAATATGATATCTAAAAACAGGTTAAATAATATATTAAAAAACAAAAATTACATCATGGAAAAAAACTGGACCATATAAAAATATTGTGAAACCCAATATGACACATTGCACTGATATTATTTGTAAATATTTATACTAAAATGGTACATACTTTTCTGTGGATGTACTGTGAGAAGCGTCACGAATGACTGCTGCATACCATTTTAAATGACTAAATTGTCTCTTTTTATGTTAATGGGTTACCGGGATTTTTAAGGAATATCAGCATGCTAATAAATTGGAATTTTATATTACCTCATTTTCCCTCCAAAATTTCATATTCATATATTATTTATGAAAGATTGTACGCACGCGAAGTTGATGATAAGTGAAAGATTGTATGAGGGCGGTAAACTTATTTTACCGCCCTCTGTGACAAATGACAATACACAACTACAGCACCAAGGAAATTCCATATTGAACATTTACACATTTCATTTTTATTATAATTTCATTTTTAAAACTTCAGTATGTTATGCTTGCTAAGCAATAATAGTGAAATCCTTGTTAAATTAATAGCATACCTCTCTTAATAAAGCCTACCTTAGTACGGGCAGAGCCCAGTTAGGTTTAGAGCCTTGTACTCTCTTATATAACTTTTTTGATTTTATAATTTTTCATTTTATTATCTTTGGGCGTGGTTATTCTTAATATTTATTATAATAATAAGCCTTTCATTACGTATTTAAAAAATGTAATATATCTAAAGACAGCTAATCTATAATATTTTGTACCACACAATTAACAATTGTAAACAGTTTAAGCTGAATAATCGAGAGCTACGCGGGATTGTTTGGAAAAAACATGAGAGTGTATGTGTGTCAAATTTGTCTCTCTTGTGGGACCCTGAGGAGCTCGTTACCGGAGGGAGATTCATGATTACTCCAGATAGAGAAGGAGGGGGGGGGGGGGGACAAGGCACATTACACTTTCTAGATTCATGATAAGCAGTATGGCGCTGCTTGTCGCAAAGGAACGGGGACAAAAGTCATCTGTGGCAGGCGATAAAACAAACATACTTATCTGTCAATTGTATTTTGTATGTTATTATTTCAACATCCACAGAGATTTTCGTTGGTTTAAACAAGTCTTTTTTAAATTTCGCTAGTTAATATCTAGTGCTAGTTAATATCTGCTAAACTAAAGTTTGCTTTCATTCATAAATTTGTCTTATCGCATTATGAGTGATAGCGCAGTCAAATATATAATTTATTGAGTGGCAGTAAAAAAGTTTTTACTAAGTATTATTGCACATTCAATAATGAAAAAAATGGCTGGTTAAGACTTTTATTTAGTATTCCCTACTTCTCATACCTACGATAATATCTAATTCGAGAAGCCATTCGACTCTCAATCGTCGGGGCTCAGAATGTAACGGTCCGTCGGTGGTTTGTGCAACAGCTTTTTTAAAACAAATTTTTAAATTAATGTATTTGTACTGACTTCTGTTTTTAACCTACTATGCTATGTAATGTATACGGATGTAATTACTCGTATACAAGTAAAATAAAACACATAATACGATTTAAAAGATTACCTTTAATAAGAGGCTCAGGAACGTGAATAATTTCTTCGCTAGGAATCAAATCCATCAAACGTGAAATATCCTCAGCCAGCATCTTATCCACCGCTTCCAACAACTTCGGTTTCAGGGAAGTAAACTTGGCAAAGTCATGTTGTAATAGGGTCTCTTGCATTTTCTTAACGTCGGGAAAGTCGCCAGGAGAAATCTGTAAATCTCTTTGAATTTTTTCATACACTTGTCTCAAGTTCTTTATTAGAGACTTTTTCCTTCCTCCCTTCCCGAAAACCGACGGCATGTCCTTCCTTAGTTCGGTTATAATATAAGCGTGGACCTTGGCTAGCCTAGCACGCTTTATAAGATCATTTAATTTGCGCAATGCCGCATTTCGGGGCAAACTTTGCATGTCTTTAAATAAGTCTTGCTCTTCATCTTCAAACAAACGACGATTAGCATCGTAGCGAAGCGGCTGGTTCCAGAATGATCCTACATACACACGAGTAACTTCGGGTGTTTGTAGTACCTTGCCGAGAGACCACATAAGAGCACCGTAAACGCTCATAAGCTGTTGGTGATCAATCATGTCAGCTTTATTAAGAACTATGCGGATCTTGTCATCGTGGCCTCGTAGTGCCTCGATAGCTCTGCGAAGCTCATCCGAGATGTCCAATTTGTGAGCATCGAAAAGCAAAATAATTCGATCTACTCTTTCTGCAAACCATTCCAGCACTCCTGTAAAATCGTATCCTCTGTCGACTCGCTGTTTCTCACCGGACAGGATTCCGGGAGTATCAATGATAGATATACCGTTTAACACTGAAGACGGCACTGTTGAACATTGGAATCTATTTAAGAAAGCGTTGCCGAACTTACTTAAGGGCCTAAACTGTTTCTTAGGGTCGACCACTAATGCATTTCCGGGGATTATTCCTTCTTTCTCATCGAACATAACAGCTATGAAGCGATCGGTCGTCGGTTCCGGTCCGATTCGTATTCCAGGGAAATCGCGCTCCAATAAATATTTTATAAACGTGGTTTTACCCGTTGAGTATTGCCCGACTAATAGTATCAAAGGTTTTGCGTCAAAGTCGGCATCTTCTAGCTGAGGTGAGTGGAAATCGTGGAACTGGTACTGGGTTTCGAGCGGTAAAAGTGAGGACTTATAAATCCGTTTCAAGCCACCGACCACATTTTCTATACTTTCTGTCTTTTCACTTTGTTTTGTCAGCCAGCTGAACATATTGAGGATAACGAGGCGCAACCAATTTTACGAACCCGCGAGTGACGTTACTTAATCGACTGAACCACATCACTATTAACTTATTCTCACCACACTCTCTAATACAAATTCTCACGAACAGCGGTTGTTAAACTTTTTTCCGCTCCCTTTTATAACGGATTTTTCGTGCATCATTGATCTTTTAATTAAAAAAGACACATCAGGATAGAGCTATATGTCTCAATAACGCAGTATAAAAATAAATATTAAAAATGCTGTCTAAAATTTATTACATGTAAACCAACACCTTGAACGGAAACGTCTTTTTAAATTATAGAAACTTTTTCGTTACCTCTCCTCACCTCTCACTTCTCGTACACGACTTTTGGGCAAACATCAGGTTAAAACTAGCACCTAAATACTGAAAAGGCGCAAGAAAAAAAGTGAAATCGTGAAATAAGTGAAATATTTATTTAAAGTGAAATATTTAAAATACACGATATTATTTGTTTCAGAATTTATTATATTCTAAGATTGTTACACCTGTATTTGCTATATACTAAATGTTTAAAGTATTATAATTAATTTTATAGTTTTATAAGTAAAACAAATCTTATATAGAGCCAACCTATGCCTGTACACCATCGATTACAATCTATAAAAAGTTTAATATATTTTTACATAATTTCAATGTATTTTACAATATAATTTCAATGCAATATTCTGGATTTTTTTTTCGATATGATGTGGATGAAAATAGTATAAATTTTCCTTTACACTGAAATTATTAATATTGTTGTTTCTTTGTTCTTGGTAAATATTAGGTAATATGGAGATATTTAAAAGGAAATAAGACGCAATTAGTTTTATTTTATTAAGTAATATTTAAGAAATTCCATCATATTTTTCTAAAAATTAAAATGATGAGCGTGTCAGTGTGTTTTAACGACCTCCTGATTAAAATGAAGTTTGCGATTATCATGGCGCTATGTTCAAATTCAAGCAGACTCTAAATCATTTTTTTTCGTTACTCCAGTCAATTGTGGCCACTGCCGTGTTAAAGTTCTTAGCGATTAGTGTTGCTGTGGTATGTGGGCAGTGGTAATTTCGAATTTTGATTAAAATCTACAGAATTATTCGTTGTCCTCTGAAACAGCGTTCGTCGCTTTTGCAACGAAAAAAGCATAACTATGCACGTTATACTAACGATGAGAGACGCAAATGTCGTCCACAAAATTATTTTCCCCGTACCTGTAAACAGTAAAAATATGTATTTTTAGATATTCAATAAAATTAAAATAAGGCTACTTGTTTAAATTGGGAGTAAACGTTGAACGATTTATTTTGCAAAATTTACAGTTATTTTGTAAGTCGATTTGTCGTGCTATAAACAAAACAAAAGAAAAAACGAAAAACTCTAACCATGAAGGTAAATTAGTAACAGACAGCTAAAAAAGGTTAAATGCTAAAACGTAGAGAATAAATATGTTACCACTATTATCTAACAAATATGTTTTTTATTTAATAAAAGTATGTCATGGCCACGTTTCATTGTACAAGTTATTTAAATGTATTCATAATTAAATAGTATAGTGGATAATAAATTTTAAGAAATTTAAAATAAGAATTGATAATATATTCTAAAACTAAATGTTTACATTTAGTTTATGACACTAGGCAAGAGCAAATTTTAAAGCACAGCGGTTTTCAGAAATGATAACCCTATTTTGATCTTAATTGGCAAACTTAAAAAAATATATATAATAATGAATAATAAAATCAAAGTCATAAATTAGAAACATACACTTAGCAATACCACCCTTCCCTCGCCCGTTTTGGATTAGAAAATTTGTGTTCAAAAATATTAACACAAATGACTATGAATGCATATAACTTAAGTCAATGGAAATATAAGGGCATCGAATACCTGACTAAAATAAATATATTTAACTGTGAAATTTGGGCCGTTTATTGTAATGAAAATTAATAAACTTTGAATGAAACCATGATGCTTTTGTGTTACATTTCCTATAAAATGTAATGAAAGTACTCGTATATTTGACCTTTATAGTTTTAGTACGACTAAATCTATACAGCACACACCCTTCAGAGGAACGAGTTTCATAAAATATCTATATTTATTTATTTAGGTTCACAATACCTACATGTTGACAACATTAATATCGCAACAAAGAATAATGGCACAGCAAATTTATTCAAGCGATTAACACCACTTTAGGTACTGGTATTTTCTGTACTAAAGAAGGTAGAGTTCTGTCCTGTTCGTATGTTAAGATACACTAGATACTTTTTTAGTTTTAAAGAAAGTATTAGGCAATATCGCCCCGAATAGCAGAATAAACTATTAAAACGTCGGAAAATTTCACGAAAAAAAAAATATATAGAAAAATTATTTTCCTATACATTTTGTATGGAAAGGCTTTGTATTCTGTGGAATTCTATTTTCAAACGGTGAGTTGCCTTCAAAGAGGTTGACTTTGTGAGGTTATCACATTTGTCATTGTGCGCGCATCGATAATTGCTTCATTAAGTAATTTTGAATTGTGTGAAAACATTTATTGAACTTATTTCATTTTGAGAATTCTTAATAAAAAAATGAATTTAATTCAACTTATAAGTTACCACAACATTTATAGTTTCTGAGCCAGTACGAGGTTTACCAGGTCAGATTGAATGACCTACGCATTATTTTTTTATATTTAACATATTGCCATTTACAACAACTTAAATTTTCTTTTCTTCTTTTTCCCATACTAACCTGATGGATTTTATTGGGGGTTTTATCGACTATACTCCCGTAAAATATCTAATACGTACCTATATAGTGGCAATTAGACACATGACTAGCGATAAATATGGCACAGGTATCTAATCAATTACCTAAATGAGATACCTATCACTATGTATTTGTATATTATAAATTCTTAAATCAGTAACGAACATTAATACCTTTATAATATCTAGGAATTACGATAACATCAATAATGTCATGATACTCTTCCGCCAAGTCCCTGGGCTTCCCGAAACATCTCCAACGGCCAATATCACTCGATGTGGTAGGCCTTATTCTCAATTGACAGAATCCAATACTTGAGTTTGTACCACCAGCTGAATATTGAGATACTGGATTCGATAATGACTCAGATGGCAAATTAATTCCTGGAAGAAAGCATTCTTATTGAATGGATATATTTTAATTAACAAAACGGTTACATATTTTAAATGTAAATTCACAAAAATGTGTATGTATCGTATATATTTTCGGAATAAAATAGTTCGCAATCGGAAGACGACGATAAATCTCAATTTAAAATGCATTCTCCTAACAAATATTTTAATTACATCATAAATTTTAGAACCATAATTTTGAATATCCTTGTTTTACCTAGCTTTTATTACTATCGGAAATATTATGATTGGAAGGGAAACGCTATTGTACTCATGATTGTATTGTAGCAGAGTGAGTATTTTTGTGTATTCCTCGTTAGTAAACTCACTTAAAACAGCAGATGAACGCGTTTAATAGTAAATTCTTGCCGGGCGGGTTGAACCTCTCGAGTTCAAACCCAATATCTCCCCACACCAAACCCACGGCACTATATCACACCACCGATACCACCATACTGTCCCATATGATGCGCCATTGCCTAGCTATAAATAAATAATGACGTTTAGATGACGTGAAGGTATAGTTAGCGGAAGATGCTAACTATATTAATATTTGGAAGGAGCTGTAAAGATATTAAATCATAAATAAAAGGAGTTAGATCATAAAACCATCACTGCACAATATAGGCATATTTTTTACCACACACCTAGCACAAATTAAAAAAGAACGATTTAGCATATTATGGAACTATGTTAAATACTATGTTAAATAATATGCTAGTACTATATTTCTGGTTTAGGTGTAGGGAATTATTGTTTTAAACTTTATGTCTGACTAAATACATACGTTTCTGAAATCTAACGCGTAATGAATCCGCAATAAAGCCAGGGGCGGATCTGGAAAAAGTCTCGCGTTAAGTAAAATATCAAAGACACCCATTTTCGATTTGCGGAAAATTCGTCTATTTACAATAAAATTCAACTTATTAAAATTTGTTTAATACAATTCGTCTAGAACCCTCTCGGAAAATACAAATTGTAAGTAGACGAATTTCGTACAGACGCACATTTTCACATTTACTTATTTCTCCCTTTCTTTGGAATATGCACATAGCGAAAAGCAAATAAAAAAATACCATAGAGATAACTTTTTATTTGGAATTAAGGTTGATTTATTCATTTTTTTTGGTTTGGTCTTAAAGAAAAAAAAGACTATGTTAAAGAAATGAACATTGCAAAATGTGTACTGGTGAGTCGGGGGGGGGGGGGGTAATTACCCCCTTTACCCCTACTCCCTGAGATCCGCGCCTGTTGTGTGACATGTTTTCCAATATTCAGCGAGTTACAAGTAAAATCGTTATCTGTAGCGTTTTGTCCAGATACAGAATAATAACATTATATTAGGCGACAATTAACGAATATCATTATTCTACAAACGATTATTTTAATGACAATAGTTAATTACCAACTCCATCCGGACGAACAAAACGGCAATAATCCAAAGGCTGCTCGTTGATGGTCGCGCACGTGAGCGTCATTTCGTTGGTCAAAAGAAGAACCTGGTCTTGAGCCAGTAATGGCGAGGCTGAAATCACAAATTAAAAAAAAACATAAATAGTTGTCATGCATAATCGGTTTAGTCAACTAAACTGTAAGCGTACCATTCTAATATTATCCATTCTGTGGTTTCAAGCGTAAACGCGAAAATGCATTAAGGTTAGATTTTTTGCAAAACAAATAGTAATCGATGGATTTATTATTTATTTATTTTTATTGAAAAATAATAATAGCATTAGAAAGTTATAAAAGCATTTATTTTCTTAAAAATATGTGTACATATTAGCCTCACATAGGTATTCGGTTACAGTATCAAGTGTTTTAGGCATTTTGAAGAATAATCCTAAATATTATTAGGTGGTGCTACCTTTATTTATCTTTGAATTTCCAATATTTTAACCTACAACATGTATAAGATACCAATGGTAAAAAAAAGTATTTTAAAATCGTAAACATTTAACAGAAAAAATACCGCCCAATAACGCAATAAAGGAGGGATCAAGAAAAATTTAAATGTAGTAATTTTGCTCTCAAAAAAATAACTTATAATTTGAACTTCTGTAATTTATGTTTATAAGTTGCTCTGGGTGCCTGATTATGATATATGTTTTCTTTTTTTAGAAAATGCGTATTTTCCCTATCCAATGATATCCTATATGCTAGAAAAAAAATGTGTTATTTAATGTCTTTTATTTAGCTTGCAATGTATGTCAGTTTAGGTCAAATCTTGCAAACTGAATTAGAACCACTTCCTCTTATCCGACGGATTTGATATGCAGGTTGAGTTGAGAATGACAATGCATTTTTATGATAAGCATGACCTGATTCTAGACCCTCAACGGTCAACAGCACAGGTACGAAGCTTGTTTTTAAAAATCTATTTTTACAAATAATTTATTTTAATGTTTTACTTAATGTCTGAGTGGAAGCCAAAAATATTTTTAGAGTAGAATAAACCTTGCTATCTATTTTATTTAGTCCTGAGAAAGAATAATAAAGTAGTTGTCATTTTAAGTATACCATTTTAAAGATAATTTCGCTATAGAATATAGATAGAGGATGAGGTAAATTCTTAGTTGTTACAAGACACTATTACCTATTATAAGTTACTCATCCCGGTAGAAGCCAACAAGACATTAAAGATTTGCACTCACCGCGGACATCGACGCTGAAGTAGTTGCTGGCGTCAAAGTTTCCATCGGATTTAGCATTGCATGTCCAGTTTCCGTTGTCAGTCGAGGATGCTGCGAAGACGGTGATCCCGCAGTGTCCATAGCTCAGGCCCTCGCCGTAGTAACCGAAGTTGGCGCTATGGATTCCTAAAAGCACACAGACGATACTTATTTATTGCTTTATTTCGACAAGTGCAAATGCGACGGTTTAGAGTAAGGCACGCTAACGCGGATATCACAAGACTTTGATAAGCCAGATGCAGTTTCAGTATCGAAACCAGCCATGACTACGTTCCACATGCCCCATCCAAGTTTTCTGATATTTGTGCATTCCATGCTTAATAATGTTTTATAGTTTTGTATCACGTTTTGGTTTATTTAGGATACACTGGCGTAACTACAGGGAGCCGGACCCTCAGACCTCGCTAGTCCCCCCCTCCAGGAAATAGCTGATATAAATCGACTTCCGAAATACGAGTATTATAAAACACCCTAGCCCCAGGTCAGATGGCTAGTTACGCCTATGGCTAACCTATAAGTATTTTTAATGTGCATTTTAAAGATACTCGCCGTAAAGTGAAATACTTTTCTAGATCTTATTTGTGAACTTTTGAAATATTTATTTTAAATAAAATAAACTTTATTTTGCGGTATAGGTACCTAAGATTCCTTCGCAGAATTTTTACTTGGCGTAAGAGTATAATATGGCTTAAGGGCCCCCTCTTCCAGAAAAAGAGCTCTTTGACTTGCGCGTGGTTTTAAATCATTCATAACGGCTTGTAGAAAGAGAAATACTCTGACTTTATAGCACAAACATGAAAAAGACAACTAATGTATTTTAAAATCTTTGAAATCTTTATAAAATCAACTCTGCATGTTTAGTTTTATTTTCTCGATTCTTGTATTCAGTCAATAAGATATTTACACGTAAAGTTACGTAAAAATACGACAAAATAGATATTTAAGTTTTAATTTTTCTTTTAATTCTATAGTTTTATAATTAAGAGATAAAAGTCGATTATTATTTGTCTCTATATCTACAATTAAGAGAGTCACAGCATTACAGATTTTGTATGGAGAAATAAATGTTCGGGTTGAGGTTACCTGCGATCGGCGTGAAGATCGTGCCATTCGGCGAAAGGAACCAGCAGTAGGTCAGACTCTGCTGCGCTTCACACTTCAGATCGAAAGGCTTGCCCGTGACTACTTGCCTCGCTTGA